>JAMPIV010018354.1:100000-700000 GCA_024509875.1 Oreohelix idahoensis | reverse complement strand
ATACTACCATGATTCATTCATTTATATACAAACACTGAAGACATGGTCGCATCATGAACAGCAGAGGGTGGTGAGATTGTTAGAACAATGGCCACCTATTACCTTTTGTTCCAGGTTTTTATGATCAATGTTTATGATCATTCCTGATCGAGAAAATAAAGAAGTGTAGAAGTTGATCCAGCTCACTGAAGCCTAGAGATCAACCACTCTTCAACACCTTAGTCCCCCGTAGTTATAGGGCGGGCTGAAGGAAAGTCTTCCGTACTCCAGTGTGTCTGAGGAACCTCGAGCAGACGTGGCTAATACATAGGATACGTTTATGTGTATCCATCCAACAAATCCTGTGAGCAGTTTCTAAAAACGACCGTTTAATGATGACAACTAGATGGCAAGAGATAATGTGACAAACTTGTTTTATAAGTTCAGTGGAAGATAAATCCAAGACTTTTTAGCTTGTTTATTTGATTTGTAACTGTAAATAATCATACATTTTACCATCTTACAACAACCATTTCTCATTACAAGAATATATAGATGTACATAATAAATTGGATAATTGTACTCATTTGACTTGTTAAATTTTTAACTGTTAAAATTTTGAGTTACCTTTTCAAATTTAATTATATTATCACATAGGGTTACGATAGCGAAAGTAGCATCTTATACTTCTGAAGCCTAAATCTATTGTCCAGCTCAGAGTATTCACAGCTGTAACTCACTTGTGATACCAGTGTACTTCTCGGGCACTGGAACTTCATACTTTCTGGAGAGAGATTCTACTTCTGCTCTACCACTATCATCATAATAGGAAAACCTTTCGCTACAGGGGGGATAATTTATATCTCTAAAGCACGAGTGATACTTTTTAAATTGAGTATCAAACGGACAGAGTAAGCACTTTTTGAGAACAGAAGATACTGTAGGGAATTGATTTTTTTATATCTTTTTCCGTAACTGCTGGGAAAATTGTTATCATAAATATTTAGTAAATTTTTCATAGAAAACTTCGAGATAATCTGTTATATAATTTTCAGAATATGCTGAGTGAGTGATTTTTTTTAAAAGAACTATTTGAACTTGATTACTAATTTAAACCTAGAAAGATTTTAAGAGATAATTACTTGTGCGAGTCAAACAATTTGCTTGGAGGTCACTGCCAATTTTTCCCTTCGTGAACCCATACTGCATATCATGGCAGATGCCGCAAAAATTAGAACTAGTTTAATGGAGGCAGGGCGTGAATACGGGTTAAGTGGAAAAGATCTGATGAAATTTGTGAGTGAGGAGACTGATAAACTCCATGCAAGAGAGATGGAAGTGCAGAAACTTGCAATGGAGAAGGAGAAGGCCGCAGCAGAAGCAGCGGAGCGGAAAGCCGCAGCAGAAGCAGCGGAGCGGAAAGAAGCAGCAGAGCATGCACTTAACATGAAGCAACTGGAAATCCAGGGACAGACCAATCAGATAGAGCTGGCAAAAAGTGCAGCGGCTTCCAACTTTGATGGAGGGTACTCACCCCACTCAGATGGTGTGCCTACTTCGCAACCTGCACCACCCAATGCCATGAACTTTCCGCTGGAACCTTTTTCAGAAAGGAACGATACCATGGACGCCTTTTTAGACCGCTTCGAACGCTTTGCAACAGGGTTTGGACTTGAAGAACGGAAGTGGAACTTGAAACTTTCCCAGGGCCTAAGAGGAGCCGCCTACGAAGTTTTTAATAAACCTCCGGCCGGAGAGCAAGATGACTATCAGACATTGAAAAAAGCTCTCTTGGTGAGGTACGAGCTTCATTCAGAGGCTTACCGGAAAAAATTTCGAGGTTCTAGGAAGGAGGCCGGAGAGACTTTCTCACAGTTCGCAGCCCGTATTGAAGACTACTTAGTGAAGTGGTGTACACTGGGAAACTTTACCGACAACTATGACGGGTTGAAAGAGCTGATTGTGATAGAGCAACTAAAAGAGTCTATGTCGGTGGAAATGCGTAGATTTCTCACTGAAAACGGCGCTGACCGGTTAGAAAATATTCTTACACTGGCAGAGCGATTCCAAAATGCTCTCATGGAGTCTCAAGGAGCCAGAAAGAAGTTTTCGGATCAGGCGCCAAAGCAACCTGCTCGCTCCCAACCAGACCAACAAAGCAAAGGACCACACATCTCGCATAAACAGCACGCAAAACAAGATAACTACAAAGAGCAAAACAAGAAAAATGCTGCGCCACACCAGAGACAGGGAGATAAATGGTGCAAGTACTGTCGCTTGAACAATCACAACACTAATGAGTGCAAGCGCCGACCTCCTCCCCAACATGCTGCCTGTCTGCAGACAAAATCGTCACCCCGGAAGGAGCAGAGGACCGGAAACGTTTCTCATCCTCCCGTCATCGAATCAGTCCTCGTAAACGGACAATCTGTGGAGTGCCTTTATGACACAGGACTTGCTTTCGATGCGGTGGTCAGGGCATCTCTTGTCACCCCTGACCAGATAACAGAAGAGAGTGTCGACATCCAAGGTCCGACGAAGGATGTTGCACCCATGATACTGCCAATTGCACTTATCAGAGTGGAATCTCGTTATGTGACAGGAGAGATTCGTGCAACCAAAATGGAAGAACCAATCTACTCTTTAATCTTGGGATGTAGATATGTGTTCCTTGGAGAACCTACTCAACCACTAGTCATAGCGGCCGTACAGACTAGAGGACAGTAAAAAAAAGACGCAGAGCAGGAACCTCCTACCAATATCCTCCCCGAGGAATTGAAGAGGGCCAAAATGGAAGATTCCTCACTGGCGCCCTGTTTTAAAAAATTACCTAGGACACACAACCCACCTACCAAGGGAGACTTCTTTATGAAAAATGGATTGATGTATCGCCGAGCTGGAAATGAAGGACAGGAACACAACCAATTAGTAGTTCCTGCAACCTATAGGAACCAGGTGCTTGAGATGGGCCACTCTATCCCATTTAGTGGACACATGGGACTGAGCGCCACGACTCAAAGGATCGCCTGCCACTATTATTGGCCAGGGATCACCGGCGACATTGAACGTTTCGTCAAGTCTTGTCCTCAGTGCCAGAAAGTTGCACCAAAACACTGGACGGCACCCGCGACCCTTGGGGAGATGCCAATCTTGGGCACCCCATTTGAAAGAGTGGCCGTGGATATAATTGGACCTTTTCTGAGAACTAAGAAGAGGAACTCCCATATCCTTACCTTAGTGGACACCTGTTCCATGTGGGGCGAAGCCATAGCCATGCCAGCATGCGACTCAGTGCATGTAGCTGACGCTTTACTGAATATCTTTACTAGATTGGGCTTCCCGCATGAAATTCTCACAGACAACGGGTCACAATTTAGAGGCAAGTTGACAGAGGAGGTGCTTAGAATATTCAAGACTAGGCAATATCCATACTTCGCCCTATCACCCCCAAAGTAACGGGCAAGTAGAACGGTTTAACTGGACGCTCACCTCTATTCTTCGGAAGTTGGCACAGGAGAAGCCAGAAACTTGGGATCAGTATCTTCCTGCCGCATTATTTGCTTATAGGGAAGTACCGCATGCGTCAACTGGAGTTCCTCCGGCCACATTACTCTTCGGAAGACCTATTAAAGGTCCATTAGAAGCATTACTAAGAACATTGACAGATGCCAAGGCAGACGACACTGTCACATCAGCCTTCCAGTACGTCACAGACTTGAAACAACGCCTGAAGACTGGCTGGGAATTAGCCACAGAGAAAGTACGGGAGGCTAGGCGGAAACATGCCAAATATTACAATCGCAATGCGAAGGACCGAGAACTAGCAGTAGGAGAGAAGGTGCTACTTCTTCTGCCAAGTAGCAGTAATAAATTGCAGATTTGCTGGAGGGGACCCTACAAAGTGGCGGAAAAGATTTCTCGCACAAACTATAAAATCGCCGTGAACGGAAAGCAGAAAATTTATCACTTAAATCTGCTTAAGAAGTTTTACGAGCGAGCCCCTGCCGAACCAGCGCACCTCATGACTATGGCCATTGCTATGCAAATGGAAGAAGAGCCATTATCATCCGTAGAATACCCGGTGATACAGGAGGAATCACATTTAGATGGGAAAATAAGCTCCACCTTAACGGAAGTCCAGCAAGAAAAAGTAAGGAGATTGATGGAAAACCACGCCAACTCTCTGACAGACAAACCGGGCCGGACAAACCTGATGGAGTTTGACATGGAAGTCACGGATCCTACGCCCGTCCGAATGAGAACCTATCCGATTCCGTATGCCAAGGCGACGGCATTAAAGCAAGAAATTGATTACTTACTTAAGGAAGGCATAATTTCGAAGTCGGAGTCCCCTTACAGTGCGGGAGCGGTGCTGTTACGCAAACCCAGTGGAGAACACCGCCTGTGCATCGACTACCGACAGCTGAATGCGTTAACACAGTTCCAGTCAGAACCGTTACCGGACCAGAACCAGCTATTTACTAAGCTGAGCAGGGCTCGCTATTTTTCAAAGATCGACCTCAGTAAACGGTACTATCAAATACCGGTAAAAGCTGAGGTGAGGAACCTGTTAGCCTTCAGTACTCCAGATGGACACTTCGAGTTTATTGTGATGCCATTTGGACTGAACAATGCTCCTAGTGTCTTCACAAGGATGATGCGAAAGTTATTGGATCCTTTGAACCATCCCGCCATCAGCAGTTTTATGGATGATGTCCTAGTAGCTACTGAATCGTTTGAAGAACATATATCAGCGCTATCCTTGCTGTTTAACAGACTCAGAGAAGCGGGACTAACCGCCCGCCCAACCAAATGTCAAATTGGGTGTGAACAGCTAGAGTTCCTAGGACATACTATATCCCATGGGACCATGTTCCCCGAGACTCAAAACGTTGAGAAGCTGAGAAATGCACCGAGACCGTCCACAAAAAGGGATGTCCGGTCATTTGTATCTCTCTGTGGATTCTACCAGAGATATATAAAGGATTTTAATAGCCTCTGTGCGCCGCTTACATCGCTAACCAAGAAAGGAAACCCAGATAAGGTGACATGGTCAGCGAAATGCGAACATGCATATGCACTCTTAAAAGAGAAACTCACCACAAAAGCTATTTTACGGCTTCCGGATTTAACTAGAAAATTCATCTTGCGAACAGATGCCAGTAACATTGGAATCGGGGCTACATTACTACAGCCAGATGACAGAAGCCCACCAAATCTATTTCCGGTCGCATATGCGAGTCGGAAGTTAAACCGAGCAGAACAAAACTATTCCACAATCGAAAAGGAATGTTTGTACCTCGTCTGGGGAATACAAAAATTTCAAGCATACCTGTACGGAAGGAAATTTACAATCCAGAGTGATCACCAACCTCTGACCTTCCTCGCCAATTCAAAGAATTTGAATGCTAGACTGATGAGGTGGTCGCTTGTTCTACAACCTTACACGTTCCAAGTGGACTATATCCAAGGAAAACATAACGTAGGAGCGGATTTTTAAGACGTCATCCTATGAGACAGGACGGAGAGCACAGACAAGTGGAGGAAAGGGTGGAAACCGGAGAGAAAAACGAAGATGAGGAAAAGGATTAAGGAATCCCGAGCAAGAAGGCTAAACTCTCCTGAGTACGATTGACATCACACTTGAGGAGGGGCTATTGTGATAAACGAGCGCAAAGGCCTTCTTGCTCCATCTTTTCCTACATTTTTCATATTGTATTTTCTCCGACATTTGCTCTTTCATCCCATATTTGCGACCCACATTTGCTATTTCATCGTTGTGATTACTCGCGACCGGTATCTAGAGAACCACATTTATTCTTTCATCGGGGGAAATAAAAGTCCTTTGATTGAGTCCCCATGCCTGACATTATCGTTTGAAGCCCACATTGCATCGTGATAAATCTGGTGAAAACACATCTGGTCATCCTAATCAAACATCTGGGCATGCTGTAATTTCTGTGACACCACATTGGACGCCCATATTGGCCAGGGGAAACGTCTCATGCTGTAATGGTGTTATCTTAGGTCGGCCGCTGTTCAGACAAGCGTTGGGTTACCACATTGGACGCCAACCTTGGCCAGGTGAACAATAAACAATCAGAAGTCTGAGTCTACACGCAACGTGTCTGACGTCTAACCAGAAATAAGTTATCAAAAACGGACATTTGGCTAGCAGAATTCCCCATAGGACATCTTTCATTCCTCAATTAAAAAGGAATATTGTCTCACCCACAAGTCAGAAGGTGGACGCAACATTTTTCGTCACCATATACTGCTTGCTCACAAGTTCAATACAGAGTTATCACAAGTTCAATAAAGAGTCATCATAAATTCAAATCACTCGAAAGATCATTATTATCTGAAGTCAAGCAAAAGAGCTCAAAAGAGGAATCGCATATTTATACCAAGTGCAACAACCTCTTAAGCGCATTCTATGAAGCAGACTATATATATATATATTTTATGAATCACGACTGCATATGCAAGGTTATGAGTCTACATATCACTACCGATTCGTGAAGATATCCAGTCTGGCCAGTACCCTCGGGAGATTAGACAACAGACCTTTTGTTCACATGACAGCTATTAACTGTTGATCAACACTACAGAGATATACTCAAACAGTGAAGGAATATACATAGATATCTCGTCAGCGTTCTCCGTACGACGACAGTATTCATCAGAACGTCCTCGGCTTAGAGATACCCCACTCGACATAACGTATAACAACTTGGGACATTTTATGCATACATGTGAATCCTCATATCTAGGAGAAGCTCTTAGAGACACATGGACTGTGTAGAGTACTCACCATTTTGGTAACACGTATCATATCACATCATCATTTCACTTTACACCAGTTCATTCTTAATTAACTATTACTTAATTAACTGCAATTTTATTATCTCATCTGTGTGTTTTGTGTGAATAGTCTTTCACCATCATCACGTTCTAACCATTACTAACCCTATATGTGTGGATATTTCATTAATAAACCCAACGGTCGTTTGATCATTATCTAGTTTGTTAATGTATCACTCGTGCTGTCGGTGTTACATATTCACCTATAGGAACCTTTCTCTACTCAGATGAGGTTGGGGGCTTTTTCTTTACGGGATCTAAGGGCAGAAGCTAAGGTCGTGGGGAAACAGAACTCTTTCCATAATTAATTAGAGAACACTGTCTAGTGGAAAGCATTCGCATTCCTGTCTTCTTGTCCCTATCTCGAATAGGTCTTTTTTTCTTTCTTAACGAGCCAATTTCTAGAGACCTTATATCTAATATCTCATAGACTATACCTGGCAAAAACTACTGTCGTAGTTGCCCCAGTGACTCACCACACGACAATCACTCACTCCCATATGTTCTTCACTCAGGTTATGGCAGCAACGTAGTACTTGGTAATTCAACCTTTAATAAGAATAGTCCATCCCTTGTAGACCTGTCTCATCTCTTTCATCCCTAATCAATCTAAAGCTTACTTGGGTCAGCCCATTGTGCTGACAAATTGCACCAGACTTTAAATTCCGTTGTCTACAATCAGTTTCGTGTAATCACTCTTCTTCAGTGTTGATTCAAAGCCAATGTCCATTATTCGGGTTTGTCTTCCATACAATAGTCATGGTGTGCATAATCTAGCACTGTAACCTGTTGATAACTTCGTTCTAACATTCCCTACATGATTTTATATAATATTTAAACATTATGGCATTCCAGAAGCCGATATCAATTTATTAACACTCACTTACAGTCGCAATTTTGTAAGGCCAATTGCCAAACATTTTTACACACTTATTTCACTTCCCAATAAGTCTGCTTAGGTACATTCCTACTTAGGTCGTCGTGATACACTCTCTCCTATCTAGGCAGTATCGAAGTAAAACTATGGCACACACAAAGCCTGTTACATGTTAATAAAATATACAAATAAAATTATCTGTCTTACCCCCAAGTAAAGAATAATCACATACACAAGCTTGACTAGCAGTAAAAAGGTTTTAACACTGCTTTCTAGTCCAGACGGCAAAGGCTTGGTCACAAAGTCTTCCCGCTGATGTCAGCTTGGCATGGCTTTTCAAAATACAATGGCCTGATTTTACAAGGAGGTGTTAATTTTTATCACCCTACCCTCAACCAATCAGAAGACGAGTCAAAAAAAGTTAACTATTTTTGGGGGACTATAAACTTGAGCGATTTAAAGTGTGTTTGTTACTCTCACTAAATTTGTATATTATATATCTTAGTTATTTATAGACCGATTTTAATTATCAAAAGTGATAATTAAACGGCCAATCGCCCTCTATCGTCCTATATAGGTTTCCTTTAATTATTCCTTAGCCTTTTCATCTGGGTAATTTTTAAGTAATTAAATGTGCTTTTACACTGATACGAAAATATCACTAAATTAAATTTTACTAAGTTAAGATAATATTATTATGAGGAAACCTTTATGTTTATGTGTTTAGCAATATCAGCGCTATAATTCAAGATATCCCTTTTCTTTTTATTATCTGTAGTTAGGGAGAAATAAATTATTTAAGTTTATTCAAAAACCCAAAATGGGCATTATTTCACTGCAACCAAAATTTTCTTGTGCCTACAAAACGAGGTAATGTTTTGATTGGTTGTTAAATTTTACTACGTCCTTCACTAAATATTGGGGTGGGTGGTAAAATTTTACTTGTTTTCTTAGAAATATTCAAATACTCTAGTTAAATTGTTGGCGGTAGATTTGACTGTGCCCCAGACAAATTTCAAAATTTTGTGGTTATTTATAGATTGTAAAAATACGTTAACTAGGTTTTGAAGCGGGGAATTTGAGCGTGTTGTGATACAGATACACTTCACTACAATGATGTCCATTTTCTTGACTCGGTTGTCGGCAGCTGTATGGTCCATTTTCTTGACTCCGGTTGTCGGCAGCTGTATGATGTCCATTTTATTGACTCGGTTATCGGTCGCTGTATGATGTCCATTTTTTTACTCCGGTTGTCGGCAGCTGTATGATGTCCATTTTCTTGACTCGGTGTTCGGCAGCTGTAAGATGTCCATTTTCTTGACTCTGGTTGTCGGCAGCTGTAAGATGTCCATTTTCTTGACTCCGGTTGTCGGCAGCTGTAAGATGTCCATTTTCTTGACTCCGGTTGTCGGCAGCTGTAAGATGTCCATTTTCTTGACTCCGGTTGTCGGCAGCTGTAAGATGTCCATTTTCTTGACTCGGTGTCGGCAGCTGTAAGATGTCCATTTTTTTACTCCGGTTGTCGGCAGCTGTAAGATGTCCATTTTCTTGACTCGGTTGTCGGCAGCTGTAAGATGTCCATTTTCTAGATTCCGGTTGTCGGCAGCTGTAAGATGTCCATTTTCTTGACTCGTTTGTCGGCAGCTGTAAGATGTCCATTTTCTTGACTCCGGTTGTCGTCAGCTGTATGATGTCCATTTTCATGACTAGGTTATCACTAACTGTACGATGTCCAAGACTTTGCCAAGATTTCACTAATGAAAGGGTTGTAACCCATTCAGCAAGATGCTTCCCTATCAGTTTCAGTGTCATGAGATGTAAAATATTTTCAGCGAAGAGAGAATTTCTGTTATCTTTAGCAATGTTGCTCCCATAATACTCACTAAGACACATATAAAACTGGATGAACTGGCAAATTTGATGTTATAAATGAATGTTTTGTCTTGTTATGTGTTAGCTAGAGCGTCCCATTGACAGTGACTAGAGCGTCCCATTGACAGTGACTAGAGCGTCCCATTGACAGTGACTAGAGCGTCCCATTGTTACGGTGTTATTTTAAATGACGGCGTCTGCTGGGGTTTAGCCGAGCGCAACGTTTAGGACCAGTTGTGACGGGTGTTGCGGTTCCTTGTTCTTATATTATTTATTGAATATTAAAGTCACTCTCTTGACGTAGTTAATGTTTGTTATTGATGGTTAGCTCTGACCACCAGAACATCCCTTCGACGTTCTGATTTGCATATTGTATATTAGTTGATTTCCCCTGTGGGAGAGTTATCGTGCTGAAAAACGTAAACATTAACAGCTGTGGAACCGAACCCGAAAACGTAAGTAAAAGATCAAGCCTTCTGTTCTGAGTCCACATGTATTGACGTTCATATAAACGATATCCGACATTCACAAAACTTCATGTATAGTTCAGCATAACAATGAATTCCAAATAATACCAGTAAGTATCCGTCCGTGTCAAAACAATATGTCAGATGAACATCATGGCTATGTACATGCGCTGCTGTAGTCAACAGCCAGAAATGAGCGCATGAGTTCTTGACAGCTACAAATTGAATCATAATACGATTCTCCTTCCATCATTTAATTTACTTAATAATCTCATACTTAGATTAATATCCGAACTGACCCTGAGTTCTACATTGATTCATATATAGGCTATATACTAGGCCTCTCCTTGGAAGAAATACAAGACACGACTTCTCTGCTTGACGGATAGCGTAACAAGGGCCATGTAACCAAGTCACCCAGCGTGACCTTCCCAACGCGAATGCGTCATAATCTTAGCATATATTTCGCGTTCAGTATACCGTAAAATATCGACATATTCTATTAATGTTATTGACCCTAAACGTTGCGCACGGCTAAACCCCAGCAGACGCCGTCATTTAAAATAACACCGTAACACCCATTGACAGTGACTAGAGCGTCCCATTGACAGTGACTAGAGCGTCCCATTGACAGTGACCAGAGCGTCCCATTGACAGTGACTAGAGCGGTCGGTTCTCTCAGGAAAGTTACCGGATTCTGGGTTCAAAACCGGGTAGTGTCACCCCCACCTCATAAAGCTGAACATAGTATTATGAAGTCTCTAACATTTCACTCCCTTAAAGAAATATCTACGATGGGACTACGAGTACATTTTCCTTTCTGTGTGTGTGTGTGTGTGTGTGTGTGTGTGTGTGTGTGTGTGTGTGTGTGTGTGTGTGTGAGCCTAATATTGCAACCTAAACACATCCCACAAGCGGTTCTGCGAACCCGACACATTTTAACAACCGTTTCGGGTGAACACCGGCTGAATGACACCACCACTTCTATATTGCTGGTATATAATGACGACAATGATCTAGGCTTGTGTAAACGTAGTGTTGCTACTTCATTTTTCTGAACATAGCCGGCAACAACAGCCAATCGCATCTGCTACCTGTCAAACATAATTGATCAAGCTGTTTCTTATGTCCACAATGAACGATCGATGACACGGATAACGAGGCAAATAAATACATCTTGCTCTGAATTCTTCTGGACGAAAATAAGGATTGTGTTCACTGTCACAGCCGTGTATACAATCTTCCGTTTTCCAGATAAAGGTGAACATTTGTTTTTTCATTCGTGTTGCCGCGGAGACATTTTTTTAATTAAATCGACCATTTGTTGTTTGCTTTTATATTTGAGGTCAGAATAAACATGGATTTAAAGATACGGGGAAAGAGTATTTAAATTATAAACCAGTCAGCAAGTAAACATGAGCGACGGTTAAATAGAAGATAATCTTAAAATAATTGTGGAATTTTTTGGTAACTTTAATTCCGGTTCGAGAAGGGAAGCAATGCTGACAGACATAAACGAAATTAAAGATACGTTGAAGTTAAGGATATTAGTATTGAGTGAAGGTTTTAAATCGAAAATAGAAACGAAAGAAATAAGACATACGTTGAAATAAGACTGTTAGCTTTAAGAAGAGCCCAGAGACCGAGAATGGGAACGAAATAAGACATACACTGAAGTAAGATTTTTAGCTTTGAGAAGGGTTCACACAGGGATAATAGAAACGAAATAGGATATGTTATAGTAACATTGTTAACTTTGAGAAGGGTTCACACAGGGATAATAGGAACGAAATAGGATATGTTATAGTAACATTGTTAGGTGTTAGAAGAGTACACAGACCAAGAATGGGAACATAAATTGAAGAAAGACTGTTGATTGTGAAAAGGGAGAAGAGTTCACACATCGAGAATGGGTACGAAATAAAATATAAACCGAAGTAACATTGTTAACTTTGAGAAGAGTTTTACAGATCAAGAATGTGAATGAAGCAGGACATACATTGAAGAAAGTTGTTAACCCTTATCACTGGTTGCCTCCCCTTTGCTCTGCAGTAGTGGTCCAACAGTCACCAAAACTTAAGAGTATCTAATGCGGGTCTTCAAATGTGTCTACCTTCGCACAAGATTACTCTTGGCGGAGTTGTAGGTCGAAGGATAATGATGCTTCTACCTCAAGGGACTATTCACAAGATATTTCAGATGTCAAGAACAATGCTGCATGAGGCGGAGCAATGTTAACTTAGCATCTGACCCGCCGCCTTTCGTGAAGACGGGTTAAGCAATAATTAGCTCGTTCAAGCCCCCAGCTGAGTTAATTCAGCGAAATTCCTTATTATTATTTATTGGCTCTATAGATGTAAATATATATTAAAGAGTCTGATACATACGTACGCTCTCATAACTATAATAATTGAATCAACTATGAATTTGTAAAATAACACGTAACAAATTTAATAATCAATTATTCTTTAACAGTTTAAAATAAATATGAATGATGGGTGAAATTTAGATAAAAAGTGTCTAGAGACTTGATAGGGGAATTATAAAAGTCCGTTGCGTTCGCCTTTTAATAAGCACTTAGCTCTTCAAATGATTGAGTACTGCCGCAGGTGTTTCGTCAAGTCTGTTGTGATGAGGGCACTTCTCTACACAACTCGTCCAATGTAGGTGGTTAGTGTCGAATCCCAGCTCTTGAATTACAAACTAGTGGCGTAGAAACTCTTACTACCAACTGGTCTCGTACCACGAACTTTAGAGAAAATAAAAGAACAAATGCCTCCGCTAAGTACATTGTGGTCGGAAGATTAAACAGGTGCCTTTTCACGCTGTCCGCTCACCAGTTTTGCCTCTCTGAGATTTTATTCTCCCTGAGCATATACAGCATAACTCAGGGAATATTATTAGAAATTACCGTGACTCGTCTGGTTAATTTAATATTAAAATGTGCCTGGACAGTGCGAGTGGCTTGTGCCTGAGGTTTACATATAACCCAAAAATGAAAATATAAACACTATGCACATGTGATGTAATCATCACTCCTGACTGCTCCATTCGGAGTCTAGGGTTACGTCTGCTTTCTGTTTTTGTACGAACTAGCATGAAGCAATCACCAGCGCTTGCTGTAGTGGTTTATGAATATACTATTTTCATATGTTGAGGTTGCCAGCTTCGTATATTTGTATAACCACTTAGCAAGAAAAGCATGTCAAATTCACATTGTAAAAAATATGTACAACTCACCCCAACTTGGGATCTACAATCTCCTGGCATAGATGAACGGACACAGCAACTTATATTAGATGCTTCGAACACTTGGTCTGGGGGTAAATTTAGAATCTCTCTTATGACGGGTGCTTTGATTCCTAGGTATACAGTCTTGGTATTTTAAAATGCGGGTTTTCTTTTAAGTTTCAAAGATGCACAAATACTTCGGTTCTGTCCAACTTAATTTAGAATTATGTCCGATTCTTCTCTGTTTCCTGGAGTTTCTCTTTTGGCGCTGTAATGCAGTCTGTCTTAGTCTCCGAATTTGCTAGGTTATATTCTCATTTCTTCTTCCAAGCTTCCACCTGGTGTTTCCGACAAACTTGCCAATCACAGCTATTGTTTATTTCCTGCTCTCAGTTGAACCAATCCTGCTCTTAGAACTAGGGGGTCGGGGTGTTAATTTTAATTCTTCCTTGCGTGTTAAAAATTATCACGTTAAAATTTAAACCCATGACCTATCTTCCAAATATGGCATGGTTATTTCCGTTGCTAGTACACAGAATTGCCAACATAGCTGTGATCTCATTCCTAATGATTACCGTGCTCATATTGTATCTTCAGACATGTTTTATCGGTAATAAAGACGCCGATAATGTCTGGACAAAAATGATAAAGTGATTATCACGCGCACTCAAATCTTCCACCACACAGATAATCCCTGACGTACGCAAACCACAGCCGGCTCCCTCAGACAGACAATATGGCTTCCTTTGTCCCCTCCCGCCGAGGTGTCGGGAGGCGCAGTGACCAACCGCGAAACACAGGTGGTCACTCGCCTGCTCTGTCTGGGTCGGAAATGAGTTACGTCAAAGTCAACCATTACTTTCACGTTTACCGTCTGCAATCAAGCTGACGCGACCGCTTAAGCGATTACAATTAATCCCCAAGATAGTCAATTACCCGTGAAATAACACTACTGCAGTGTGAGAAAGGGTATAGCAATTTAGGGAGTGTCAATGGCACGAATTAATGTGCGAAAAATTAAGAAATAAATGGATAGTGTAGGAGAGAAAGAAAAATGTAGTAGAAGGACACCCACAATTTCATCACAACCCTAGACTGCTTACCCTTTTTTGGACGTCATTACTGCTCACATGGGGTACTGTGGTCAACCCCACAACAATTTTTGTTTTCTCCCCCTTCCACTATAGATAAGTCAAACTATTATGGTGTTTGTAAAGCCCAAGGTGTTTATGTTTTTCTAGCAACTTAAATATATTGAAAGAAAAGAAGGGGAAATGAAAGGAAAACAAATAAAATGTAAAATTATGTAATCATCATAACCCTCCACTCCCAAAGGAGCATAGGCCTTCAACAAACACATGCCAAGTCCTCCTGTCACGTGCCATCATCTCACGTTCTTTCCACGTTCTCCTCATCATTTTCACCTCTGTTTCCAGCTCTCTTCTCCGTGTGCTTCTTGGTCTACCTCTGCCTCTCTTGCCCTGGGGGTTCCAGAACAAGGACTGCCTTGTAATACTATCAACAGGTTTCCTCAATGTGTGTCCTATCCATCGCCATCGTCTGCTTCTCATCTCTTGTTCCACTGGCACTTGTCTCGTTCTTGTCATCAGTTCCACGTTGGTAAACTTGTCATACCATTTTAATCCTTCTGTTCTACGCAATCACCCATTTATGAAAGTCTGTAGCTTTTTGGTTGTTGTCTTTGTTGTTGTCCATGTTTCAGAGCCATATAATAGTACTGACTTCACATTTGAGTTGAAGATTCTTATTTTCGTGTTGGATGATCTCCATACATTTCCCAATGCAATGAAAGCTCCTCTTGCTTTTTGTATTCTTATTTTTATATCACTGTCTGTCCCTCCAAATGTGTCTATATTGCTGCCAAGATATGTGTACGATTCTACATCTTGTAGTGGTGTTACTTCAAGTTTAACCTTGGTATAATTACTTGCATTTATTCTCATTCTTTTTGTCTTTTCCCTGTGTATTTTCAGACCCATTTGCTGTGACCTCTCATCGAGTGTTTTCAATTTGTCCTGCATCTGATTACGGTTATGGGACAGAAAAGCCAAGTCATCAGCAAAATGCAGTTACTCCAACTGCTTAGTCAGAGTCCACTGGATTTCATTTCTGTTGTTGTGTGTTGTCGATGTTCTCATAACCCAGTCTATTGCTAGTAAGAAAAGAAATGAAGACAAGAGGCATCCCCGTCGCACTCCCGTTCTTATCACAAACGGTTCTGTAAGCTGTTCTTCATGAAAAACTCTGCACGTCATGTCTTCATATGTTTTCTTTATTAAATTAATGATCTTCAGGGGAACTCCATAATTCCTCATCAATTTCCAAAGTGATTCTCTGTCTACACTGTCAAATGCCTTTTCATAGTCCACAAATGCAATGTATAGTGGTGAATTCCATTCCAGACTTTGTTCAATTATTATTCTCAAAGTGGCTTTCTGGTCTGTATAGGATCTGTTTTGCCGAAAACCTGCTTGTTCATCTCTCAGTTTCTTGTCTATGGACTCTTTTAATCTCTCGGGGATAATCCTGTTTAGTACTTTGTTTGGCACTGATAGTAACATTATTCCTCTATAATTTGTGCACTCTTGTAAATTTCCCTTCTTAGGCAACTTTACCAAATATCCTTCCTTCCATTCTGATGGTATCTTTTCGTTTTCCCAGACTTTACTAAGTAATTTATATAACATCTCTGTAGCCTTGTCGATATCTGCTTTGATGGCCTCTGCTGGAATGCCATCTGGTCCAGCCGCTTTTCCATCTCTTAGAAGCGTTATGGCTTTCTTTATTTCTTCCTTCGTTGGTCTTTCACAGTTAATTTGTAGCTCTTCTTCTGTTGGTTGGAGGTCTGGGGGTTTTTGTGGAGCTGATCTATTGAGAAGGTCCTCAAAATATTCCGTCCACCTCTTCATTTGCTGAGCAGTTTTCCATTCTTGTTGTGGCGTGAGGTTTTTATTGGCTCTAGGATCAGTATCATCATCTCATCTCAGCCCGTAACCCGTCATGGGTCGTAGGGGTGCCATGGTGGAAGCATCAGCAGACAGGGTCCTCCACTGCTCTCTATCCTCAGCAATGCGAACAAGTGTGGAAAAACCGTGTCCTGCCCATTCTTTGATGTTATCAGCCCAGGATTTTCTCTGCCTTTCTCTTCTCCGTTTACCTTCGACTGTTCCCTGAAGGGTCGTTTTCGAAAGGGAGCCATGACGAGTTACATGCCCAAACCAGGCAAGCTTTCGACGTTTCACTATTGACAAAAGTGGTTCTTGGTGGCCTGCATAGGTGTTTATCTTCTCTCTAACATA
Source organism: Oreohelix idahoensis (assembly GCA_024509875.1). Taxonomy (NCBI): domain Eukaryota; kingdom Metazoa; phylum Mollusca; class Gastropoda; order Stylommatophora; family Oreohelicidae; genus Oreohelix; species Oreohelix idahoensis. Next base: position 683,390 of record JAMPIV010018354.1, on the reverse strand, counting down.
GACATTTGTTTTGTGCTCTTTATAGCAAATGCGCAAAATTCTTCTATAACATTTATGCTCGAAAGCCTGAATCCTTCGCTCCGTATCTGCAGTGAGTGTCCAGCCCTCACACCCATACAAGAGAATAGATAATACAAGTGATTTGTATAATTTGATCTTCACAGGAAAACTGATGTTACTTTTCCAGATCACATTCAACCTTGTCATGGCAGCTGAGGCCATCTCAAGTCTTGTCTTGATTTCTTTACTTGATCTTCCATCACTACATATAGTGGACCCGAGATATTTAAAGGTGTTAACTTCTTCTAACGTTTGCCCATTTAATGTAATGTTGGTCGGAACATGTTTCTTATGGCTATTCACCAATATCTTGCTTTTTTCTATATTAATTTCCATCCCATACGTTCTTGTTACTTTCTCCAGTCTAATGGTAAGGTCTTGAAGTTCTGATTCTGATCCAGCTATCAGATCAATATCATCAGCAAAACGTAGGTTGCACAGAGGTCGGCCTCCAATCGATATGGTTGATTTATAATCGTAGAGAGCCTCCTGCATAATATGTTCTAGATATATATTAAAGAGCACTGGTGACAGGATACATCCCTGGCGAACTCCTACAGTTGTTTTGAAAAATTCTCCAATGTCGTTGCTTGCAAAAACAGCACTGCTTGCGTCCTTGTATAGTGCTTCAATGATATCTATGATGTTGGTATCAAAATTGAATTTTCTAATTACTTGCCATAAGCCTTCATGCCAGACTCGATCGAAGGCTTTTGTGAAATCGATGAAGTTATGGTATAAGTCGTGTTGACGTTGGAGATGTTTTTCGATAAGTAATCTAATATTGAAGATTTGTTCTGAGGTACTTCTTTTTGGTCTAAAGCCAGCCTGTTCCTCTGACAAGATTTTTTCTGATTTCTGTTTTATTCTGTTCAAAAGTATCCTTAACATCACCTTACTTGGATGACTAATAAGGCTAATGGTTCTGTAGTTCTTGCACATTTTTAGATTTCCTTTCTTTGGAAGCGGTATTACTAATGACTGCGTCCATTCTTTTGGCCATTTTTTTGTACTCCATATCTTCTGGCAAATTGTTGTCATGATTTTTACTATATCTGGTCCTCCATATTTCAAGAGCTCTGCTGGGATATTATCCACACCCGGTGACTTACCTCCTTTCATCGAACATATAGCCTCTTCCACTTCTTCCCGTAATATTGCTGCATTTCCGAGTTCCCTGTTTTCGCACTTAATGTTGTTTAATATGCCTAAGTCAGTGTCAAGTTTACAGTTATATAATTCTTTACAATATTCTGTCCACCTTCTCATTACAGCTGTTTTTTCATTGAGCAGAGCCCCATTGCTATCTTCTATGACAGTTACCCTGGGCTGTTTGGGTTTTGATAGTTTTCTTAATGTGTCAAAAGCTGCCTTGCTGTTACCTTTTATTAGCCCCGTATTAATGGACTCACATTGATCAGCAACCCATTTTTCTTTGGCCTGTTTCATTTTCTTCCTAATATATAGTATAGTACTGACAATTACAGAAATAGAATTTCTGCAGAAAACGGTGAAGTCCCAGTGTCTGAGAGAACTACTGGTATCACACATTAATTACGGCTGTGAATGATCTGAACTCGAAAAATTAGTAGAGAGGAGACAGTCATAAATTGCCACCTCCTGTGTAACTAACTGTGATATTAAAAAACAAGGAAACAGATTTTACTTAAAAAATTGACAAGTCGTTCAAATACAATTTCCTTATTATTTATTTAGTATATACACTATCTACTCTTGTACTGAAGGGTGGATGTTGAAAAATTGAATGTAATGGATTTGTAAGGTTACAAATGATTTACACACATATATATATATATATATATATATATATATATATATATATATATATATATATATATATATATATATATATATATATATATATATATATATATATATATATATATATATATATATATATATATATATATATATATATATATATATATATATATATATATATAATAATAATAATAATAATAATAATAATAATAATAATAGCCCCTTCAGTCATAACTGACTATGGGAATGCGCCCCTGAGGTGACAGCCCTCAGCTGCTTATTTTCCTGGTGCTCCTTTCGACGTTTTCTCCTCACCTCTGCTTCTTGTGTGAGCCTCTCTTCACCCAATCTGAGGTGGCGCCGTAAATAGCATCGCCACTTAGTGCGATCGGCAGCTTCATCCTCCCATGTTGCTGGATCCATGTCCAGTGCCCTCATATCTCTCTTGCACACATCTTTGAACCTCAGCTGTGGTCGCCCAACTGTTCTCTTGCCATCTGCTAATTGTCCGTAGAAGATATCTTTTGGAATGCGACCATCTTCCATGCGGCGAACATGGCCAAGCCAGCGAAGTCTGCGCTGTCTAAGAAGCGTATACATACTTTGAAGGCCAGCACGTGACAACACCTCGACATTTGTCACTTTATCTTTCCACGAGATGCCGAGGATGCGGCGTAGACACCGCAAATGGAAGGTATTGAGCCTTCTTTCTTGCTTAGCATAGGTCGTCCAGGTCTCGCTGCCATATAGGAGTGTGCTGGTGATGCAGGCATTATATACCGCAGCTTTGGTCTTCATTGTGAGTTTAGAGTTTCCCCAAACACGCGATGTGAGGCGGGCAAAGGTAGCTGCAGCTTTGCCAATGCGGCTGTCGATTTCTGTATCCAGTGAGAGTTTGTCATTGATGGTAGACCCTAGGTATGTGAAGTGGTGCACCACTGCCAATTCATAGTTATCGATAGTGATAACTGGTGCAGCACCCACATCCTGACTCAGCACATTCGTTTTCTTTAGACTTATTGTGAGGCCAAAGTCCTTGCATGCTTTAGTGAAGCGATTCATCAAGCTCTGAAGCTCCTGTTGGCTTTGAGTGACGACTGCAGCATCATCAGCGAACAACAAGTCTCTTATAGTGACCTTCTGATTTTTGTTTTTGCCTTCAGCCTTGAAAGATTAAACAGACGGCCATCTGACCTAGTGTGAAGGCATATTCCTTCGGTTGCATCTCTGAATGCATGTTTCAAGAGTAAGGCAAAGAAGATTCCGAAGAGGGTCGGAGCCAGAACACAGCCTTGTTTAACGCCACTTCGTATATCAAAGGGCTGTGACGTGCTTCCAGCATATTGGACTGTTCCCTTCATGCCGTCATGGAATGACTTTATCATTTCCAGCATTTTAGAAGGGCAGCCTATTTTCAGGAGGATTTTAAAGAGTCCATCCCTACTAACCAGGTCGAATGCTTTTGTGAGGTCTATAAAGGCGATATATAATGGTCTTTTCTGCTCTCTTGATTTTTCCTGAAGCTGGCGGAGAGAGAAGATCATGTCTGTTGTTGATCTGCCAGCTCGGAATCCACACTGTGACTCTGGATATATGCGCTCAGCTAACTTGTGTAGTCGCATTAAGATGACTTTGGCAAAAAACCTTACCAACAATACTAAGAAGAGAGATGCCTCTGTAGTTATTGCAATCACTTCTGTCTCCTTTATTTTTATACAGTGTTACAATCTTGGCATCTCGCATGTCTTGAGGAATAGTTGTCTCTTCCCAGCACTGGCACAGCATCCTATGCAGGGGATGTAATAGCGTGCTCTTACAGCATTTGATTAAATCAGGAGGAATCCCATCACTGCCTGGTGCTTTGCCAGAGGCCAAGCTATCAATGGCCTTGCTGAGTTCCTCTAATGTTGGTTCGGCATCCAGCTCCTCCATAGTTGGCAGACTGTTGACACCATCAAGGGCTGCAGGCGTAACGGTATTGTCTCTAGCGTAAAGCTCAGAGTAGTGCTCGACCCACCTCTCCATCTGCTTACCCTTATCGGTTAGCTTCTCTCCGATGATGGTTTTTAGCGGTGCCGTCTTACTTTTATGGGGGCCAAGTGCTTTCTTTATATCGTCATACATTTGTCTAATGTTGCCTGTTTGCGCTGCGATCTGGATGCTCTCACTGAGCTGGAGCCAGTAGTCATTTGCACAGCGTCGAGCAGTTTGTTGAACTTTGCTTCTCGTAGCCCTCAGGATCTGTAGGGTTCTGGCACTCGGTGAACGTTTGTATTCATTCATAGCACTGCGCTTAGCTTCAATGACAGGTGCCATCACATCTGATGAAGCATCAAACCAGTCATTTGACTTTGCTGTTTTCTTACCAAAGGTGGCAAGTGCAGTACTTTGAATGGTGTTCCGTAGATGCTCCCAGTTCTCTGTAATAGTATCACCATGCTGAGGGCTACTGAGCACTTTCTCGAAGGTCGCAGTGAATTGAGCGATCATGAAAGGGTCTGACATCTTGCTGGTATCAATGCGTGGTTTCCCTTCATGTCTGACACGATAGAGTTTTCTTGGTTGTGCTCTGATTTTGCAGCAAACCAAGGAGTGATCTGTATCACAGTCTGCACTATGGTACGAGCGCGTGGAGAGCACAGACATGAGGAGTGGCCTTCTGACGAGAATCAGGTCAAGTTGGTGCCAGTGCTTGGATATATATATAACAACAAGTTTTCCAATTATAGGAAACAAATTTATATCAGCTGTGCTGTTAATTAAGTATATAAAATTTATCAGCTATGCTGTTATTTTTGTCTCTTGCTATGCTACTCAGTTTTTCGTCCTTGACAGTTAATTGCTCACAATTGCTGACAGAAATGGTACTAATGTGTACTCATCTCTTGAAACAGTTCTGTCCTTAATTTCTTGCACACAACACCCGCTGATGATCGTTTCGTTAGCCCACCCAAGACTGAGGGGGACTAAAGATGTAGCTCCTGTGCAATCACTGTGCTCCTGCGAAGGTCCAGGCAGCTGGATTGACTGGACATACGACCTCAGGTTAGATGACACGAATAAAACCTGTAACAAGTAAAAATAGGGGCTAATTTCTGTCATCAAGCCCACCTATTTCTAGTGTGTATGAGATGAGCGCGCCTCAGGTGTCTGCATGTAGGATGAATGACAATATGGCTTAGTATGAGTTAGCAATAGCGAGACAAGACAGGTGTCTACTTGCAAACATTCTTTCTGATAAATTAATACATGGAGACATCCAATAATATAAATTCAATACATGAATACATCCAATAATATAAATTCAATACATGAATACATCCAATAATATAAATTCAATACATGAATAAATCCAATAATCTGTACACCTAGGTGTGATACAACCATTTCTTCCCCCCTATAATATACCAGGCCCTCTCTGACAAGTGATATACTGGCTGGTAACATATATCCTAACAATATTGTTGTGTTCTGATATATATATAGGCAACGGGCTGATCACCCGTTTGCCAGTCACTTCGATTACGGAAACAACAGCAAATGGGTTGATTTGCCGTTGCCCTAAAGACGCCACCAGGCGTGATGGGAAACAATGGCAAAGAAAACCTATCTGCTGTTGCCCTAAGACGCCACTAGGCGTAATGGCCACTGACTGCTTTGACGGTCGGTTGCTAAGGACGGAAGAAGAAGAAGAAGAATATATATATATATATATATATATATATATATATATGTATATGTATATATATATATATATATATATATATATATATATATTATATATATATATATATTATATATATATATATATATATATATATATATATATATATATATATATATATATACATACATACATACATACATACATACATACATACATACATACATACATATATATATATATATATATATATATATATATATATATATATATATATATATATATATATATATATATATATATATATATATATATATATATATATATATATATATATATATATATATATATATATATATATATATATATATCAGGTTGAAGTTATCTGAGACAATAGATTGAAGTTATATGAGACAATAGGTTGAAGTTATATGAGTCCTAACAAGGACTGTTTTGGTTGTATTTCAGGTTGGAGTTATCTGAGACAATAGACTGAAGTTATGTGAGACAATAGATTGAGTCCTAACAAGGACTGTTTTGGTTATATTCCAGTTGGTTTTCGTCTTCATCAATCATATCAGGAAATATAATCATTATACCTAATTTCCCAAGATACAATCAGTAACCTGATACATTCATAGTGAAACAATTTATATTAAATATATATACAGGTGTAGGTAGTATAAATGACACACAACAAATACCAACATTATATATCTAATGTAGGCCTTTTCTCCTACAAGTTTATAGTAAATATATTTACCCTCTAAGATTTAAACAAGCCAGTCGACTTTAGTGAAGTAAGAGTTCCCGGTCAATGCAGGTGAGCAATAAATCAGTCTGGCAGCTTCTCTTCTTCAGTCGGTCGTCTAGCTGGCTTCGTGTTGGTGTGGCGTGATTTATTATAAATCTCTGCCGTATATATAGGTAGATGAGGTAACTTTTACTGCTTAAGGAATGGTTTTGGTTGGTTCTCGGCGTGGCAAGCGTATGCGGTTGTATGCGGTTCCGTACCATCCGTCGTACAATCCGTGACCTAGGCCGACTCCTGAAAAACAGGGCGTATGCCTAATTTTATTCTGTTTTCCGCCATATTGGGAGACAAGATGGCCCCAACCGAGTTCCGAAAAACAGGGCTTATGACTAATTTTATTCTGTCTCAGAGACTGGTGAACGTTGCTCGTTGATTGGCTGAGGGATATTTGTATCTCGACATAGGGATTTAACTAAGAAGTGGGTTTACACACTCGTTTCATGACACTTGTCTTTTAATGAGGCAACTTGTTTGCTTGTATTTCCCTGATAGCTTCTTTGTGCTGTTATACAGTTCTCTCATATTTCCTTTGGCTGCAGCATCTTCTGCCTCTCTTGCCAACTCCTCAATATACTCCCTCTTGTCTCTTTTGATACTTCTTTTTACTTTTGTGTTTGCTTCTGCGTACAGTTCTTGAGCCTTGGCTTTGGAACTTCTGGTTTTGCTTGTGTTTAAATCTGCTTTCTTGTTTTTTGTGTGTCTTTTATCTTCTTCAAAGCCGGTGTTGACTGTACCTATCTTTGCATTCATGTCACCCATCAAAATTGTGATGTCTCTTTTTATTTTCTCCTTATTTTCCTGCAGTCTAGTATTTTTTTTTCTTTTTTCTATTACTCGAAACGAAATCTCAGGTTAGTATAACCTGAGACTGATTTTTACGTGAGTATCCCTTTTTTTCTTGTACAGAGACAGGTGTCCCTCGCCATTCAAGCAAATAATCGCCGATTTCGGAGGTACCCATGAGAGCTGGGTCGGCTCAGGAGCCGCCATACCCTGGTCGACGAAACTGCTTCAAATGTCTTCGCCAGGGCTCGAGTTTATTCAGTCCAAATCCCGGTCGATGAAAATCTTCAAATGTCCTCGCCCGGGTTTGATCCTGGGTCACCCGGTCGCCAGCGCAGTTTGGTAACCACTACACCAGCGCGGCTCCCGCAGTCTAGTATAAAATGCTTCTTTCACAGACGCTTCTTTGTTGGTGCATAACATTGGATGATATTTACATTTATTTTCTTTTTAGCTGTTTTAAAAGTAGCTGTTATTATTCTGGGTCTAACGGCTTCACATTCAATGAGTGCTTTCTGTGCTTCTTTAGATAACATAAGAGCTACCCCTTCACTGTGGTGTGAACTTTCGTCTTCATATCCCGAGGACAGCACCAATTCACATGTGATGAGTTTCTTTTTGTCTACCCCCTTCCACTTTGTTTCACACAGTCCCAGAACCTCGATTTTATATTCCCTCATTTCTGCTGCCACTTGTGCCGCTTTCCCTTGTTCGTTCAATGTCAGAACATTCCTGGTACCAAATCTGGAAGTTCTCCTAGAAGAAAAAAGGTTAGTCAGTAACACAGACTCCATTCGGCTTTCTCTATGTTGCATCATACGCCTCCCTGCGAGAGGACCTTCCCCTGTCTTGGATGGCTGTGTTTTATTTTCCTTAATTGACTTGTCCATGTTTGTTGAAGTTTTTTGTGGTTTAAACCATTTAAAAATTGTGTAATTTTAGCTTTTTCTTGATATTAATATCACATTTTCTAGCAAAAAAATGTCAAAATATGTTAATAGGGTTCAGTTTACGTTTACAGTAATAAAAAATGTTACATTACAAATACAAATGAGAAATTATTTCCACAAAACCACCATAATATGTACAATGTTAATTGAACAACATAACTTCTTGACATCACACCAAGTACGCTAGACGATATTAACTACAGATGCTGACGTTTTCTTATGTTTATTAAGGAAGATCCCAAAACACAGCGTTGGTTCGAAAGTAAATATCAAATTGCATCTCAAAAATTACAGAGTGTTCATAGTCGTCGTCATAGAGGCTGGTATACATTCTAAGTCGTCAGTCGTTTATATCAAGTCCTAAGTTGCCTGTCTGGTCACGTCATCAAGTATTTATAATAGCTGGTTGAGAATCACTGAGCTAGCTTCTTGTAAACAAATCTGTGGTTAACTTTATTGTTCTTTGCTGCAATTCTCATCTGGTTAAAGGGGCTTCTATAAGTCGAAAGTTGTAATGGCCCCGTTTCTAAAATGGTTAGAAGCACTCTTGCTATAATGTTCTCATGAGTAGTGAGTAGCCTAGCATCACACTGAGATTGGTTGTAGCTTTATAAAGTCAATGGTCGAAACGAAAGAATATCATCTTTATAAAGTCTCTTGACGAAACGAAAGTTTACTTTCTCCTATCTCACGTGGTCTCTATTAATTAGAACTTAATAGTTAGTTACCTCAATATGCTGACGAGTCTCACCAAGGCTGCTGTAGGTAGTGCTGGACGTTTCTGCTCCATAGTACATAAGTTTCCTAAAGTGTTACTAGAAAAGTCCGGGCAACGCCGGGTACTAACAGCTGGTTCTAACTACTGTTGCGTGGGTGTCGCTGGTGTTGGGGTGTCCTTCGTGCGATTATTAGGAGTTTAACTTGTATGCTTGCTTATCTATCATTATTTCAGTTGAGGTCGACACAAAGTTTTGTTGTTGATTAATAAGTGTCCAAGCAAACCTTGGGTCCGTACGAACTGATTCATTATTAATATAAACTTCCTATAAGAAGAGTTCATCAGGTCAAGGACAATCAACAATGCAAGTTGAAGCAATCAAACGTAATCAAAGTAATGTGGGTAAGTCTTCGATTAGAGTCCAATATTTATTACAAGTTGACGCACGAAGACAGTTCACATAGGTATACATTCATATATAGTTCATTAGAAATTACGTGCATAATATTCAGGTCCGTCCGTGTCAATATAATGTGTCAGACGAACGTCATGGCTTTGTACATGCGCTGCTGTAGTCAGACAGCCAGAAATGAGCGCATGAGTTCTTGACAGCTACAAATTGAATCATAATACGATTCTCCTTCATCATTTCATTTACTTAATAAATCTCATACTTTATCTTAATATCTGAACTGACCCTGAGTTCTATATTGAATTCATATATCGGCTATATAATAAGCCTCTCCTTGGAAGAAATACAAGACACGACTTCTCTGCTTGGCGGACAGCATAAAAGGGTAATGTAACCAAGTCACCAAGCGTGACCTTCCCAACGCGAATACTCATAATCTTAGCATATATTTCGCGTTCAGTAGTCCGTAAAATATCGACATATTCTATTAATGTTAGTGACCCCAAACGTTGCGCACTTCTAACCCCCAGCAGACGCCGTCATTAAAAATAACACCGTAACAGATTTCCTGTCCGACGGGGGGGGGAAAAAAATCTATTAGATAGATTTAAAAAAAAAAACTATTTTAATCAAATTATCAAAAATTTAACAAAACCCGACGTATGGCCTACGACGTTCTATCTAGAACAGTGTCGCGGTCATGTCAGTAATATCTTATAATAAAATCAACGTCATATCATAAATTAACTAAAGAAATGTCACTGTCATTAATTAATTAACTAATTAATTTGATGTCTGTATTGACTAACTACTAATGTGAGGTGTTATTAAAATTATTCTAAGTAAAATTAAAAATAATTAATTATAATATGTACGTATGGTATTAACTAATTAATATCTAATTAAAGAAAATGAGAAGTAGTATCAGTAAAAAAAATAAAAATTGAGAAGTACGGACAATTAAAACTAAATATTAAGGTATACATTAAATTAGTAATGTGTGTGAAAATGAAGTATAAGGATAGATACCTAATTAAATTAACGCAATCAGAAAGAAGAGCACAGAAAAAATTCATACATTTTAAGTAGACATATGAAATATCATAATCTAATATCTATCACCTTAATAATTAAACTATTTAAAAGGTTTAATTGGTGTGATATTCTTTTGTTTCATCTTTTCTTAGTATATTTTATTTTTTTATTTCATCACACTTCAACTTTATTTTATTATATATTAATTTAATAACTAGCAAATTTAACAATATTGGACATGAAGATCCAATCGTTGTTACATCCTATTGACTTGTATGAAAGGTCTTTAACTGATTCCGTACGCAAGATCTTTTAAAAGACGCAATGGCCGACCGCTGTAACCGCAAGATCTTTTAAAAGATGCCGATTTATTTCGTTGTTTCTTTCTATTCTGATATTTTATACTGCCCGGAATTTATCTCGAACGGAAGTAAACACAAAACTGGGCAAATTTCAACAAGCTTCAATGTCTTTTATTTGCGTTTGAAGGGATTTTTTCACATTTATCTTCATCTTTAATCGTGTTTTGTCGTATCGCCATAATGGCCGAAAACGCACAGGATATGTTACTAATATGTGAACAGTGAACAAACTGTGTGATCAACCATAACTTTCTTACTTTTTCTGTGTTTCTAAATGGATTACCTGCACAAAGAGAGCAGTGAAACTGTATTGTGATAACAATTTATGTTACAAGCCTTACGTAAGTCGAAAATTTTTGTTCAAAATTTCAAGTTATCTTTTTGTCCGTTATAACATAACCATAACATAAAATTAGCTAGAAAGGCATATGGATTTATATTGTTCATCCAATGTACTTTAATTTGATATATAATATGTTATACTTAACTCATGATTAGACACACATTGTCAGTAAACGTAAATTATGTATGTGTAAATTTTTGGGGCTTAAAAATAATTCCGTCCAGAGCTGAAAATAATTACGTACGGAATCAGTTAAGAAACAAAGTTCATCTTATCCAATTCTGATATGATGATCCAACCGTCGTTAATTCCTTTAATGAAATTTTGAACGTAATTTGAATAAGTCATTGCAGTTTATGTATCATCACGGTATCTGTCCATTCTTTATCAGAAATTGTTCCTTTTACTACTTTGCAATAGAAATGAGTGATACGCAAAATCCAAGTGAAGTCCAAATTTTCAACCGATCCGTAAAACTTGATACTTCGATAACAACAGTTCATTTTGAAATTTCTTCATCGAAGTAGGATGTCCATATGAAGTATTATATATTCCTACGTAGCATTAAGAATGTTCATTTCAAATGTAATGCTTGATTAGTCTGTAAATATTGTTATTGCAATACTAATAGTCATTCAGAATCCGTAGGATGTCTTGATAAAGTATCGGCCATTATGTTCTCAGTTCCTGGTATCAACTGTATTTCGAAATCATAGGGTTGCAGCGCAATGGCAAATCGTGCAAGCTTTGGACTTTTATGCTTTGAACGACGTAATGCTGCCACAGATTTCTGATCAGTCTGGATTAGAAATGGTGATCCAAGTAAAAACTTTTCCAACTTAGTAATTGCCCATATCACGGCCAGTAACTCTCTGTCCACCGTCGAATATTTAGTTTCAGGAGTTTTTAGCTTGCGTAAGATGTAAAATACAGGATGAAGGATATCATCGTAATATTGGAGTAGACAAGCCCCGAGTCCGTAATTACTCGCATCTGTACGGAGGACAAACTTTTTAGAAGCATCTGGTAATCTTAAAACTGGTGGGCATGAAAAAATTCTTAATATACTGCGAAAAGTTCTGTCACATTCGTCTGTTCAATTTATCCTTAACGGCATGTTCTTCTTTAGCAAAGATGACAAGACAGCCGTGATGGATGACAAGTTAACTTATGCTGTATTGGGCTGAGCATAGTTAATACCAATAACGACATTACTGTTTTCTTGTAGGCATGGTAAAAAACAAATAAGACAGAAACATGCGTACAAATTTGAAGATGTCAAGAAACAAAAATGTTTTTCGAGAAGAAAAAAAAATCAATAACTCAATCTATATTAGGATAGATGATTATGAAAGACCAGAAATGATGACTGACAAGTGCTGAGTCATCAAAGATGTGACGAATATGGTGCCAGTACCCTGTTATTTGCGTGACGCAGAATCAGGTACTAGTTGTAACTTTAGTGACTGGTGATGAAAATAAACACCATTATCACGCTCGATAACCATCCGAGCATCTTTGTTGTTACGAAATGTAACCACAGCTTCACCATACCTGTTGTTGGTAGGTGGCAACAGACGCACGAACCTAACGTCTGCCGTGTAATTAAAGAAATTACTAAGTGCCTGCCATGTAACGTGATGTGGCAGATTGCGCACTAACACGGTGCGAGAATATGCAACTTTACCAATGTAAGTAATATCATTGTCACGAAACTGTGAACAATGACGATATGTATTCCTTGAAATCTGTTACGGTGTTATTTTAAATGACGGCGTCTGCTGGGGGTTAGAAGTGCGCAACGTTTGGGGTCACTAACATTAATAGAATATGTCGATATTTTACGGACTACTGAACGCGAAATATATGCTAAGATTATGACGTATTCGCGTTGGGAAGGTCACGCTTGGTGACTTGGTTACATTACCCTTTCTTGTATGACCGTCGAACTGAAGAGACGTGTCCTTGTATTCTTATAGTGTCGGGCATGGAGTGCCACACAGTTATATTGTATTTAAATATGGACATGGGTCAGTCCACTGATTCTATGAAAGAGATGAACGTTTCAGGTTAGTAATTGACTAAACCTAAGTTGGAAGGAATTAACAGTCCTTATAGATTATATTTTGCCAGACGCATAATCTCACTGTCGGTCGTTGGGATCACCAGCCACGCGTACATATAGTTATGACGTTCTGCCTATAATAATTCATGCTATTTGACAAGGACTGATTTGCAGATAAATTATATACGAAGTACGAACTGAACTTAATATATATTTTCTTCATGATGACCATGTGTGAACTGTTTATGTATGGAATCGATGTATTAAATTGTGATGGACTCAAGGAACGACTTATCAAGTCTATGAACGTTGGGAATTGAAATATTATGATGTTGACAAATGTTCATCCCACCTTCGCGTAACTTACTAACAATAGCGCGATACAATAAATGAATAAATTGAAGCAATATAAAACATGGCCAGATCTTAGCAAGTGTTAACAGAAGAAGCCAGCCTGCAGCAATTGCAACAACAACCCCCCGTTTCGCCTCAACAACTACAAGTCAGCACTTCTGTCTGCTGTCTACTTCTACAAGTTGGGTTCTGAGCTCTCTCTCTCTCTCTCTCTCTCTCTCTCTCTCTCTCTCTCTGACTGTACTAATTCTAGTATTTATACTGTTAATGTGTCCTTGGCACCTGTTTTTCTCTATTGTTTTACGAGAAAATGTCAGGTTTTCATAATCTTTGTAAACCTGCCAACAGTTTAAAAGTCTGATTTCAGCATTTGTTTTGTTTTGTTAATTCTAATGATTCTTTCTCACTTCCCAATTATGTAACACCGATGATTTCCTATAAATATTCTCATAATGAAAAATTACAAAACCCTTACACGGCAAATTCTTGTTCCTAAATGTAAATACCATCAATCAAAAGTACATTCCTTCCTATTATTAAATTTATATTTGTCCTAAAACGACCTTGAGGTGTGAAAACCTTTTTATAACATTTCACATAAATCATCACCTACTGTTTCACAATTTCAAATACGGTACGCGTGAACTCTTTTTCAAGGCTAACGTAACTTTGTCAATTCAACAGTTCTTAAACGACTCATCTGCACCAGTGCAAATGTTCCCATGGATAGATGTCCACTATTTATAGTTATATCTACATTCTCCTTTCCCATAAATTCAACAAAATGTCTATCAAAATGTACATTGTTTTGTCTTTGTTTGTGGCTGTTAATTTCAGAGTGTGAGAACTATCGTATCAACCTTGAAACAGACGTCGTTCAAGGCTGTCAATAGCCTATTGTGCAACACTCAGAGATCTTCTCATGCACTAAAACGCGACACCAAATTATACATTTATTTTGTCTACTCCATGTCAATTTTGGTCAACCTGACCTTTAGTTTCAGTTTTGCCACAATTAAATTGTGAGAAATAATAACTGAATGTTCTGGCTAAACGTTAAGTTAGCATTACAATGTATTACGTTATCCTTTATATTGTCTAAACACAATGCTCCAGACGGAGCATACGCCATGTTGTATTATTCACCATTTCCTTATTATTTGTTAATGTTTTACTTTGTAACTCAGATGTTTGTTTATGCATCTGAGCATTGCACGGTCACATACTGAACAGCTAACTTTGGTCATCTTCGTCCAAAAACGTCACAGAAATAGCCATGTTACCTAACACAGATTAACACACGCTAATTCTCACCAGGGTGCCTAGTCACCCCAACGGCCTCATGGAAGGTGACGAATTCCACTCACTGACTGATGTGTCACCCCGGGGAATTCTAGGGCTAAATCTGAGAATAGTTCACAGATCGAGAATGGGTACGAAATAAGATTTACATTTAAGTATGATTGTTAACTTTGAGAAGAGTTCACACGCCGAAAATGAGAACGAAATAAGAAATAAACTGAAGCAAGATTATTAACTTTGAGAAGAGTTTGCAGATTGAGAATGGGAACGAAATGAGACATAAATTAAAGTAAGATTGTCATGTGTGAGAAGTTTACAAGTCGAGAATGGGAATGAAATAGGATATGTACTGACGTAAGATTGTTGATTATGAGAAGAAGGAACAGATTGAGAATGGGAACGAAATAAGACATAAATTAAAGTAAGATTGTCATGTGTGAGAAGTTTACAAGTCGAGAATGGGAATGAAATAGGATATGTACTGACGTAAGATTGTTGATTGTGAGAAGAATGAACAGATTGAGAAAGGGAACAAAATAAGATATACAGTAGAACTCCATTTATCCGAACCCCAATTATCCGAACATCCAATTATCCGAACACTTTTTCCAGAAAAAAAAAAAACCAGGCGCCACTAGTCACGTTAGACTACAGTTCTGAATCTTTTGATGCGGCAAGTTTCAAATGTGTGCGAACAATTTGTAGACAATGACATGGGCTAATGGACGGTCGCTTACGTACAGGAAGTCAGTTAGATCATAAAGTCAGTTAATATCTGGTTTACCAATCCAGTGTACGTGTGCGTTCTAGGCAGAACACTGGCTAAAAAGACAGTTCAACTTAAAATAATTGTGTCTGCTGCTACAGCGAAATAATTTTGGTGTACACGTATTTCTCTGTGCGATCTGACATCTTCCAGTAGGCCTAAAGCATATAAAAGGAACCGCAATGTTTTGTCAATTGAAACGAAAACAGAAATTATCAAGAGACTAAGAAAAGGTGAAACTGTGTCTTCATTTGCGAGGATTTTCAATGTTGGGAAAGCTACCGTCTCTGACATCAAAAGTAACAAGGATAAAATTATGAGTTTTGTATCGAAATTGGATAGTGAAAATGGGTCGAAGAAACATAAAACCATGAGAAATGCGAAAGATTTGAAATTGGAAGAGGCTTTGTATATATGGTTTGTGCAAAGAAGAAGCAAAGGGGAACCTATCTCTGGCTCTCTATTGTGTGAAAAGGCACTTCAGTTCAACAATCAACTTGACGGTCCTCCTGACTTTAAGGCTAGCCAGGGATGGTTAAGAAACTTTAAATCTCGTCATGGCATACGAGAATTTGAGATTCAAGGGGAATCTTTATCTAGCGATGCAACTGCCGCTGAAAATTTTAAAGAAACATTCTTGGCTTTTTTGGAAGAAGAAGGTTATTTACTCGACGATGTGTATAATGCCGATGAGACTGGCTTATACTGGAAATCATTGCCTAAAAAAATCACTTGCATCTCAGCGCGAAGCAGCTGCCCCTGGGTTTAAAAAGTGCAAAGAGAGAGTAACAGTTTTGGTAGCCGCGAATGCCAGTGGAAGTCATCGTTTACCGGTGCTAATGATCGGCAAAGACAAAAAACCACGTTGTTTAAAGAATGTGACATGTCTCCCATTGTGCTACAAAGCACAGAAGAGTGCTTGGATGAATAGTGAAATATTTCTTGATTGGTATACAAATCAGTTCATCCCAAATGTGAAGAGGTTGAAAGAACAAGAAAAGAAAACTGGAAAAGTAATTTTTCTACTGGACAATGCACCATCTCACCCAGAGACGGATACATTGAATGCAGTTGATGCAAATTTTAAAGTAATTTTTCTGCCTCCCAATGTAACAGCACTGATTCAACCAATGGATCAGGGTGTTATAGCAAAGCTTAAAAAAAAGATGTACAAGAAGGAAGACCTGCGTCGTTTATTGTTGGCTGAAGATGAAGAAAGTGTGGTGGCGTTTTCCAAAAAGCTTAATCTCAAAGACTGCTGCTATATGTTAGCTGATGCTTGGACCACCCTGTCACAAGATAATCTCAACAAGGCTTGGAATAGATTGCTTGGGAAAAAAGGAGGAAATGAAACTACTGCAGTGGACACAAATGATGATTGTATAAATGAAGTTGTGGAACTGTTTCAAGCAATGCCCGGATTTTCGGACTGTGACAAAGATGATGCACACATGTGGCTAGAAGATGATAATGATTCTGGTTTTCAGTTTTTGAATGACGAAGAAATGTTGTCTTTTGTGCAAGAAGAAAACCAAATACATGTAGTGACCGATGATAAAGACTCCTCAGAAGTACATGATGTACTTGTAGATTATGAAGAAAACCCAAAACGTCGACCAAGTCCTGAAGAGGCCTTTATAGCACTAGAAACAGCGATGGCTTGGTACGAGCAAGAAGATGACAGCTGTCCTGCACAGCTTCTGCTGTTGAAGAGAATGCGGGACTTAGCAGCCAAAAGCAGACTATCCAGTTTGGTGCAAAAGAGGATTCCTCATTATTTTAAATAGTGGGCTACATCTGTGCAAGTACATGTATACGTAAGTTGCGCCTGGTTTTGAATCGTTTGTAATGTTATTTTGAAAACATTTCTCTTTCTTAACAAAAATAATTAATACAAGTAGTACATGCACTGCAGTGTAATGAAAGATTTTGGTGATACAGTGATCTAATACAGTGTGGTTATTATTATTACAGTACAAGGAAATATGTTTTATAGTGTATTTTCCTTGTGATTGTTAATTATTTTTAGAAATATGTGTACATGTACTCGATACATCATGTAATCCAATTATCCGAACATTTGATTATCCGAACGATGCTCGGTCCCATGGGGTTCGGATAAATGGAGTTCTACTGTAAATTGAAACGAGACTGTTAGCTTTGAGAAGATTCACAGATCGTGAATAAAAACAAGCGATATAAGACATACAATGACGTAAGATTGTTAACTGTGAGAAGAGTTCTCAGATCCAGACGAAATAATTACGTGCCAGGAAAAGGAGTAACAAGGAAGTAGTGGACAAATACGGAGAGACTACTCCATCATTAGTGTGACTGAATCTCTCGAGACGGTGTTTAGTGAACATAAAATAATCAAGACTTTAATGGTATGCTAAAAGCCCTGATGTGGAAATGAAAGATGGTTGAGATGAGAAAATTAGTGACACGTGGGTGAATTAATTGTGACCTATCCTTACACTGTGTTTAACAAGAATCCTCTGCTGAATGTCTAAGAAGGTTATATTGAATTTCCCTCCACTGATGCCGCAACCTAGTGAAAAGTATTACCCAAACTATCTCATGTTAGATTTTTCTCATAAATCTACCCAGATTATTGCCTTTGCTACTGTATACTGTACTATCTGTTGTTGTCACATGACTGAGCTGGAGAACAACAAAATGACAACCACGCTGATTTTCATCAATGGATTCTTATATAGAACAGACGGATGGAAATCTAACAAGTTCACTAACATGCATTGGTTTGGTTTGGTTTTAAGGACTATATTCATTGCACACAGACAACTCCATCAGTGCCCCGATCTCCTCCCTTAGATCACACAAGGAGGATCTCAGCACAGTGCACGAACTCCGTAGCACTGGCGAGAATCTCAATGTGTGTATATAGGAATAACACATTCTGTAAATATTTTGGTGGTAGGTAGGTTTCTGATTTTTTAAAATTTTGCCAGGGCGTCAGCCATATGGTCTACTCTTTTACGATATCCAACTGCCGTGGGATTTTTATCGTGCGCAACTTGCAAACGAGACCTATTTTTTCACCCTTATCCGAGGAGGCTAGGCATCCAGTCTCACTATCCATGAGAGCAGGAGGAGTATGACATCATTAGGACCACTCGTTCTGAAAATAAATTTCCATAAATTATATTCCGTCTACTTGGAATCAGTGGCGTATCCTGGTAATGCGAGCTAGGCGTGCTGCTACTTAAAATGAATATGTACGCCTACTATTTAACTTCTTCCCCTCTTAATTTAAAAACCAACTATATTAAATTACGCAACGATAGTTATTAGGGGTATTTGTCAATTATCTCCGAAATACTAATTAACTTACAACTTGAAACTCACTGTCACTGTAATAATCTGCATTCCCGGCGATTAACAAAAATTAATCACAAAAAACACTGGACGGACACAGCCGATTTTTACAACCCGAGAGCTGCAAGACCACCGCACGCATGTTCGTATTGTATTGACGTATCTGGCCATGACCCCGATAAACACAATCCAATCTTCAGACGTGAATCCGAAAGGTGCCGCACGCATTGTGACGGAATTACCCGAGAAACTTCGGGCGATTGTAACCAACAAATAAAAACTGCACTATAAAACGCATCTGGGAAACTGAAACTTGATATACTCGTAGATTCTATGCGGGAAAATCCGTTATCCTGACGCGTGCGGTCCGAAAGTAGAACTTTAGAAGAAAAATATTTTATAGAATAATAAATTAAATTTTTTTTTTCCTTCGGGCATAGGTGTGCGCAGCACGCACAGCACACGTAGAGAATACGCCACTGCTTGGAATCGAACCTGATACCTGTGGTAATATGAGAGGTTATTAGTGTTACTCAACTAAGTGTACACAGAGTGAGGTCAAGCTGTGTAAGTCCCTGAGTCTAATTGTTGATGATGTTGTATTCTCAGGGTACCTATCCGCTACCTCTCTGAGATCTCACTCTGGGAAATATTTTCTGGGTATGTTATATGGCTACGTGTCTAGGGTAATGTAGGTATAGTGATGTGTCAATAAAACAAACACAACTGTAACTCAATATAATTGAATTAAATAAGACTGTGTGTAAATTTATATAATTATTTTACAATTTTTATTATTCCTGAACCTCAATTTTCTGGAACAGGAATTTTCAACTCAAAAAAAGAAATGTTTCTTTATTTACAAATTTTAAATAAATAGGGTGGTCCATAAAATGATAAGTCTAAAATATCAATAGGTTTGTACTCCCTACTGGAATATGTTAACACTGGATAAGAATTCTGTCACTGATTTGAGGGTTTGTGTGTTTCATCATGCCCCCCTTTAATTTCTTGTATTTTTGTGGAATGATAAGGATGAGTCCTCAAGTGCCAATTCTAATGGACTTATCTCAAAAGCCTGTCTGTGGTGGAGGCTTGAGAATCTTCAATAACAACAAGTATTTCAGATTTCCCCTGGATGCTGATGTGGCAGGAAGCTTGCATTTATATAAGAAGCTCTCTCTGTGCCCACAGGATCTGACTTTCCAGGGGTTATGTCACTTTTCAATTTGGCAATTCAACCCTGAAATAAGAAGGTTATGTTCCCCTCTTTATATCATATCTATAATATCATTCCACAATTTTATCAATAATACATTCAAAAGGAGGGTCAGCTACGCGTGCCAACCAATTGCACCAAACCCTATGTTTGTTTGACCATTTTTCCTTCCAGTGTTTTCATACTGTTCCCATATGGCTGCAACGCCACTGACCCCATAAGCATTGATTTTCTTCCATATAATCAGATAGATAGTGTATACAATGTTCTTCTTGTGACCTGTTAAATATTCTGTGCAAACATCCTGTGTAGGTTTTCATGTATTATTTGAAAACTAATGCACCGCAGAAAACTGCTAGTAGCTTCTGGACTTACAGTCGTAATATTTTATGGCAATATTCAAACATTTTTACACATTTTATTTCACTTTCCAAATAAATCTGCTTTAGGCACATTCCTACTTGGTTGTCGTAATCTCTTCCAATAGTCAATGTCGAACAACAATTTTGGCGCACAACTGTGGACTGTACATGCTAATGAAATATCAATAAACTTATTTATCTTACCGCAAGTAAAGAATAAATTACACAATCACAAGATTGACTGGCGGTTAATGGTTCAGTTCAGACCGCTATCGTCCAGACGGCGAAGGCATTCAACATCAATGCTTTGCATCTGCTCTCAATCTGGCTGTGTGTTAGTTTTTTCTCAAATGGCGCACTATGCCGGCAGATTGTTAATTTTATCGCCCCATCCTAAACTACAATTGACCAATCAGAAACGCGTTAAGAAAATTTAACTTTTCAGAAGGCTATCAAATTGAGCAGTTCATAAGTGTGTTTGTTCGTCTGTCTCAATTTTATTTATACAATATCTTTGTTATTAATGGGTCGATTTTTAATATTGAAAGTGATTATTAAACAAACAACTGTCCTCTATCTTCCTATATAAGTTTCTTTTAATTATTTGTCCCCGTTTTCATATGGGTAATTTTTAAGTAATTATTTGCTCCGTGCACTGAACTAAAATATTAATAAAATAATTTTCTAAGGCCAGATAATTTATTATAAGGGAAAATTTTATGATATATATTAACCAATATTAGCACTACCCTTCAAGACATCCCTGTTATTTATAAAGAAATAAATTATCTAAGTTTCTTTTCAAACGCACAAGTTAGGCTTGATTTCCATTGTAATCCACCTTCTCTCTCCCCTATAAAACGAGGCAAGAAGTTGGTTCGTTGCCAAGATTTACGGCTTTCGTCATAAATATTGGGAAGGGTCGAGCGTGTGTGTTTGGGGAAAGGGGGGGGGGGTGGTATTTTTAAGCTTGGCGTTAGAAAATTCAAATTCTTTATTTTAAATGTTAGCGGTTTGATTTGACGATGGCCTTGAGACCCAAGGTCAAACATGGAATTTATTTATAGATTTTTAACTGTAATAGTGGAAAATTCAAATTATTTTGTCCAATTTTTAGCGGTAAGTTTGACCTTGCCCTTGGCAATTTTTTCAAATATAGAAGTAGTGGTTTCTAGGTTGTGAATTTACGTTACTAGATTTTTGAATCGGAGAAATTTGAGCGGGGTGCCACATGGAGTACTTTACTACAATACCTCTAGAATTCGAGGCGGACGCCAAACCTCTTAGCCATACCGACCCCACCACTAATATGGAACTGATGGAAATGTAACAAGTTTACTAACATGGAACTGGTGGAAATGTTGTAACAAGTTTACTAACATGGAACTGGTGGAAATGTTGTAACAAGTTTACTAACATGGAACTGGTGGAAATGTTGTAACAAGTTTACTAACATGGAACTGGTGGAAATGTTGTAACAAGTTTACTAACATGGAACTGGTGGAAATGTTGTAACAAGTTTACTAACATGGAACTGGTGGAAATGTTGTAACAAGTTTACTAACATGGAACTGGTGGAAATGTTGTAACAAGTTTACTAACATGGAACTGGTGGAAATGTTGTAACAAGTTTACTAACAATGGACTGGTGGAAATGTTGTAACACATTTACTAACATGGAACTGGTGGAAATGTTGTAACAAATTTACTAACATGGAACTGGTGGAAATGTTGTAACAAGTTTACTAACATGGAACTGGTGGAAATGTTGTAACAAGTTTACTAACATGGAACTGATGGAAATGTTGTAACAAGTTTACTAACATGGAACTGGTGGAAATGTTGTAACAAGTTTACTAACATGGAACTGGTGGAAATGTTGTAACAAGTTTACTAACATGGAACTGGTGGAAATGTTGTAACAAATTTACTAACATGGAACTGGCGGAAATGTTGTAACAGATTTACTAACATGGAACTGGTGGAAATGTTGTAACAAGCTTACTAACATGGAACTGGTGGAAATGTTGTAACAAGTTTACTAACATGGAACTGGTGGAAATGTTGTAACAAGCTTACTAACATGGAACTTATGGAAATGTTGTAACAAGTTTACTAACATGAAACTGATGGAAAGAACCTGACAAATATCAGTGGAACATGATGTGAGGTGAAGACGCTAAGTTTTAGAATATTATACATATTGATAAAAAAACAAAAACCAGCTGAACGCTTTACAAGGCAGTCCTAGTTAAAATCCCCATGGTAAGAGGAATACAGGAAGAGCATACACCATATAGAGACGAGAACTGGAGACAGACATGACGGGGATAAAAGAAGGCAGAGAAAGAACTTGAACTGATAGCGCAGGACAGGAAGTAAATAAAGAGGGAAACCCGAGGCCTGCGAACAGTAGTGGTGCCTAGCTGGTAGTGAGGTTAGTCGAATCTTCAGGATCTGGTGTGGATCTACTGTACTGGTCATCCTGTGTTACGCGGTAATAAGAGAGCTTACAGGTTAGCCCGAAGAGTACCCACAGTGGGGACACTGGATATGGATAAGTGAGAGATACTGAGGACAATTAATGAGCGCCTGTTAGAGAACGACACTACAGTAGATTAATCAGCAAGGCTAAGATTGCCAGAATTTGGCATAAAACGTAAGGCTAACAGGGGTGGGCGAATGAGATGATGTATCCGTCGTGTATACAATCAGCGAACTACAGGAACGGTTAGCATTCATTCCCTTCGACATATGCTGAAAGAAACTGAGCACCTATGGGTTTGCCCGGAGCGTAGTGATACCGATTCTGTTCAACAATAACAGTAACAGTGAGGTTAGTGTAGCAAAATATGCGAGAATAAACGCTCAATTCAGTACGATTTAGGCATAAAACGATAATAAATACATTAGCCCGCATGTGTCTGACGGTTTGCATCGTCGAAGCCAGCAGCGCTGCTTTTTGCACAGTGCTAAGCCTATAGAACGATTTCACGGAAAAAGTCTGACACGCTTTAGTTTCGTTTTCGAGAGACACTACTAATATTTAACTTTTGCCCAATCTGCTGTATACACTTTGTAGTCTAGACTTACAATTAACTATTGGCGGAAGTATACCACAATATAGCTATCTGAAGTAACACTTTCTGTCAACTTTGTAGCAAAATCCGTAGTAATCCTTACATTTTTTGGTAATATTACACGATACAATGCTAACTAGTAACGCAAATTCTTTAACCCGCCCCGTCTACACCCCGCGTCGCTAACACAGTCTGCAACGCATATATTCACACTGCAGAAAAGCCAGCAAGGCCAAACCACGCAGACAGTTTTATTTCCTCCTAATGGTAGCATTTCTGATGTAACTAAAACTGTAGTTATTTGAAAAAATACATGCTCGCAAGACAAAGGAGAGGAAAAATGGCGGACTTGTGCAAAATTTTATTTGACGATGGACGATGACAAAAATTGGAAATTTTAAACCATTTTGAAGTCCCCCATAAGAATTATATGGTAGTGTAGTGGATTTTGATGGTATTGTATGGTTGATGATACCTAGTGTGATGTATGAGGTCAGTTGTGAAGGCTCCTGAGATAAATGTAGATGTGAATTACAGAAGGCCCTTCTTACTACCACTTACGACCTCACACATATCTTTTTTTATAATGAATGTAGCTATGTTAAAAGTCTAGGGTACTGATATGTAATGTGTTGTGGTAGATTACACACACACACACACACACACACACACACACACACACACACACACACACACACACACACACACACACACACACACACACAGAGAGATATTTAATAAGTCTAATAATATTAATAAACTTTATAACACACTGAACTAACTCAGGCTGTTTTAGTTTTAAAATTTAAATCTTTTGATAAATTTATTTGTTCTGAACCAAATGTTTAGTTGGTCAGAACATAAGAAATATTATGGAGTTATAAATGGAATGCATAATCATATGACATAATAAAATGGAATGTTGTTGAAGGACTTTCGTGTGTGGTTACTGGTTGTGTTGCTTGAATTCTGATCGTGCTAATATTCGTACGCGAATGGGGTGAACCTCACCTTTGGTTTGTCGTAATGCCTGAACTTGGCATCAAGATGTAACCAACTGTTCATCTTATTAACTCAGCAACTTGATATAAAATACATAATTCATAATGGTTGAATGGTGTAACGTGATTCAACGAATAATGCCTCCGGTTCAAGTCCTTCACAATTTAATATGGATTACACACATACATAAACAGTTCAATTCACACATGAGGTACATGCATCAATCAATCAATAGCGTAGACTGCTGTTTTACATGTCAATGTCCGTTTAAGGATACAATGCAGTAATTGTCGTCAGAACATCACAGCTATATGCACGCGCAGATAGAATGGCTACCTGCCGACAGTGAGACTGTGAGTCTAATTACTTCGTATAAAGTAGACGATTATCTTTCTCCTTCCAAGGATTTAGTTAATCACTAACCTCCATAAGTTTCCTCTCATGTAGAGTTCTAGGACTGACCCTGGTCCATCATAATACACATATAAATGGCTATATCATGCCATTAAATTGGAAGGTTAACAAAACGCAGCTATTCAGCTTGGCGGTCAAGTAACAAAGGGTAGCGTCTCCTAGTTACCGACTGTGACCCAAACAACGCTAGACACGTCATAATCGATCGTGTATGGAGCGTTCAATAATTGAAACATCTATCGCAATATATTAAATGTCTTAACCTTTACATTTGCACGTCCGCTAACCTTTAGCAGACGGCGTTAATATCATATACCGTAACAATTCCCTGTACACCGGGGAAAAAAAAATCGATAGATTTTTTTTCAAGATCTATCCGACTTAACAATTTTTCAAAAAAAAATTTAACACAATCGTGACATATGGCCGACGATGTTCTGAGTAGAACCGTGTCGCGGTCATGTCAACTAACTATTTGTCATAGTCATCTAACATTAATCACATTATATATCAATATTATACATATTATTATATATCAACTAAATAAAATGTCCAATGTTAATAGTGAATGATAGAATTAAATTAAAGTAAGGTCTGTCGTATTAGTATGTCATATAGGAATTAATTTGACTAATTAAAATTAAATTAATTAATTAAACTAAGAGTTAAATTATTAAGATTCTAATGTAACGCGATGTTATGAGAGAAGAAAAGACAAAATAAGTGAGAAGAAATAGAAAGAAATTCGAATATAAGTTTAACTTAATTGGGTGTGTTAAGTGTTAGTGAATAATAACTATCTAATTTAACTAACTAAATAACGTATAGGTACATTAAAAAAAATATTAATCTAATACTTGTGTGAGATTTATTTTCTCTTTTCATAATTTCTTCTTTTTATATTTCGTTCTCTTTTTTTTTTGTTCTTTCATTTCATTTTTTTCTCACATTTCATTTTATTGATAATAATTCAATTAAGAAGTTAAGTTAACTAATTAATTAGTATAGGATATGATGATCCATCCGTAGTCTTGATCCTGATGAATTCTTTTAGGCAAAAATGTTCAAACGTTTACGTTGGAAAGAAATGTCATTTATCCCAGCATCCAAGAATTAAGTGCACATAGGATAATAAGTTCGACTTGTCGTCAGATATTGTTCCATGATTGTTCAACGAATATTCATATATTGTGTATGGACGTTAGACGAAGTTTCAATGTCAATATGTATACCTTGATTGTCTTTAGTTCAATTCTGTGATGCATATAGTGTTTATAAATATTAAATTGAAGGCAAGGTTAGTTCCCTTATAGTTGATACTTCGTTATATCCAATGTAGTGATGATTGACGTGTTTTAGGAATGTCAATGTTGATTATTCGTCGTCAATAGGATTACGTGACAACGCATCCGCCACAATATTTTCAGTGCCAGGAATATGTTCAATGGAGAATTCAAATGGCTGTAGGATGATTGCATATCTGGCGAGTTTTTGGCTCTTGTGGTTAGATCGACGCAAAGATGCTACAGCACGTTGGTCAGTTTGTATGGTGAATGGAGCACCAAGCAAAAACTTTTCAAGTTTAGTTATTGCCCATATAACTGATAAAAGTTCCTTGTCCACTGTGGAATACTTTGTTTCTGCCGGCTTTAGCTTTCTTGAAATATATAAGGTAGGATGTAGAACGCCATCATGGTTCTGGAGCAGGCATGCACCAATGCCGTAGTTACTAGCATCTGTTCGTAAGAAAAATCTTTTGGAAGCATCGGGAAGTCTTAAAATTGGTTCATGCGAGAACAAATTTATAATTTTGTTGAAAGTTTCATTGCATATACCAGTCCATGTCACCTTCACCGGCATGTCTTTTTTTAACAATGAAGACAATACAGCCGTGATGGATGACAAGTTTGGTATGAATCTACTGTAATATTGAACAAGTCCTAACAAACTCCTGACCTGTTTCTTCGTCTGAGGAACTGCTATGTTTAGAATTTTGGAGACTGTACTAGGTAACGTTCGGATATATCCCGATCCAATGATATGTCCCAAAAAGGTTATCTCATTACACGCGATTTGCACCTTTGTAGGTTTAGCAGTTAGATGATAATTCCTTAGAGTGTCGAAAACATATCTAAGTCCCGAAACATGTTCCTCAAACGACGAACTAAACAAGCATATGTCGTCAATATATGTAATAACGTCTGGTCTACCTGATAAAATTTGTCGCATCAGGCGAATGAAGGTAGCTGGCGCATTAACAAGCCCAAAAGGCATCACATTCCACTGGTATAGACCTTGTGGAGTGGAAAATGCGGTGTAGTACTTAGCCTTTTCGGTCAGTGGTATCTGCCAATAACCTTTAGTTAAGTCTATCTTACTAAATATAGTTGCGTTGGATAGACGTGGCAGTAAGTCGTCGATAAGTGGATGTGGTTCGCTGTCAACTATAGTCTTAGCATTTAATTTTCTATAATCAACACATAGTCTGATGTTATTGTCCTTCTTCCGGACAATCACTAATGGAGAAGAGAATGGCGAATTACTAGTCTCAATGATTCCCAGAGACAACATCTGTTCAAGTTCCTTAGTAGTTTTAGCAAGGAAATGTAAAGGAACCGAATAGGGATGTACACGAATAGGTGTATCATCATTGAGAGTAATGTCATGACTGATAGCCGATGTGCGACCCGGGACGTCGGTCAACACATCTGGATAAGATTGTAATAGATTAGCAATCTGTAGACGCTGTTGCGGTGTAACCGTTGAAGAGATGGTTACATCCCGCCAAGATTCAGTAGGTTGAACTACTGGTACCGGTAACGGTAACTGTACCTCAGGAAAAGAAGATTCTTCTTCCTGGATGACAGATAAGTTAGAATAATAACAAGTAGATACTGTGTTGTCATCTAGTTCATGAAAAATTGACTGTAAGTGTTCAGGACGTGTATGAAATTGCTTGAGCATGTTAATATGAAATATCTTTTTGTGTCCCTTGATATCTAAGACGTAATCAACGTCGGAAATTTTATCAATGACTTTGTAAGGACCATTCCAAGATATCAATAATTTATTGTTATTGTGAGGAAGTAACACATAAGCCTCATCGCCTGGGAATAATTGGCGTAATCGTCGAGACCTATTTTGTAGAGATCGAGCCTTAGCTTTTGCAGCCTCAGAAGAAGCTGTTGCCAACTGGCAAGACTCAATAATGTTCTTCCGAAGATTAATCACATACTCGTAAGATGACTGAGTGTCCTGAGTCATCTCCTCGTCAATTAATAAGTCTTTTATTAGTCCCATAGGACCTCTTGGGGGAGCACCAAAAACTAATTCAAAGGGAGAGAAGCCAGTTTGTTCATGCGGTACCTCCCGATAAGCAAATAGAACAGCTGGGAGTGCTCTGTCCCAGTCATGAGGGTGCTTAGCAGTAACCTTATGTAGTAGTTGTTTAAGTGTACGGTTAAGTCTTTCAACCGCACCATTACTCATAGGATGATAAATACTACTTAAATTCCTATCAATGTTCCAAGTTTTCATGACTTCCTTCATGGTGTCAGATATGAACTGTGACCCATGGTCTGATAAAAGTTTTCTAGGAAACCCTATTCTAGAAAAGATGAGATGTAGTGCATCAGCTACATCTGTGGTAGTGGTGGTCTTTAATGGGATAGCTTCTGGCCATCGTGTGCACAAATCAATGCACGTAAGGACGAATCTATGTCCTCTGGCCGATGGTAGCAATGGACCAATAATATCTATGGCCATCTTGTCAAACGGTCTTACTGAGATATCGCAAGCCTGAATAGGCGCCGTGTGAAAAGCTCCACGTGCTTTCACTTCTTGGCATGTAGTACAGGAACGTACATACTGCGAAATATCTCTTGACACTCCTGGCCAAAAGAATGAAGACAGTACTCGAGATCGTGTTCGAGTATATCCCATATGTCCAGCACAATGTGAGTCATGTGCATGTTGAAGAATGTACCGTCTAAAAGTATACGGGACCATAACTTGTTGTTTCATTTGTGATTTGTCATTAAAACATCTAATCAATATGTCATTTTTAATAACAAACCAATGTTTGTTATTATTACCTGAGGATAGATTGTCAACTTTATCAACCAGCTTAAAAAATTTTTTTAAAGATTTATCCTCTTTTTGTTTGGTTGCAAATGTTTCCCTGTCAATAGGTGAATTGACTACAAACTCCTCTTGGTTGTCTGCATCCATCTTATTATCACTAAATTTCTCCATGAGTTGAGTCTGCGCTCTAGTCGTCACGGCGTTTCCAGTGCATAGGTTATGTTTCTCCCATTCTATGATCTCATCTGGAGTACAATCTTTACTGCCGTGTATACGACCAACCATCAGATCAGCTATAGGCTTTTTTAGCATACATACTTTTACATTCCCTGTGAAAAAGGGTGTTCTAATATGAACAATAGCTGTGGGGTAAAACTCAATAGTTCCACCAAATGTCATGCAGCGTACATATTCTCCTGTCGCACAGCTAGGATGTACCAGCGACTGACGTATACCAATCGTCGTGGATCCTGAATCCCTCAGCACTGAGACGACGGATCCATTAACTAATCCCCTGTTAAAAATTAGTAAGCCTGTTCCATCGTTGACTGCAAGACCTACCTCTGGTGTAATATGTCCGCAGTTAAGCACTGTTTCTTTCGCCTTCTGAAAAATAAGATTGCATTGTTGGCAACTATTTGCCACATTATAATTAATAGCAAAACATGCAGCAGAAGACTGTGTTGTATTATTGTCAAGTGGGACCTGAGCTATAGGGGTAGTATTATTTGTAACTGCCGCCCCTGTATTATGGTTGTAATGAGATGATCCCCGAGAATGAGATCGATTCCGAGTATAATTGTTAGAATTATCTCGTCGTCCTCTATAGTAACTATTATCTCGATGTCTCGAGCCATGATTATTACCATTCCAGTTATTGTTATTATTGGGAGTATGTGATCGATTATAATTAGTGTTATGTTGACCATTGTGGTAGTTTGTTTGAGGTGAATAATTTCTATCTCGTGATCTACCTCTGTTGAACTCATTTTTATTGTTGAAATCATTATTATGTCCCTTCTGAAAGTTAACATTGTGATTTCTTTGGAACCTACTTCTGTCTACACTGTGATGTCTTTGTTTGTTATTATGATTGTAGGCCATATTAGACGCCACAGGTAGAGGTTCTCTTAATGAGGAGTTAGAAATGGTTGCATTCGGATGTGCCGAACAGTAGTTTAAAGAAATTTTTTCTAACTCGTCCATAGTACCTGGTTTACGCTCCTGCAAATATGCAAAAAATGGCTGGCTAACCGAAGATAATACCTTATCCCGTAGTAGTAAATCAACTAATTTGTCGTATGATTTGTTGACTTCTGCCAGTTCAACCCATCTATTAAATGTATTGCGTATGTTCGCAATGAATCCTGCAAAATCTTTTGGAGATTCAGGTAAAATTCCCTTAAATTTCAACCTACAGTGTTCCTCGTCCAGGTGAAACCTTCGTAAAAGCAAGGACTTAATAGCACCGTAGTTATTTGCTATTGATGGGTCAGCATTTTGAGAAGCCGTCAATGGTTCTCCAACCAAGAATTCATTTAACTTGAGTACCCATGACTCTTCAGGCAAATGATTTGTTTTGCAAGTCTGTTCAAAACGTGACAGGAACGATGAAAGGTCGTCCACGTTTAAGTTGAGAGTGGGTAATTTAAAGTTGTAGAAATGTTTAGTTTGGCTGGATGACGATCCATTTTGTGCGTTATTATTCTGGTTTGCATCAGCACTTTGTGCTTGTAATCTTGCTGTCTCCAATTTAATACGCGCCAATTCCATTTCTTGTTGTAAAATAATTTCCTCTCGTTTCAATTTATTCTCTTCTTCCTGTTTGGTAATTGCTCTTTGCTCTTCTCTTTCACGTTGAGCAATCTCTCTTAATCTATTTTCCTTGGCAATTTGCTTCATCTCACGTTCCTCCTCCTCTTTCTTTAATGCAGCCTTTTGTTCCTCTATTTCTGCTTTATGTTTTTCCAGTTCTGCCTCAGCAAACTGACGAAGTTCTTGAGATTTATAACCATATTCCTTACCAATTTTAACGAAATGGTCTATAGTAAGCATTTTGACTTTTATCTGGTAAGTAATTATTGGTAATTACTGATTAAAATAGTCAATAGTAGCTTCAGAGTAATTATTATACTTACTCAACTTAGGAATATTCAATATAAATAATCACAATAGTACTGAACTCTTATGTCTAAGTTCAACCAATAGACAATATTTTGTAACAATATTGTATCTAAATAATAACTATATCATAAATAGTTATGATATCTGTTAACTATAATGTAATTACATCACACAATTAATCTCAATATCCAATAATGTTGGGTATGATTCCTAGTAATTATATTGTTCAATGTACTAAGTCACTCTCTTAGTACTAGAAAAGTATATTAAATAATATACAATGGGTCTATTACCTCAAAGGTAGACTATAAGATTATTTTATTTGGTCAATATATATATTATATTATTATGCCCTAGGCATCTCTTATAAATTGCAGTGCTAATTTCTTGGACTATCACTGCATAATTATGCAATGTCCCATATTAACCTTAAATGTCAGAAAAAATTAATTAAATTAAATTACAAGTGTATTATTGAATATAATGTTATAGTATTAATGTAGTATTTAATATATATCATGAGTACAAACAAAACAATGATGCAACTAAAGGGTACAAACAATGTCAAGACGCAAACAAGACATTTTCACAATTAAAAATGAATTTATGAACTAAATAAAACAAGCGGAAGTGTCACACGGAAAACGAAGGGTCAAAGATTGACCCGAGGTCAACTGAATATGCAAAGTACACAAAAAAAAATGACTGCAAAAAATGATGACATCACAGGACTCATAACGGACGACATTTCTTCTTCTTCTTCTTCTGTCCTTAGCCACCGACCGTCAAAGCAGTCAGTGGCCATTACGCCTAGTGGCGTCTTAGGGCAACAGCACATAGGTTTTCTTTACCATTGTTTCCCATCACGCCTATTGGCGTCTTTAGGGCAACGGCAAATCAATCCATTTGCTGTTGTTTCCGTAATCGAAGTGACTGGCAAACGGGTGATCAGCCCGTTGGTAGGACGACATTTAACAATCATAAAATAAATTGATAGTAAGAGTAGACTGGACGAAATAGTTAACGAACATGATAAAAAACTGAATAAAAATGTGAACTTAGTACAAATAAAATACACCAGTTATCTACGGAACGGCACAGCTAACACAAATCGTCAGACGACAGCAGATTTGGACAGGTAGTCCAATGGCAAACCTCAATGGGGCTTCCAAAAGTGCAATCGTTTAACTGCCCTAAGAAACGACCGAAATCAATTCAGGCATCGTGAGAGCCACAGAATCTAATTTCGGTTCATCCTCCCTACCACCCACTAATTAACAACACATTAAGACAACAAAAAGTACATTAAACATAGGTAAAAACATGCCGATGTAGGCAGAGGGCATGGACTCAGTTAGCACTGTCACGTTAACGACAATAGTTATTGAGCTAAACTTATCTTTATTTGCTGCTTCACTTGATGCTCGTTGTCGTCGACGGCTAGGCCTGTGCCTTTGACTGTCTGCTCCTGTAGTCCATATCGTGTGTTTGCTTCAATGGCTCATGTTTCCCCTGGTTAGACTTAGAAACGGCTTTGGTTTCTCCGACAGTTCACCTACACGACTTTCGGTGACGTCACGTTGTTAGGCATTATAATGAGTACTGCGTCATCTTCGACTGGATCATGTGATCGAAAATTGATCGTAAATATTTGTGGTTAACATGTGCGTAAGGAACAGAAGTTTGTTTCTTTTTTCTGTCGTTCCCCACACTGGCCGCCACTTTTGTTGAAGGACTTTCGTGTGTGGTTACTGGTTGTGTTGCTTGAATTCTGATCGTGCTAATATTCGTACGCGAATGGGGTGAACCTCACCTTTGGTTTGTCGTAATGCCTGAACTTGGCATCAAGATGTAACCAACTGTTCATCTTATTAACTCAGCAACTTGATATAAAATACATAATTCATAATGGTTGAATGGTGTAACGTGATTCAACGAATAATGCCTCCGGTTCGAGTCCTTCACAATTTAATATGGATTACACACATACATAAACAGTTCAATTCACACATGAGGTACATGCATCAATCAATCAATAGCGTAGACTGCTGTTTTACATGTCAATGTCCGTTTAAGGATACAATGCAGTAATTGTCGTCAGAACATCACAGCTATATGCACGCGCAGATAGAATGGCTACCTGCCGACAGTGAGACTGTGAGTCTAATTACTTCGTATAAAGTAGACGATTATCTTTCTCCTTCCAAGGATTTAGTTAATCACTAACCTCCATAAGTTTCCTCTCATGTAGAGTTCTAGGACTGACCCTGGTCCATCATAATACACATATAAATGGCTATATCATGCCATTAAATTGGAAGGTTAACAAAACGCAGCTATTCAGCTTGGCGGTCAAGTAACAAAGGGTCGCGTCTCCTAGTTACCGACTGTGACCCAAACAACGCTAGACACGTCATAATCGATCGTGTATGGAGCGTTCAATAATTGAAACATCTATCGCAATATATTAAATTTCTTAACCTTTACATTTGCACGTCCGCTAACCTTTAGCAGACGGCGTTAATATCATATACCGTAACAAATGTGTGTACCTAATTATTTCAAATGACTGGTTAATAATAATTATATTAATATAGTCCCAGGGGAACTTATTACTAGATATGCTGTTGGGGTGGTGTCATCACTCCCAGTCTATGACTACCAAACATTGTCCATTGACTTAGGGGATGAATACATGGTTTATTTTCCCACAATGGTATGTCTTTATTAGATGGTGAATTAGTTGATAAATTAGTTGGTAAATCAGTTGGTGAACGTCCAGCAGGCCAGATATCACTTATCTCGCCTGCGTCGATCTAGTACAGGAGTCTGGTGGCCCCTCCTCTCCGTGCTGGGGGACAATATACGGCTGCTCTGACACAATGTTAGACTGCACTGGTCCACACTTGTGTATATCACTACAGCATTTGACACCGCTTTGGTGCCAAACAGAAACTCACAATTCTGAAACAAAAGTATTGGGTCATGTGTCAGAACTCTACCTCCTGAGCCACTTCTGCACACAACACTACACAACAACACCACACAGACTGGGTCAGATCTCTCTGACCACACAGCACATCTTACCCAGTTGGTTTCACATAGTACTAGTTCCCCAAGACTACATTGCATCTGAGATATGTTCAATAGCTTCCTGCTATTGAATAAGATAGGTGATATGTTCCACTGATCTCAACACTAGATCCTTTTTCATAGTTTTATTCAGGCGTTCCTATATATGTTCTTTGTATGTATGTCTCTAGACCCTGAACTGGGGCTGGGGATCTAGAGCGAACACTTACTTGTCGTAATCATTTTTATGATATGGCAGTATCAATCACTCGAATTATTAAAATATACAAAATAAATATTGTTCATTCTTACCAGAATTCAGAATTGAGAACACAGTTAAATTTGCTAGCAAAACTCAGCTGAGCTGCTGGCTGTATGATGGCGTCCCACTATATATTTGTATTCTTCTGGAATCAACACCACTATTAATTTAAACTGCGTCTCTGAACAGACTTATGTCAAATGGCAAAATTTCACCTCTCTGTCCCGCTACTATAAAATGCGTTGACCAATCGCCGACTTCCCCCCCCCCCCCAACTTTCAATTCTACAACCAAAAGTCACTTCAGTCAGATCTCAGTCAAGTATGTATTACGGTCTGTTAGTCCGTCTGTCTCTACTTGTTTTTTCATAAAAAACACGCTTGGTTCTACATGCATTTCCTACACGAATCTTCCTCCTAAGTTATTTTTAGCTACAATTCTCCACTATTTCCCCTCTCTTTAATTACAGCTCGATTTTAGCACTTGAGTATCAAGGCCGCAAATTTTGAAAATTTAGTGACATTTTTTTAACAGTGCAGTCGCTCGTCTGATATGAACAATACAGTCTTTTGTCAATATCTTCCTTATTATCTATCCGTGTGTATAATTGAAAGCATATTATTTCTCTGCTCAAGATGGGCTATCAAACTGGCTATGTTTTATTTTCATAACTCTATTATTAAGAAAAAACATATTTTTTTCAAGTTTAGTTTTTGAAATTTGTTCGAGAACCTTCTCTCATGTGTTTTGCCGCGGCATTCAAATAAAAGACCAAGTATCGAAAAACGTCCAAGAAATGACTGTCTCGAATAAGAGCTAAGGTCCTTTTCTTGTCCATTTCCTTACTTATGTCAACTAGGGACGTGAATTTTTTTCCTTTCACACCCAATTGCGTCTTTTTGCCGTTCGAACTTCAAACACGTGTTCAGTCATATCTTTCCTTTTTTGATCTCCGTTTCATCCCCCCCCCCCCCCCGTCTACAAAGGGTAAACGTTCCGTCTGCACGTCTAACTAGATAATTTGAATGGTGGCTGGAAAGGCGGGCATAGGCGAGCATGTCTCCTAGTATCTTACGCATTATTTTTATCCCTACATTTTATCGTTAATTTTGGAGATATTTTAACGTTGTATGATGGTAAATTCATCACACATCTCCCCACCTGAGAACATGCACTACGGCAAGTTCCAAAACCAGTGATACACATAGATAAAATTACTCCTCACGCCTACCACTACTCTAATTTTGATCACAGGGGTGCCGACTGAGGAAATCTGCACCGACATTCAATGACCCTGGGATGTATTCGATAATAAACTGATAAGGTTGCAATAATAAAGACCACCTCAACAATCTTGCGTTTTCATGCTTAGCCTGAGATAAGAATACCAGGGGCTGATGATCCGTCTGGACCACAAAAGTCCTACCATACAGATAGATTTGGAACTTCTTTATTGCCCAGATTAACGCTAAACATTCCTTTTCGCTTGTAGAATATCCTTGTTCCGCTTTATTCAATTTGCGGCTTGCATAAGCGACTGGGTTCAGTTCCCCATCGGGTGAAGATGACCTCTGCAACAAGGCCGCCCCGAGGCCTACATTACTTGCATCTGTTCTCACCACAAAGTCCTGTGTCAAATCAGGCAATTTGAGAATAGGCTTGCTAGTGAGTTTTTCCTTTAATTCTTGGAAAGCTAATTCACATTGCGCAGTCCAAATAATTTTATCTGGAAGTCCCTTGCGAGTCAGATCAGTCAGAGGAGCACAAATAGAGTTAAAATTTTTGATATATTTTTGATAAAATCCGCATAACGACACGAATGATCGCACGTCCTTTTTTGTTTGTGGTCTAGGTGCTCTCTGCAGTTTTTCCAAGTTCTTGGGATCAGGGGTCATGTTACCCTGATATACAGTGTGTCCCAAGAATTCCAACTCTTTGCATCCAATACAACATTTTGTTGGCCTAGCAGTTAAGTTCGCCTCCCTAAGCCTATCAAATAACATTTTTAGAGCGTCAATGTGTTCTTCAAATGTCTCTGTGGCGACGAGAATATCATCCATGAAATTCGTGATACATGGGTTATTCAGGGGATCCAACAATTTGCGCATCATCCTTGAAAATACACTCGGAGCATTTTTCAATCCGAATGGTAGCATGTTGAATTCATAATGTCCTTCCGATGTGCTAAACGCTAAATAAGGTCTCACTTCAGGCTTCACTGGAATCTGGTAATAGCCTTTACTAAGATCCACCTTTGAAAAGTATTTTGCCTTGTTTAATCTGGCAAATAACTGTTTTGTGTCTGGTAATGGATCCACTTGTCCTTCTGTGACAGCATTCAGTTTCCTGTAATCTATGCACAGTCTGTGTTCCCCAGACGGTTTCCTCAACAAAACTACACTGGAGCTAAAAGATGATTCACTGTGTGAAATAATCCCCTCCTTCAACAAATAATCTATTTCTTCTTTCAATGCCTTCTCCTTCGCGAACGGAATAGAATAGGCTCTCATACAGATTGGGTTTGAGTCTACCAGTTTCATGTCATACTGTAGCAAATTTGTATGTCCTGGTTTATCTGTTAATACATCTGTATGTTCCTCCAGAACCTGTTGAACTCTCTCCCTCTGATTTTTAGTCAGGTGCTTACTGACTTTTACTTGTGCCGCTGTTTCACAAGGATGTAATGGGTATTCATGCGAGGTGAGTGGTTCCTTTTGCATTTGAGTTGCGATAGCCAAGGTCAGTAAGGGGGTGCTTTCCTGGAGTGGTCTGTCCAGATACTTCTTTAAAAGGTTTACATGATAAACTTTCTCCTTCCCCTTTTTGTCAATTTTATAGTTTGTTCTAGACACCTTCTCTAGAACCGTATATGGACCTTGCCATCCAATTTGTAATTTATTCTGGCTGCCGGGTAGTAGAAGAAGCACCTTCTCTCCCACAGCTAGTTCTCTGTCCTTTGCCTTCCTATTAAAATATGCTGCATGTTTCTTCCTGGCTTGTCTCAAATTATCATTTGCCAGTTTCCATCCAGCTTTCAGACGAGTGGTCAGTTCGTTCACATATTGATAAGATGAGGTAACAGTCTCTTCTGCCTTCTCATCTGTCCAGGTCCTTAATAAAGCTACATCTGGACTTTTAGTTTATCATACTTATTTTTCATGGAACCCGTCGGGTCCCTTCCATTAGAAGCCTTATAATGAGGACTTTTCTTCCTAGAATCATCACTCACAAATCGACCACTACCAATTTTTTTCTTGGGTTATCTCCCCACTTTAGATTGCTTGTGAGAGATCTTCGCTCTCTTTTAGTTTCATCCAGTTTATATAACTCTGACCGAGGGATTGTCAGTTTATTCTGGGGTAAATTTCTTCTTTGTACTCGTCGCATAGTGGCCATGTTAATCCATTCAAGTGAAGACTGGGTGTGAAAAGGGGGCTCCCATTGCACTTTGTCTACCTGAGTATAATAATTTTTCCTTCCAGGCCTAAGAGTGCCCCGTGGCGTTTCTAGGTCCTGCACATATTTTCCCTTTGTGGGTGTTCCCTCATGAAATACGCCACATGCTTCTACAAAGTTTTCAATATCGACATTTACGTCGGGCCAATAGTATTTTCGAGCAACTTTTTGGCAGATGGTACCGACTTTCTCATGGTCACCATCTTTTCCAACATGTAAGCTCCTTATTAAATTTGCCCTATATACCTTGGGAAGAACCAACTGTCCGTGACCAGTGGATCTAGTTCCTGTCTTCCTATATAGCAATCTGTCCTTCATAAAATATTCTCCCTTGCTTGGAGGTGTGTGGCATTTGGGCAATTTTTTAAAACATGGCTTGAGTGTCCTATCCTCAGCCTGCGCCTTCCTCATCTCCTCTGGATGAGCATTTATAGGTTCACCTTCTTCCTCCTTTTTCTGTGACCTGGTCTGCACTGTCGCCATGATCACAGGTCTCTCGGGATTCCCCAAGAAGACGTATCTACACCCCAATATCAGAGGGTAGATTGGTTCATCTATCACTGCTGCTCTGATTTCTCCTTCCACATAGCGAGTTTTCACCGTTATCCTTGCGATGGGAAGTGTCATGAGTGGTATGTCCTTAGTCGCCCCTTGTATTTCCACTGTTTCTGTGGTATACTGACTTGGGTCCACTAGGCTAGACTTCACAACTGAATCATAATCCAAACGTGTATCATTACAAATAACATCCTCACAAACTGGGGGGTGATAAGGTTCCTGCTGTCCATTAGGATTAACCTTTAATCTTTGAGTCCCCGACTTCATTGCAGCAATGTTTGAAGGTTTCCTTCTACAAAATTCGGTGTTATGGTTATCTTTCTTGCACCATTTGCACCATCTTTTTCCTTGGTTAAACGGTTTTCTTTCATTGTATTTTTGGTCATTGAACTGTGAGTTTCTGTCTCGATAGTCATTTCTTGGCCGTTCAAAGTTTGTCCTGCCTTTATTACCCTGTTCTCTATTTTCAAATTTATTAAATGGCTGTGGAGCTTTAAAAGTTTCTATGTGCTTCTTTTTAGTGCCACTTACCTCTGCCTGGGCTGCCTGATACCTCTCAGCGACATTTAAAACCTCCCCCAACTTCTCTGCACCTTGTTCCATGAGAAATTTTCTCAAGTCTGGAGCCATGGACTCTCTCAATTGCTCTATCATGATCATCTCTTTAAGATCTTGGGTCTTCCCCAGAGCAGTCCATTTCTCCAAATAGGTTTCCAGTCTGGCAGAGAATTGGTGGTATGTCTCCCCAGACAACAGTTTGGCATTTCTAAATTTCTTACGATAAAATTCACCATTTTTTTCGTACCTCAATAACAAAGCCTGCTTTAGCATGTCATAATTGTCTTGGTCTTCTCTGTTCATTTTTGCGAAGACTTCATAAGAAGTACCTCTCAGTCCCTGTGATAACTTTAAACTCCACCTCTCTCTCTCTAACCCATATGTAGTAGCTAATAATTCAAAACGACTGAGGTACCCCTCGATGTCATCGTCTTTTTCAACAAAATGGTCTAAATGAAACCCCATAGCTGATGTTGAGGCTCCCTGACTAGGCGTAGCATCTGAGGCAAAAGGGCTGGCACCATTTTCAGGAGCATGGCCTTGTAACTCCAGCTCCCTTAGTCGTAATTCATGCTCCATTTGCAACCTTCTATCTTCTGCCTCCCTTTCGGCAGTCAATCTTTTTTCTTCTGCCTCCCTTTCGGCAGTCAATCTTTTATCTTCTACTTCCCTTTGCTGTCGTTTTTCTTCTGCCTCTAATGCTTTTGCCTCTTTGTCAGCCTCAATCTGCAGCCTCTTAAGTTCTCTATCAGCCTCAATTTGTAACCTCTTCTCTTCAGCTAACCTCCTATCTTCCCTTTCAATATACTTGTCACATTCAGCAGTTACATACTGAATTAAAACCTGACCATCCATTCCCATTTCCTTCGCCGTTAGCACAGCAGCTGATCTGAACTTTGCCAGCTCAGCCATCACACAAAATAACAATGATCAAGGTAAAAATCTAACCAATCAATAACTAAAGTAATTCTAATTAACTATTGACTAAGGTAATTCTAATTAACCAATTAATTAATTAATTACCACTGGCTGTGAAGATTCACCAACTTTTATTTTCACTTTCAATTTTAAAGGGACACTTTTAATTTTTACAATTTGTCCCCCTGATTTTATTCTCCCACCAGGAGATCCTAATATTACTGATAAGCTAATTATCCCCGGACGAGACCCCAATATATGTAGTGGATTTTGATGGTATTGTATGGTTGATGTTACCTAGTGTGATGTATGAGGTCAGCTGTGAAGGCTGCTGAGATAAATGTAGATGTGAATTACAGAAGGCCCTTCTTACTACCACTTACGACCTCACACATATCTTTTTTTCTAATGAATTAGCTACGTTAAAAGTCTAGGGTACTGACATGTAATGTGTTGTGGTAGATTACACACACACACACACACACACACACACACACACACATTTAATAAGTCTAATAATATTAATAAACTTTATAACACACTGAACTAACTCAGGCTGTTTTAGTTTTAAAATTTAAATCTTTTGATAAATTTATTTGTTCTGAACCAAATGTTTAGTTGGTCAGAACATAAGAAATATTATGGAGTTATAAATGGAATGCATAATCATATGACATAATAAAATGGAATGTGTGTACCTAATTATTTCAAATGACTGGTTAATAATAATTATATTAAGATAGTCCCAGGAGAACTTATTACTAGATATGCTGTTGGGGTGGTGTCATCACTCCCAGTCTATGACTACCAAACATTGTCCATTGACTTAGGGGATGAATACATGGTTTATTTTCCCACAATGGTATGTCTTTATTAGATGGTGAATTAGTTGATAAATTAGTTGGTAAATCAGTTGGTGAACGTCCAGCAGGCCAGATATCACTTATCTCGCCTGCGTCGATCTAGTACAGGAGTCTGGTGGCCCCTCCTCTCCGTGCTGGGGGACAATATACGGCTGCTCTGACACAATGTTAGACTGCACTGGTCCACACTTGTGTATATCACTACAGCATTTGACACCGCTTTGGTGCCAAACAGAAACTCACAATTCTGAAACAAAAGTATTGGGTCATGTGTCAGAACTCTACCTCCTGAGCCACTTCTGCACACAACACTACACAACAACACCACACAGACTGGGTCAGATCTCTCTGACCACACAGCACATCTTACCCAGTTGGTTTCACATAGTACTAGTTCCCCAAGAC
This sequence comes from Oreohelix idahoensis, assembly GCA_024509875.1. Lineage (NCBI taxonomy): Eukaryota > Metazoa > Mollusca > Gastropoda > Stylommatophora > Oreohelicidae > Oreohelix > Oreohelix idahoensis. The sequence goes on along the minus strand of JAMPIV010018354.1, from coordinate 642,265 downwards.
TACATTGCATCTGAGATATGTTCAATAGCTTCCTGCTATTGAATAAGATAGGTGATATGTTCCACTGATCTCAACACTAGATCCTTTTTCATAGTTTTATTTAGGCGTTCCTATATATTTTCTTTGTATGTATGTCTCTAGACCCTGAACTGGGGCTGGGGATCTAGAGCGAACACTTACTTGTCGTAATCATTTTTATGATATGGCAGTATCAATCACTCGAATTATTAAAATATACAAAATAAATATTGTTCATTTTTACCAGAATTCAGAATTGAGAACACAGTTAAATTTGCTAGCAAAACTCAGCTGAGCTGCTGGCTGTATGATGGCGTCCCACTATATATTTGTATTCTTCTGGAATCAACACCACTATTAATTTAAACTGCGTCTCTGAACAGACTTATGTCAAATGGCAAAATTTCACCTCTCTGTCCCGCTACTATAAAATGCGTTGACCAATCGCCGACTTCCCCCCCCCCCCAACTTTCAATTCTACAACCAAAAGTCACTTCAGTCAGATCTCAATCAAGTATGTATTACGGTCTGTTAGTCCGTCTGTCTCTACTTGTTTTTTCATAAAAAACACGCTTGGTTCTACATGCATTTCCTACACGAATCTTCCTCCTAAGTTATTTTTAGCTACAATTCTCCACTATTTCCCCTCTCTTTAATTACAGCTCGATTTTAGCACTTGAGTCTCAAGGCCGCAAATTTTGAAAATTTAGTGACATTTTTTTAACAGTGCAGTCGCTCGTCTGATATGAACAATACAGTCTTTTGTCAATATCTTCCTTATTATCTATCCGTCTGTATAATTGAAAGCATATTATTTCTCTGCTCAAGATGGGCTATCAAACTAGCTAGGTTTTATTTTCATAACTCTATTATTAAGAAAAAACATATTTTTTTCAAGTTTAGTTTTTGAAATTTGTTCGAGAACCTTCTCTCATGTGTTTTGCCGCGGCATTCAAATAAAAGACCAAGTATCGAAAAACGTCCAAGAAATGACTGTCTCGAATAAGAGCTAAGGTCCTTTTCTTGTCCATTTCCTTACTTATGTCAACTAGGGACGTGAATTTTTTTCCTTTCACCCCCAATTGCGTCTTTTTGCCGTTCGAACTTCAAACAAGTGTTCAGTCATATCTTTCCTTTTTTGATCTCCGTTTCCCCCCCCCCCCCCCCCTTCTACAAAGGGTAAACGTTCCGTCTGCACGTCTAACTAGATAATTTGAATGGTGGCTGGAAAGGCGGGCATAGGCGAGCATGTCTCCTAGTATCTTACGCATTATTTTTATCCCTACATTTTATCGTTAATTTTGGAGATATTTTAACGTTGTATATTGGGTAAATTCATCACAGGTAGTATGACGTAAAGTTAGCTGAGTAAGAATGTACTTTAAATAATATGATAGTCCCAGTAATAGAGAAGTTATTGAAGAAAAACTAATATCTAAGAACACACGACCAGACACACTGGCGTTCCTGCTCATGTTTTTTTTTTGGTAACGTTAGGGGGACGCTAGCTGGAAAAAGAGGCAGGGGGGTACATTCAAATTCGCTTAGGGTGAACAGAGTATGAATGGGAAAGGGGAACGGTAGGAGAAATGTAATCCTAAACGTGATATCTTTTGTATTGGGCATGACTAGAGCAGACGGGCCAATCGACCACCAGTTATTCAAAATTGTTTTGGGTTTTTCATTCAAACTGCATTTGAATTCAAGTAGTAGAACGTTACGATTGGCTGGGCTGGTAGATATTAGCAAAAGGCTTTGATTATTCATTGCCAGTTGAACTAAAATTTGTATACAGATACGCTGAAAAACAGCTGTGTTAATTTTAAACTTAAATATAGAATAAATTCACAGTCTGTACAGTTCGGAGGAAGCTGAAGCCATTTCTTCACAAAATCAGCGTCATTTGTTTATATATTTCTTCATTGTGGTAAGGATATTTTATGAAATTTACTATGTTTGGTCCAACTACAAAGTTGGATACTGCTATTGGGGAAAAAGTGAAGGACATGTCGGAAGCAGACATTGTTGAGTCCACATATTAAACGGTATCTGACTGATGTATGTTTTTATAATTATGTTGACATATTATTGTATTAAAATAGTTAACAAGCCTCTGTGTTCAATGAGCACTGTTTAACATGCCTGAAGCAAATATAGGTGTAAAGAAAAGAAGAGAAGATCATATCAGAGGAAATGTGGTTACTCCACATTATTGTATGGAGGAAAAATATGTGAACGTACAGTGGCGTATCTACTATAAGGACTTGAGGTGTGGTCACAACCAGGTGGGAGTCCTGTACAATTCGGGGCGAGTGCATTTGTAAGGCACGCGAGGCTGACCCCATACCCACGTAGGGAATTAAGTGTTAGAATAAATGATCAGAGATAAAAGGCCAGGGTGTCCTTTTGTTGCAGAGGGTCTATGTTCCTGTTGCCGGCTGGTGACAGGAAACCTGCTGAGTGCTTATAAACGCCAGCCAGTCTCCAACCAGACTTATATGCTGTCGAATATCCAGTAGGAGCTTTGGCGAGTGTTGTACTTGAAATTTCTGCAACTACCCATCGTATTATCTTACAACAAGGACTCTCAGGTGAAGAGTAAAACCTCTGGGGCATCTCTGACATTTTCTTGTGTTTCAAAATATTACACAGGAATTTTATGGGGGTATGAGGAACTACAGCCCTCATATACAGTGACTCTCCCGGTAGATAACTAAAGTGAACTCTGTAATATTTCATCCAGGAAGGACATTTATAAATTAGATAACTAAAATAATATTTCATCCAGGAAGGACATTTATAAATTAGATAACTAAAGTGAACTAATTTAATATTCCATACAGGAAGAACATTTATAATACATAATAACTTTTAGTTATTGGGCAGATTGTCCCAACATTTTAAATTGTTCTTTTTCTGTAAACTATCTTGTCTTTGTTTTCAAAGACCTGTCCACAAGCTATGAATGGACAGGCAAAATAAATTGTAAATACTTTTTTTTTAAAGAAAAACTTAACTGCTAGTTATTAACTTCTTTTATAGAAACTTAAAGTGTTTGATTGTTGTGTACCATCATTCATTTCTCCCCTAGACACTAGGTACACCATACACCATACACTAGAGCCACAAGATTGACCGTGTGAGACCTAGGGAGGTAGCGTTAGGTTCTCTGCACATAATTCATCGTCATCATCTTTAGAGTCAGAGACCTACATGTGCTTGACCTCACACGGTTATAGCAGACACCTTTTCATTCTTTTAGGACACCATCATAACCTCCCCAGCAAAATCAACTTTGCTACAGTTAGTCACGATTCACTCTCGTAGCAAGGCGATGGAGCCGTTCGGATGGTCCTGGGGTCGAGTCCCCAGTAAGTCTATCACTTCTGTTGTTCTTCTGTTGTCTAATGTTCTATTCTTTATTTCTTACTAGTACCGACAACGCACCTATGTGTGTGTCTTTATTTGTTGACGGGTTTCTCTCTTTATTTATAGTAGGTCATGTAGGCTTGGCTGATATTTGGTGAGGTCTTGTGCTCCACGGAAGCTGAATGAATGAATATGACAGAGTATATGCGATGTGCGGAAGCTGAATGAATGAATATGACAGAGTATATGCGATGTGCGGAAGCTGAATGAATGAATATGACAGAGTATATGCGATGTGCGGAAGCTGAATGAATGAATATGACAGAGTATATGCGATGTGCGGAAGCTGAATGAATGAATATGACAGAGTATATGCGATGTGCGGAAGCTGAATGAATGAATATGACATAATATATGCGATGTGCGGAAGCTGAATGAATGAATATGACAGAGTATATGCGATGTGCGGAAGCTGAATGAATGAATATGACAGAGTATATGCGATGTGCGGAAGCTGAATGAATGAATATGACAGAGTATATGCGATGTGCGGAAGCTGAATGAATGAATATGACAGAGTATATGCGATGTGCGGAAGAGCGTTGTTGCGTCAGCCAAAAATTGTCCGACTCTGACTCCTGAAATTTTAGACGCCCGACTCCGACTACAGTTTTTTTTACTAGTCATATGACATAACATTTGGAGTCATAGTCCGGACATTTTTGACCGACTCTGACTTCACTACAAAACGACTGATTCCACGACTCCGACTTCACTACAAAACGACTGATTCAACGACTCCGACTTCACTACAAAACGACTGATTCCATGACTCAGACTCCTGACTTCGACTCCACAGCCATGGGGCAGAAAGTGCATGTTGTGTCACTGACCTTGTAGCTTTTGTCAGAACAGACCAGACGCCGACTTCGATAATGTCAGCCACTAAAAGTTAGCGGGTCAGTTTTGTTTCTGACAGAGACTCGAACATACACCTATCCTTTTTAAAGACTGGCGTATGACCTTTAGGTCATTACATTGAAAGGCACCTAGATAAAGACACCTATCAGTGATCTTGCGTTGCTCAGAATCCGTAAAGAAAGTAAGCTCCTTCCATTCCTTTAAAAAATATAACAGAAAGACAACGACAGAAAAATATAATAGCCCCTTCAGTAATAACTGACTATGGGAATGCGCCCCTGAGGTGACAGCCCTCAGCTGCTTATTTTCCTGGTGTTTCTTTCGGCGTTTTCTCCTCTCTTCTGCTTGCAGTGTGAGCTTCTTTTCGCCCAATCTGAGGTGGCGCCGCAGATAGTATCGTCACTTGGTGCGATCGGCAGCTTCATCCTCCCATGTTTCTGGACATGTCCAGTGCCCCCATGTCTCTCTTACACACATCTTTTAATCTCAGCTGCGGTCGCCCAACTGTTCTTTTGCCATCAGCCATTTGTCCGTAGAAGATATCTTTTGGGATGCGACCATCTTCCATGCGGCGGACATGGCCAAGCCAGCGTTGTCTGCGCTGTCTAAGCAATATATACAGGCTTTGAAGGCCAACACTTGACTACACCTCGACATTTGTCACTTTTTACAGAAAAATAGAAGCTCTGTGATTAGGTAATTTTTAAATTATCTTTCGCTTTTATATAACCACCTTTATTTCTATAAAGCCGCGCTAGCGTAGTGGTTACAACACCGCTCTGGCGACCGGGTGATACAGGATCAAACCTGGGCGACGGCATTTGAGGATTTTTCGTCGACCGGGATTTGGACTGGATTAACTCGAGACCTGGCGAGGACATTTGAAGGAGTGTCGTCGACCAGGGACTGGCGGCTCCTGAGCCAACCCAGCTGCAATGGGTACCCCCGAAATCGGCGAGTATTTGCCTGAATGGCGAGGGACACCTGTCTCTGTACAAGAAATAAAGGGATACTCACGTAAAATCAATGTCAGGTTAGACATAAATAATAACCTGAGATTTCGCCTCGAGTATTAGCGGGCGAACGCAAAAAAAAAAAAAAAAAAAATTCTATAATAAAATGCGAGGCGTGTCTCAGGCTGATCCTGCTGCCATACACAAATGTATGACGGCATAAAGAAAGCCCTTCTTCTTCTTTGATCCTTAGCCGCCGACCGTCAAAGCAGTCAGTGGCCATCACGCCTAGTGGCGTCTTGTAGGGCAACAACAAATTGATTCCACTTTGCTCGGTCGGTGGCCATCCTTCGTACAGTGCTCCAACTCTGGTTCATTCTTTGCATCTCAGCCTCCACAGTCCTCCGCCAGGTTGTTTTTGGTCGGCCAAAGAAAGCCCTTGGTACCCCAAAAAAGTAAGACTCGAAACCATCAGCGGTGAGAAACTAGCCGACAAAAGCAAACAGATGGAAAAATGGGTCGGGCATTATTCTGAACTTTGCACTAGAGAAAATACCGTCACGCATCCAGCCATTAACGCTGTTAAATGCCTGTCGTGGAATATTCTAATCCACATATATAAATTATCAAGTAAATATAAAGCCTAATAAATACATATAATAAAGAAAGGTATAAGAATGGTAAAGAACAGTGCTGTCACAATGACAGTACTCGAAATCCCCTTTGTTTTATGCTTCGTCTGCAAATTGGAACGTTTCCACGTTAAATATAAGCCACTGCATAAATACAAGCGTTTCCACAACACATTAAAACGGGTATTGCATTTCTGAGAAAAACATTGAGAGGCACACTGCGTAATGACCTAAATTAATCCTAACATTAATTATACTGCGTTACCAAAACGAACGAACAGATGGACTCAAATAGAAAGAGAGAGGGAGGGCTGAAAATCAGGAACGCATGCAACACGCGTCGCGCGATACACAATTACTACTATCACGCGTGTAAGGCCACATGCACTAACTTTTTTTTCAGACGGACAGTGATAAATTCACTACCCTTCCCAGAGTTAGGTTTTTAAATCCTGAAAAACTCTTATTAGGAAAGATGACAATAGATGGGTTTACGTTTGAAAACATTACAGTACCCAGACAGCACATCTTCGAAACAGGAGGTAGAAGAAATTGCATATTTTGAACGCAGCCACTTAGCTCTTTTAAATTTGTATATTTGGGTTCCTTAGGGCTTGCTGACAAAGAATATGTAAAACGTTACGCAAATAGTCTAGGAATTAACAAGTTATAGCCAAAATAAAATGATGGTGCTGTCAGACAACACCCAAAATCAGAATCGCTCAGTGGTAGATTTTTTAAACCACCATTGTACGGGAAATGGGCCACAAGTTACATTTGAACTGATTGGCTGGAATGATATGTAAGGCTAAACACGATTAGTCGGACTATAAATGCTATCCTTGGTTGTTAGGGGAGACGTAGGAAGGTAAAATTTTTTCAAACACTTGTCGAAACGTGGCTCCATTGGCCAGACTCGCTGATATAATCACTTAGGAGCGTTAGTTCGAGACCACTAGTTCAAATAAGCTTGATAAAGCAACAGTGCGTTGAAGCCAGCTCATATTTTTGCTAAATAAAAGCCTGGAACATAAGCAGATGGGAATTTGTGCCAGTAATTGTGCCAGAATTCATTGCTAGTCAACGTATCTGTGTTTATTTCCATGAATTGTGGTAAGCTTGAAACATTCAGTATCTTTTAATGAAAATTGAATGTGAATTGTTAATTTATGCCTGTATATATGTGTAGTTCAGTAGCAAACATGATGTAAAGCCTATAATGCTCCAGCCTGAACAGAAGGTGTCGGAGGGAAGTAAAACTGCATGGAATGGCCAAACAGTACACTGACACCTAGATTATTGATTAGAAGAAATAATGCTGGAAGTGCAGAGGCGTGGTAACCATTAAGGAGGTTAATACTGGTATAAAGTATTTCAGATGAAGCTGACAGTTGGCCTAACGCTCTGAACTCAATGTTTGTGATGTATTGTGCTCAGTGTAGAACTAGAGTATCAATTAGTTATGAAGTAGAAGGTACATCCTTCTTGTTTTCAGGGACCGTGGTCTTGACGTTATTGAGCAGCACCTGGTCAGAGCTTTGCTGAATCCAGAGTCGGACAGCATACTCCTTGGTCCATTTAGCTATCAGTGAGGTGTCTCCAGAGCCCAGGGGAGAAATCGAGCAGAGGAGTCTTTTCCTGCCGCCATCACGCAAGATAAGCTGATCTGGCCAGCTGAGCTCAACATTATGTACCCCCATCTTAAAATGACATTGTAAAAATAACATTAAGAGGGGAATTAAATTGTTTTAATATCAGGAACTGAGAACATCTCCAATACTAGTTCCAATAAAGACAAACTATTGAAGTCATGATGACAAATACCAACAGAGCTTGAACAAAACAAAACCAGTATTACCTCATATTACTACTACACAACTGACACACATAGGATACTTTTAATAATATATGTCACTACAATATTCATATTGATAAATTCTGTACATATAACTTGTAATTAAAATTGATTGTGATTCCTGGTTCCCTTTGTATTTGAATCAGGACACATATTCATTCATGACAGCAATGAATACATATTGTTATTTGAAAAGTTATCAGTGACTCCTTTAAGATATCCTTGTAGAGTGTTTTATGTATGTGAGTGTCACAGTGTTGTCAAGTGTAGTGGAATAAATTAAATTGTTTATCTGTCTGTTGTTGTTTTGACTTACACTTCATCATACACATACCCTAGACATATAACGTAGTCATCACACTATTCCAGAATAATTCTGACTGAGGTATACATATGTGGCAGCAAGTAAGGTTATATATAATACACTACTCTTATTAGATATATATACCTTCACAGCTGATCTCAGTCAGTACACTAAGTCCCCTATAAATATTTATAACATCCCACTTCACCACATATATTGGGGGCTCGTCCGGGATTTTGAATCTTTACCTATTAAAAATAGTGGGGGTAATTCACTTCAGGGAATATAAGAATTAAAAGGTATCCTTGGGTGGAATTAAATAAGGTTGAGCTCACGGTGCCTGTGTTGTCCATTAGATATATATTTAGAGATTGAATTGTTGGTTAGACATTGTATAAATTTACCTGATAGACAATGGCGGACCTGGCCAAATTTCGATCTGCTGCTGTTCAGACTGCAAAAGAGTTAGGATTAGATGGGCAAGTTATGGTTGCCTATGTCACTACGGAATGTGACAAATTTATTGAACGCGAAGAAAGAAGGTTTGAAGCCGAAAGAAAGTTAGAGGCTGAAAGGGAAATTAAGAAGTTACAATTTGAGGCTGAGGCTGAGACTAAGAAGTTACAATTTGAGGCTGAGGCTGAGACTAAGAGGTTGCAGATTGAGGCTGAGGCTAAGAAATTGGAAGCAGAAAGAGAAGACAAAAGATTGGCTGCAGAAAGGGAAGAGAAGAAATTAGCTGCAGAAAGGGAAGCAGAAGAAAGAAGATTGACTGCAGAAAGGGAAGCAGAAGATAAAAGATTACAAAGGGAACATGAGTTACGACTAAGGGAGTTTGAGTTTCAAGGCCATGCTCCTGAAAATGGTGCCAGTCCCTTTGCCTCTGATGCCACTGCTAGCCAAGGAGCCTCAACCTCAGCTATGAATTTTCATTTAGATCATTTTGTTGAGAAAGACGATGATATAGAGAGCTATCTAAATAGGTATGAACTATTAGCTACCACATATGGGTTAGAGAGAGAAAGGTGGAGCTTAAAGTTATCTCAAGGACTTCGTGGGGCAGCTTATGAAGTTTTTGCAAAAATGAGCAGAGGTGATCAGGAAAATTATGACATGCTAAAGCAGGCTCTTTTGTTAAGATATGAAAAGAATGCAGAATTTTATAGGAAAAAATTTAGGAATGCTAAACTACTGTCAGGTGAAACCTATCACCAGTTCTCTGCACGAATAGAGACATACTTGGAGAAATGGACTTCTCTGGGGAAAACCCAAGATCTTAAGGAAATGGTCCTTATAGAGCAGCTAAGAGAGTCCATGGCTCCAGACCTGAGAAAGTTTCTCATGGAACAAGGTGCAGAGAGGCTGGGTGAGTTGCTAAATGTTGCTGAAAGGTATCAAGCAGCTCAAGCAGAGGTAACAGGTAATAAAAAGAAACAAGTGGATAACTTTAGGGCACCACAGAACTTTAATAAATTTGATCCTAAGGATCAAAACAAAGGTAAGCACCAATTTGATAGGCCACGGTATGAAAATAAAAATAAATTCCCACAATTCGATGAAAGGAAATATGATGAAAGAAAATCTTTCAACCAAGGAAAAAGGTGGTGTAAAAATTGTAAGATGAACAATCATGACACTGACCATTGTAGAAGGAAACCTCCTCATTGTGCTGCTATGACATCGGGGAAAAAGGAAAAGAAGGTCAAACCTGAAGAACTACAGGAACCATACCACCCCCCAGTGTGTGAAGATGTCATCTGTAATGGTGTCACTATAAGGTGTTTATATGATACCGGTTTAGATTACGATTCCGTTGTGAGTTCTCACCTGGTGCAGGCCGATCAATACACCACAGAAACAGTGGAGATTCAAACTGCAACCAAGGATGTAGCTACCATGACACTTCCCGTCGCCCGAATAAAAGTGAAAACGCGATATGTGGAAGGAATCATAAAAGCAGCAGTGATAAATGAGCCAATCTACCCTCTAATATTGGGGTGTAGATATGTCTTCTTGGGGAATCCCAAGAGACCTGTGATATTGGCAACAGTGCAGACCAGATCACAGTCAAAAAAGGAGGAGGATAATCCAATAAATACTCATCCAGATGAGATGAGGAAGGCACAGGCTGAGGACAAAACACTCAAGCCATGTTTCAAGAAGTTGCCCAAATCTCATACACCTCCAGGCAAGGGAGAGTTTTATATGAAGAACAAACTGATATATAGGAAGGCTGGATCTGAATCCAATGGTCACGGACAGCTGGTCCTTCCCACTTCATATAGGACTAAAGTGTTGGAACTAGGGCATGCGATTCCCTTCAGTGGTCATATGGGAATCAGCGCAACAGGACAGCGAATAGCTTGTCACTATTTCTGGCCAGGAATAACTGAAGATATCAAACGATATGTAAAATCCTGTCCAGAGTGCCAACGAGTAGCACCTAAACATTGGACTGCACCAGCAACTCTGGGGGAAATGCCCATAGTGGGAACACCCTTTGAGAGAGTTGCCGTGGATCTTGTGGGACCTCTCACCCGAACCAAGAGAAGGAACAGCTACATTCTGACTCTGGTGGACACTTGTTCTATGTGGGGAGAGGCAGTAGCCCTGTCATCGATTGATTCTAAACATGTGGCAGAGGCATTGCTCACAATTTTCACAAGGTTAGGCTTTCCCAATCAAATCTTGACTGATAATGGCTCCCTATAATTTTAGCATTGAGTATATATCTGGAAAACAAATTTGGGAGCGGATTTTTTAAGCCGCCATCCGTGTGATGAGAATCACCGTAAACCCCAGAACTAATAATAAATTTCTCTATGTGTATATAAAATAAAGGACTGACATATAATGTCTGTTTTAAGAGGGGAGATGTCGTGGAATATTCTAATCCACATATATAAATTATCAAGTAAATATAAAGCCTAATAAATACATATAATAAAGAAAGGAAGAAGAATGGTAAAGAACAGTGCTGTCACAATGACAGTACTCGAAATCCCCTTTGTTTTATGCTTCGTCTGCAAATTGGAACGTTTCCACGTTAAATATAAGCCACTGCATAAATACAAGCGTTTCCACAACACATTAAAACGGGTATTGCATTTCTGAGAAAAACATTGAGAGGCACACTGCGTAATGACCTAAATTAATCCTAACATTAATTATACTGCGTTACCAAAACGAACGAACAGATGGACTCAAATAGAAAGAGAGAGGGAGGGCTGAAAATCAGGAACGCATGCAACACGCGTCGCGCGATACACAATTACTACTATCACGCGTGTAAGGCCACATGCACTAACTTTTTTTTCAGACGGACAGTGATAAATTCACTACCCTTCCCAGAGTTAGGTTTTTAAATCCTGAAAAACCCTTATTAGGAAAGATGACAATAGATGGGTTTACGTTTGAAAACATTACAGTACCCAGACAGCACATCTTCGAAACAGGAGGTAGAAGAAATTGCATATTTTGAACGCAGCCACTTAGCTCTTTTAAATTTGTATATTTGGGTTCCTTAGGGCTTGCTGACAAAGAATATGTAAAACGTTACGCAAATAGTCTAGGAATTAACAAGTTATAGCCAAAATAAAATGATGGTGCTGTCAGACAACACCCAAAATCAGAATCGCTCAGTGGTAGATTTTTTAAACCACCATTGTACGGGAAATGGGCCACAAGTTACATTTGAACTGATTGGCTGGAATGATATGTAAGGCTAAACACGATTAGTCGGACTATAAATGCTATCCTTGGTTGTTAGGGGAGACGTAGGAAGGTAAAATTTTTTCAAACACTTGTCGAAACGTGGCTCCATTGGCCAGACTCGCTGATATAATCACTTAGGAGCGTTAGTTCGAGACCACTAGTTCAAATAAGCTTGATAAAGCAACAGTGCGTTGAAGCCAGCTCATATTTTTGCTAAATAAAAGCCTGGAACATAAGCAGATGGGAATTTGTGCCAGTAATTGTGCCAGAATTCATTGCTAGTCAACGTATCTGTGTTTATTTCCATGAATTGTGGTAAGCTTGAAACATTCAGTATCTTTTAATGAAAATTGAATGTGAATTGTTAATTTATGCCTGTATATATGTGTAGTTCAGTAGCAAACATGATGTAACGCCTATAAAGCTCCAGCCTGAACAGAAGGTGTCGGAGGGAAGTAAAACTGCATGGAATGGCCAAACAGTACACTGACACCTAGATTATTGATTAGAAGAAATAATGCTGGAAGTGCAGAGGCGTAGTAACCATTAAGGAGGTTAATACTGGTATAAAGTATTTCAGATGAAGCTGACAGTTGGCCTAACGCTCTGAACTCAATGTTTGTGATGTATTGTGCTCAGTGTAGAACTAGAGTATCAATTAGTTATGAAGTAGAAGGTACATCCTTCTTGTTTTCAGGGACCGTGGTCTTGACGTTATTGAGCAGCACCTGGTCAGAGCTTTGCTGAATCCAGAGTCGGACAGCATACTCCTTGGTCCATTTAGCTATCAGTGAGGTGTCTCCAGAGCCCAGGGGAGAAATCGAGCAGAGGAGTCTTTTCCTGCCGCCATCACGCAAGATAAGCTGATCTGGCCAGCTGAGCTCAACATTATGTACCCCCATCTTAAAATGACATTGTAAAAATAACATTAAGAGGGGAATTAAATTGTTTTAATATCAGGAACTGAGAACATCTCCAATACTAGTTCCAATAAAGACAAACTATTGAAGTCATGATGACAAATACCAACAGAGCTTGAACAAAACAAAACCAGTATTACCTCATATTACTACTACACAACTGACACACATAGGATACTTTTAATAATATATGTCACTACAATATTCATATTGATAAATTCTGTACTTATAACTTGTAATTAAAATTGATTGTGATTCCTGGTTCCCTTTGTATTTGAATCAGGACACATATTCATTCATGACAGCAATGAATACATATTGTTATTTGAAAAGTTATCAGTGACTCCTTTAAGATATCCTTGTAGAGTGTTTTATGTATGTGAGTGTCACAGTGTTGTCAAGTGTAGTGGAATAAATTAAATTGTTTATCTGTCTGTTGTTGTTTTGACTTACACTTCATCATACACATACCCTAGACATATAACGTAGTCATCACACTATTCCAGAATAATTCTGACTGAGGTATACATATGTGGCAGCAAGTAAGGTTATATATAATACACTACTCTTATTAGATATATATACCTTCACAGCTGATCTCAGTCAGTACACTAAGTCCCCTATAAATATTTATAACATCCCACTTCACCACATATATTGGGGTCTCGTCCGGGATTTTGAATCTTTACCTATTAAAAATATTGGGGGTAATTCACTTCAGGGAATATAAGAATTAAAAGGTATCCTTGGGTGGAATTAAATAAGGTTGAGCTCACGGTGCCTGTGTTGTCCATTAGATATATATTTAGAGATTGAATTGTTGGTTAGACATTGTATAAATTTACCTGATAGACAATGGCGGACCTGGCCAAATTTCGATCTGCTGCTGTTCAGACTGCAAAAGAGTTAGGATTAGATGGGCAAGTTATGGTTGCCTATGTCATTACGGAATGTGACAAATTTATTGAACGCGAAGAAAGAAGGTTTGAAGCCGAAAGAAAGTTAGAGGCTGAAAGGGAAATTAAGAAGTTACAATTGAGGCTGAGGCTGAGACTAAGAGGTTGCAGATTGAGGCTGAGGCTAAGAAATTGGAAGCAGAAAGAGAAGACAAAAGATTGGCTGCAGAAAGGGAAGAGAAGAAATTAGCTGCAGAAAGGGAAGCAGAAGAAAGAAGATTGACTGCAGAAAGGGAAGCAGGAGATAAAAGATTACAAAGGGAACATGAGTTACGACTAAGGGAGTTTGAGTTTCAAGGCCATGCTCCTGAAAATGGTGCCAGTCCCTTTGCCTCTGATGCCACTGCTAGCCAAGGAGCCTCAACCTCAGCTATGAATTTTCATTTAGATCATTTTGTTGAGAAAGACGATGATATAGAGAGCTATCTAAATAGGTATGAACTATTAGCTACCACGTATGGGTTAGAGAGAGAAAGGTGGAGCTTAAAGTTATCTCAAGGACTTCGTGGGGCAGCTTATGAAGTTTTTGCAAAAATGAGCAGAGGTGATCAGGAAAATTATGACATGCTAAAGCAGGCTCTTTTGTTAAGATATGAAAAGAATGCAGAATTTTATAGGAAAAAATTTAGGAATGCTAAACTACTGTCAGGTGAAACCTATCACCAGTTCTCTGCACGAATAGAGACATACTTGGAGAAATGGACTTCTCTGGGGAAAACCCAAGATCTTAAGGAAATGGTCCTTATAGAGCAATTAAGAGAGTCCATGGCTCCAGACCTGAGAAAGTTTCTCATGGAACAAGGTGCAGAGAGGCTGGGTGAGTTGCTAAATGTTGCTGAAAGGTATCAAGCAGCTCAAGCAGAGGTAACAGGTAATAAAAAGAAACAAGTGGATAACTTTAGGGCACCACAGAACTTTAATAAATTTGATCCTAAGGATCAAAACAAAGGTAAGCACCAATTTGATAGGCCACGGTATGAAAATAAAAATAAATTCCCACAATTCGATGAAAGGAAATATGATGAAAGAAAATCTTTCAACCAAGGAAAAAGGTGGTGTAAAAATTGTAAGATGAACAATCATGACACTGACCATTGTAGAAGGAAACCTCCTCATTGTGCTGCTATGACATCGGGGAAAAAGGAAAAGAAGGTCAAACCTGAAGAATTACAGGAACCATACCACCCCCCAGTGTGTGAAGATGTCATCTGTAATGGTGTCACTATAAGGTGTTTATATGATACCGGTTTAGATTACGATTCCGTTGTGAGTTCTCACCTGGTGCAGGCCGATCAATACACCACAGAAACAGTGGAGATTCAAACTGCAACCAAGGATGTAGCTACCATGACACTTCCCGTCGCCCGAATAAAAGTGAAAACGCGATATGTGGAAGGAATCATAAAAGCAGCAGTGATAAATGAGCCAATCTACCCTCTAATATTGGGGTGTAGATATGTCTTCTTGGGGAATCCCAAGAGACCTGTGATATTGGCAACAGTGCAGACCAGATCACAGTCAAAAAAGGAGGAGGATAATCCAATAAATACTCATCCAGATGAGATGAGGAAGGCACAGGCTGAGGACAAAACACTCAAGCCATGTTTCAAGAAGTTGCCCAAATCTCATACACCTCCAGGCAAGGGAGAGTTTTATATGAAGAACAAACTGATATATAGGAAGGCTGGATCTGAATCCAATGGTCACGGACAGCTGGTCCTTCCCACTTCATATAGGACTAAAGTGTTGGAACTAGGGCATGCGATTCCCTTCAGTGGTCATATGGGAATCAGCGCAACAGGACAGCGAATAGCTTGTCACTATTTCTGGCCAGGAATAACTGAAGATATCAAACGATATGTAAAATCCTGTCCAGAGTGCCAACGAGTAGCACCTAAACATTGGACTGCACCAGCAACTCTGGGGGAAATGCCCATAGTGGGAACACCCTTTGAGAGAGTTGCCGTGGATCTTGTGGGACCTCTCACCCGAACCAAGAGAAGGAACAGCTACATTCTGACTCTGGTGGACACTTGTTCTATGTGGGGAGAGGCAGTAGCCCTGTCATCGATTGATTCTAAACATGTGGCAGAGGCATTGCTCACAATTTTCACAAGGTTAGGCTTTCCCAATCAAATCTTGACTGATAATGGCTCCCTATAATTTTAGCATTGAGTATATATCTGGAAAAACAAATTTGGGAGCGGATTTTTTAAGCCGCCATCCGTGTGATGAGAATCACCGTAAACCCCAGAACTAATAATAAATTTCTCTATGTGTATATAGAATAAAGGACTGACATATAATGTCTGTTTTAAGAGGGGAGATGTCGTGGAATATTCTAATCCACATATATAAATTATCAAGTAAATATAAAGCCTAATAAATACATATAATAAAGAAAGGAAGAAGAATGGTAAAGAACAGTGCTGTCACAATGACAGTACTCGAAATCCCCTTTGTTTTATGCTTCGTCTGCAAATTGGAACGTTTCCACGTTAAATATAAGCCACTGCATAAATACAAGCGTTTCCACAACACATTAAAACGGGTATTGCATTTCTGAGAAAAACATTGAGAGGCACACTGCGTAATGACCTAAATTAATCCTAACATTAATTATACTGCGTTACCAAAACGAACGAACAGATGGACTCAAATAGAAAGAGAGAGGGAGGGCTGAAAATCAGGAACGCATGCAACACGCGTCGCGCGATACACAATTACTACTATCACGCGTGTAAGGCCACATGCACTAACTTTTTTTCAGACGGACAGTGATAAATTCACTACCCTTCCCAGAGTTAGGTTTTTAAATCCTGAAAAACTCTTATTAGGAAAGATGACAATAGATGGGTTTACGTTTGAAAACATTACAGTACCCAGACAGCACATCTTCGAAACAGGAGGTAGAAGAAATTGCATATTTTGAACGCAGCCACTTAGCTCTTTTAAATTTGTATATTTGGGTTCCTTAGGGCTTGCTGACAAAGAATATGTAAAACGTTACGCAAATAGTCTAGGAATTAACAAGTTATAGCCAAAATAAAATGATGGTGCTGTCAGACAACACCCAAAATCAGAATCGCTCAGTGGTAGATTTTTTTAAACCACCATTGTACGGGAAATGGGCCACAAGTTACATTTGAACTGATTGGCTGGAATGATATGTAAGGCTAAACACGATTAGTCGGACTATAAATGCTATCCTTGGTTGTTAGGGGAGACGTAGGAAGGTAAAATTTTTTCAAACACTTGTCGAAACGTGGCTCCATTGGCCAGACTCGCTGATATAATCACTTAGGAGCGTTAGTTCGAGACCACTAGTTCAAATAAGCTTGATAAAGCAACAGTGCGTTGAAGCCAGCTCATATTTTTGCTAAATAAAAGCCTGGAACATAAGCAGATGGGAATTTGTGCCAGTAATTGTGCCAGAATTCATTGCTAGTCAACGTATCTGTGTTTATTTCCATGAATTGTGGTAAGCTTGAAACATTCAGTATCTTTTAATGAAAATTGAATGTGAATTGTTAATTTATGCCTGTATATATGTGTAGTTCAGTAGCAAACATGATGTAAAGCCTATAATGCTCCAGCCTGAACAGAAGGTGTCGGAGGGAAGTAAAACTGCATGGAATGGCCAAACAGTACACTGACACCTAGATTATTGATTAGAAGAAATAATGCTGGAAGTGCAGAGGCGTGGTAACCATTAAGGAGGTTAATACTGGTATAAAGTATTTCAGATGAAGCTGACAGTTGGCCTAACGCTCTGAACTCAATGTTTGTGATGTATTGTGCTCAGTGTAGAACTAGAGTATCAATTAGTTATGAAGTAGAAGGTACATCCTTCTTGTTTTCAGGGACCGTGGTCTTGACGTTATTGAGCAGCACCTGGTCAGAGCTTTGCTGAATCCAGAGTCGGACAGCATACTCCTTGGTCCATTTAGCTATCAGTGAGGTGTCCCCAGAGCCCAGGGGAGAAATCGAGCAGAGGAGTCTTTTCCTGCCGCCATCACGCAAGATAAGCTGATGTGGCCAGCTGAGCTCAACATTATGTACCCCCATCTTAAAATGACATTGTAAAAATAACATTAAGAGGGGAATTAAATTGTTTTAATATCAGGAACTGAGAACATCTCCAATACTAGTTCCAATAAAGACAAACTATTGAAGTCATGATGACAAATACCAACAGAGCTTGAACAAAACAAAACCAGTATTACCTCATATTACTACTACACAACTGACACACATAGGATACTTTTAATAATATATGTCACTACAATATTCATATTGATAAATTCTGTACATATAACTTGTAATTAAAATTGATTGTGATTCCTGGTTCCCTTTGTATTTGAATCAGGACACATATTCATTCATGACAGCAATGAATACATATTGTTATTTGAAAAGTTATCAGTGACTCCTTTAAGATATCCTTGTAGAGTGTTTTATGTATGTGAGTGTCACAGTGTTGTCAAGTGTAGTGGAATAAATTAAATTGTTTATCTGTCTGTTGTTGTTTTGACTTACACTTCATCATACACATACCCTAGACATATAACGTAGTCATCACACTATTCCAGAATAATTCTGACTGAGGTATACATATGTGGCAGCAAGTAAGGTTATATATAATACACTACTCTTATTAGATATATATACCTTCACAGCTGATCTCAGTCAGTACACTAAGTCCCCTATAAATATTTATAACATCCCACTTCACCACAATGCCTTCCAACTATGGAGGAGCTGGATGCTGAACCAACATTGGCAGAACTCAGCAAGGCCTCTGGCAAAGAATCAGGCAGCGACGGGATTCCTCCTGATTTGATAAAATGCCGTTAAAGCACATTGCTGTACCACCTGCTTATGGTGCTATGTCAGTGCTGGAAAGAGGCAAGTATCCCTCAAGACATGCGAGATGCCAAGATTGGAACATTATATAAAAATAAAGGAGACAGAAGCGATTGCAACCACTACAGAAACATCTCTCTTCTTAGTATTATGGATAAGGTCTTCACCAGTCATGTTAGTGCGACTATGCAAGTTATCTGAGCACATATACCCAGAGTCGCAGTGCGGATTCCGAGCTGGTAGATCAACAATAGACATAATTTTTGTCCTCCGCCAACTTCAGGAAAAATCCAGAGAGCAGAAAAAGCACCTTTATCGACCTCACAAGGGCATTTGACCTGGTTAGCGCTTTTATCGACCTCACAAAGACATTTGACCTGGTTAGCAGGGATGAAAGATAACGTCATTTCATTAAGACGAAGGGAACAGTCCAGTACTCTGGAAACACATCACAGCCCTTTGACATAGGCAGTGACGTCAAACAAGGTGCGTACTGGCTCAGACTCTCTTCTGGATCTTCTTTGACTTACTTTTGAAACATGGATTTGGGCATACAACCGATGGAATGTGCTTTCACACTAGTTTAGATGGCCGATTGTTTAACTTCGCACGGCTGAAGGTAAAAACGAAAATAACAAAGGCCACTATAAGAGACTTGTTCGCCGATGACGCTGCAATTGTCACTCAAAGTCTACAGGATCTCAGATCTCCAGAGCTTGATGAATCGCTTCTATCAAGCGTGCGAGGACTTTGGCCTGATAATAAATCTAAAGAAAACCAATGTGCTGTGTCAGGATGTGGATGTTGCACTAGCTATTACTATCGATAGCTATGCATTGGCAGTGGTGCATCAGTTCATATACCTGGGTCTACCATCAAAGACAAAACTCTCTCTGGATACATAAATTGACAGCCGTATTGGCAAAGCCGCAATCATCTTTGCCCGCCTCACAACTCGCATTTGGGTAAACTCTAAACTCACAATGAACACCTTAGCTGTGGTATATTAATGTGTCACCAGCATGCTTCTATATGGCATCGAGACATGGACAACCTATGCCAAGCAAGAAAAAATGTTCAATACCTTCCATCTACGGTGTCTACGCCACATTCTAGTTATTTCGTGGAAGGACAAAGTGACAAATGTCGAGGTGACGTCACGTGCTGGCCTTCAAAGCAAATATACACTGCTTAGATAGCGCAGACGACGCTGGCTTGGCCATGTCCTCCGCATGGAAGATGGTCGATTCCCCAAAGATATTTTCTACCGGCAACTGGCAGATGGCAAAAGAACAGTCAAACGACTGGAGTTGAGATTCAAAGTTGTGTACAAGAGAGACATGAGGACACTGGACATAAATCCAACAACCTGGGAGGACGAAGCTGCCGATCGCACCAAGTGGCGATGCTCCTGAGGGCGCCACCTCAGATTGGGCGAAATAAGGCTCTTACACAAGCAGAAGCGAAAAAAAAAACAAGCCGAAAAGATCATCAGAAAAAAAAAGAAGCCGCTGAGGGTTATCACCTCCAGGGCGCATCATTCTCATTGTCAGTTATGACTGAAAGGCTATCACCTCCAGGGCGCATCATTCTCATTGTCAGTTATGACTGAAAGGCTATCACCTCCAGGGCGCATCATTCTCATTGTCAGTTATGACTGAAAGGCTATCACCTCCAGGGCGCATCATTCCCTTTATCAGTTATGACTGAAAGGCTATCACCTCCAGGGCGCATCATTCCCTTTATCAGTTATGACTGAAGGGCTATCACCTCCAGGGCGCATCATTCCCTTTATCAGTTATGACTGAAGTAAGCTGTGTTGTTAAACAAGAAGAGTTTAGCGGTGGAACTGGACACGGCAATAGTAACCATCTTAACCTTGCTCTGAAATTCTAGAATCATAGAAGCCGTTAAAACAAAATGAGCATCGGCAGAGAAGGAACTTGCTGTGCAGTTATGTGTTGAAACAACTGTCATGTATTACTGCTGACAAATAAGGCAGTATTCCACTGTGAATAGCATGGTTATGTTTGTGTAAGATTTTCTGTAATATAAATAGAAAAAAAAGATGATTGCAGGAAGCCTCAAAAACTGCATCTTAGACAAGGTCGAATCACATCTGGAAAGTCACAGGACAAATGTGTAGCTCAGATCTGTCTGTGACAATGCGAACGTAAAGCGCGTGTACGCTGGAGGTGTGCCAAAGTGTCTAGGCTCATCATAGAAGCAATAGTAACATTACCGACTACCGTCACCAAAGTGTGCATGGAAATGATAGTCGTCCTCCATGCTGTAAAGTCGCCGACCATTAAACGATCATTTAAGTCGAAATGATACGTATACAACGTCTCTGGCTTGTAACTGATAAATGATAGTGACTTTTGAAGTGTCTATAATCAAATACACTTGGCTACTGCTCACGCATAAAGATAGTACCAACATGGTTGAACAGGAACAAGAAATGTCTTTAATGTGAACTCACGGATGACCCAATCAATCAATATCCTTTAGCTCCTCAAGCAGCATTGACCTTCAACAAACACATGCCAAGCCTTCCTGTCACGTGCCATCAGCTCAAGCTTTTTCCATGTTTTCCTCGTCATTTTCACTTTTGTCTCAAGTTCTCTTCTCCATATGTTTTATGGTCTAACTCTTCTTCTCTTTCCCAGGTAATTCCAGATCAAGGACTGTCTAGTTATGCTAACAACAGGTTTCCTCAATTTGCATCCTATCCATTGCCAGCGTCTTCTTCTCATCTCTTGTTCCACTGGCACTTGTCTGGTTCTTGTCATCAGTTCCACATTGGTGACCTTGTTATACTATGTCAAACCTTCTATTCTACGCTAGCACCCACGTATTGTTGTTTATTATTGTTTATATATTTATTCTCAGCGTTACAAGAACCATACAAAAGGACTGACCTGACATTTGAGTTGGAGATTCTTACTGTTGTGTTGAACTTCATTTCTTTGATTTCCTGGTATTTCCAAATGCAGTGAAAGCCCCTCTTGCCTTTTGCATCCGTATTTTTATATCACGGTCTATCCCTCCGTTTCTATCTTTATTTCTGCCAAGATATATGTATGCTTCTACATCTTGTAAGGGTGTTTGTTCAAGAGTCATCTTATTATAGTTTCCAAAACTGATATTCATTATCTTTACTTTCCTGTGTGTACTTTCAGATCCACTTACTGTGACCTCTCATCACGTATTTACATTTGTCTTGCATCTGGTTATGGTTTACCAGACAGAACAACAACATTGTCGGCAACATCTAGATCAGTGGTATTCAACCTGGGGTACGCGTACCCCTAGGGGCACGAGAAGACATCTAAGGGGGTACGTAAAAAAAAAAAAAACAGTCTGCCAATGCAATGTATAGGTAAATTGAAAACTTGGAATTATGCACCAATGACCATGGCGGTACATAGTTAAAGATAAATTATATCTGAGGGTACGCGAACAAAAAATGGTTGAATTCCACTGATCTAGATCATCAAGCTGTTCAGTTCGAGTGATTGTAAAAGTGTTGACTATTTACATTTATTTACAGAAGATGGTAACACTCTGTCTATCTGTCTGTCTGTCTGTCTGTCTGTCTGCCTGTCTGTCTGTCTCTCTCTCTATCTCTCTCTCTCCCTCTCGCGTGCGCGGGTCGTATATGTAAGTAATATTAGCTGCTCACTTAGTCTCAGTTTTTTTTTTTTAATGAATAAAGTATATGTTTAATTCAAGGTCTCTGTATATTGCAATGATTCTGTATACATGTGGTTAGTTCATTGTGAGATCTCACTAGACAACTTGATAAATTACTATACTTTTGACAGCTTCTGAAAACTCTCCACATGGAAAAAATTGGCCACACGAAGAATATATATTTCAACACACATACATTCCATACATGAAAAAAATTGACCACACGAAGTATATATATATTTCAACACACATACATTCCATACATGGAAAAAATTGGCCACACGAAGTATATATATTTAAACACATATGCATTCCGTACATGGAAAAAATTGGCCACACGAAGTATATATATTTCAACACACATACATTCCATACATGGAAAAAATTGGCCACACGAAGTATATATATTTCAACACACATACATTCATTAGTGTCACACATTAAAGATGCACAATGAATATACAATTCACAACTCAAGCAACTTGTTGAATGTCCGACTGGGCTACTACTTCAAGGGAACACAACAGGGAAAAACGTCTGTCTACGATCACAACTAGCAAATATCTTTACTCAACCACAACTGGTTCATTTCTGCCTTTCAAATATCACGTGACTGACATGTGTTAGTTCATTCATTTTCATACCTTGCACGTATTAAACTTCATCCTCACAAAACATGAACTTTTAAAAATGTAACGTTATTCTTTCATGCCTACTCATCTTCACTGAACGTTCACCGTGTGCATCGCAATATGACAATCTGTTTTTTTTTCTCAGCTCTCAGTAAATCTCATGGCTTCAGTTAGTTTATATCAAAACCTCCTGCCCTGCGCCATGTTTTCTGGTTTTACTGAACGGCTGACTTGAGTTAGTTCATATTGATGTGATATACGAGGTGTGTTCAAATGAAACCCGTCCCAGTGGCTTTATAACAAATATATGTAAGGTACATCAGCTGGAGTAGTAGAATTAAATACAGCGATTGTTATGAAGCAATTACTCACTGGGGTTCTTTAGAAATAGTCACCATAGGCATTCAGACACGCATCCCACTGCTTGGGTAGACGGCGGATGCCGTCCGAGAAAAATGACTTTGGTTGCTTATTGAACCATTTGGTCACCGAGGCCCTGACGTCTGCATCGGAGTCGAATCGTTGTCCCTTTAGAGATTTTTGTAAGGGTCCGAACAAATGAAAGTCACATGGTGACAGATCGGGACTGTAGGCTGGGTGTGGCAGAACTTCCAACCTTTTCCTTGCTAACGCTTCCTGCACAATGTTCGCAACATGTGGACGAGCATTGTCGTGCAACAGAATCACACCACGCGAAAGCATGCCGGGTCGTTTATTCTTGATGGCTGTATGCAGGCTGTCTAGTGTGTCTTTGTAGCGGATGGCATTGATGTTCACGCCAGGCTCTTTGAAGTCTACCAATAGAAGCCCTTCATGGTCAAAAAATGCGGTCAGCATAACCTTACCGGCGGAAATCTGTGACTTGAATTTTTGGGGTTTTGGTGATCCGGGATGTTTCCATTGCATGCTCGCTGATTTGCTACACGGCTCAAAGTGGTGGCACCACGACTCATCGCCTGCCACTATGCGCAACAGAAATGCATCACCCTCCTCTTCGTAACGCAGCAGGTGGTTCAAACTCCACCCCATGCATTCTTCCTTATGGTGATCGGTCAGCATCCGTGGGACCCATTGTGAACACACCTTTCGATACTTCAGTTTCTTCCTAACCACCATTTGAACTGTCACAAGAGACACAGCGAATTCCTCTGCTAGCGAACGTAAGCTCCGACGACGGTCCACCCGTATTGCTGCATCAATCTCGGCGATGGCTTCTTCTGTCGCAACAATATGCACCTGACCTGGCTGCGGAAGATCTTTCGTTAACTGACTTCCTTCTCGAAACATTCGTGCCCAATATTTCACTGTAGTCTTAGACACACTTTTGTCACCATACACTGCTTTCATTCGGCGATGAATGTCGACTGGTCGACATCCTTCGGCTGTTAGGAACTGAATCACCGCTCGCTGATCGACCTTGGACGGATTCCGTATCACACCGGCCATTATTTTAACGGTCTGCAGCACAACCAATGAATACTAGGAGAATGAACACTTACACACTTGTACATTCGTATGTGCTTGTTACGTCAGATGTGACGTCATCATGCTCCTCCTACGAATGTCCACTTGGCGCAGCACGGTCGGGTTCCATTTGAACACGCCTCGTATATATATATATAGTGTGTGAATAAGACGAATTACTGATTAACGATAATTGGCAACCCACTTGTATTCTATGCAGTAGAATGCATGGAACATTTATTTTTCTACTTTTCAGTGCATTTGGTAACAGTAATAAAAGGGGATAAAACTTATTTTTCCTTTACGTGTTTTGTTTACGAAAGTGTCATGGCGTCCATTGCAACAAAACTAAATCGAGCTCCTGGAGCAGTGTAGGTAATTAGTTATTCTTCCTCGTTCGCCTTCAGACTTCCACATTAATGACTCTAATAAAGGCAGTAGTCAGCTCAAGGTTCCTGACATCTCCAAACAGTTTTTGTGTGGAGTGAAACAGGTTGTTGCCATATGCTACTTCGTTCATTGCTGTATGTTGGGCAGGACTGCAGCAGGTGTTTGGGTTGTCATCGGTCTGGTTCCACGGGTGCAGAGATCTGTTGCACCAATTCTGTTCTTGTGGTATAGATGATCTGTTGTGTCCTGTGCGTAGCTGAAAAATGGTGACCTGGTCTCGCCTAGATAGCTGATGATATGCATAGTTTATTTTTTTAATGGCTTGGGTGCTCTCTTTCCCATTTGGACTTGAATGTGGCTTTTATCGTAGTTTTTGCCATTTGATAAGTTGTCCTTACATCAAACTGTTGTAGCGCTCCGCCTTCCTTAGCAAGTTTATCTGCCTCCTCATTGCCTGGAATGTTGCAATGGGCTGGTATGCACTGGACTGTGCACTTGTTGCAGCCTTTGGTCAGTCTTTCAAGAGAGTTTATCAGATATAAATTTTAATCCCTTAGCATGGAGGCTCTTCAGAGCTGTTATTACTGAGAGGGCATCTGTAAAGATTACTCTTTATTTTTTCTGCATGTGCTTTGCATTCAGTAAGAGTTTCCGCGGTCTGATTCAGGGCTTCTGCTTCAGTATTGAAGTTATTGCAGCATTTGCCAGCGGCGATTGCCATAGAGTGGATTCTGTTCTTTTATTTAATGAGGACGCCAGCAACCCCATTCCCAACTGGGTTTTTCTTTTTTTGGTGAACCATGTGTCCAGAGTTTTGCTGGAAATTTTTGGTCAATATACTTGGTTGCTATACGCTTTCTTTGTGTTTCTGTCTGTGTTCCTTTACTTTCAATGCCTGGAATGTCATTTTTTTAGCTCAGGAAAGCATCTTCTTTTCCACAGTGGAGCAGTTGTGATTGCTGGTTTTTTCTTTGCAACCGAGCTTCCTAGCTTGGCATTTTTGCAAATTTTTTTCTTTTGCTTGGGCCACAAAGTTAGTTGCTACCTCTTCCTAGCCTATTCATTCTCTGGCACAGGAGATGTCCCGCGAGTGTCTTAAATTTTTCCGCTTGTTAAATACGTGGTGATGGTTTAAATTAGTATAAATTTATTAACTTAGTTAATTTACCTTTTATTTAAAGGGGACAAATTAGGAGAAAATAAAATAATACTGTGGGATGGTTGTCACGGATTGCCTCCCCTGCTTTGCAGTAGTGGTCCAACTGTGGCCAAAACTCAAGTATCTAAACTGGGTCGTCAAAGGTGTTTACCTTCGCACAAGACTACTCTTAGCAGAGATGTAGATAGAAGGTTAATGACGCTTCTACCTTACGGGAGAGATCACAAGATAATTCAGAAGTCAAAAACAATGCTGCTTATCGTTGAACATTTGTTAACTTATATCGGTCCGTCGCCTTTTGTGAAGGATTTAAGTAATGGTTTTTAGCCCGTTCAAGCCCCCAGCTGAGTTAATTCAGAGAATTTCCTCTTATAATGGTATAGCTCTGTTTAGAGGTAAATATATGTCTAGATGTATATATATATATATGAAATATTCTGGCTCATACGTTTGCTTTCATACATGTAATTGCTGAATCAACTATGTTTGTTTAGTTTTAAAATAACATGTAACAAATTTAATAATCAATTAATATTAACAGTTTAAAATAAATAAAATGCTGGTGACTTTTACAATGGAATCAAATTTTCTCTTTACAGAGATTTAGGGTGAGGATATAGTCAGAACATTATGTCCTTTTTGCTGGTGCCTTTTTATAAGCACTTAACTGATATAAGGGAGTCCTGCAGCTGTGGTTTTCGTCACTTCTTGGTGATGAGTGTACTTCTCTCACACAAGTGGCGTAGTAACTTCAGTACTTAGAAACGTCTGATAGCTTGTAACCACGAACCCAAAGTTTTGGGAATACACAATCTCCTCGCGCAGGTTAGAATGGACACGATCAATTTAGGTTATATGCTCTCGAACCACTTTGTCTGCAAATTTTGAATCCCTTTTATGACGGGTGAATCTGCGAAACACTTGGTCTGGGAAAGTTTCTCTTATGACGGGTGATCCAATTCCTTAGGGTTTCAGTCTAGGCATTTAAAGTCCTGGTCCCTTCAGTTTTTCAGTCTTTGTATTTATAAAGGCGGGCTTACTTTTTAAGGTTTTAAGTTTCCCCAATACTTCGATCTGTCACTTATAATATAGGAATTCTAAGTCCGATGTCTCTCTGGCTTCTGGGAGTCGCTCATATGACGTACGCTGCAGTCTCTCTGTTCTGTGTCTCTGATTTCGCTAGATTATATGTGCAGTTCTCAGTTCACGTCACAGATGGTGCTTCCGTCGAATGTTCCAATAGGATCCATAGTTTATTCCGGCTTCTTACTTTAATCCAATCGTAAGCTCTTTAGCACTGGGTTGGGGTGTCTAATTTCAAAATATCCCCCACGCGTTTTAAAATGTTAAATTTAATATTCCAACGCGTGACCTCTTTCAAATCATGCGGTAATATTTCCGCTGCCTCACAACAACAAGTTGTCTACCCAGACAGATTATGTGTAACAATCACCAGGGATTGTCCCACAAAAACGATAAACGCATCTACCCTCTGTGTAATCTGCCAGACGAACAGACGCCGACAACCCAGACAGACAATCTTGGGTTCTTTTCATGTCGATCGGACGAGACAGTATTGTGACCAGCTTTTCACCTAGGGTCAAATATTGGGCCGACGCGTTCCAAACGATGGTCAGACCGAGAGAATAGATAAGCGTATGACCGGTATAATTACCTGGTATTATCGCATTTACCTTGCGGAACGTAAACAATTCTGCGTGTCAAGCAGATACGTCGGTATGGGAGTAGAGTGTTAGAGACTTCATCTTACTAATCTGTAGCGTAAGGTTTTCTAGTATGAAGATAGGGTTTAGAGAAGAAATAGAATTCTCTCCAGAATGTATGAAGTCCCAGTGTCCGAGAAGAGCACTGGTATCACAAGTGAGCTACGGCTGCGAATACTCTGAGCTAGACAATAGTTTAAGGCTTCTGAAATATACTTTGCCACCTTAGCTGTAGTAACCCATGTGATATTATAATAAATATAGAAAAAGTAACTCAACTTAAACAGTTAAAAAATTAACAAGTCACTTGAGTACAATTTCATAATTTATTATTTACACCTATCTACTTATGCAATGAAGGGTGAGTGCTGGACGATGGTGATTATTGTTATGTATTGCTGTAGCAAGTTGATAATGTATTTAGAAGTTTAAACACAGAGAAAAAATCCCCATGGGATCTTTAAATTAATTTACACCAAAAATGTTCACTCACTGTTGTTATTTATACTAGTCTGTCTCTTTTATTACATTCCCTAATTTCTCATCATCTGACTGTTGAATGTCTCACATTAGCCACAGGAATAGTCACTATGTCACTCAGCTTTGAATCAGCACTTGTCCAGAAATGGGTTGACACATAACACTGTTGTTCTGAAAATCACACTTCAGTCCAATCCCAGCAATCAGGGGGGAAAAAGCTATGGAACACTTCAACCTCTGGGCTCCTGCTATGTTTAGGTAGCAGGATCGAAGGTCTACTTGACTTCAGGGTTTTTGAAACTCGAATATAGAACCTGGAACAAGAAGTATCAAGTGGCTAGGAGATGTCATGGAGACCTATTACATCCTATGGTGTGTATGAGATGAGGGTGTCTGTGGTGGATTAACACCGGGGAGGTTATTGATGGTAAATAAATGAATATATAAGTGTCAACAGCGTGAGGTCAAGCTATGTAAGACCCTGAGTCTAATAGTTGAAAATGGTGTTGATGAGTTCTCAGGGGACCTAACACTACCTCCCTCAGATCTCACGCTGTGCAATATTTTTATATCTAGTGTGTGATGTTTGTTATATGGCTACGTGTCTAGGGTAATGCAAATGTAGTGATAAATGCCTGGAAAAACAAACACACTTTAACTCAATGAAAATTAAATCAACAAGACTGGGGTTAAAGTTATAATATTATCTTACAATTTTAATTTCCTGTACCTCAAATCTTTTTGGGACAGGAATGTTTAAAACTTAAAATGAAGTGTGTTTTATGTACAGCATTAAATAAATATGAAGGACATCTTGTCCATAAATGTCACTACTACAATGTTTATAGAATTTTATTCACTGCGGAAACAATACTGTCTTATGAAGTGTCACTACTTGGAAGGACTGGGTGTCTCATCATTTCACAAAACAGTTTATAGTAGCGTGTGGAGAATACAACTTGATGAATTGACATAAGCCCGCAATCTTATGGCTTATCTTGTGGTTTCTTTGAAGATAGATGACTTGCTCGAAGTACCATACACTCGTTCACAACGGTGTCCTCTGGAAACTGCTAAAGTAACTAGACTTCAAAATATGGACAAAACAGCAATTTGCCTCGAACTCTGCAGCTCCAGGTTTGTCTCACTAGTTATGTATCTCCATCACTAACAATCAAACATCATTAAACATGCGTTGTGATCAGATAAAAGAGCTAACCAAAATAGCTACAGTCCCTAATTTTAATGGCGACTGCTTCATACTCAGGGGGTATCTTCTTCTTCCCACATGGTTTCAACGCCCCTGTCACTTTAAATCTTCGTTATCTTCAGCTGGGATACACTCTTTTCTTTCTCTCTTTCTAGTGATCTGTTAATTCTTTTCATATGAAATCCTATTTATTTTTAAAGTTATTGGAACACTGAGGTCTGCTGAGGACTGCCAGTGGCTTCCTGGTCTTACCGTCGTAATATTATATATATATATCTATTTTCCCACACAATGTACTTTCATTTGCTTCATAAGTCTACTTAGGCATGCCTGTGCTCCTAGTATGTCGCAAGCTTCCACAAAGGCAAATGTTGCACAACCAAAATTTGTGTGGGCGCCCTATCTGGGTTGGCCTCTATATATTAATAATAATAATATACATCAATAAAATGGTTTATCTTACCGCAATCAATGAAATATTTCACAAGTATAAGGTTAACTAGCGATCAATGGCACAAGTTCAGATCGCCGACTTCCAAACCGCAAAGGCAATTGGTCATTAATCGCTCTGCGTCTGCTCTTAATCTTTCTTGGAGGAAATATTTTTCAAGTGGCACTTATGCTTAGCAAAGCGTTCGTTTATCCCCTCTCTTCCTAGACTAACCTCAACCAATCAAATCAAGTTAAGCCATTTTGACTTTCTTTCAAAAAACGCTTTTAGAAAATGTAACATCCAAACATTTTCAAAGTTGAGCGGTTACCACTGTGTATGTCTGTCTGTCTTCAATTTTTATTTTCTACGATATCTTTGTTGTTATTGAAGCGATTTTAAAGATTGAAAGTGATTATTAACCGGACAATTGTCCTTTATCTAGCCAGTATGTTTTCCTTTACTTCTTTATCCTAGTTTTCATCTTGGTACTTTTCTTTCATTCTTTGTTCAGAACAACTTACTTTTACTCTCAGGCAAGCTAACATATTATAAGAATTAATAAGGTATTCCAATAAACAATATTATCGTTTCTGTCCTTTCCTTTTATTTATCCTTCTATTAGAATACAATACATTATCTACGTTTCTCTTGCCCCCTTCTCTGCCCTGCACACATTTGGTTTGCTAGTTTCAGTTTCACAATGCACAAGTTAGGTTAGATTTTTTCCATGTTAACCCCCCCCCTCCCCCCCCTTTCCTCTCTCGCCCGTTCTTAGAAAACTAAACAACGCGTTGGCCAGCAGCCAAACTGTCTAATGGTCGTTTTAAATATTAGTACGGGTAACGAAAAAGCTTTGTGGTTTTGGGGGTGGGTATCATACGCTTGGCATTAGTTAATTCAAATCTTGGACAAGCGATGGCCTTGGGCAAGAAAAATTTCAAACATGCTGTAGTTATTTATAGTTACAACCTGTCTCTAAATAATAGGGCGGTTGTCTATGCGGTTTCTGGGGGTTAGGTACCCTCTTCCAACTTATGGTAAAAAAAAATCAAGGAGTGTCCAATTCTTAGTAACAGTGTGACCTTTGTCCGTAACGATTTTCAAATATACTAGTGGGGTTAAAAGTTGTAAAACTACTTTACTAGATTTCGAATTGAGGCTCTGAGCGGGAGGGGTAATACGGAGTGACCTTATCACAGTGTCATCAGGTGTCTCTTCTTCTTCTTCCGTCCTTAGCCAACGACCGGCAAAGCAGTCAGTGGCCATTACGCCTAGTGGCGTCTTAAGGGCAACAGCGAATAGATTTTCTTTGCCGCTGTTCCCATCACGCCTAATGGCGTCTTTAGGGCAACGACAAATCAATCCTTTTGTTGTTGTTTCCGTAATCAAAGTGACTGGCAAACGGGTGATCAGCCCGTTGGGCATCAGGTGTCTGCATGTATGATAAATGATACATGGCCTTGTATGATTGAGATATAGTGAGACAGACTGGTGTCTACTGCAAAACATTGTCTCAGATATAATAATAATAATAATAATAATAGCCCCTTCAGTCATAACTGACTATGGGAATGCGCCCCTGAGGTGACAGCTCTCAGCTGCTTATTTTCCTGGTGCTCCTTTCGACGTTTTCTCCTCACCTCTGCTTCTTGTGTGAGCCTATCTTCGCCCAATCTGAGGTGGCGCCGTAAATAGCATCGCCACTTAGTGCGATCGGCAGCTTTATCCTCCCATGTTGCTGGATCTATGTCCAGTGCCCTCATATCTCTCTTGCACACATCTTTGAACCTCAGCTGTGGTCGCCCAACTGTTCTCTTGCCATCTGCTAATTGTCCGTAGAAGATATCTTTTGGGATGCGACCATCATCCATGCGGCGAACATGGCCAAGCCAGCGAAGTCTGCGCTGTCTAAGAAGCGTATACATACTTTGAAGGCCAGCACGTGACAACACCTCGACATTTGTCACTTTATCTTTCCACGAGATGCCGAGGATGCGGCGTAGACACCGCAAATGGAAGGTATTGAGCCTTCTTTCTTGCTTAGCATAGGTCGTCCAGGTCTCGCTGCCATATAGGAGTGTGCTGGTGACGCAGGCATTATATACCGCAGCTTTGGTCTTCATTGTGAGTTTAGAGTTTCCCCAAACACGCGATGTGAGGCGGGCAAAGGTAGCTGCAGCTTTGCCAATGCGGCTGTCGATTTCTGTATCCAGTGAGAGTTTGTCATTGATGGTAGACCCTAGGTATGTGAAGTGGTGCACCACTGCCAATTCATAGTTATCGATAGTGATAACTGGTGCAGCACCCACATCCTGACTCAGCACATTCGTTTTCTTAAGACTTATTGTGAGGCCAAAGTCCTTGCATGCTTTAGTGAAGCGATTCATCAAGCTCTGAAGCTCCTGTTGGCTTTGAGTGACGACTGCAGCATCATCAGCGAACAACAAGTCTCTTATAGTGACCCTTCTGATTTTTGTTTTTGCCCTCAGCCTTGAAAGATTAAACAGACGGCCATCTGACCTAGTGTGAAGGCATATTCCTTCAGTTGCATTTCTGAATGCATGTTTCAAGAGTAAGGCAAAGAAGATTCCGAAGAGGGTCGGAGCCAGAACACAGCCTTGTTTAACGCCACTTCGTATATCAAAAGGCTGTGACGTGCTTCCAGCATATTGGACTGTTCCCTTCATGCCGTCTCAGATATAATAATACATGAATAATCAAAGCAATATGAATATATGGACACGATGCACCTTTGCCTTCCTCACATACATGCCAAGTCAGTACTGGTCTTGCTGGTAGGTTATAGACCCAGACAAAACCAGGATGGTTATATTTAGCCCTGACAAGGACTGTGGAGGTTATATTTGAGGTTTTCCAATCTTCAGCTATCATATCCACACAAACAATATGTCCGATACATTTACAACACACTAAAATCTGAAATAAAGTTGATATTATTCACATAAATTTCTATAGTAAACCTACACACTCTCTAAGATCGATTCCAAGCTCTTATGAAGACTATAATTTGCGAAGAATGTCTGCCCTGCATGCAGTGGTAACTGACGTAGTATAGACAGCACTCGTCTTCGTCTTCTGGCTGGGTTTTGTAGTTGTGTGTATTTTGAACTGAGCGTTCTCGCCGTATATACTGTGCGTCTCGGGGAGCACCAACGTTTTGTCCCTTTCCAGCACTGAAGATTTCTTTCATTTAGGGTATTATGTGTAACTGTCCCAGCAATCGTCCCAATACACACTCAACCAAGTTTATCCACCACGTTGTCTTATATTTCCTTTATCTCCCCCCACTGGAAGCTTCCGTTTCATATACTTAAACTTACAATCGGGTATGGCAGGTATTTACTACGAATTTATAAAGTCTATCACTAGGTTAGACCTGTGATGTGAACGTCAAATAAAACTGCAAATATCTTAATATATACATACTTCTTCCAACTTTCCTTTTGAATTTCCATTCCTGCATATCCCTTCTGCGATCTATAACTTTTATCATAGTTCACTGATACATAGTACCAGTTAAAAAGAAATTCTCTACCTAACTTGCGACACTATGCTTTCGCCATTGTGGATTTGGTCATACCTGCCTCTCTCCGATAACATAAACGAATGCGCATGCGTGACCGTTACTATTATAAGAATGCTTAGCAAAATTTCCTACTTCGTGTTAATCCTGGTAACACGGTGTTCGTTTTGTTTTCATACAGTTCAAGGCTCTTGCGAAAGCATCACAATTTATTCTTTCTCTGTTCGTTCTATCAGTCCATTAACTAAGCCTGTTTTTGCACACTTTGCTACATAATCAAACATAGAGAGTAAAAAGAATGAAAAGGCAGGATTTATGCCAAATAAAAGCGATTGGTGAGAAAAATAAAGAAAAAGAAATGATACTGGCGTAGGGCTGAAGGTGTGAGAGATTACATAAAAGAACATGTTCAGACGTTTTGTGACAATGGTAATATGTAACAATTTAAAATAAAAAAGGATGACATTTTAATAAGAGAAATTATAAACAGAAGAAAAATAAATAAGATCATTAACCGCCAAACTATGTTGTCATTTCTATGATTCAAATACAATGTATTTCATTTTTAATATTTCTACGTCGATGTTTAGTTTTTCTTTCTTTCTCTCTGCTTATTTCATTCTTTGTTTCAGATTTCCTTCGTAGTAAAGACAATTTGTGAGTGTTGGAAGCGTGAAAGGTTTACATCCAGAAAACGTCTGTTTACGTACCAGTTATCACTGTTAAAAAAAGAGAAAAAAAGGGGGGGGGGGGGGTGTGAACAAATGTTTGATGTACTGTATTATATAGTTTCTGCGAAAGTCCTCTGTCGTATATTTTTGATAGGAGAATTAAGACTTGGGTTGGTCCCTTCTGAATAGATTAGAATAAGTGATAGTCACAGTGAGAAGTAGTAATAGCAATAGATTTCCACGAGTGAGATGGTAGAATGTGATTAAGAGGCTGTCTCTGAGATCGAGAAATCTTCTCTCTCTCACCTATCTTCTACGACAGCTTTCGAGGAGTCAGACAGTCTAAACACACACACACACATATA
Organism: Oreohelix idahoensis; assembly: GCA_024509875.1. NCBI lineage: Eukaryota > Metazoa > Mollusca > Gastropoda > Stylommatophora > Oreohelicidae > Oreohelix > Oreohelix idahoensis. The sequence goes on along the minus strand of JAMPIV010018354.1, from coordinate 607,989 downwards.
TATATATATATATATATATATATATATATATATATATATATATATATATATATATATATATATATATATATATATATATATATATATAACCACTCACGTGCACGCACATATATGATGACAGTTAGACGTACAGACGTGGAAAAACTATAACAAATGATTATATAAATATTCTAGAACGAGCTGACCAACACGCTGATTAATTTCAAGAGAAATTTTAATTATCATCTAAAATTTCTTCACAACACATAGAAATTACATCAAAACATATACAAATAGTAAAAAAAAAATCAAGGAATTGCTACTGGCATGATAGACCCACAGTTAGATCTTATCCCTCGAGGTATGCCCACAGTCCTGTTGGAAGAAAGTGATAGCCCCACGGAAACAAGGATACATAGGATTAGGTCTAATATTTCCCCTTCTTAAGGTATGGACAGACTTGATATCTCTGCTCTATTTTAAGGGAAATATGATTAGCAATACGTGCATACAGAAAGTTAAGACAGCAAAATGGGTGCCCAAATACGACAATAAAAATCACTCCGTCCTGCATTCACATTATTCATTCAGCCGAGCACACGTGCACATGATCATACTCACAGCTTAGATAGCCACTTCTGGTAATACAATTTTTAGGACATTCACCTACAGACTCGTCAAGGGCAGTCTTTGACCAAGAAATCCCCAGTTTCAAAAAGACAGGATGAATTCTCTGCTTCCGGGAACGACTCCTTGGGTGTTCTTATTTTTCGGATATCTGTTTAGGTCACATTAAAATTGTCCAGGCACGAAACATTAACAACGAGCACAGTGTCAATAGCTTATGTTTCTAGAATTGAGGAATGTCAGATAGGTGTCTACTTTCAGGAAAGGACTATATTTGGTCACCACACCACTAGTCGAAACTCCGTCGGAATGTTACTGACGTTAATATGTTACTTGCCACAACGGCTAAATTTGTACATAGAGTTTGTGCAGAAAATCTGATCTGGCTCAAAGCCCCAGTATAAAACATTTAGTCTTCAATAAAACCCGTTAATGAGAGTTGTACTCTGTCTATTTATGAAGACACACGCACTGTCAGACAGATGTTAACTTGTAAACCCACGTGGTTAAAAGATAAAAATGTTTATGTTTCTCACAGGTATGTCTCTGTACTACACGCTGGCAAAGTTTGGGTACCACAGTTTCACTATATATAAATGGAAAGAACACATACCAAATAATTATACATACTATGTACTCGGATATAACTGATAATTTTAAATTGCAAGCGTAGTGCTTGACTTATCATTTAAATTCCCGTGAAGTAAGTTATATTTAAAAATCATCAATCCTCAAGAATTAGGAATACATGCGTATTCCGTCAACACTCATGAGGCTTCTAGCATTAATAAAGTTAGTTTAGAAAGTTTATTCTCGTCTGATTATTTTAGCAGTAAAATTAAATTCCTTAATAGCCGACTGAGTTTAAGCTAGAAATATAATTTCTTTTTTTCACTGTAACTCGTCACTATAAAATAATACAGACTATATAAATTAAGCGCTCTGCACCAAATCTAACTAGTGAAATAAAATAAGCGATTTAACACTTTAAACACTTCACAAAATACTAGAATGTAATATATATAATATTTACCTCCCCACACAGAACTACAGACTAAACCATGAACTAGAATACTGCAATCTAATGGTAGTCTAGAGCTCGGCAAAATGGCCAAGAAACTCAGACTTCGCCAAAACACAGATATAATGATCTAACACAGCGATCTGTCTACTGCAAAAATTTAGGAGCAAGAATGAAAATCTAGTTTCAAACTCTGGTTATATCTATTACCAGACAAAGAGGTAAACGTTTAATTTCGCAACACGAAGTACTCTCCCCTTTCCGTCTTTAACGTTTACGTTTAACACCTAAACGCATGCCGTAACTGCCACCTACTGACCGAGAGGGCGCGTGTCAGTTGCGAATCTCAGACAACCCGTATCCAGTGCAGAAGCAGTTTTTCACACCTCCCCGAGAAACTCATCCTGAGAACCATAACTGACACTTTGCTTTCTCGCACCTTACGCCAAAACTGGCCGTGGAGCGTGAGTGTCATATCACCTGACACTGAGAATCTACCTTGGAAACTACATGTCAGATGCAAACTACCAGACAAATGTCTCCTCATCATGTCTGACGGAGTGAATTCTCACACTTCAGGCCCAGAAACTTAGCCGAAGAAACACTGTCCCAGGGGAAACTGTAGACAGCTGCCTGCTCCCCTGTCTGACGGAATGCATTCTAACACTCTGCGTCTCGTGTAGGGGCTGACACGTTACGTCATAACTGCGTTCTCAGTTTTGAGAAAAGAAACAGGTAAACGTTAGAATGGGAAAATAGTAATGTATATAGTCGCAAACGAAAGAATGCGAAAAACACAAAAAGGATAAAAGAGTGATAATAAATAGAGGATACGGGTGAAAGAAAAAGAAGAAGATATAGGCAATTCAATGATCATAAAACCTCTGTGACATCCTCCTAAATGAAGAACTTGGCCGAATGGAGACGACTGTTTTCGAAACATTGTTTAGGAAGTACAGAATCAGCTGATAGCAGTATGTTTTGGACAAATAAATATGCCCAAGTGTACATACAGTAAGAAAGTCTTACAACAAAGCTTACCACTTTCAAACCATATACATGTATGTACCGTTGTCTTGTAAGGGACAAAATAAACATGGAAAACCGGTTTAAAAAAACAAAAACAAACAATGTTTTTAAACTTTCCAGGTACTTAACGAAAACAATATTAAGAGTGACGTTGGAAGACGGTGAGAAACAGACATCTGAGAACTGGCGGGACAAGGAGACATCAACTTTGAGATTAAACGAAGGAAATTGACCAGTCGGGTTTTACACATGAAATGAGACAGATAGGACAGCCAATGGATGAACTCGACAGGAATATAGAAGGGAAAGTAGACCCAGGGTTACATGGAGACGGATCTTGCGTCTCCAGGCATAACGACGAAAAGGAACTAATGATGATTAGGATAAAGGTAAGGTAAGAAACTTTATCAGCCTCTGGACATCTAGACTACGGAACTGCACAATATAGTCAAACAGTGTTAAACAAGAACACATATAAATATACTTATTACTGGAAGATGTGGCGGGAAAGTGAAGAGTACATTAAATATAATACCAAACACCTCAAGCTTTCATATTCTCCTATGAAGAGACTACTATTTTATGATAACGGAAAAACACACATGCACACACATACACACAGAATAAGGACATTTTCATTTAACACTATTTACATATTTGGACAGAAGATGTGATGCCACATTCGGGTTGCAGAAGTTAATAAATTATCTGGAATTAGAGGCACTATATATCCTATGTATAAACCCATCAGTGGTTGACCGAGATACTTTTAATTCCTAAATTTAAAAATAAAAAATGAATGAATTAACCACTAGACAAATCACGTCTTTGGTTGTTCTCTCACATGACACACCTGCCCCTCAACCAAACAACCCACCTACCCCTGCGCGAGTGAATAGACTAAACCGTCGCGACGACCTCGAAGAAAGGTGAACCACATTCACACAACAACGACTGTCGCAGCTGATCCTCGCGCTCTATCTATTAGCCTCCCTTACTGTGTTCAAGCTGAAAGAAGGAAACTTCTGAAAGTGGCTGTCACAGCAAAGCTAACAGCAGCGAAATATGTCCGTACTTCGTCTCTTCAGTTAAAAATACGACAGACTATATTCTTTATGCGTGACCACGGACATTTAATCAATTTGTGATTTTCAGTAAAAACCGTTCAAGTGCAGTTCCCTGTTTGTGCGTACACTTATCGGGGTTCACACCTTTCACTTGACCTGAGTCAGATTATGCGACCTGAAGTGGCGTCTTAACCTGGACTGCTCGGTGGCAGACGACCCCATCGTCCTATCATTTCTGTACCCAGTAGGCTATAACTTCAGTGTGTAGCGAAAACCGTATACAGGTGAGTGTAATCCTTTTGCAAAAATTACTAACCTGTAGTCAGGACGGCTCTTGAACGGTGCGGGCGCCGTGTTGGGTGGGGGCGCCGAAATGTATTTAAAAATGTTTTTGATTACAATTTTAGTAAAAGACTATTTTAGACAGGGCCGGCCCTAGGAATTTTGCCGCCCCGTGCAATACCATACCTTGCCGCCCCAGCCCAACCTCAAATTAACGTTTGAAATTTTTTAAACCATTATGTTAAACAAGCTTCAACATTAATTTCATGACCATTAGCCTAATTTTAAATAGTACCATTAATCATAATGTATTGATAAATTGATGAAAATACTGTATAGTCATAAAATAAACCATTGACTTTATTAGAGACAATTATATGAAATAAATGTAATTACATTACTTACATATAGGGGATGCTCTTCTCATGTGGAACGATGAACTGTTGAGTCACAAACACTTAACTATAGTATGTACATGTTACAGTTTTTAACACTATTTTCACATTATTTGAATTTATATTGTTTGAAGTATCTTCTTCTTCTTCCGTCCTTAGCCACCGACCGTCAAAGCAGTCAGTGGCCATTACGCCTAGTGGCGTCTTAGGGCAACAGCAGATAGGTTTTCTTTGCCACTGTTTCCCATCACGCCTATTGGCGTCTTTAGGGCAATGGCAAATCAATCCATCTGCTGTTGTTTCCGTAATCGAAGTGACTGGCAAACGGGTGATCAGCCCGTTGGTTGTTTGAAGTATGTTCTGCTTAAAAAGACACTTTTCTTGCTTTCATATTTGCAAAAGCAGAAATAAGGTCTACGTAGTCCAATTTTTGACCGATTTCATGTTCAATTGAAATCATGGCAAGTCCTTCCAATCTAGTTTCGGCCATTGTTGAGCGTAAATAAGTTTTAATAAGCTTCAGTTTTTAAAAAAACTACGCTCACCACTTGCTACCGTTACAGGCAAAGTTAGTAATATTCTTAAGGCTATAGCGACATTAGGGGCAATGTTATTTTCAATAATATAACGAAGAACTTCAATTGGCGGTGTATTTTCTGGTACTAATTTGGATACTACTTTCAGTTCATCACATAGCTCAATGGCATCAATGTCTCTATTTTCTTGATGTGTTAAAATGCTTTCTAGGTTTCTACATTTGTTTAAGAGCTCATTTGTCGTCTGTGGTAAAGTGGGATGATATAAATACTTATAGGGGGCTTAGTGTACTGACTGAGATCAGCTGTGAAGGTATCTGTATCTAATAGGTGTAGTGTTTTACAGATAACCTTACTTGCTACCACATTTATACCTCAGTCAGAATTATTCTGGAATATTGTGATGACTACGTTGAATGTCTAGGGTTATGTAAATGATGAAGTGTAAGTCACAACAACAACAGACAGATAAACAATTTAATTTATTCCACCACACTTGACAACACTGTGACACTCACACACATTTAACACTCTATAAGACTATCTTAAATGAGTCACTGGTAAAGTTTCAAATATATATGTATTAATTACTTTCACTAATATATATATATCCTGATTCAACTACACAGTGAACCAGGAATCACAATCAAATGTAATCACAATTTATATGTACATAATTTATAAATATGAACCTTGTAGTGACATATTTTATTAGTATTATCCTATGTGTGTTAGTTGTGTAGTGGTACTATGAGGTAATACTGGTTTTGTTTTTCAAGCTATGTTGTTATTTGTCATCATGACTTCAAGTGTTTGTTTATCTTGGAAATAGTATGGGGAAAAGTTCCCAGTTCCTATCAATTTAAACAAGGTATTGTCCCTCTGTTTTACTATAATGTCAATTTTAGAGGGGGACACATAATGTTGAGCTCCTCTGGCCACAGAAGCTTATCTTTCGTGATGGCGGCAGGAAAAGACTCCTCTGCTCGATAGCTTCCCTGTGTTCTGGAGACACCTCACTGGTCACTATCTGGGCCCAGGAGTATGCTGTCAGCCTCTAGATTCAGCAAAGCTCAGACCAGGTGCTGCTCAATAACTTTAGGACCACGGTCCCTGAAACAAGAAGGTTGTACCTCCTATTTCAGAACTAATTTATAATCTATTTCCAGACTGAACACAATACATAACAAACACTGAGTTCAGAGCGGTAGGCCAACTGCTATCTTCATCTGAAACAATTTACACCAGTATACTCCTCCCTAATGGTTACTACGCCTCTGCAATTCCAGCATTAGTTCCTTCTAGTCAATAAGATAGGTGTCAGTGTACTGTTAGGCAATTCCATGCAATTTTACTTTTCTCAGACACGTTCTGTTCAGGTTGGAGCAATATCTAGGCTTTGCCTCATGTTTGCTACTGAACTACACACATATACAGACATAAATTATCAATTTACATTCAATTTTCATTAAAAAGATATCAAATATTTCAAGCTTACCACAATTCATGGAAATAATACACAATTACGTTGACTGGCAATGAATATGGCACAAAATCCGACCTGCCGCTGTCTCAGGCTTTTATTTAGAAAAATATAAGCTGAATCTCAACGCACTGTTGCTTTAGAAAGTTTATTTGAAAATGTGGTGCTGAACTGACGCTTCTAATTGACTATATTGGCGGGTCTAACCAATCGTGCCATGTTTACACAGCTTTTCAAAAAAGTACCTCTACTACTGTTTCCCCTAACAAAAAAAAAAATTAGTATTGGTAGTCCGACTAATCGTGTTTCGCCTTACATTTACTGCGCTCCAATCAAATAGGATTTAACATGGGGACCTATTTCCCGTACAATGGTGGTTTCAAAATCTGCCACTGAGCGATTCTGATTTTGGTGTTGTCTGACACCCTCACTATTTCTTTTGGCTATAATTTGTTAATTCCTAGACTATTTGCGTAACACTTAACATATTATTTGTCAGCAAGTCCTAAGGAACCCAAATATACAAATTTAAGGGAGCTAAGTGGCTGCGTTCAAAATATGTATTTTCTAGGATAGTCGTGTATTTGTTTTTTTATATTTTTTATGTTTAGAACCGCCACCTGTCCTGCTGTACTGTCAGACTAATGTCAGGATTTTAGACATAAAACAGTAGAATGTCATGTTTCCTAATAAGCGTTTTGTAAGTTTTTTAAACCTAACTCTCGTATGGGTAGTGTTTTTTTTTCACTATCTGAAAAAAAGTATTGCTTCTGGCCTTTCGCTTGGGGTGGGTGGCATTAATTGTATATCGCGAGACGCGTGTTTAGTGTTGCATGCGTTCCTGCTTTCAGCCCTCCCTTCTCTCTATCCTAAGTTCATCTGTCTTTTCATCACGCCGTGTATAAAATGAAATTAATGGAAGTATTAATTTAGGTCATTACGCGGTGTGCCTAGCTCAAGGTTTTCTTAGAAATGCAGTACACGTTTTATGGTAGAAAGCGTGTAGTGATGCAGTAGGCTTTACTATCAACGTGAAACGTTACAATTTGCAGACGAAGTAGAAAACAAGGGGATTTTTTGTACGCCATTGTGACAGCACTGTACTTTTACCATTTCTCTTTCCTTTTATTGAATTTATGTGTTAGGCTTTACATTTACCTGATAATTTATATATGTGGATTAGAATTTCACACGACAAATTCTCCCCACTTAAAACAGACGTTATATGTCAGTCTATAATTCTATATACACATAGAGAAATTTATTATTATTTCTGGGGCTTACGGTGATTCTCATCACACGGATGGCGGCTTAAAAAATCCGCTCCCAGATTTGTCTTTCCATTTATATACTCTATGCTAAACTCATATGGCTGCATCAGTAATGACCAACGGAGTAATCTAGAATTTTCATGCCTAGCCTGCGCTAGAAACGACAAGGGTTTGTGATCCGTTTGCAACTTAAATGCCTTCCCATACAGATAAATATTGAATTTCTTTATCGCCCATATTACTGCAAGACATTCTTTTTCGCTAGTTGAGTAATTGGTTTCAGCTTTATTCAATTTTCTGCTAGCATATGCCACTGGGCTTAATTCCCCATCCAATGCATCTGATTTCTGTAGCAGAGTCGCACCTAACCCAATATTACTGGCATCCGTCCTTACTATGAATTCTTGACTTAAGTCAGGTAATTTCAAAATAGGTTTACTTGTGAGCTTTTCCTTCAATTCCTGGTAAGCGAATTCGCATTGTGGAGTCCATGTAATTCGATCTGGATGTCCTTTACGTGTCAAATCAGTTAACGGTGCACATATGGAATTAAAGTTTTTGATATACTTTTGGTAGAAACCACATAATGAGACAAAGGATCTCACGTCTTTCTTGGTTTGTGGTCTCGGGGCTTTCTTTAGTTTCTCTAAATTCTTGGGGTCAGGGGTCATGTTTCCCTGATGAACTGTGTGTCCCAAAAATTCTAATTCTTTACATCCAACACAACATTTGGTTGGTCGGGCTGTCAAATTCGCTTCTTTAAGTCGATTAAACAGCATGTTCAGAGAGTCAATGTGTTCCTCAAATGTTTCTGTGGCTATAAGGATATCATCCATGAAATTTGTGATGCATGGATTATTCAGAGGGTCCAATAATTTTCTCATCATTCTAGAGAAGACACTAGGCGCATTCTTCAATCCAAATGGCAATCTGTTAAACTCATAGTGTCCCTCTGAGGTACTAAACGCTAGGTATGGTCTAACCTCAGGCTTTACTGGAATCTGATAGTATCCTTTACTCAGATCCACTTTTGAGAAATATTTAGCTTTATTTAGTCTGGCAAACAACTGATTTGTATCCGGCAATGGATCCACCTGTCCTTCTGTAATAGCATTCAGTCTCCTGTAATCTATACAGAGTCTATGTTCTCCAGAGGGTTTCCTTAAGAGTACAACACTGGAACTATACGAGGATTCACTGTGTGAAATAATTCCTTCCTTAACCAAAAGTCTATCTCTTCCTTCAAAGCTTTCTCCTTAGCAAAAGGAATCGAATAGGGTTTCATACAGACAGGTGTGGGGTCTATCAGTTTCATATCATATTCCAATAAGTTTGTATGCCCCGGTCGGTCTGTTAACACCTCTGTATGATTATCTAGAACCTGTTGCACTCTCTCTTTCTGATTTTTCGTTAAATGTGTACTGATTTTCACCTGTGCCGCTGTCTCACAGGGGTGTAATGGATATTCAAATGATGAAAGTGGTTCCTTTTTCATCTCCATTGCAATGGACAAGGTCAACAAGTGTGTCTCTTCCTGATTTTCTCTTTCCAAATATTTCTTCAGGAGATTCACATGATAGATTTTTTCTTTCCCCTTCTTATCTATCTTATAATTGGTTCTAGACACCTTCTCTAGAACTGTATATTGACCTTGCCATCCAATTTGTAACTTATTCTGACTACCGGGTAGAAGAAGCAGTACCTTCTCTCCCACAGCCAAATCTCTGTCTTTAGCTTTCCTGTTATAATAGGCAATTAATATTAGACAAACATAAAGGTATGTTTTCAGGCACTCGTAAGAAATAAAGAAGTAGAACACTTGGACAACAGAAAAACAACAGACGTGAGTGGCTTACCCAGGGTTCGAACCCCGTACCTTCCGTACGACAACTCCGCCTAGCTATCAAGCGAATCACACTGACCCCACGGCCAGCTTGGCATCCCCAAAAAAGGATGCTTTACTGACTATTTATCAGTAAGAAACACAAGATAACACCGGAAGTATACAGTGGGCAACTCAGCCCCTTAATGACGCAATCACTTCTGTTGTTCCCCTATTAACAGTATGTGTCAGTCCAAACAAGACAAAGACCTTGATACTGGGTCCAGTAAATAGTAGAAGGCTTAAGGACAGTAGTATAGAACAGAGGGTAGGTTTCTGGTATTGTATAAACATAAATAACACATAAGGAAGGGAAACCCGAGGCCTGTAAACAGTAAATTAATATTAGACAAACATAAAGGTATGTTTTCAGGCACTCGTAAGAAATAAAGAAGTAGAACACTTGGACAACAGAAAAACAACAGACGTGAGTGGCTTACCCAGGGTTCTAATAGGCAGCATGTTTCTTCCTGGCTTGTCTTAAATTTTCATTGGCAAGTTTCCAGCCAGTTTTTAAACGAGTGGTCAGCTCATTCACATATTGGTATGAGGATGTAATATTTTCCTCTGCCTTTTCATCAGTCCACGTTCTTAACAGCGTTACATATGGACCTTTAATTTTGTGGACCTATTTGTCCATGCACCGGTATGGTCTCTTCCACTCGAAGCGCTATAGTGATGATTTTTCTTCCCAGAATTATCATGCACAAAACGACCGCTACCAATCCTTTTCTTGGGGCTTTCTCCCCACTTAGAATTCTGGATGAGAGATTTCCTCTCTACATCCTCTTCCTCCAGTTTGTTTAAGTCCGATTGAGGGATTTTCGGCTTATCCTGGGGTAAGACATCTTTTTGCACTCTCTGCATAGTGGCCATTGTAAAACAGTTAAGTGAAGTTTGTCCGTGAAAAGGGGCTTCCCATTCCATTTGGTCCACTTTATCAAATTTATTTTTCCTTATATTGTCAGGCCTAAGTTTGCCCCGTGGCGTGTCCAGGTCCTGATCAATGTTCCCACTTGTGGGTGTTCCCTCATGTGCTATGCTACACCTTTCCACAAAATTCTCAATGTCCCACCTTGCCTTGGGCCAATAATAATTGTGAGCTACCTTTTGGATGATGGTACCAATTTTCTCATGGTCCCCATCTGGTTTCACATGTAGGCTCCTTAAGTCTGCCCTATATCTCTTTGGAAGAACCAACTGTCCGTGACCATGGGATCTAATTCCGGCCTTCCTGTAAATCAACATTTTCATGTAAAAATCTCCCTTGCCTGGAGTTGTATGACAAGTTGACAATTTCCTGAAACAAGGCTTGAGGGTCTTATCCCCAGCCTGTGCCTTCCTCATCTCTTCTGGAGTGGTATCTAACATAATATCCTCCTCCTGTCTTGAGGTCGACCTGACCTGAAGGGTGGCCATAACTATAGGGTTCCTTCTGCAACGGTCAGTGTCATGATTGTTCATCTTACAATTTTTACACCATCTCTTTCCTTGGTTGAAAGATTTTCTTTCATCATATTTCCTTTCATCGAATTGTGGGGTTTTATTTTTATTGTCATACCGTGGCCTATCAAACTGGTGCTTACCTTTGTTTTGATCTCTAGGATCAAATTTATTAAAGTTCTGTGGTGCCCTAAAATTTTCTACCTGTTTCTTTTTATTACCTGATACCTCTGCCTGAGCCGCTTGATACCTTTCAGCAACATTTAACAACTCACCCAGTCTCTCTGCACCTTGTTCCATGAGAAACTTTCTCAGGTCTGGAGCCATGGACTCTCTTATTTGTTCTATAAGGACCATTTCCTTAAGATCTTGGGTTTTCCCCAGAGAAGTCCATTTCTCCAAGTATGTCTCTAACCGTGCAGAGAACTGGTGATAGGTTTCACCTGACAGTAGTTTAGCATTCCTAAATTTTTTCCTATAAAATTCTGCGTTCTTTTCATATCTTAACAAAAGAGCCTGCTTTAGCATGTCATAATTTTCTTGATCACCTCTGTTCATTTTGGCAAAAACTTCATAAGCTGCCCCACGAAGCCCTTGAGATAACTTTAAGCTCCACCTTTCTCTCTCTAACCCATACGTGGTAGCTAATAGTTCATATCTATTTAGATAGCTCTCAATATCATCGTCTTTCTCAACAAAATGATCTAAATGAAAGTTCATAGCTGAGGTTGAGGCTCCCTGACTAGCAGTGGCATCAGAGGTAAAGGGACTGGCACCATTTTCAGGAGCATGGCCTTGAAACTCAAACTCCCTTAGTCGTAACTCATGTTCCCTTTGTAATCTCTTCTCCTCCTTTTCTGCTTCCCTCTCTGCAGCTAATCGCTTGTCTTCCCTTTCTGCAGCTAATTTCTTCTCTTCTCTTTCTGCCTCCAATTTCTTAGCCTCAGCCTCAATCTGCAGCCTCTTAGTCTCAGCCTCAGCCTTTCTTTCGGCCTCTTTTTCTAATCTTCTCTCTTCCCGTTCAATATATTTGTCACATTCAGCAGTGACATAAGCAATCATAATTTGCCCGTCCATTCCTAACTCTTTTGCAGTCTGCACAGCAGCAGATCGAAATTTTGCCAAGTCGGCCATTTTCTAACAGGTAAATGTATGTAATGTCTAACTAAACAATACAATCTGTAATTACTTATCCAAGGACACCACAGGCACTGAGAGCTCAACGTTATTTATTTCCACCCAAGGATACCTTTTAATTCTTATTATTCCCAATATATATAATAGGAGAAAGTTCAATATCCCGGGAGCGAGACCCCAATATGTGGTAAAGTGGGATGATATAAATACTTATAGGGGGCTTAGTGTACTGACTGAGATCAGCTGTGAAGGTATCTGTATCTAATAGGTGTAGTGTTTTACAGATAACCTTACTTGCTACCACATTTATACCTCAGTCAGAATTATTCTGGAATATTGTGATGACTACGTTGAATGTCTAGGGTTATGTAAATGATGAAGTGTAAGTCACAACAACAACAGACAGATAAACAATTTAATTTATTCCACCACACTTGACAACACTGTGACACTCACACACATTTAACACTCTATAAGACTATCTTAAATGAGTCACTGGTAAAGTTTCAAATATATATGTATTAATTACTTTCACTAATATATATATATCCTGATTCAACTACACAGTGAACCAGGAATCACAATCAAATGTAATCACAATTTATATGTACATAATTTATAAATATGAACCTTGTAGTGACATATTTTATTAGTATTATCCTATGTGTGTCAGTTGTGTAGTAGTACTATGAGGTAATACTGGTTTTGTTTTTCAAGCTATGTTGTTATTTGTCATCATGACTTCAAGTGTTTGTTTATCTTGGAAATAGTATGGGGAAAAGTTCCCAGTTCCTATCAATTTAAACAAGGTATTGTCCCTCTGTTTTACTATAATGTCAATTTTAGAGGGGACACATAATGTTGAGCTCCTCTGGCCACAGAAGCTTATCTTTCGTGATGGCGGCAGGAAAAGACTCCTCTGCTCGATAGCTTCCCTGTGTTCTGGAGACACCTCACTGGTCACTATCTGGACCCAGGAGTATGCTGTCAGCCTCTAGATTCAGCAAAGCTCAGACCAGGTGCTGCTCAATAACTTTAGGACCACGGTCCCTGAAACAAGAAGGTTGTACCTCCTATTTCAGAACTAATTTATAATCTATTTCCAGACTGAACACAATACATAACAAACACTGAGTTCAGAGCGGTAGGCCAACTGCTATCTTCATCTGAAACAATTTACACCAGTATACTCCTCCCTAATGGTTACTACGCCTCTGCAATTCCAGCATTAGTTCCTTCTAGTCAATAAGATAGGTGTCAGTGTACTGTTTGGCAATTCCATGCAATTTTACTTTTCTCAGACACGTTCTGTTCAGGTTGGAGCAATATCTAGGCTTTGCCTCATGTTTGCTACTGAACTACACACATATACAGACATAAATTATCAATTTACATTCAATTTTCATTAAAAAGATATCAAATATTTCAAGCTTACCACAATTCATGGAAATAATACACAATTACGTTGACTGGCAATGAATATGGCACAAAATCCGACCTGCCGCTGTCTCAGGCTTTTATTTAGAAAAATATAAGCTGAATCTCAACGCACTGTTGCTTTAGAAAGTTTATTTGAAAATGTGGTGCTGAACTGACGCTTCTAATTGACTATATTGGCGGGTCTAACCAATCGTGCCATGTTTACACAGCTTTTCAAAAAAGTACCTCTACTACTGTTTCCCCTAACAAACAAAAAAATTAGTATTGGTAGTCCGACTAATCGTGTTTCGCCTTACATTTACTGCGCTCCAATCAAATAGGATTTAACATGGGGACCTATTCCCCGTACAATGGTGGTTTCAAAATCTGCCACTGAGCGATTCTGATTTTGGTGTTGTCTGACACCCTCACTATTTCTTTTGGCTATAATTTGTTAATTCCTAGACTATTTGCGTAACACTTAACATATTATTTGTCAGCAAGTCCTAAGGAACCCAAATATACAAATTTAAGGGAGCTAAGTGGCTGCGTTCAAAATATGTATTTTCTAGGATAGTCGTGCATTTGTTTTTTTATATTTTTTTATGTTTAGAACCGCCACCTGTCCTGCTGTACTGTCAGACTAATGTCAGGATTTTAGACATAAAACAGTAGAATGTCATGTTTCCTAATAAGCGTTTTGTAAGTTTTTTAAACCTAACTCTCGTATGGGTAGTGTTTTTTTTCACTGTCTATCTGAAAAAAAAGTATTGCTTCTGGCCTTTCGCTTGGGGTGGGTGGCATTAATTGTATATCGCGAGACGCGTGTTTAGTGTTGCATGCGTTCCTGCTTTCAGCCCTCCCTTCTCTCTATCCTAAGTTCATCTGTCTTTTCATCACGCCGTGTATAAAATGAAATTAATGGAAGTATTAATTTAGGTCATTACGCGGTGTGCCTAGCTCAAGGTTTTCTTAGAAATGCAGTACACGTTTTATGGTAGAAAGCGTGTAGTGATGCAGTAGGCTTTACTATCAACGTGAAACGTTACAATTTGCAGACGAAGTAGAAAACAAGGGGATTTTTTGTACGCCATTGTGACAGCACTGTACTTTTACCATTTCTCTTTCCTTTTATTGAATTTATGTGTTAGGCTTTACATTTACCTGATAATTTATATATGTGGATGTTGGACCCCATCTTGTGGTTGCTACTGTTGGGGGTGGATATGTAATTGTTGGGACTGTTTATGTTCTTGAGTCAATCGTGCTAATTTCGCGAATATATTAATTCTGGATGCAGTAAGATGCAAACTCAACGTAGGCACATCAACAAGTGCCAATACTGTGATAGTCCAAACTCGTTAATTGAAAGTTCATCCATTGTTTATTGACATCACATCATACGGGACGAAAACACTCAACGTTGACGGTTAATAGATAATTCGACATGATGATTATGGACGCATGTCCTCAATAATAATTCAAATAAATAGTCTCAGAAGAATCCTCCAGCAAATTCTGACTAGGTCTCTGAGTGAATACATCAATAGTCATAAAGGTCATGAAGTAGTCAGTACAAGGTTATTTTGATCACGGTTGACCTTTCCTCAAGGACAAGAGATTCTCATTATACTTGGTAGTGTCTAAGATCCCGATCTAAAGAAGTCCTCATCAACAAAACATATTAGAACGTAGGTGCAGGTTCCTACTAAATACCTTCCAGGCATGTAAAGTTACTAAGGCATTGATACTTGAATTACCTCTTGTATTAGCCGTGACTGACCCCAACGGCTTCCTAATATTATATAGATAACGTAGATCCACGGTAGTTACCGCCGATCCCCTGATAGGCATTTACTGGCATACAAAAATATATCTTCAGCTGTGAATCCATTTCGGTACAGGCTAGTCACCTGTTATCGACTAGATACTCACGACTGTGGAGAACGATCATTATTATCACAATAAGTATATACTTGGCTCTTCCAACGACTCAGCACTTACGTGGATGACCACCGGCTACAACTGCTAATCCGCAGGACCGGGTCTCAATATAAAATACTTTACCCAAAACACGGGTCTCGAACTCCCAAAGCTTCACTATTCGAACTTGGGATTCTTGCTTCTCAAACCCATTCATGACGTCAACCGACTGTCTAGATACACGTGCGGACAGGATAACCCCTATACGCCTTAGTGCACAACCGTGCGCTAATGAAATCAAACTCACCAATAAGACTTACTCTCATGTAAGTCGGTGCGTAAAGTTTATTACAAAGGTAGGACCATGTATTAATAATATAAGACTACCTTCATCTGTAAAGGAGTGCAGAGGTCTACGAAAAGGGCTCTACAGATTCCTTACCAATCCCCCCAAAAAAAATTAATTATATTAATTTTTTTCTTTAATACCGACACTAGAGGTAAGTCAAGTTTACATATTCCTATTTTACCAATATATCATGATAAAAATAATAAAATATGAAATTCCAGTTAACTCAAACAACAAAAGGTATGCATAAAAGCATACATCCACAATTGCACACCTTTGGTACAATGTGGTCAATGAAATGAAATATCATATTAGAAATATTGAATTAAAACAAATGTAAACGCAAATACAAAGAAATGATGAGAAACCAATGAATAAACAGAAAAGTGATGGATATGCATTTAAAATGACAAGTGAAAAAATGAATAAAAATGAAAGAATACAATTTAAACACGTATAAGAACAACGCACTTAACTGTGTGTCTAAGTCCTTTTGAGGTACTAATGAAAGTACTAATGTTAAATTAATGTGCTTAAATACAACTATTGATAAATCCACTTAAATATTGTATAGTTAATTACATTAATCATTATTTTAACTAACTAAGTATCTAAGTTTAATAATCTAATTAATTCATTTATTTCACCCTAATAATGTTATTAATTACTTAAATACCGAAAGTTCCATTTTCATGTTAGTAAACAGTTTATAATATAACAAATTCAGTTCCACGAAGAAATCAGAGTGGTAGAAATGTTATTTCGGTGAGAAAATATAATCCTTTTCCAACGTTATTATCTTTTCAATGTCATAATTAAGTGAATGTTATTCTGACAAGGATAGTCATATACCTTAAAGTTCCATGTTATTTTGATACATAAGCATTGTAGATTTCACTTGAATGAATGTTAATGACTCTTATAATCGAGGTATCACACGTAAAAAGTTACACTCGACGAACTGTCAGTGTCCAAGTTCAGTTGTCTTTAGTGCGTAGCTGTTAACTCGATTCATTCGGACATCTTGACAAGATGTCAGCGAGAACATTCTGTGTGCCAGGTATGGATCGAATCGTGAAATTAAATGGTTGTAACGCGATCGCATACCTAGTAGATTTGGCAGATTTTACGTCCTTTGTGTTGAGTGCAGTAAGAGCTTTTTGGTCTGATTCCACAATAAAGTGTGATCCAAGCAGATATCTTTGAAGTTTATTTATTGACCAAACAAGCCCGAGAAGTTCTTTATCTAAAACTGAATAATTCTGTTCAGTTGGAGTTAACTTCCGTGACACATAGAGAACGGGATGCAAGGTGCCATTATATTCTTGTAGTAAGACACTTCCCACGCCGTAATTAGAAGCATCGCTGCGTAATACAAATGGCAAATTCTCGTTAGGTAACCTTAAAACAGGATGATTAGAAAAAAATTTCTTTATGATATCCAACGCGATTTGATGTTCATTAGACCACCGAATCACGTTAGCTGCACCTTTCCTAAGTAATGAAGAGAAAGGAGCAGTAATGGACGAAAGATGTGGTATGAATTTCCCATAGTATTGTACTAGTCCTAATAGAGATCGCACTTGTTTCTTTGTTTTAGGTGTGGAGATGTTAAGGATTTTGGAAACATTACTGTCCTCTGTGTATAACATACCGCGACCAATACGGTGTCCCAAAAAAGAAATCTCGTGGAAACCCACAAATGCCTTTGATGGCTTAGCAGTTAAATTATGATTTTGTAATGTGGACAGTAATGAGTTTAATCCTTCTAAATGTTCCTCCCATGAGTCACTGAAAAGACAAATGTCGTCTATGTACGCAATGACGTTGGGATGATGAGATAGGATTCGACGCATCATGCGTACGAACGTGGCAGGAGCGTTGACTAACCCGAAAGGCATAAAATTCCATTGGAATAGGCCCCGGGGCGTCGAGAAAGCAGTTAGTGGTTTTGCCCTTTCTGTCAATGGTACTTGCCAATAGCCTTTTGACAGATCAAACTTAGAGAAGAAAGTAGAATGAGATAATTTTACTAATAAATCTTCTAAAAGTGGCAAAGGTTCAGCGTCAAATTGTCTGACTTTATTTAATTTTCTATAGTCTACACATAGACGAATGTTATTATCTTTCTTTCTAATTATCACCATAGATGAAGCATATGGTGACAACGAAGGTTCAATTATGTTTAATCGAAGCATCTCATCTAATTCCTTTTCGACCTTATCTCTAAAGTGCAAAGGTATGGGATATGGACGAATACGGATAGGTGTTTCATCAGTTAGGAGAATATCATGCTGAATAGCTGATGTATGACCTGGAATGTCAGTGAGAACCTTATCATACATTTGAAGTAGTGATGAAACTTGCTGTCGTTGATCAGTCGAAAGAGAAGAAGAAATAGTGACAGCATTCCAGTTTTCCGTGGAATGAAGAGGTACAACTGGTATGGGCAATTGTACATCTTGAAAAGAAGATTCTTCTTCTTGTATAACTGACAGATTAGTATAGTTATGAATGTGAGGAGTAGGATCGTCAGTCGCTTGAAATACTGATTGTAAATAATCAGGACGTGAATAATACTCTTTCAACATGTTAATGTGAAAGTGTTGGTGTCGTTTTCATAGTGATGAATTGAAACGCGAATGGTTACAATGGAATAAATGTCAACAATGTCTTTCAAACGAAAAACCAACAATGTATCTTGAATTGTGTGAACTGGTCAAGTATTGGCATCACACGAGTCGTTGGTAACTTTACATAGATTTTATTCACCAGGACACGAAGTGGACAAGACGGACATCGTCACAGGCGCAAAGATCACACGACAACATATTAATTATTGCTGCTAAAGTTCCTGAAGATTCTCTTCTAGTAAAGACCTCTGTCCATAGACTAAGGATTACAAAACTGTTACCGTATAATATCCTCAGTCACGACCGTTGACCTTCTTTCAAGGACGTCTATCATGGTAACGTATACATACTCTGGGGTGAAATCTTCCATATTACATTTGTTAAAATTCCCAGACGTTCTTCATACATAGCGTTGTACATCATATAATTTTCACACAAAGTCATATACGATAATCCTAACAGTAAAGGCTTTCAGTTGGCTAACCTCTCTTTACATCCAAGCCACGACTTTGGCATTGAAGCATGTACGGCATATAAAACATGTGCGTAAGATAAACAATATAACTTCTTCTACTCGTAGGAATTCTCCGTCTACGATTCAAATCTTAAAGGCAAGCGACTCTGTAGATCCATTCTAGGAACATCTTAATTCCCGCTAGACTAGTATTAGAGCGGCCTTTTTCATACAGCATTAAAATAAGAAGTGGGACGATAACTCACGTGACATTCCTGATATTGGTTTCGACCTGAAGACCAATACAGATCACTAGAAATAAATGGCTTCCTTAAAAATGCCATTGAATACGAAATATAAAATTACTATCATGGACACAAGCCAGTTCCATGTTTCCACTTCAAAACATGACGTCACAAACTACTCAACTAGGTTACACGTGCGTCCAAAGCAACACTCACTGCTTTGTGCACGTCAGTGCGCGAATCATTCGACCGCACAAATAATATAACTACATAAAACTGGTGCGTACATTTGGCAGGACCGAAGACTACCCCCTTAGGTAATAAATGTACGTAACAGCTCCCTTATTACCTCCCCTTAAAAAAATTAATCCCATTAATTTTTTTCGAACTAATTACTCGAGAGAGGTGAGTCAAAACTACAACAAGATTTATGACATGCATAAAATTATCATATTAAGAAAAGAATATTGACTTGAAATTAATATAACTAAATGACAGTATGCATTAAAGCACACATCCACCATCGACCTACTTTGGAACGATGTGGTAATATTCGAAGTAAAAAGAAGTTGAAAAAAATGAAAATGAAGAATCAACAAAAAAGATGATAATAAAATTCAACTAAGTTTTCAACAAAATTTGAAACATATGATTTCAAAAATGAAAATGAACAGCAACACTGATGATAATCAATGATAAAAGAATCAGTGAAACAGAAAATTTTGAAATACAATGTGCAAAAATGAAGCAATGCAAAATTAAACACTTTAAGAAGCAACGCACTTACTGATATCTAGCACTAGTAAGTTTGACTAGTTATCTAAAAGTGAAATATCATGTAGTGGGATACGTGACTACACGTATTGCGAGACACTAATAAAGTTAGTAGATGTGTGATTTATAAACAATCAAATTGATTAAATTGAATTAATCTAATTCTAGTACTTAATTACACATAAATAAATAACTAGTAATTTATTCTAAGTAATTCTAATTTCAGTCATTGTGAATATTCGTTCAGAACTATTTAGAGTCAACAAGAATATGTTCCTAATGTTCCATGCACGAAATAAGTTTACGAACACGATATGTAGTGTAATATGTTCCATAACACTAACGAATGTCTATTTGTTGCTTTTTACCAATGTTTCCATACTAAAAAAAATGTTACTTTAATATCACTGTTCCCGTTCTAATAAAACGTTACTTCACAAGAAATAATGTTATAATCCATATGTAAGTATGTTCTGAAAGTTATATTTATACGAATACTGCAAAACTATACATAGTCTTCACAGATGTACAATTAATGACACTGTACAAAGTTATTCATGTTTCGGTGAGGACGTTTCTCCATCTAAAAGTGGTTTAGTTTCACCAAGTTCACTAGGGCATCTTGAAAGACAGTCTGCAAATACATTCTGCACTCCAGGAATAGCTCGTATCTCAAAATGGAACGGTTGAAGAGCTATAGCGTAACGCGCTGACTTTGATGACTTAACGTTTCCTGTATTCAATGCGGTAAGAGCTTTCTGGTCAGACTCCACCACAAAGTGTGATCCGAGGAGATAACGATCCAGTTTTGTGATTGCCCAGACAAGAGCGAGGAGCTCTTTGTCTAGAACGGAGTATTTCATCTCGCTCGTTGTAAGCTTTCTGGATACGTACATAATTGGAAATAAGGTGCCTCCGTATTCCTGCATCAAAACTGCCGCGATAGCGTAGGAAGAAGCATCACTGCGAAGAACAAAGGTGAGATCTTTGTTAGGCAACCTTAAAAAAGGCTTATTTGAAAAAATTTGTTTTATATAGTCTAACGCCGTTTGGTGATCCTGCGACCACTTTATTACATTAGGTGTGCCTTTCTTCAGTAACGAAGAAAGAGGTGCAGTTATAGTAGACAAATGAGGGATGAATTTAGAATAGAACTGTATTAGTCCTAAGAGTGACCTCACTTGTTTTTTTGTCTTAGGTGCTGAGATGTTTAAAATTTTAGAGACGTTACTGTCTTCTGTATACATTAAACCGCGACCTATACGGTGACCAAGAAATGAGATGTCATGAAAACCGACAAAAGCCTTTGAAGGTTTCGCTGTTAAGTTATAATCCTGTAAGGTAGAAAGTAAAGATTTTAAACCCTGAATATGTTCATCCCAAGAGTCACTGAAAAGACAGATGTCATCTATATAAGTAATGACATCGGGACGATGAGACAATATGCGGCGCATCATGCGTACAAAGGTAGCTGGCGCATTCATTAACCCGAAAGGCATAAAATTCCATTGAAAAAGACCCCGTGGCGTCGAGAAAGCGGTGAATGGCTTTGCTTTCGTAGTGAGTGGCACTTGCCAATAACCCTTTGAAAGGTCAAATTTCGAAAAGAATGTGGCATGAGATAATTTCTCTAATAAGTCGTCTAAAAGAGGTAATGGTTCCGCATCGAATTTTGTAACTTTGTTTAACTTCCTGTAATCTACGCAAAGACGTATATTGTTGTCTTTCTTCCTAATGATTACCATAGAAGAAGAATATGGTGATGAAGATGGTTCAATTATATTTAATTGGAGCATATCATCCAATTCCTTATCAACCTTATCACGAAAGTGTAAAGGAATAGGATATGGGCGAACTCGAATCGGTGTATCGTCAGTCAGAATAATGTCATGTTGGATGACTGACGTATGACCTGGGATGTCAGTGAGGACATCCTCATACGTGTGTAGAATTTAGAGACTTGCTGACGTTGATCATCAGTAAGAGTAGATGAGATAGTAACATCATTCCATTTCTCAGTGGAATGGAGTGGTACAACTGGTATTGGTAGTTGTACATCATCGAAAGAAGATTCCTCTTCTTGGATGACTGACAAACTAGAATAGTGTTGAATAGGTGGTGTAGGATCGTCAGTTGCTTGGAACACCGATTGTAGATAATCAGGACGTGAGTAATACTCCTTCAACATGTTAATGTGGAAGGTTTTATGTTTGCCATTAACATCAACGATGTAGTCGACATCGGATATTCTTGAGATGATCCTGAAAGGACCTCTCCAGGTAATTAAAAGACGATTGTTATGCGCAGGGAGTAATACAAAAGCTTCATCACCAGGTATGAGCTGGCGAAGACGTCTATATTTGTTTGCAGATAGACGAGCTTTTTCTTTGGCATGTTCGGATGATGCAGTAGCTAGTCTACAAGCATCTATGATTTTCTTTCTAAGAGAGATCACATACTCATAAGAGGATTGAGTTTCCTCTTCAATATTCTCATCCACCAATAAGTCGTGGATTAACGACATCGGACCGCGTGGTTGCATGCCAAAAACAAGCTGGAACGGAGAAAACCCCGTTGCTTGATTTTGTACCTCGCGATACGCAAAGAGACAAGCGGGTAGGACCCGATCCCAGTCTTGGGGATGGTCTTGAGTCATCTTACCCAACAACTGCTTGAGTGTCCTATTGAGACGCTCAATTAACCCATTTGACATCGGATGATAAATAGAACTAAGAGATCTGTCTATACCTAATGTCTTCATAACTTGAGACATGGATTCAGAAATGAACTGAACCCCATGATCCGACAAGATTTTCCGTGGAAAACCAATGCGTGAGAAGATTAACATCAATGCCTCTGCTACACTGGCAGATGAAGTGTTCTTGAGAGGGATGGCCTCAGGCCAACGAGTGCACATATCAATGCACGTAAGAATATGCGTATGCCCTCTAGCAGATGGAAGCATTGGACCAATAATGTCAATGGCCATTTTATCAAATGGTCTAATCGGGATGTCCGCAGCTTGAATAGGAGCCGCATGAAATGGACCCCGTACCTTAACTTCTTGACATATCAAACAGGACCGACAATAGAGAGTAACATCTCTATGGACGCCTGGCCAGTAGAATGCCGAAAGCACTCTGGATTTGGTACGCGAAAAACCCATATGGCCCGCACATTGCGAGTCATGAGCATGTCGTAATATACGAGATCTCATACAGGATGGGACAAGAATCTGAGAACATAAGGATAAATCCTTTTCCCGTATTACTCTAACCAAAATCCCATTTTTAAGTATAAAGTCATGTCTAGATTTTGCAAGTTTGTTGCTTGTATTCTTTTTGTTAACATACTGAAAGAATTTTTTTAATGAATTATCATTCTTTTGCAATGTTGCAAACAACTCCCGTGAAATAGGAGCATCATCATCACAAGTGGTATGAACTGTAGGTTCAATAGGTGTATCATGCGACATATTAGTAGCTTGCGCTCTAGTCACTACTGCATTTGCAGTTTGAATATGTCGCTCTTCCCATTCAGCTATTTGCTGAGGTGTACACTCTTTAATACCATGTATGCGACCAAGTATTACATCACAAATTGGGTTAGGCAGAAGACATGCTTGGATCTTTCCTGTAAAGAAAGGTGTGTTAAGATCAATAATAGCAGTGGGAAATGTTTCAATAGTGCCACCAAATGTTACACATTTGACAACCCGGCCCGTGGCACAACTTGGGTTGATCAGCGAAGTCCGGACACCGATTGTTGTACAACCTGAGTCAAATAGGAGAGAGCATGAAATATTATTGACAAATCCCTTGTGAAACTTAAGAGAGCCCTGTCCCTGGTGTACTGACGCAGCAGTGGCTGTACAGACTGCAGGCAGGCTAGGCAAGGTATGTCCGCAACGCAGCGTCGTGATCGCCTTAGGCTGGAAAAGAGTCGAGCATTCTGGGCAGTCTTTCACCTGGGAACAATCTAGAGAACAAGACATAGCATTGTGAGTTTCAGCTACTTTACCCTGTTCAATGTTAGCCTGTGTATCATTAAAAGCAACATTAGAATGTCTACCTGTATTATTCGACGATCTATCTCGTCGGCGCGATCGATTGTGATTTTTGTCATTAAAATTGCCATAATTGTCGTTTCTGCTAGAGTTAAAATTTGGATTAGTCCGATAATTTGTAGAATGATCGTTATGATGTTGGTTAAATGGTTTATTTCCAAAAAATTGTCTGTTTTGCGGACCCTGAGACCTTGATCTCCAGTTTTGTTTATTATAATGTCCTTGATTATTTTTAAAATAATTGTTACCAAAATCTCGCGATCTGTGAGTTTGGTTCCAAGAAACATTAAATGGAGCAGATTGTTGAAATTGCTTCCCTTTGTAAAAGTTATCATTGTTGAAATTATGATTATTTCCCTTATTGACATACCTATCAGCACTAAAAGAACGATTGCGTGAAAAATTGTTTTGTTGTGCTGCAAAAGCAACAGGCAATTCACTCTTAATCTGCGCGTTACTTAGATCCATGTTTGGGTGAGCAGTGCAAAAATTTTTTGCATGTTCTTCTAAATTTTTCATTGATAAAGGTTTCCGTTCGTGTAAAAATGCGAGAAATGTAGGGTTTACCGACGAAAGTACCTTATCGCGCATCAGTAAATCAAAGAGACCTTCATACGACTTTTCAATTTTGGATAATTCGATCCATCTTTCTAATGTTAGTCGTATCTGTGACAGAAAATCACTAAAATTTCTGCCAGATTGAGGTAGTAATGTGTGAAATTTCAAACGATATTCGTTTTCTGTCATTTGGAATTTTTGCAGAAGTGCTGCTCTAAGAGCATTGTAGTCATTTTTCTCACCAATGCTGGTGGTATGATAAACTGCTAATGCATCTCCTGTAAGTAATCTGGATAAATATGTACAGTATAGAGCTTTATCCACGTTATAAGACCCACAAGTGGCCTCAAACCTATCTAGGAAGAATATTACGTCATCAGACGGGGGATTAAATTTTGGTAATTTAAGGTGAATTTCCTTAAAATGATCCTGTCTGGATGAAGTGTGGCTTTCAAAAGTTCTCTGAGAATTAGCTTCCTGAGTTAACCTAAGTCTCTCATATTCTGACTCTGCTAATTTCAGTTCATGCTGTCGTTTTCTATCATTCTCTTCCATCTCAAGCTGAAGTCGTTTTGTGTTTTGTTCAGCTATTAATCTCCTTTCTTCTATTTCTTTTTGTTTCTGTTCCATTTCCTTGTGTTTAACTTCCATTTCTTTTTCAGCTATTAATCTTTTTTCTTCCATTTCTTTTTGTTTCTGTTCCATTTCCTTTTTAAGTCTTTCTTCAGACTCCTTTTGTTTCTGTTCTGCCTCTCGCAGAAATCGTTTCTCTTCTAATTCAGCGGCCAATCTCATTTTTTTCTCATTTTCCTCAGCCTCAATCCGTTTTTGATCTGCCTCAAATTGAAGTTTTTCTAGTCTTAAAGTTTCTAACTTTCTCTGTTCGGCTTCTATTTCTTGAGCTTTCCTATATTCTGCAAGTGCAAATGTTTTTGCTTCATCAGGAGCCATCTGAAGAGCTTTTGCTTGCTTAATGAAATAGTCTAAGGTAGCCATTTCAATATTATTATGTAATAATACTATTTAAAAGTGTTACTACAACTAGTGTTCTTCGTTCCTGTTCTAGAACGGTAAAATCAATTTATATAATAGGCAATAATATTAATAATTAATAATGTAATTTATAACATGAAATGCTGTGAAAGCAATAACGTGACAGACAATAGCACAATAATGACACGACAAGATATTCAAAACAAACGAAGACGTTCGCAGAAATCCAATTAAAATAAAATGAGAAACTAAAATGGAATGTCGTAAAGAATTACGATGATAACTGCGATTAAATTCAACAAGACAATAGACACCACAGTGTAAAAACAAAGGTTTTGTAAAAAACTAAACGACAGGAAAGGTGAGACGGACACGAAATACAAACAAAATTCATCATAAAACTAAGGCACAAGTAAAAATAGCTACCAAAAACAACAAGTAAACGTGACACTACAGCTAAAACAGACAGGTGTCACAGACCACCAGACACAGTGGACCTAGAATCCTTCTACGCTCACGCGTAGGAACATTCCACTGCGGGAAGTCTGCAAAATAATGTCCTACAGAACGTCTGACGAAGAGCCCGAATTGACTTCGAGATGGATCTCGTTCGTCAGATCTACCGCCCAACCTCCCGCGAAGAATACACAAAACATAACACATAACATAGAAAATATATAAGTGGACATAATCAATTAAGGCACAGCTAATAGTAATAAAGGGTATAACGGATACAAGTTATACTTAGCTCGCGTGCAGGTAAAAATCAAAGTGCCTTGTCCCCGTGTATGTACGTAAGAGGATGCAATACTTCGCTCTGCGTATATCAAACTAGCTCGCACGTAATAATGATGAAGAGATGATCTCCAAGTAATCAGTCACTGTGAAACTTGACGTGGAGGTTGATTGAAGACCTTGAGCATTTGAGTTGATTATGATTCATATTCCGCTAGGATCCAAATTGAGATGATGTCGCCTTGAAAGTAAAAATTCTTCTTTTCAAACGATCAATTGGATGGGTACGTTCCTGAAATTACTTCCAGACCGCACTGGCCTACCAGTTATTGTTGGTGTCGTTTTCATAGTGATGAATTGAAACGCGAATGGTTACAATGGAATAAATGTCAACAATGTCTTTCAAACGAAAAACCAACAATGTATCTTGAATTGTGTGAACTGGTCAAGTATTGGCATCACACGAGTCGTTGGTAACTTTACATAGATTTTATTCACCAGGACACGAAGTGGACAAGACGGACATCGTCACAGGCGCAAAGATCACACGACAACATATTAATTATTGCTGCTAAAGTTCCTGAAGATTCTCTTCTAGTAAAGACCTCTGTCCATAGACTAAGGATTACAAAACTGTTACCGTATAATATCCTTCTCAGTCACGACCGTTGACCTTCTTTCAAGGACGTCTATCATGGTAACGTATACATACTCTGGGGTGAAATCTTCCATATTACATTTGTTAAAATTCCCAGACGTTCTTCATACATAGCGTTGTACATCATATAATTTTCACACAAAGTCATATACGATAATCCTAACAGTAAAGGCTTTCAGTTGGCTAACCTCTCTTTACATCCAAGCCACGACTTTGGCATTGAAGCATGTACGGCATATAAAACATGTGCGTAAGATAAACAATATAACTTCTTCTACTCGTAGGAATTCTCCGTCTACGATTCAAATCTTAAAGGCAAGCGACTCTGTAGATCCATTCTAGGAACATCTTAATTCCCGCTAGACTAGTATTAGAGCGGCCTTTTTTCATACAGCATTAAAATAAGAAGTGGGACGATAACTCACGTGACATTCCTGATATTGGTTTCGACCTGAAGACCAATACAGATCACTAGAAATAAATGGCTTCCTTAAAAATGCCATTGAATACGAAATATAAAATTACTATCATGGACACAAGCCAGTTCCATGTTTCCACTTCAAAACATGACGTCACAAACTACTCAACTAGGTTACACGTGCGTCCAAAGCAACACTCACTGCTTTGTGCACGTCAGTGCGCGAATCATTCGACCGCACAAATAATATAACTACATAAAACTGGTGCGTACATTTGGTAGGACCGACGACTACCCCCTTAGGTAATAAATGTACGTAACAGAAAGGTTTTGTGTTTTCCATTAATATCTACGATGTAGTCGACATCGGATATTCTTGAGATGATCCTAAATGGACCTCTCCATGTGATAAGTAGACGATTATTATGTGAAGGCAGTAAAACAAAAGCCTCGTCACCAGGAATAAGCTGGCGAAGACGTCTATACCGATTTGCAAATAGACGAGCTTTTTCTTTAGACTCTTCGGATGATGCAGTAGCTAACCTACAGGCATCTATTATTCTCTTTCTTAAAGAGATGACATATTCATATGAGGATTGAGTTTCCTCAGGTATATTATCTTCAACCAATAAATCATGGATTAAAGACATAGGTCCGCGTGGTTGTATGCCAAAAACCAACTGGAAGGGGAAAACCCTGTTGCTTGGTTTTGCACTTCGCGATACGCGAAGAGAGGAGCGGGTAGGACCCTGTCCCACTCCTGAGGGTGATCTTGAGTCATCTTACCCAACAACTGCTTAAGTGTCCTATTCTGTCTCTCAATTAATCCATTCGACATCGCATGGTATATAGAACTGAGAGATCTATCTATACCCAATGTCTTCATAACCTGTGACATGGATTCGGAAATAAACTGGACCCCATGATCTGATAGGATCTTACGCGGAAAACCAATGCGCGAAAAGATCAGCATTAAAGCTTCTGCAACGCTGGCAGATGAGGTGTTTTTAAGAGGTATGGCCTCAGGCCAACGCGTACACATATCGATACAGGTGAGAATATGTGTATGTCCTCTTGCAGATGGCAATATAGGACCAATGATGTCTATTGCCATTTTATCAAATGGTCTAATAGGTATGTCCGCAGCTTGGATAGGAGCATCATGATACGGACCCCTTACTTTAACTTCCTGACATGTCACGCAGGAACGACAATAGAGATTAACATCCCTATGAACGCCAGGCCAATAGAATGCGGATAGCACTCTAGATTTTGTTCTGGAAAAAACCATGTGACCTGCGCATTGTGAATCATGAGCATGTCGTAATATTCTGGGTCTCATAGCAAACGGGACCAGAATTTGTGAACGCACCAATGAATCTGTTTCTCTTATTAATCTAACTAAAATACCTTTTTTTTTGAGCAAATTGGTGTCTAGACTTTGCAATTTTGTTGTTATTATTTTTCTTAGTCGCCAATTGAAAAAATCTCTGCAAAGAATTGTCATTCTTTTGTAAATTAGCAAACAGCTCCCTTGAAATAGGAGAATCATCATCATTACTATTATGAACCGTAGGTTCAGAAGTTGATTCACGCGACAATTCAGTAGCTTGCGCTCTGGTAACAACTGCATTTGCAGCATGAATGTGTCGCTTTTCCCATTCATTAATTTGCTCTGGTGTACACTCTTTTATACCGTGTATACAACCAAGTATTACATCGCTAACTGGATTCTGCAGAAGACAGGCATGGATCTTCCCTGAAAAGAAAGGTGTATGTAAGTTAATGATGGCTGTAGGGAAGGTTTCCACAGTACCCCCAAATGTGACACACTTGACCACGTTGCCTGTGGCCAAGGAGGGGTCGATCAGAGAGTTCCGCACTCCCACCGTGCTGCAGCCTGAGTCAAACAAGACAGAGCAAGGAATAGAGTTGACGTATCCTTTGTTAAATTTTAAACACCCTTTCCCTTGGTGAATTGATGCAGAAGTAGCTGTACAAACTACGGGTAGACTTGGTAAAGTGTGCCCGCATCGCAGCGTCGTGATCGCCTTGGGCTGGAATAGCGTTGAGCATTCTTGACATGTCTTTACCTGTTCTAGATCGATACAAGACATAGCGTTATGTCGATTAACATTAGTATCATTACCTTTGTTAGTTTGTGCTTCAATTGAAGCAACATTTGAATGTTGTCGTGGTCTGCTCGACGAACTATCTCTTCGTCGCGATCGAACCTGATTATTGTCATTAAAATTGCTATAATTACTGTTTCTGCTATCATTAAAATTTGGCTGAGTCCGCCAATGAAAGTTTTCACTGTTGTGATGTTGGCGAAATGACCTATTCATAAATCTATTTCTATTTTCTGGATGATATGATTGAGATCTCCAATGTTGTTTATTATTATTACCTTGATTATATTTAGGATTGTTGTTACTAAAATCGTGAGATCTGTGAGCTTGACCCCATGATACATTAAATGGAGCAGAATGTTAGTATTGTTTCCCCTTTTGAAAATGACCAAAGTGGAAATTATTATTACTTCCCCTTTGAAAATTTCTATCGCTACTTATCGAACGATTTCTAGGGAAATTGTTTTGTTGCATGGCGAAAGCAACGGGTAAATCGTCCTTAAGTTGCGCATTGTTGACATCCATGTTAGGATGAGCGGTGCAGAAATTTTTACAATGTTCTGACATTTCTTTTATATTACTAGGTTTACGTTCATGTAGGAACGCAAGAAATGCAGGACTTACTGCTGATAAGACTTTATCGCGAAGTAATAAGTCAAAAATACCCTCATACGATTTCTCTATCTTGGATAGTTCTATCCATCGTTCTAAGGTAAGACGTATTTGCGAAAGAAAATCATCAAAATTCTTGCTAGATTGCGGGAGCGTAGACTTGAACCTAAGTCTGTATTGATCCTCTGTCATCTGAAATTTGTTTAGAAGAGCGGCCCTGAGAGCATCGTAATCATTTTTTTCTATAGAGCTAGTAGTGTGATACACAGCCATTGCCTCTCCTGTTAGTAATCTGGATAAGTGGGTGCAATATAATGATTTATCCAAGTTGTACGATCGACATGTAGCCTCAAACCTATCCAAAAAAAATATGACATCGTCGGATGGTGGAGTAAATTTAGGCAATTTGAGATGAATCTCTCTAAAATTCTCATGTCTAGATGAAGACTGGCCTTCCTGAGTCTTTTGCGTATTACATTCACTTGCCAATCTTATTCTATCAAATTCAAATTCGGCAAGTTTCAAATCATGCTGACGTTTCTTTTCATTCTCTTCTGTCTCAAGCTGAAGCCTTCTTGTATTTTGTTCAGCTATTAATTTTCGTTCTTCCATTTCCTTTTGTTTAACTTCCATCTCAATTTTAAGTAGTCTTTCTTTTTCTGCCGCATCTCTTTGCTTATTTTCCATTTCAATCTTAAGTAGTCTTTCCTTTTCTGCAGTATCACATCTAAATCTTTCTTCAGCCTCGAATTTTTTCTGTTCGGACTCACGCTGAAATCGTTTCTCTTCTAATTCAGCGGCTAATCTCATTTTTTTCTCCTCTTCTGCAGCCTCAAATCTCATCTTCTTTTCACTTTCCTCAGCGGCTAATCTCATTTTTTTCTCCTCTTCCTCAGCTATAAATTTCCTCTTCTTTTCATCTTCCTCAGCCTCAGTCCGTTTTTGATCTGCCTCAAATTTCAAATTTTCCAAACGTAACTTTTCAGCATCCAATCTTTGAGATTCCAACCTTTGAGATTCTTTATATTCTGTCATAGCAAATGATCTAATCTCTTCAGGAGGTATATTAAGCGCCTTAGCTTGCTTAATAAAATAATCTAAGGTAGACATTATTCAAAATTATTGTGTAATATTTCTACATAAAAGGTTACTTCACCAAATGGTCTTCGTTCCTGTCCTAGAACGGTAAATTCAAGTCTTATAATAGGCAATTATATTAATAATTAATAAAGTAATTTATACAATGAAATGTTATGAAAGCATAAACGTGACAGACAATAGGCACAATACTGACAAGACACGATAATCAAAGACGAGTGAACACAATCGTAGAAATCAAATAAAATAAAAATGTGGAACTAAAATAGGATGTCGTAAAAAATTACGATGACATCTACGATCAGATAATACACAAGACAGTTGACAACACAGTGTATAGACATCAATGGTGTAAGAAACTGAACGACAGTCAGGTTAGAAGGACGCATAATACTAACAAAATACATTATAAAACTAAGGTATGAGTAAAATAACTATGAAAACAACAATTAAAACTTGACGCTACGGCTAAAACAGTCAGGAGTCACAGACTACCAGACACAGTGGACCAAAGATCCTTCTATGCTCACGCATAGGAACATTCCACTGAGGGAAGTCTGCAAAATAATACCCTACAGAACACTCAAGACGGACCTGTGGCGAAACTGGTATTTTCCCGTCCTAAGTCGCCATTCCCAAACTCTCACAAAAAACATTGAACATAGAACATGCAACATGAATAAAGAAACAGTGGACATATTACTAGATAAGATGCAGCTACACGTAAAACGGTGTAATCACAACACGACGTTTTTACTTATCTCAACCGGCTAACAAAAAAAAATATCCCTCGCATCCAGGACTGCATGTATGAGACATCTATTTGACGAAATATAAAGCCAGAGTCCAATGTCGAAACTTGACAGTTGAAGTCCCTGGGTTGTCCTTGACTTGGGATGACCGTTAGAAGTGCTGCAAGGTCCAGGATGTTGTCGCCTTGAAAGATACCATATTTCTTTTCAACCGAGTTTGAATGTAGGCTTGAGTTCGATTCCGCTATTGAAAACTGGATATTTTCAGAGCACACTGCGCCACCATACTGTTGAACCACTTCTTGTTGTTGCTACTGTTGGTGGTGGATATGTAATTGTTGGGACTGTTTATGTTCTTGAGTCAATCGTGCTAATTTCGCGAATATATTAATTCTGGATGCAGTAAGATGCAAACTCAACGTAGGCACATCAACAAGTGCCAATACTGTGATAGTCCAAACTCGTTAATTGAAAGTTCATCCATTGTTTATTGACATCACATCATACGGGACGAAAACACTCAACGTTGACGGTTAATAGATAATTCGACATGATGATTATGGACGCATGTCCTCAATAATAATTCAAATAAATAGTCTCAGAAGAATCCTCCAGCAAATTCTGACTAGGTCTCTGAGTGAATACATCAATAGTCATAAAGGTCATGAAGTAGTCAGTACAAGGTTATTTTGATCACGGTTGACCTTTCCTCAAGGACAAGAGATTCTCATTATACTTGGTAGTGTCTAAGATCCCGATCTAAAGAAGTCCTCATCAACAAAACATATTAGAACGTAGGTGCAGGTTCCTACTAAATACCTTCCAGTCATGTAAAGTTACTAAGGCATTGATACTTGAATTACCTCTTGTATTAGCCGTGACTGACCCCAACGGCTTCCTAATATTATATAGATAACGTAGATCCACGGTAGTTACCGCCGATCCCCTTGATAGGCATTTACTGGCATACAAAAATATATCTTCAGCTGTGAATCCATTTCGGTACAGGCTAGTCACCTGTTATCGACTAGATACTCACGACTGTGGAGAACGATCATTATTATCACAATAAGTATATACTTGGCTCTTCCAACGACTCAGCACTTACGTGGATGACCACCGGCTACAACTGCTAATCCGCAGGACCGGGTCTCAATATAAAATACTTTACCCAAAACACGGGTCTCGAACTCCCAAAGCTTCACTATTCGAACTTGGGATTCTTGCTTCTCAAACCCATTCATGACGTCAACCGACTGTCTAGATACACGTGCGGACAGGATAACCCCCTATACGCCTTAGTGCACAACCGTGCGCTAATGAAATCAAACTCACCAATAAGACTTACTCTCATGTAAGTCGGTGCGTAAAGTTTATTACAGAGGTAGGACCATGTATTAATAATATAAGACTACCTTCATCTGTAAAGGAGTGCAGAGGTCTACGAAAAGGGCTCTACAGTGGATTAGAATTTTACACGACATCGTCTCAGATTTCAATTTAGGGATGTTGTATAAAAAGGAATGATGTGAACTGTGATGTTCCGATTGCTCGAACCTTTCTTCAATAGAATTAGTTGCAACATCAATAATAAAAAAGAAAAATTCAATTTTGAATTTAGTTTTGGGATCCAAAATAGGTTCATCTCTTGCTTCACAGTTGTGTTGCTTTTTCTGCCGACGCACTCTAGTACATTCAAACGTTGGTATCAAATCAGAATCAGCTTCAACTTTCTCAGCTAATGTTGTAGCATCAACAAGAAAATTTTGAAATGATTCATCATTTCTGAGATTCTTAACTCTTTGACTCCGGAACAACGCTCAGAGCGTTGGTCAGATTTGACACCCGTGTCAAAACAACTCTCTGAGCGTTGTTTTTAGTCTATCACGAATTAAAATTACGGTACAGGGTGGAAAATAATTGCGGGAGTCAAAGAGTTAAGGCTTTGGAGAACATTTCTCAAAGTTGTTATGGCACTAGTCAATTCCATTTTTATGCTTTGCAACAGTTTACTAGCAACATTAATTTCGTTTAAAACATAGTGCCATATAACCAGACAACATAACAACTTAAAATCTCTGAGTTTTAGGGCAAGGGTTTCAGCTTCATGTCTCGCCATTTTGTCTACTGACTCGTCATCAGCAATTTCTATCAATGGATCATAAAATTCATCAATATAATACCATAAAGGACGAATGGCCTCGATTCTAGATTCCCAGCGAGTTGTACTTAGTGGCTTGGGCGTTAGAGTTGTAATATTTTTCTTAAGGATTCCCCAACGCAGTGTTGACGCTGAAAAAAACACGTACAATTTCTGAACCGTTTCAAAAAATAAAACCCCTTCTCTAGATGACATCGCGGCATCATTCGCCACCAAGTTGAGAGAATGGGAACAGCAACGGATATAAAAAGCTCTCGGGTTCAAGTCCCTAATACGTTGTTGAACTCCTGAATGTTTTCCTTTCATATTTGATCCATTGTCATACCCCTGGCCACGCATGTTTGCGATTGGAATATCCATGTCTGACAATTTTCTTAGAATGCATTCGGTTAACGCTGAGCCTGTAGTGGCTTCTACAGCAATGAAACCAAAAAAATGCTTGTGAATGTTGATATCATCTGGATTCGTATTAACAAATCTTACAATTAGTGTTAATTGTTCAATGTGACTTACATCGGGAGTACAGTCTGCAACTATGCTTTAATATTTAGCTTTTTCCACCATAGAAATTATTTCTTTTTTTTTAATGGTTCCATAGAGAAGAGCAATCAATTCATTTTGAATGTTTTTCCCAAGGTAATGTTGGGTCGATCCACGAACTACTTGTCGTGAAACATTCTAAATCCACATATATAAATTAAAAAGTAAAGGTAAAGCCTAACGAATTAATTCAATAAAAGGAAAGAGGAATGGTAAAAGACCAGTGCTGTCACAATGGCTTACAAAAATCCCCCTTTTTCTACTTCGTCTGCATAGTGTAACGCTTTCACGTTTGATAGTAAAGCCTGCAGCAGCATACACGCGTTTCAAAAAAATAAAACCGGTACTGTGTTTCTTAGAATACCTTGAGATACGCACACTGCTTAATGACCTAGATTAATACTAGCATTAATTTCATTTTATACACTGCGTAATGAAAAGATAGACGGCCTTAGGAGAGAGAGAGAGAGAGAGAGAGAGAGAGAGAGAGAGAGAGAGAGAGAGAGAGAGAGAGAGAGAGAGAAGGAGGAACGCATTCAACACTAACACGCAGTCTCGCGATATAAATTAATGCCACCCCCAACGCGAAAGGCATGAAGCACTAACTTTTTTTCAAATAGACAGTGATAAAAAACACTACCAATACGAGGTTAGGTTTTAAAAAACATGGTTAATGCTTATTAGAAAACATGACCCAATACTGTTTTACGTTTGAAATCCTGACAGTACAGAAGACACCCCATCGTATAGGAGTGAACAGGAGGTAGAAGAAAATACATATTTTGAACGCAGCCACTTAGCTCCATTAAATTTATATATTTGGGTTCCTTAGGACTTGCTGACAAAGAATATGTTAAGTGTTACGCAAATAGTCTAGGAATTAACAAATTATAGCCAAAATAAAATAGTGAGGTTGTCTGACAGCACCAAATCATAATTGCTCAGTGGCATTGTTGCACTCTCTTTATGTATCCACCAATTACTGTTAGGACCTTTTCTGCAGGGGTCTCTACATATGACGGTAAGATCGTGCTGATAAGACGCGAATCCAAATAAACTGTCAAAATTAGTTCAACAGATAACGATGCATAACTTCAGGCACATCCACCAAGGCCTGCTGTGAACTGAAGTAAACTGAAGCAAACTGTAAGGCGGGTGGTACAGTTTAACATCATTTATTGACAGTATACGTTCGACAATACGAGACAATGTTCTTGACGGAGACAATCAACATGGATGCATGGTAATGATACGCTGACAAAAATTATGTACATCTATGATGGTGGTCAGGTATAGCGGTAGATCCCTTTCAAACACCTTCCTTACATTCACGTAATAAGAATCCAGTAATGTTCATGCTAAGTTTGAAACAGTAAGATATAAATGTCCGTTGACCTTGTCTGAGGACAATCCAACTAAATACGTATTCCCATATCACTGAATCCCGCATTCATCCAACAAAAGACTGTCTTGATCCAAGACTTCCTTCCTACCACGTAGGTTCAAAACATACTATCAATGGCGTAAACATGAAGCTACATCTGGGTTAGTATTTGGGTTTTAACTAACCTCTCCACAAAATCCATGCCACGACTTTGGCATTGACAAAATACGGCATATAAAACATGTGAAGCATACGAATCAATTAACGTCGTTCACTCGTAGGTATCATCCCTCTACGGTAATTCAAAAGGGCTAACGACTCCGTCTGTCCATTCTAGGAATGACATGCTATGACGAATTCCCGCTAGATCAAACTAGGAGCAGCCTAATACTTTAATTTAATTCAATAAATATTTGATATGACCTGGGGCGACACTTACTTGATACTTCTACTATAGGTTTCATCATGAATACCAGTAGAATCAATATAACATAATGGCTTCTTCAAACTTGCCAGCAATTTCCAAGAAATATATCTCGGACATCAACAAGGTCCGAACTACCCCGTTCAAAACATGACGTCACAATCCCCAAACTAGGTTACCCGTGCGTCCAAAGCAACTCACACTGCATTGTGCACGTCAGTGCGTGAATCAATCGAACGCACAAATAATATAACTATATAAAACTGGTGCGTACATTTGGCAGGACCGAAGACTACCCCCTTAGGTAATAAATGTACGTAACAGCTCCCTTATCACCTCCCCTTAAAAAAATTAATTCTATTAATTTTTTTTTTTGAACTTAGTACCCGAGAGAGGTGAGTCAAAACTACAACAAGATATGAAATGCATAAAGTTATACCATATTAAGAAAAGAATATTAAACGAAATCAATATAACTAAATGATAGTATGCATTAAAGCACACATCCACCATCGACCTACTTTGGAACGATGTGGTAATATTCGAAGTAAAAACAAGTTCGAAAATGAAAAATGAAAAAAACCATAAAAAAAGATGATAATAAAATTCAACTAAGTTTTCAAAAAGAAATTTGAAACATATGATTTTCAAAAATGAAAATGAACAGCAACACTGATGATGATCAATGACAAGAGAATCAGTAAACCAGAAAATTGAAAATACAATGTGCAAAAATGAAGCAATGCAAAATTAAACACTTTAAGAATCAACAGCCTTAATGTTTTCTAACACTAGTACGGTTGACTAGTGATCTAACAGTGAGATATCATAACTAAGACCTGTGAATGCAGGTATTACGTGACAACTAAGAAAGTTAGTATGTGTGTGATCCATAATCAATTAAATAGATTAAATTGAATTATTATAATTAATATATTTCTTAATTACCAACAAATAACCAGTTACTAATATATTCTAAGTAATTCCAATATCACTATCAATATGTCAATGTTCAGTTACAACTAGTTAGTAATCGACGAGACGATGTTCTCAATGTTCCATACACGATAAAATATATTCCCGAACACGATATGTAGTGTAATATGTTCCATATGAATAACAAATGTATATTTGTCGCTCTTAACAATGTTTCCATACTATAAAAAGTTACTGTAGTACCAATGTTCACGTACTAATAAAATGTTACTCTAATACCACTGTTCCCGTTCTAATAAAACGTTACTACACAAGAAGTAATGTTATAATCTATAAGTAAGTATATCATGAAAGTTATACTTATACGAATACTTCAGTTATATAACCAGTCTTTATAGATGTACTATCAATGATAATGTACAAAGTTATTCATGTTATCGGTGAGGATGTTTCAACATCTGGAAGTGGTTTAGTTTCGACAAGTTCGCTTGGGCATCTCGACAAACAGTCTGCGAACACATTCTTCACTCCAGGAATAGCTCGTATTTCAAAATTGAATGGTTGAAGCGCTATAGCGTAACGCGCTGACTTCGATGATTTAACGTTCTTCGTGTTCAGTGCGGTAAGAGCTTTTTGATCAGATTCCACCACAAAGTGTGAGCCGAGGAGGTAACGTTCCAGTTTTGTGATTGCCCACACTAATGCGAGGAGCTCTTTATCAAGAACGGAGTATTTGAGTTCGCTCTCCGTAAGTTTTCTGGACACGTACATCACCGGAAATAAGGTGCCGTTATATTCCTGCATCAAAACTGCAGCAATAGCGTAAGAAGAAGCATCACTGCGAAGAATGAAAGTGAGATTTTTGTTAGGCAACCTCAAAAAAGGTGCATTTGAAAAAAATTGTTTTATATAGTCTAACGCCGTTTGGTGATCCTGCGACCACTTTATTACATTAGATGTGCCTTTCTTCAGTAGAGACGAAAAAGGTGCAGTTATAGTAGACAAATGAGGGATGAATTTTGAATAGAACTGTATTAGTCCTAAAAGCGACCTAACTTGTTTTTTTGTCTTAGGTGCCGAGATGTTTAAAATTTTAGAGACGTTACTGTCTTCTGTATACATGAAACCATGACCTATGCGGTGACCCAGAAATGAGATGTCATGAAAACCGACAAAAGCCTTTGAAGGTTTCGCTGTTAAGTTATAATCCCGTAAGGTAGAAAGTAAAGCTTTTAATCCATGAATATGTTCATCCCAAGAGTCACTGAAAAGACAGATGTCATCTATATAAGTAATGACATCGGGACGATGAGACAATATGCGGCGCATCATGCGTACAAAGGTAGCTGGCGCATTCATTAATCCGAATGGCATAAAATTCCATTGAAAAAGACCCCGTGGCGTCGAGAAAGCGGTGAATGGCTTTGCTTTAGGAGTGAGTGGCACTTGCCAATAGCCCTTTGAAAGGTCAAATTTCGAAAAGAATGTGGCATGAGATAATTTCTCCAATAAGTCGTCTAAAAGAGGTAACGGTTCCGCATCGAATTTTGTAACTTTGTTTAATTTCCTGTAATCTACGCAAAGACGTATATTGTTGTCCTTCTTCCTAATGATTACCATAGAAGAAGAATATGGTGATGAAGATGGTTCAATTATATTTAATTGAAGCATCTCATCCAATTCCTTATCAACCTTATCACGAAAGTGTAAAGGGATAGGATATGGGCGAACTCGAATAGGCGTATCGTCAGTCAGAATAATGTCATGTTGGATGACTGACGTATGACCTGGGATGTCAGTGAGAACATCCTCATACGAGTGTAGAATATTAGAGACTTGCTGACGTTGATCAGCCGAAAGAGTAGATGAGATTGTAACATCATTCCATTTCTCAGTGGAATGGAGTGGTACAACTGGTATTGGTAGTTGTACATCATCGAAAGAAGATTCTTCTTCTTGGATGACTGACAAACTAGAATAGTGTTGAATAGGAGGTGTAGGATCGTCAGTTGCCTGGAACACTGACTGTAGATAATCAGGACGTGAGTAATACTCCTTCAACATGTTAATGTGGAAGGTTTTATGTTTACCATTAACATCAACGATGTAGTCGACATCGGATATTCTTGAGATGATCCTGAAAGGACCTCTCCAGGTAATTAAAAGACGATTGTTATGCGCAGGGAGTAATACAAAAGCTTCGTCACCAGGAATAAGCTGGCGAAGACGTCTATACTTGTTTGCAAATAGACGAGCTTTTTCTTTGGCTTGTTCGGATGATGCAGTAGCTAGTCTACAAGCATCTATGATTCTCTTTCTCAGAGAGATCACATACTCATAAGAGGATTGAGTTTCCTCTTCAATATTCTCGTCAACCAATAAGTCGTGGATTAACGACATCGGACCGCGTGGTTGCATGCCAAAAACTAGCTGGAATGGAGAAAACCCCGTGGCTTGATTTTGTACTTCGCGATACGCGAACAGAGCAGCGGGTATGACCCGATCCCAGTCTTGGGGATGGTCTTGGGTCATCTTACCCAACAACTGCTTGAGTGTCCTATTGAGACGCTCAATTAACCCATTTGACATCGGATGATAAATAGAACTAAGAGATCTGTCTATACCTAATGTCTTCATAACTTGAGACATGGATTCAGAAATGAACTGAACCCCATGATCCGACAAGATTTTCCGTGGAAAACCAATGCGTGAGAAGATTAACATCAATGCCTCTGCTACACTGGCAGATGAAGTGTTCTTGAGAGGGATGGCCTCAGGCCAACGAGTGCACATATCAATGCACGTAAGAATATGCGTATGCCCTCTAGCAGATGGAAGCATCGGACCAATAATGTCTATAGCCATTTTATCAAATGGTCTAATCGGGATGTCCGCAGCTTGAATAGGAGCCGCATGAAATGGACCCCGTACCTTAACTTCCTGACATATCAAACAGGACCGACAATAGAGAGTGATGTCCCTATGGACGCCTGGCCAGTAGAATGCCGAAAGCACTCTGGATTTGGTACGCGAAAAACCCATATGGCCCGCACATTGCGAGTCATGCGCATGTCGTAATATACGAGATCTCATAGAGGATGGGACTAAGATCTGATAACATAAGGATGAATCCTTTTCCCGTATTACTCTAACCAAAATCCCATTTTTAAGTATAAAGTCATGTCTAGATTTTGCAAGTTTGTTGCTGGTATTCTTTTTGTTCACATACTGAAAATTTTTTTTTAATGAATCATCATTCTTTTGCAATGTTGCAAACAACTCCCGTGAAATAGGAGCATCATCATCACAAGTGGTATGAACTGTAGGTTCAATAGGTGTATCATGCGACATATTAGTAGCTTGCGCTCTAGTCACTACTGCATTTGCAGTTTGAATATGTCGCTCTTCCCATTCAGCAATTTGCTGTGGTGTACACTCTTTAATACCATGTATGCGACCAAGTATTAAATCACAAATTGGATTCGGAAGGAGACATGCCTGGATCTTTCCTGAAAAAAATGGTGTATTAAGATCAATAATAGCAGTGGGAAATGTTTCAACGGTGCCACCAAAAGTCACACACTTGACAACCCTGCCCGTGGCACAACTTGGGTTGATCAGCGAAGTCCGGACGCCCACAGTGCTACAACCTGAGTCAAATAGGAGAGAGCATGAAATGTTGACAAATCCCTTGTTAAACTTAAGAGAGCCCTGTCCCTGGTGTACTGACGCAGCAGTGGCCGTACAGACTACAGGTAGACTAGGCAAGGTATGTCCGCAACGCAGCGTCGTGATCGCCTTAGGCTGGAAAAGAGTCGAGCATTCTGGACAGTCTTTCACCTGGGTACAATCAAGAGAACAAGACATAGCATTGTGAGTTTCAGCTACTTTACCCTGTTCAATGTTAGCCTGTGTATCAATTAAAGAGACATTAGAATGTCTACCCGTATTACTCGACGATCTATCTCTACGACGCGATCGATTTTGATTATTTGCATTAAAATTGCCATAATTGTCGTTTCTGCTTGAGTTAAAATTTGGATGAGTCCGATAATTTGTATAATTAAAGTTATGATGTTCTTTAAAATTTTTATTCCAAGAACCTTGTCTGTTTTGTGGACCCTGAGATCTTGATCTCCAGTTTTGTTTATTATAATGTCCTTGATTATTTTTAAAATTATTGTTACCAAAATCTCGCGATCTGTGAGTTTGGTTCCAAGAAACATTAAATGGAGCAGATTGTTGAAATTGCTTCCCTTTGTAAAAGTTATCATTGTTAAAATTGTGATTATTTCCCTTATTGACATACCTGTCAGCACTAAAAGAACGATTTCGTGAAAAATTGTTTTGTTGTGCTGCAAAAGCAACAGGCAATTCATTCTTAATCTGTGCATTACTTAGATCCATGGTTGGGTGAGCAGTGCAAAAATTTTTTGCATGTTCTTCTAAGTCTTTCATTGATAAAGGTTTCCGTTCGTGTAAAAATGCGAGAAATGTAGGATTTACAGACGATAGTACCTTATCGCGCATCAGTAAATCGAAGAGACCTTCATACGACTTTTCAATTTTGGATAATTCGATCCATCTTTCTAGGGTTAGTCGTATTTGTGACAGAAAATCACTGAAATTTCTGCTTGATTGCGGTAGCAATGTACGAAATCTTAATCGGTATTCATCTTCTGTCATTTGAAATTTCTTCAGAAGTGCGGCTCTAAGAGCATTATAATCATTCTTCTCATTAATACTGGTAGTATGATAAACTGCTAAAGCATCCCCAGTAAGTAACCTGGATAAATATGTGCAATACAGTGTTTTATCCACGTTATAAGACCCACAAGTGGCCTCAAATCTATCTAGGAAAAATATTACGTCATCCGACGGGGGATTAAATTTAGGTAATTTAAGGTGAATTTCCTTAAAATGATCACGTCTGGATGAAGTTTGGCTTTCAAAAGTTCTCTGAGAATTAGCTTCCTGAGTTAACCTAAGTCTCTCATATTCTGACTCTGCTAATTTCAGTTCATGCTGTCGTTTTTTTTCATTCTCTTCCATCTCAAGCTGAAGTCGTAATGTATTTTGTTCAGCTATTAATCTTCTTTCTTGCATTTCCTTTTGTTTATTTTCCATTTCCTTTTGTTTAACTTCCATCTCAATTTTAAGTCTTTCTTCAGCCTCCCTTTGCTTCTGTTCTGCCTCTCGATGAAATCGTTTTTCTTCTAATTCAGCGGCTAATCTCATTTTTTTCTCCTCTTCCTCAGCTATAAATTTCCTCTTCTTTTCATCCT
The DNA here is from genome assembly GCA_024509875.1 of Oreohelix idahoensis. Lineage (NCBI taxonomy): Eukaryota > Metazoa > Mollusca > Gastropoda > Stylommatophora > Oreohelicidae > Oreohelix > Oreohelix idahoensis. The sequence continues at coordinate 565,288 of JAMPIV010018354.1, read as the reverse complement.
CCTCAGCAGTTAATCTCATTTTTTCTCATTCTCCTCAGCCATTAATCTCATTTTTTTTCTCATTCTCCTCCGCCTCAGATTTCAAATTTTGTAATCTTAAAGTTTCTAGCTTTCTCTGTTCAGCTTCTATTTCTTGAGCTTTCTTATATTCTGCATGTGCAAATGCTCTAATCTCTTCCTGAGGTATATTAAGCGCCTTAGCCTGCTTAATAAAATAGTCTAAGGTAGACATTATTCAATATTATTATGTAATAATACTTCTTAAAAGTGTTACTACAACTAGTGGTCTTCGTTCCTGTCCTAGAACGGTAAAATCAAGTTATATAATAGGCAATAATATTAATAATCAGTAATGTAATTTATAACATGAAATGGTGTGAAAGCAATAACGTGACAGACAATAGCACAATACTGACACGACACGATAATCAAGACAAATGACTACAGTTGTAGAAATCAAATAAAATAAAAATGTGGAACTAAAATAGAATGTCGTAAAAATTTACGATGACATCTACGATCCAATAATGCACAAGACAATTGACAACACAGTGTAAAAACATAGGTTTTGTAAAAAACTGAACGACAGGAAGATTAGAAGGACGCATAATACAAACAAAATTCATTATAAAACTAAAATACGAGTAAAATTAACTACCAAAAACAACAAGTAAACGTGACGAAACAGCTAAACAGATATTTTCATAAGGAACAATTAGCGATCGGAACTTCGGCAAGGTTTCTAGCCTTGTACCGGAATTATCGCTCAATTGAAACTTACAAGACGAGCCCTACAGAACGTCTGACGAAGAGCCCGAATAGGCTTCGAGATGGATCTCGTTCGTCAGATCAACCTCCCTACCTCCCACGACGAATATAAAACACAGAATAAGCAACATGAAAAGTATATAGGTGGACATAATCACATGAGGCACAGCTAAACGTAATAAAGCGTACAACGATACCACGTTAATACTTATCTCGCGTGGAAGAAAAAAAAATGTGCCTCGTCTCCGTAGATGTACGTTTGAGACTTCGAAATACTTCGCCTTGAGTATTTGAGTACTGCTCGCACGTAATGAGGACTAAAAGATGAGGTCCAACGTAGTCATACCATGTAGAACTTGATGTGGAGGTTCACTGTCGACCTTGACCTTCTGGTAGCCGTTATCCGGAGTATGTACTGTTAGAAAATCCACGTATTTTCGACTATTGTGGAACTTGTGAGGTAGTTCCCGTGTTGAATCCTGAGTAATTCAAGACACACTGGCATACCAATTACTGTTGCACTCTCTTTATGTATCCACCAATTACTGTTAGGACCTTTTCTGCAGGGGTCTCTACATATGACGGTAAGATCGTGCTGATAAGACGCGAATCCAAATAAACTGTCAAAATTAGTTCAACAGATAACGATGCATAACTTCAGGCACATCCACCAAGGCCTGCTGTGAACTGAAGTGAACTGAAGCAAACTGTAAGGCGGGTGGTACAGTTTAACATCATTTATTGACAGTATACGTTCGACAATACGAGACAATGTTCTTGACGGAGACAATCAACATGGATGCATGGTAATGATACGCTGACAAAAATTATGTACATCTATGATGGTGGTCAGGTATAGCGGTAGATCCCTTTCAAACACCTTCCTTACATTCACGTAATAAGAATCCAGTAATGTTCATGCTAAGTTTGAAACAGTAAGATATAAATGTCCGTTGACCTTGTCTGAGGACAATCCAACTAAATACGTATTCCCATATCACTGAATCCCGCATTCATCCAACAAAAGACTGTCTTGATCCAAGACTTCCTTCCTACCACGTAGGTTCAAAACATACTATCAATGGCGTAAACATGAAGCTACATCTGGGTTAGTATTTGGGTTTTAACTAACCTCTCCACAAAATCCATGCCACGACTTTGGCATTGACAAAATACGGCATATAAAACATGTGAAGCATACGAATCAATTAACGTCGTTCACTCGTAGGTATCATCCCTCTACGGTAATTCAAAAGGGCTAACGACTCCGTCTGTCCATTCTAGGAATAACATGCTATGATGAATTCCCGCTAGATCAAACTAGGAGCAGCCTAATACTTTAATTTAATTCAATAAATATTTGATATGACCTGGGGCGACACTTACTTGATACTTCTACTATAGGTTTCATCATGAATACCAGTAGAATCAATATAACATAATGGCTTCTTCAAACTTGCCAGCAATTTCCAAGAAATATATCTCGGACATCAACAAGGTCCGAACTACCCCGTTCAAAACATGACGTCACAATCCCCAAACTAGGTTACCCGTGCGTCCAAAGCAACTCACACTGCATTGTGCACGTCAGTGCGTGAATCAATCGAACGCACAAATAATATAACTATATAAAACTGGTGCGTACATTTGGCAGGACCGAAGACTACCCCCTTAGGTAATAAATGTACGTAACAGGCATGTTTTGAAACCACTATTTTACGGGAAATAGGCCAACAAGTTAGATCCGTTTTGATTGGCTAGAATAATATGTAAGGCTAAACATGATTAGTCGATTGCAAATACTATTTTTGGTTGTTAATAGAAACGATAGAAAGAGTACATTTTTTTCAAATGCTTTTGTAAACATGGTCCTATTGGTTAGACCGTTTGATACAGTCAATTAGGAGCGTCTGTTCAGTGCCACATTTTAAAAATAAACTTACTGAGAAGCAAGTGCGTTGAGATCCAGCTCATATTTTTCTTATGAAAGCCTGGGACAGAGGCAGATCGGAATTGTGCCATAACTCATTGCCAGTCAACGTATTTTGTGTATTATTTCCATGAATTGTGGTAAGCTAGAAATATTTGGTATCTTTTAGATGAAAATTGAATGTGAATTGATACTTTATGTCTGTATATGTGTGTGGTTCAGTAGCAAACATGAGACAAAGCCTAGATATTGCTCCAACCTGAACAAAACTTGTCGGAGAGTAGTATAACTGCATGGGATTGCCAATAGTACTATGACACCTATCTTATTGTATAGAAGGAATTACAGCTGAAATTGCAGAGGCGTTGTAATCATTAAGGAGAGGAATACTGGTGAATGTTATTACATGAGAAGCTAACAGTTGGCCTACGGCGCTGAACTCGGTGTTTGTTATGTATTGTGCTCAGTGTGGAAATAGATTATAAATTAGTTCTGAAGGGAGGTACAACCTTCTTGTTTCAGGGACAGTGGTACTAACATATTAAAAGCAGCACCTGGTCTGAGTTTTGCTGAATCCAGAGGCTGGTAGCAGACTCCTTAGTCAATATATCGACCTGTGTGGTGTCTCAAGAACACGGTGAAGCAAGCGAGCAGTGGAGACTGTTTCCTGCCGCCCACACAGAAGTTAAGATCCTGTGGCCAGAGCAGCTCAATCTTATGTACCCCCCTCTAAAATTGACAGTATATTAAATAAAGAGGGACAAGTAATTGTTTCAAATGACAGGAACTGTGAACTTTTCCAATACTATTTCCACCAGAAACAGACACTTGAAGTCATGATGACTAACAACCACCTAGCTTGAAAAGCCAGTATTACCTCAGAGAACTACAGCACAACTTACACACATATTGCAATAATAATATATGTCAATACAAAGATTCTATCTATAAATTGTGTACATATAACTTGTGATTACATTTGATTGTGATTCCTGGTTCACTTTGTAGTTGAATCAGGATATCTAATATTTGAAGGAATTAATACATATATATTTTTTAACTATAACACTTGACTCATTTAAGATAGTCTTATAGAGTGTTCTATGTATGTGAGTGTCACAGTGTTGTAAAGTATTGTGGATTAAATTAAATTGTGTATCTGTCTGTTGGTTGTTGTGAACATACACTTCATCATTATCATAACCCTAGACATTCAACGTAGTCATCACAATATTCCAGAATAGGTCTGACTGAGGTATAAATGTGGTAGCAAGTAAGGTCATCTGTAATACACCACACTATTAGATACAGATACCTTCACAGCTGATCTCAGTCAGTACACTAAGTCCCTATAAATATTTATATCATCCCACTTTACCACACTACTTTCATTAAATGTTCACACATAGCACTATCAAATCTGGCAATCAGTTCAACAAGCTTTAAAAAATTTCCATTGTCAGGGTCATATAATTTATCAGATGTTCCACGAAATGGCAAGCATTGTTGGCTCAAGAACTGTACAATAGCAATTAGGCGTTCTATTATGCTCCTCCAGCGTCTAATTTCTGAGTTTAATAACTTTTGTTGCATTGAATCAATTGTCTGTACTGATTTAAGCCTGGACGATAATTCAATCCACTTTGTATGGGACTCCAAGTGGTTTTTAGATTTTTCGTGTTCATTAAGATACACATACAAATGACCCAATCATTATAGCCTTCAGTAGTGAGTGACATTTTATTACAGGAAAAGTACTTACAGCAGAAACAAAATACAGAATCTTTTTCCTTTGAATACACTAACCATGATCGATTAATATGTTCTCCATTGCTTAGCTCCCTAGTGTAAAAATTTAGTGAAAATTTCCGACCATTAGAGCTGCGCTTAAAAAAATGAACTTATTAGTTGGTCTCTCTTGTTTACGATTTCCAGTATTTCGGTATCGCTTAAAGAAGGATTCCATCTTGCCGGATCAATGTACCTCTCAAGTTCATCACTTAAATCTCTGGAATTGGAAACGGTCAAATCAGTCTCATTTTCGACATTTTTAGTAATATCTACGTTACTGGGGTCCGAGTTAGAAGTACTTGCCATGAGCTCAGAATCACTTTTTTCGGTACATTTGCTTATTTTCTTCTGTCCTACGTCAGCTGTTTCAGTTTTTAGATATTTACGTAAAACCTTGCTATGTTTTTGAATATCGCTTTCTTTTTCCAGTTTCCGTTTCCGATATTCGGCACCTGATAGTTTTTTCTTTTATCTGACATTATATCTTTTTGAATATTAAAACTTTTTAAATAAACCCTACAATAAAATGTATTATTTAGTAATGAATGGAGGCTGAAGCACTGTACTAATTTCCATAAAACTTTAAAAAACTTATTTATCACTGTAACACATAGCACACCAACACTGAGCAAAATCAACTTCCCTGAATGCACACTAGAAAACAACTGAAACATTCGAGAGGCCAACATAGAACGGTCGATAAAAAAATAAATTCCTGATTCCCACGCCAAGTTAATTAATTCCCGTCTCTCGTTCAGCCATGCCGGAAGATTTATCGTGGCGGTCTTCAGTTGACCATTGAACACGGAAATATAATCCTCTGGGAACCACTGTGGTTTCGACCAAGCGAATAAATTGTACTGACGTCCCTAAAGAAATACCTTTTAGTGCCTTTGTATGAGAAGATAGCATTAGGATCGTATGGCAGAACTATTAGTGAAGACTTGAAAAACAGCTAAAGAACAGACCGCAGGGGCAACTATTTCGTAGAGAAAATAGACAAAATGTGAAGGATTAGAAAAGTAAGGAATTTTAAAATAATATAGACGAAACCTTCGAACACTCCGTGACACCATCCACAGAGGGTTTATTTCAGGAGCCGTTCAGGTTATTCAGTCATAATCCCGGTCGATGATACTCCTACAAATGCCCGCGCGCGGGCTTGAACCTTGAACACCTGATCGCTAGCGCAGTGTGGTAACCACTACACCATCGCCGCTCCCAGGCGGAATATTTTGGCGGGATTGTAAAAATAAGTAAAAAGATTTTTTGCCGCTCTCCAAAGCTTGTCGCCCGCTGCAAATGCACGTGTTGCACCGTCGGTAGAGCCGGCCCTGATTTTAGAGGTCTCTTGTTTAGAGTTACTTCTCTTTGGAATGACCGTTCATTGTTGTTGCGTTTTTCTCCCTTCTTCGTGTATCCGGAGTACACAATTGGCACAGTATTAATCCTAAACCTAACCATAACCACCCCGTAACCCAGCAATGAACGGTCATTCCAAATGGAAGTAACTCTAAACAAGAGATCTCTAAAATAGTCCAATTTTAAAAGAACGGTTGAAGCTGGATCGTTTCGGAATTTAAAATACGAACTATTTTTTTTAAACAGATGCGGGTCCCCTAATTACGCAGACCCCGTCTTTAAAATCGTTTATTAAAATTACATTTCAAGGTAGATTAAGTGAAATATTGATACCAAAAATTACAGTTTAACAAATTATACTAACTGTGTAGTTAGACGTAGTGAGAGGAAAGAAAATCTTTAACAAACACATAGGGCCTAATATTTGTTGCTAATTTCCGATATACTTCCTAAAAACATACTGGGTTCAGTAGTAACTATTTCAATTGATAGTGATTGAATACAATACTTACATCAGACTTCACATTGCTTTGAGTCGTTCATTAAAAAGAAAAGCTTACTCTATAGGCTAGAGTGCCGCTAGAGAATATTAATTCCGTAGCGTTTATTATAAACTGTGGAAGTAATATTCTGAATTCCAGAGTGACACAGGTGGTTCTTAAAAGATGTTCTTTTTGCAGCTGTAGAAATTTACTTTCGAACTGATTAGCAAAGAAAAACTCATGTAAGAGGTTGTGCTTATATTAACAACGAGGCCCGAATAGCACGACTGTCAGTATACAAGTTGTATTTATAGGTCAATTTTCTTAGCTTCAGAAACGATCAATTGTACGGCTAGTGTAGGCATTCCAGTATTCTAGGGATCTACATTGAAAACACCGAACTCTCAAAAGATCTACTTTAACAAAATCATGTTTGCTTTCACGTTTTAGCGTACCTGGAATTTGGAATAAATAAAGCCTAAGTTGTAACTTTTATCTCTGCCGCACAATCTGCTTCCGGTAATAAACCCATCATCACAGCAGTGGAAAATTCAAACTAAATATTTTACCGAAATTTAATTTCACTTCAAAGAAAACACCGCTTTCTGCCTTTTAAAGTTCACGAATAAAGATAATTTCAGTGAGCTAACTTTATTATCTTATTTATGAGATACTCTGTTCAACCACATATGGGTTATAATTTGGGTATATAGTGTTCTTTATTCAATATAGCATACCTTGCTATTAAGCGCCGGTGAAGGCGGATTAGTCCGAAAGTTACATAGGTTAAAATGTCTTTCTTTCTTCCCTCTGTCACCTAGCGATCACCTAGCGATCAACCAAATGATGCATTGGGATCTACTGGTAGATCAAAATTTATCGGTTGCCCTCCCCCCTTCCCCTGTTGTACAGGGCTGCAAACAATTTTCTTTGACATTATGGAGCTAATTTAGTTAGTAACCAGATTAATGACAAGTAACAGAGTTAATCGGTACCATCTCCAATATAGCTTATAAAATTTTAGTCGTCAGGACCAAAATTCTGGGCATCATAGTGTGATATATTCCCCCGAAGGCCAAGTATATATGTGTACACAATATTATTTTTTGTCAGACTTGTGATCTTCAGAATCGACCGACTCGTTATAACAGCTCTGCTCTTTAACGTTTTTGAGATGGCTATAGGATCAAAGTCAAATATGAAAAGGCCAGAAGTGCTTATCTTAACAGCGAGGTGAGATTTTCCCGCCAGCTCTGGCTGGCTTATTAAAATGACTCATTCTGTCAAGCTGTAATTTGAGCAGCGCGTGAGAAATGTTACATACTGATGGTACAAAATGCTGACACATCGAAGTCCAGAGAACATACTGTCTCCGCTCTTTTAGAGGTGTTTTAAATTTTTAAAGGATCTTTTATTTAGAAAAAAATACTATGCCATTTCTGCACAAGTCTTTTTTTAATTGACTTACTAGCAGTGCGCTGCGGGGGGAGGGGGCGGCTAAACGTGGGACCGTGTTGGCTATGGGGCATTTGTAAATTGACTGGCGCGGGATATGAGTGGTGTTTTATTTTGTCGCTGCCCTAGAATAAAAATCTCCTGCCATTGGTCAAACTTAAGAAATAACCTACTGATGGATGGTTAGTGACGAATGTCGTATGTAGTTATCCTGCCAAGTAGTGGCAGTCTGGCATTATTCACTTTGCAGTTTTGATAATTGTCACAGAATACGGCTGTAGTGGACAAGAGAGCGACCAAAAATTATGTGACAATAATAAGCACTTAGGATGTACCTGAAGATCTTCGTCTTCTTCCTTGTCTACTCCTTACAGAGCATGGAGCCACAACTGCAGCTAGTTCCATAGCACGAATCCTGCACCAAACATTCATATACTCTTACAGCAGTGGTTTCTGTGACAAATTGTTTGTCGTGATGAGGTTGCCAACCCCCGTCACAAACTCATATTAGTTGCCTTATTACGATATGCCTACGGGTGTAGCCATCCTATTCTGTGTCCCTTCAGAGATCCCCCCCATCCCCCCCCCCCCTTTTCCGGACACCGATATAATCTACTGTAACGATATTCTGCCAGAAGAAAGTAGTGATTTCTTTGAAGCAGATAGATGAGATTGAAAGAACAAAACAACACATATCATATGAATTCAAAACTGTCGGCTGTCCATCATGAGCTCACATTCAAGACAAAGTTGTATGGCTGAATATATTGCAACTGATAATCTTGAACATTTGAAGGGATTAACCTCATTCCAGTCATGTCATTGTTTCCAGAAAACATTAGAGAGATTGTGTACTTATGACATGCTGGTTCTGGAGAGCGGCAGAATGAATAAAAGACGAAATAAGGATGATTGCGAACAATAAGAACGCAGAACACACTGTAGATTCAGATTTACAGTAGGTTTATTCTCGGCTTGTAGTAACATCTTTTCCGTAGTCCCTGTTATAATATAGCGAAGGTTACTGTTAAGTTTTTCCATACACAGGAAAATACCTTATTCCAGTTGCATTTTTATTACTTAATTTAATTGTGCATGTAATATATAGACATACTCATTACCCTTCATGTCCCCAGGGAGCGTAGATCTTCAGCAGACTCATGTCAAATCTTCCTGTCACGTGATATCATCTGATTTCGTTCCTCGCCATTTTTATTTCTGTCTCCAGTACTCTTCTCTGTGTGTGTTTTGTTTCCCCTACCTCTACTTATTTTACCGAGTGTCCGATTGACAGAGTGGTTAGAGCATTGGTCTCGCGCAACAAAGGTGGCGGGTTCGAATCACGGTACCGACACGCTCCAGTTTACCCAGCTGTAAATGGGTACCCTGACTCTGCTCTTTGAGTTAGAGAAACTAAAGGCAGTGAGGAAGGGAACTGGTACCCCCACCTCTCGATGCTGGATCTAGTGTGGTGAAGTCTCTAACACTTCACTCTCCCACAACAATATCTGATATGGGACTACCTTTTTGCTTCTTTTCCCATGGATTACCTGGTAGAGGCAGAAGTAGACCAAAAAAACACATGGAGAAGAGAACTGGATACAGAAGTGAAAATGATGAGGAAAACATGGAAAGACCTTGAGCGGATGGCACAGGACAGGAAGACTTGGCATGTATTTGTTGAAGGCCTATGCTCCTTGGGGAGCTAAAGGGTATTGATTGATTGATTGATTCCCTGGTAACGATATCAACAAGTTTCCTCAATGTGTGTCCTATCAAGCGTCAGCGTATTTCTTTCATCTCTTTTTCCCACCGACACTTGTCTGGTGACATTGTAGTGGTGACAGTTAACTGCAGCAGCTGATGGTAGGCGTTGATACATGGGGTTAAAACAAGTTTGAATGAACCCTTCACACCAGATAAATGAAAATCCATTGAAAACATTATAGAGTAGGCAGAGAAGGATACAATTAAAAAAAAAAGACTTACATACATTACAGTTTCACCAAAACCCTATTAAAGAAACAACAAAACCAGAATGTGGACACAGGACAAAACATCAGCAACGGAGACTAACACCGGTTCAGATTAATGGAATATTTTAAGCTAACTGTAAACAAGAACCAGACAGTGCAACAGACCAACATAGAATCAGCCAATGAATCTCTAAAATTAAAAACAAATCCGCCCACTAAAGCAAAAACACTAACATTAGTACAGAATGATAAGACTGCAAGGTCGGATGGAATATCCCCCCCCCCCCCCCTTCCCCCCAGCAGAGAAAAGTAATTTATGTCCACTACAGGGATGTTACTTTACCTGTTCAAGAAATCTGGAAAAAAAAGAGACTATCCTCAGGTGCTGGCAGAAAAAGCTGATAATTAAACTACACAAGAGAGGAAACTGTGTGAGGAACAAGCGGGATTTTGAACAGTGAGATCATGTATAAGATCTAAAGCAGTGGTGGCCAAGTTAAGGTTGGCCGAGGGCCAGATTATGGTAAAGGGTAACACTAGAGGGCCAGACCTATAAAATCCTTTAAAAAACGTTCTGAGATTTAGTTTTACATATATAATGAACCACGTACAGAAAGCAACGGCAAACTACTGTACTGCACATCTCTCAAGACATGTATACCAGTGGACTGAAATTACTGTAAAAAAATATAATGAATCTGTTGTTTTAATTTGTTTTGTAATTTGTAATATGACATGTAATTATTTATTTCAAACATACATGTGTGTGTTCTTTCATTGTGAAGAGTGTGGCTTCAATCAACAATAAGAGGCCGGCCAAAACAGGTTGGCGGGCCGGTCAAAACTGGTTGGCGGGCCGGATCTGGCCCGCGGGCCGTAGTTTGGCCACCGCTGATCTAAAGCAACACTCAGAATCATCGTGGAACAGTCATTTAATGGCAGACACCATTGAGAAAACATATAGTAGATACCGCACAGTCATGTGGGAAATACTGAGACACTATTGAGTCGCCCGTTAAATTCATTACAACCATTAAAAACTTCCGACAATAGGCCATCTGCTGATTGTCCAAACGGGAAAGTCTCAGGGCCATTAACGATAGACAGTGGAGTCAGATAAGGATGTCTACGTCCATCACTGATTTCCTCATAGTCAGGCATTAGGTAATGAGACGGACAACAGAAGAAAAAAAATAAATAAAACAGGCATACAATGGAAATTTGAAAAACAACTAGATCTTGATTTTGTAGAGGCCCGTGTATTTTTTAAAATCACATAAGTAACAAGACATGCAGGAAGAGAATATTGGCTAACAGTTGAAGTAGTGAAAACAGGGATACATACCACCATAAATAAAACAAAGGAAGTGAGAACAAATAATAGGTAAACTGATCCGATAAAGTTCACAGGGCATACGACTGAAGACATGCACATCGTTACCTACTTGAGTAATACCCGCGACGAAGTAGGATGAACAAATATGGTGTCAGGTCCAGGATTAATAATGCCAGGTTCCCATTAAGCTTTCTTTGACCAGCGTGGAAATGTGCAGTTGATCTGTTCAACTTGTGACCAACTCTGCGGCCCAGAATCGTGGCGTCTTGTGAAGAATGTCACTCCAGATCCAAAACATTCACCAAGTGATACTTCCTTCGCATCCTCCTTACCATATGGCCAAAGATAATAACACAGACATTCGGCTTAGTACCAGATAACAACCGATACGGCTGCAGGGTAAAGAGAGAACCTGGAAAATGCTTGGACACGCGCTCAGGAAATAGCTAACCAATAACATCAGACATGCACTTGACTAGAACCCACAAGGGAAGAGATGAATACGGAGGCCAGAGAGAGACTGAAGAAGATTGGCAGAACATTAAGAAAAGAAAGTTGGGTCATCATGGGCGGAGCTGAAGAAGGGGGCTGATAAGGGTGGAATTAGGATGCCGTCAAATTACCACCTCTATCGACACCAGGTATTACAATGCAAGATGTGGGTGTCTTATCTGGTTTAGATTGTTGCGGTGTGTGTGTTGCAGTAGAACAGTTCAGGGTACACCACAGGCAACATGACGTGTAGAGTCATAAAAATGGTAACTTCGCTTTAGGTTTATACCATTTATTGCACGCCACAAAACAGTCATGATACTTATGTTATCATCAGCATAGTATAACGAATGCAGCATTCAAACTCATGTTAACTGACAGTCATGTAGGAGTCAATACTCAATAGTTGTATGGAAAACAAATATCATAGCGAAGCTTGATAAATAATACATATAACTTCTGCAACCGTGGTCCGCTGCAGATCCTTAATGTTCATAGACAATAATAATTATTCCTTCCTGATGCTAGCAGATCAGATGTATACAATACGTCCGTTTACTGTCTGCACGTGAGTAGCATACATGGATTACAGGTCAGCTCGACCTTTATAACCTTCCTAAGTCTAACCATCTGACTTGGACGTGATCTCTGATATAACGAATCCTGGAACACAGACAATAGTCTTGTTGGTCTAGAGCGACCCATAGATATATAACTAGTTCAGGTATAAAGATACCGATGACTTAATCCTAGTCAAAGTACCTCTCCATTTTGAATCACACAGGCGAGCAAAAAGGCGACAAAATGACGAACCTCTAGATGATAGCCTAAAGTTCGATACAAGAGGAATTACCTTATTTCGGAAAATCAACCATGAACATATGCCTCCAGGCAGGCTTGAATAATACGGGGAAATAGTCTAGTTAGCTAACTAACTCACAAAGACAATGTATTTCCCTCAGAGAATCACAAGACGCAGTCGCGTCCGCTCGCTAATCAGTCCATTTCTCAACTCCCCGACCTGGGCGGAACAACAAACGACAACCAAGTCGAGACATGCGCAGAGTGACAATCTCTGAGTCGCTGTTCACAATAAGACGATTCTAAGAACATTCGAGATAAAAGTCTTACACAGTCGCGCCTTTTATGGACATGAACAGAAGCGTTAAGAAAGGTTTCAAACATCTACAACAGTTGACTGATACTACCAAATAAGGAGATATGGTCACGCTTCGTTCAAGACATTATAGACCGAACGTGTCTCTATACAAGAGGAGGTAAACTCATAAAAAATAGCAGTATCGATATATCGGGTTCTGTCCCTTTGACCATAAAATATATATAACATGCATTTCAGTCAAATAATGATCATACATACGAAAAACGATCATACAAAGACTTTGGAAAAAAGTAATTATTTGTGCGTAACATTACCGCACCCTCCCGGGAAAAAAAAATGAAACTTTTTTTTTTTTAAATCCTGGAGCCGGAAAAATCTAGGCTCCTAACGCACGTATGATGCGCGGATATACCTAACAAAATAGCTCAACACTTGGAGCAAAACTGAGATCATATCCCAGGTCCTTAGAGAAAAATTTATCTAAGTATACGCGTATATATCCCAGGAAGGTGCCACCAACACAAACCACAATGCTGGCAACATCATAATAAAAGTCAAATTATTCTCATACCAATATATGAAATCAAATATATTATTATGATATCATACAATGTGTTGCAAATAGCGGTGTAATATATTAATATACCGCACTATTTTATTACATTATGTAATGCATCAGTAACTAATAAGTAATACATGTGTTGATCTTCGTTGACATAAAACATTCAATAGAAGAAGATGTGGACATCATCCGCTCCCAATCTAGGACAGGACTTGATATACTCAAAGTTCCACAATGGACACAATCTCGCATCTTCAATGATGTGCTGCGAAAATATCAATAACACAAATCTTAAAGACAACTGGTAAATCTCTCAATACAATCCTGAAAATAATTTATTTAAATGTGGCCGAGTGATCTTTTGGCCCGTATATCACTAACTAAGCCTTCTTAGATAATTACATGGTACAATGTTATAAATTCCCCCTCAAAAAAGTGAGAACAAAAAAACTACTAACATGTCATTATAACATTGGACTGTATATCAGGAAATATATATATGACAGAAGAATCATGTGGAATCGTGTGGGCATCTGGACAGAATGTCCGCCATTACATTATCCGAACCACGGATAGCTCGAACCGAGAAATGAAATGGTTGAAGAGCTATGGCATAACGAGTGGACCTCGAGCTCTTCAAGTTTTTGCTCTGAATAGCAGTAAGCGCTTTCTGGTCGGTTTCCACAATGAAATGTGCGCCTAGAAGAAATCTTTGTAACTTCAGAATAGACCATACCATAGCCAATAACTCACGGTCTAAAACCGAGTAATTCTTTTCTGCAGCATTTAATTTCCTAGAGATATACATCACCGGATGCAGAGTATCAGAATACTCCTGCATTAGTGCTGCCCCAATCCCAGTTGACGAGGCGTCACTTCGAAGAACAAAAGTCTTCTCAATAGTAGGTAACCTAAGAATAGGTGGAGATGAAAATAGGTCTTTAACCTGGTCCAATGAGGATTGACATTCTTTTGACCAGCGGATCAAATTAGGCGACCCTTTCTTCAATAAAGTAGAAAGCGGTGCCATAATGGAGGACAGATTCGGAATGAATCGTCCGTAGAATTGGATCAAACCTAATAGACTCCTTACTTGTTTCTTTGTCTTAGGGACCGAAATGTTAAGTATTTTTGAAACATTGTGGTCCTCTGTCTTTAAAAGACCATGACCAACACGATGACCTAGGAAAGAAATCTCACTAAATCCTATAAAGGCTTTAGAGGGTTTTGCAGTCAAGTTATACTCGCGAAGAGTAGACAGTAATTCGTATAAACCCAAATAGTGATCTTCCCAGGAATCACTGAATAGACAGATATCATCTAGATATGCTATGACATCTGTACGATATGCGAGAATTCGCCGCATCATGCGTACGAATGTAGCAGGGGCGTTCATAAGACCAAAAGGCATGAAATTCCATTGGAATAAACCCCTAGGTGTAGAAAAAGCTGTAAAAGGTTTGGCACGTTCAGTTAGCGGGACTTGCCAATAACCTTTAGACAAATCTAGTTTGGTAAAGAATCTAGAATTAGAAAGTTTATTGAGTAGCTCTTCTAATGAAGGCATAGGTTCAGCGTCGAACTTCGTAACTTGGTTCAATTTGCGATAATCTACGCAAATGCGAATGTTATTATCCTTCTTTCGAACAATAACCATAGACGAAGAGTATGCTGAAGTGGATGGTTCAATGATTTCCAAACGTATCATTTCATCCAATTCTTTTTCGACTTGAGACTGGAAATGGATAGGTATTGGATAGGGTCTGACTCTGATAGGATTATGATCAGTTAGCACAATGTCATGTTCAATGACATGTGTGTGTCCCGGGATGTCTGTAAGAACATCCTGAAATGTTTGCAACATCGAAGAAACTTGTCGATGTTCCTCAGCGGAAAGATTTGGAGAAACGGTCACGTTTTTCCAAGATTCCGTAGAATAAAGTGGGACCATAGAAAGAGGAAGATTGACATCAGAAAAAGTAGTTTCCTCATCCTGTATAACTGACAGCGATGAGTATTGACCATGAGGTACTTGAGAATTGTCCGTTGCCTGGAAAATAGGCTGCAAATAGTCTGGTCTTTCATGAAATTCCGTGAGCATATTTATGTGGAAAGTTTTATGCTTTCCATCAATATCGACAACATAGTCGACATCAGAAATTTTGGAGACTATTGCATATGGACCTTTCCATGCAATTAGAAGTCTGTTCTCCCTTGAAGGAAGTAGAACGAGAGCTTTGTCACCTGGACAAAGTTGTCGTAGACATCTATTCTTATTCGCAAACTGCCTTGCCTTTTCTTTAGCAAATTCGGAAGACGAAGTTGCTAGTCTGCATGCCTCAATGATTTTTTTCCTAAGAGCAATGACGTACTCATAAGAAGACTGAGTCTCATCGCTAATATTATCGGCAGTGATTAGATCGTGAAGTAAAGACATAGGGCCGCGCGGTTGCGCGCCAAAGACAAGTTCAAAAGGGGAAAACCCCGTATGTTCATTGGGGACCTCTCTATACGCAAAGAGAGCCGCGGGTAAGACCCTGTCCCAATCCTGAGGATGATCCTCAGTTATTTTACCCAGTAAAGTTTTTAGAGTCCTATTTAAACGTTCGACCAACCCATTAGACATTGGGTGATAGATACTGCTGAGAGACCTTTTTATATGTAGCATAGACATTACCTGTGACATAGTGTCTGATATAAGTTGAGTGCCATGGTCTGACAATATTTCTCCGGGAAAACCCAAGCGAGAAAATATCAGCCAAAGAGCGTCTGCGATATCAGCAGTTGAGATGCTCTTGAGAGGTATTGCCTCTGGCCAACGTGTGCACATATCGACACATGTAAGAATAAATTGATGCCCTCTAGCCGACTTAATTCTAAAAGGACCGATAATATCTATTGCCATTTTTTGAAAAGGGCGAATTGGAATGTCAGCAGCCTGAATAGGCGCAGCATGTCGTGGTCCTTTAGATTTGACCTCCTGACATACTTTGCAAGAGCGACAGTACATTCGTATGTCCTTGCTCACAAATGGCCAAAAGAAAGCCGCAAGAACTCTCGACTTTGTACGGGAAAAACCCATATGTCCAGCACATTGCGAGTCATGAGCATGTTGCAATATTTGCACCCTCATGCTCTTAGGCACAAGAATTTGTGAATGAGTGGATGTAGTCGAGTCTTGTACCATACGTACAAGTACGCCGTTCTTCATAGAAATCCAAGATTTTCTATTAGTATTTTGATTAGGATCACCTTTTTTTGCTAGAATGAAGAATTTTTGTAACGACGGATCTTCTTCTTGCAATTTGATAAATGAGTCACGTGTAATAGTCAAGTGACTATTTTGTTCATTTACTTCATCATTATTAGTTAATGAAGTTTGAGGTGGATCCAGAGCATGTGCTCTTGTGACCACCGTATTGGTAGCTTCAATGTTTTGCTCTTCCCAAACAGCAATCTGCTGTGGGGTACATTCCCTAACTCCGTGAATACGACCAATAATAAGGTCCGCAATAGGGTTTGGAAGTAGACACGCGTGGACCTCTCCCGTGAAGAAAGGAGTAGCAATATGTATTATGGCAGTAGGATATTTTTCCAACGTGCCACCAAATGTGACACATTTGATGACCTTTCCTGTAGCACAGAATGGATCTACAAGAGATTGCCTAACCCCGACAGTAGTACATCCAGAATCAAACAACACCGAGACTGGATTACTATTTACAAGCCCCTTATGTAATATAAGAGAACCTCTCCCATCATGAGCAACATTAGCAGGAAGAGCGGGCAAAGGATGACCACAGCTTAGAGTACTAATGGTTTTCGGATCAAATAAAGTACTGCATTGGATACATTTATTTGCCCTACCAAAGTCAAAAGATGAGCATCCGATAGCATTATGGTCTTTATCATTATTAACCTGTTTATCTGCTCCCTGAGATTCTTGTTGAACAGAGTTTGTCTGTTGATATCTTTTTCTCTTCTGTTGCGATCTACCGCGACCATTATTGCCTCTGCAATTATCATTAAAGTCCCTACTGTAATTTTTATCCTGGTTTGCGTTCCAGTTTCCATAACTGTCATTACCATCTCTATGCTGTTGAGAACCTCTATTATCTTGGTATTGAGGTCTCTGCAAATAATATTTTCCTCTATACCGATTACCTTTATGAAAATTTCTAAAGTTACCGGGAATAGAATACCGTGTAATATTAGGTTGTCTCCAGTTCTGGGAAGAAGAATCTCCCTGAAATTGATTACCATGGTTCTGGGCATAATTACGGTTACTCTTTTTATTGAAATTTTGCTGGCTACCCTGAAATTTACGCATAAAATTCGGGCCATAAGGTGCTGCCGAAGCAACTGGCAGACCTTCTTTTACCTTAGAGTTGCTAATGGTTATGTGAGGATGTGCAGTAACATACTGGCTACAGTATTCTTCCATTTCTTTTATATTTTTAGGCTTACGCTCATGAAGAAAAGAAAGAAAAGCTTCATTAACAGAAGACATAACCTTGTCTCTAAGAAGTAAGTCCATGAGGGCTTCAAATGTACTTTCTGTCTTAGAAAGCTCAACCCATCGTAAAAAAGTAAGACGTATGCCTGAGATGAATTCTGAGAATTCAACTCCAGTTTCTGGTAACATGTTTTTAAATTTAAGACGATATCCGTCTTCGTTAAGTTGGTACTTCTTTAACAATGCCGCCCTGACAACCTCATAGTTGTTCTTGTCAGGCACATCTACCATACCCAACAAAGTCAAAGCATCACCTCTAAGTATCTTGGACAGATGATAAACATATAATGTTTTATCTATATTATGCACCTTACATGCACTTTCAAATCTATCTAGATAAAATGTTATATCATCAATTGAAGCATTGAATGCTGGTAAATTAAGCTTGAAATCAACAGCATTAGACTTATTAGCAGATGATACCTTATTAGCATCATTAGCATTACTAGATAACTTCAACTTTTCTAACTCCAAAGCTAAGAGTTTTTCTTCATGTTCCATTTTTGCTTTTCTCTCATCAGCTTCTCTTTGTAACCTTCTTTCTTCAGCCTCAGCCTGTTTTTCTAATCTTTTATTTTCAGCCTCTATTTCAAGTCTCTTATTTTCAGCTTCTTTTTCAAGTCTCTTATTTTCAACCTCAGCCTGAAGTCTCTTCTCCTGAGATTCTGCTTCTCTTTTTTGTTTTTCCATTTCCATTTGTAATCTCTTTTCATCTACCTGCATCTGCAGTTTTAAATTTTCAGCATCTATTCTCTTTTGTTCAGTTAGTTCTTTCATTTTCTTTTCCTCCGACTTCAATGCCTTGGCATATTGAACAGTCGCAAATTCTTCTAATTTATCACCTGTCTTCCCAAGGGCTTTACCCTGCTCAATAAAGTACTCAAATGTAGACATGATGTCTAAAATGTGAGTACAGAACCTGAAATAATTAATTATCTTATTTCAATCTTAATAGCAACAAGACTTAATAAAGTGCTTGTATAATTACTATGTTTACTCCAATCTCTGTGGGAAACAAGACTTGACACCAATTTGTATTATCAGTTGTACAATAATATCACAAGTCACCTCTTAATTATCAGTGCACTACCCAAATCAGTGCATAACCATCAGTTATTTATCATAACTGCACTACAATAGTGCATAAGGAAAAAACCACCAGCTAGTTATGATAAGTGCACTATAGATCAATAGTGCATGAGCATATATGTAACAATAGTGAAAGCTAACTATGCAAGAACTATGCAAACAATAACAAGACAATGTAAACAATAACAAAGTACCAACAATGTAAACAAAACAAAGATCAAAGTCAATGTAAACAATAACAAAGATCAGAGTCAATGTAAACAATAACAAAGATCAACGTCAATGTAAACAATAACAAAGATCAGAGTCAATGTAAACAATAACAAAGATCAAACAATACGAAAACATTCGCATAAGTCAAATAAATAAACAGCGAAACTAAAAAGAATATGATGACAGAATGCGAAGATATGACAAACAAATGACGCTACAGTATATACACAAAAATTTACGTGAAGAACTGAATAATAGAAAAGAGGAGACCTACAAATACAAACAATTGAAATCGAAACTAAAAAACAGAAAGAAAGAGAGAAACAAAAAAAAAATATACAAAAAACGAAAATAAAGCACAACTCGTCACAACTAAACAGATATAGCAACGATTGTCGCTAGCAAATTTCACAGTAGGAAATTCGCACAGTCCCTAACGAAAACGCTAACAGTAGAACCTCTGTGACGTGGTATCATCTACTGAAAGACACCGCCCAACCGAGAAAACCCGCAGAAATATAAACATATAAATACAAATCCAAATAACATATAACATGTAAACATATAAAGAGTGCGAAAAATGTGATAGACAGAAGGCTCAGTTAGAACATAAGGGCACAGTTCACAAACAAAACAGGCCACTTAACTTCTATGTATCCACAACGTCAGCACAGTTCAGAACAGGATGTGATCAGCATTCTTAGGACAATGATCCAACGTTGATCCATATCTGCTCTCGTAAACTGCCATGACGAAGGAAATGAGCTTCTAACAGGAAACAGCTTCTGACAGGAAACAGCTTCTGAACTTGACCTTCTGAATCTGCAACAGTAATTCTGAGACCGGAACAGTTGTTACGGCACTTGTCCTTCTTCTCAACAGATCAGGAAATCCATTCGCTCGGTACTTGTCCTTCTATTTGTAGACAAACTTCAATACCGCCGAGCAGCGCCGGGTAGTTTCAAAATATCAACAACTGTCAGTACTGCTGCGTCTTTCAAAAAATTTCATCAAAGGTGATGAATAGCAACTGCAATGTTGTCTTGTAGTCTGCTGATGATGTCTGGGTTTGTTGACCCCCTTGAGAGTTGGTACCAGAATAAACCAACTATTGGCCACCATGAATTGATAAGGGTGGAATTAGGATGCCGTCAAATTACCACCTCTATCGACACCAGGTATTACAATGCAAGATGTGGGTGTCTTATCTGGTTTAGATTGTTGCGGTGTGTGTGTTGCAGTAGAACAGTTCAGGGTACACCACAGGCAACATGACGTGTAGAGTCATAAAAATGGTAACTTCGCTTTAGGTTTATACCATTTATTGCACGCCACAAAACAGTCATGATACTTATGTTATCATCAGCATAGTATAACGAATGCAGCATTCAAACTCATGTTAACTGACAGTCATGTAGGAGTCAATACTCAATAGTTGTATGGAAAACAAATATCATAGCGAAGCTTGATAAATAATACATATAACTTCTGCAACCGTGGTCAGCTGCAGATCCTTAATGTTCATAGACAATAATAATTATTCCTTCCTGATGCTAGCAGATCAGATGTATACAATACGTCCGTTTACTGTCTGCACGTGAGTAGCATACATGGATTACAGGTCAGCTCGACCTTTATAACCTTCCTAAGTCTAACCATCTGACTTGGACGTGATCTCTGATATAACGAATCCTGGAACACAGACAATAGTCTTGTTGGTCTAGAGCGACCCATAGATATATAACTAGTTCAGGTATAAAGATACCGATGACTTAATCCTAGTCAAAGTACCTCTCCATTTTGAATCACACAGGCGAGCAAAAAGGCGACAAAATGACGAACCTCTAGATGATAGCCTAAAGTTCGATACAAGAGGAATTACCTTATTTCGGAAAATCAACCATGAACATATGCCTCCAGGCAGGCTTGAATAATACGGGGAAATAGTCTAGTTAGCTAACTAACTCACAAAGACAATGTATTTCCCTCAGAGAATCACAAGACGCAGTCGCGTCCGCTCGCTAATCAGTCCATTTCTCAACTGCCCGACCTGGGCGGAACAACAAACGACAACCAAGTCGAGACATGCGCAGAGTGACAATCTCTGAGTCGCTGTTCACAATAAGACGATTCTAAGAACATTCGAGATAAAAGTCTTACACAGTCGCGCCTTTTATGGACATGAACAGAAGCGTTAAGAAAGGTTTCAAACATCTACAACAGTTGACTGATACTACCAAATAAGGAGATATGGTCACGCTTCGTTCAAGACATTATAGACCGAACGTGTCTCTATACAAGAGGAGGTAAACTCATAAAAAATAGCAGTATCGATATATCGGGTTCTGTCCCTTTGACCATAAAATATATATAACATGCATTTCAGTCAAATAATGATCATACATACGAAAAACGATCATACAAAGACTTTGGAAAAAAGTAATTATTTGTGCGTAACAGGGGCCAAAAACAAAATCGGTGGCGAGCAACAGTTGCAGCTCTCTGTTCCACGTGGAACCAGACGGAATTACTGTCGTAAATTTATTTTGAGAGAAAGAGTCTTAGAAATAGTAGTCCGGTTTAGAGTGTAGAATGATGGTGAAAAGCTCAGTGATAGAAATGTAGAGATTAAATAGTTGCTTCACAGAGTGCTGGAGGAGAGTAAAGACAGACTTATTTACGACAAATCGTTTCTCTCAATCTACTCTTCAGGCTCATACTGGTCAAACAATTATTTGCCAGTTTCCAGACTCACACCTGCTCTCACACCGATTTGGTGCTTCAAACACACAGACGACGTGGATACAACTATCTTAAACAAATAGGGGAAATTTTATGGGCTTTGGGTAGTCCAACACAATAACGATTAAGTTTATGTTGTTTATTAAAGTTAAAAAAGACAATCACTAAAATAATCATTTGTTTACAGCAAGAATTATCAAAATTACAGAAAAATGCAAATAACAAGGTAGGGAGGGGGTGAAGAAGATTGGTATCGACTAAGCCCGTCCCGCTTATTAGACAAAGATAAACCCAGTCCAAAGATAGATAGTTATCAGGAACATAGGTAAGTTAACCTAACAGTGAAGCTAATTACTCTGAAAGAGGTGTTACAAAATTAGGTATGGGTGGTAGAAAGAATCCTGTTCTTCCCAATTGTTCTTCCCTTTACTAAGCAAATGAAAAGGAGGGGGTTTTAAAACAGAGTTAACAAATTATCAACTATCCCACTTAAAGGAACAATGTAGGGTATACAGAAAAGATATATATTACCAGGTAAGCAAGTTACCAAAATGGTTACACAAAAGATTTAATTTCATGTCATTCATACACGCGCTAGTAAAGGCCTTCACTCATCTTGCTCTCACTTACCGATTGTGAAAAAATCTGGCACTCCATAGAATAACACAACAGCAGTTACACCTCAAACTAAATGTATGAGTGTTAGTTCAATTTCCAGCCCCAGATTAGCGGGTAGGCTGTCAGCACATAAAAAAGGATCCCGTAATCGCTGGAAAATGAATCTGTAATTGTGTCTCTTTTCTTAATAACAGTTTCTATGGGAGGGCACGGTCTCTGATACCGGGGTGAGGATGGTGTGGTCTATTTGACTTTGCCGCTGATAATAAAAATTATTACGCGTGCTGATACATTTTATCCGTGAGGTATGGTTTAAGTCCAGGGAGAAAACTAGTCACATCACTGTTCAGTAAATATGTATTCTCTCTCTGTATCGCTAAACTAACAAAAAACTCGGGCCGGTGTTCTTCTTCCCGTTACAACTTAGTTTGCTTGATGGTGTGTTAAATTTGTCTTTTGGTGTGCTTTCTTTGCTATAAGTTAGATAGCGGAATTCCAAACATAGAATCGCCTCAAAGATTAAAAATTTACACAGTCTCAACAAGTTCTGAGTCAGGGAGACTCTACACACTGTTTATGCTTTGCTTTGCTTAGATTGATTTGCTTTATTGCTTTCTTAATGCTGGGATCGCACAGGTTACGATCACTCTGTTTGAAAGAAAAAAAGACATGTAATATACCGAAAACAAATAACCTTCTAAAGCGCGATGAATTTCCCGTTAAGACTATTTATATACGCTCGCGTATTTAATTATGTATTTAATAAACACTGCGCGAGTTTTAGTGGTTAAAACACACATCTATAAATATAGGACTTAACTAAATTTATTAATTATAAATTCCTTCGCGACTTTAAAAGTTAATTTAAGCATTTAACATCTCTTATCTTTTGGAAATAATATAGGTATATCATTACATTTACAACTGGAACTATTGAGATGGTTTAATTTAATAGATTTAAATTAACACAAAATCCAGTGAAATAGAATGAATGAACTAGACCACTGATCACTTTACACAATATATATATATATATATATATATTACCGCTTTGTACAGAAATAGAATTCACTGCAAATATATATAAAAATCCATGGGATAATCTAGCAAGATTTCAAATATAGCTAGTGCTTCTGTTAAGTTCTGGCCAGCGAGTGATAAAGTGTATTTCTACGTGGTATGTATATATCTAGAATGAAATGAAAGATGAGTGGGACATGAGAAACTTGACACCTTTTTAGATCTCAGAAGACTTTTGGGGATCTGACCGCCAGACTAAAGAGAGAAGCCGCCCCTGGCCTCTCGTATCTTCGCTCGCTGCTTGCGTCGGCTTTCCCCGTTCGCTCCCACTGCGATCGGTTCCGTGTTTAACACCGAGATGCGAAATCGTTTCAGGGACCACTACTGTCTTTGATCGTGGCGCTAGCTTTCCTGAGATCCCCCCAGCCCGTTTCTTTGATCGTGGTCGCTGCTATCTGTTTGATGCTGGCACCGCCCCCACTGGCCAAGTTAATGAAAATACTGCATATTGATTGCTCAAGAGATGTCCATGGGCGTGATTTAGCCTCTCCTTAAATCAATGCGATGACCAGAATGAACGGTAGATAAACTGTCCACATATCAATCAGCAAGCGTGTTGCCAATCTGCGTGGAAAGGTTGCATAGCTAATGAGTCCAGGTGAAAAGAAAAATCCCGTTTGACGAAAGGTTACAATATTTCGGGGGCACTGATGTTATCCAAGGGGTCGTTACGAAGAGTCGTATCATATCATTCAGGGTCGGCTGCGTTCGTCTGTCACAATTACTAAGAAACTGAGCACGTGTTTGTTCACAGAAGTCACTTATTATTCTTTTGGTTTTATTTTTTTTCTTACATTTCATTTAGACAACGACGCCAATCATATCTTTCATCGGAATCATAAACACTCACCGGGCACATCGATAACATCTGATAGAAAATCCATAACTGAGATTATTATTATTAGTAGTAGTAGCAGTAGCAGCAGCACCAGCAGCCATAATTACAAGACCAATGAACTACATGGGAAGGAGCTCTGCAGGGGTCCTTGAAATGGAATGACATATAGCATATGTCGTCTCTTAGACTCAGCTTCATTATCACATCAATGATATTCTGCCATCATCTGCAAATCTTGTGAGATGGGGAAAGTCCGTTGATGCTCAGTGCCCCCTATGCCAAGAGGAGCAGACTGTCGTAAAACGTGTGTGTAAACCCACTTCTTTGTTAACAAGTATGCCCAGCCAATCCACGTTCAACAGACTGTGAGCCAGAATAAATTACACGAAGTATACGCCATCTTGTTCCCCCAAGATGGCGGCAGACAGAATAAAATTAGGAATAAGCCCTGTATTTCGGGACTCGGTCACGGAATGTACGAAACCGCCGAGAACCAATCAAAAGAGTTCCTTACGCACTGGCAGATTCCTTGCGTCTACCTATATAAACGGGCGCATTTTATTAAAAAAAAAACACACAAACACGAAGGCCAGCACGACCGACTGGGGAAAGAGAAAGCTGTCAACATTGATTTATTGCTTACCTGCGTGACCGGGCACTCTTGCTTCACTAAAGTCGAGTCCAAATCTGGCTTGTATTAATCTTAGAGGGTAGGTAAACTTACTATGAACTGGTAGGAGAATAGGCCTATATCAGATATATAATGATTGTATTTTTTGTGTGTCATTTATACTACCTATATATTTTGTTTTACTATGAATGTATCAGGTATACTGATTGTATCTTGGGGAATTAGGTATAATGATTGTATTTCCTGGTATGATTGCTGAAGACGATAACCAACCTGAAATATAACCTATCAGTCCTTTTTAGGGCTCATATAACTCCAACCTGAAATATAACCTATCAGTCCTTTTTAGGGCTCATATAACTCCAACCTGAATATAACCTATGACTATATCATGTATAATGATTGTATGTTATAGTATCATGTATAATGATTGTGTATGACTGTTGAAGAAGGAAACCACCAGAAAATAGCCTACACCTGTATATATTTAATATAACTTTAGATTTTGTTTTACTATGAATGTATCAGGTATACTGATTATATCTTGGGGAATTAAGTATAATGATTGTATTTCCTGGTATGATTGTAGAAGAAGAAAACCAACCTGAATATAACCTTTAGGACTCATATAACTACAACAGTATTGTTAGGATATATTTTACCAGCCAGTATAGCACTTATCAGAGATGGCCTGGTATATTATAGGTGGAAGGAAACGGTTGTATCATACCTAGGTGTACAAATTATTGGATGTATTCATGTATTGTTATCAGAAAGAATGTTTTGCAAGTAGACACCTGTCTTGTCTCGCTATTGCTAAATCATACTGAGCCATGTTGTCATTCATCCTACATGCAGACACCTGAGACACGCTCATCTCATATACACTAGAAATAGGTGGGCTTGATGACAGAAATTAGCCCCTATTTTTCCTTGTTACAGGTTTTATTCGTGTCATCCAACCTGAGGTCGTATTATTGAGTCAATCCAGCTGCCTGGAACTTCGCAGGAGCACAGTGATTGTACCGGAGCTACATCCTTAGTCCCCCTCAGTCTTGGGTGGGCTAAAGGAACGATCTTCAGCGGGTGTTGTGTGCAACAAATTAGGAAGGACAGGACTGTTCTAAGAGATGAGTACACATTAGTACCATTTGCGTCGGCAATTGTGCATTTAACTGTCAATGACGAAAAGTGATTTAGCGTAGTGAGAGACAAGATTAACAGCACAGCTATTAAATTTTCTATAATTAATTAACAGCACAGCTGATATCTATAATTTTGTTCCTATATTGGAAGATTTAGTGTAATATATAAATATATATATATAAATATATATAAATATATATATATGTAAATCATATGTAAACTTACAAATCCATTGCATTCCATCTTCCAACACCCATCCTTCAGCACAAGAGTAGATAATGTATATACTTAATAAATAAGGAAATTGTATTTGAACGACTTGTCAAGTTTATAATTGTTAAGTGAAATCTGTTTCCTTGTTTTAATATCACAGTTAGTTACACAGCGGGGTGGCATTTTATGACTGTCTCCTCTCTACTAATTTTTCGAGATCAGATCATTCACAGCCGTAACTAATTTGTGATACCAGTAGTTCTCTTATACACTGGGACTTCACCATTTTCCTGCAGAAATTATATTTCTGTATTGTCAGTACTATACTGATCCTAGAGCCAATAAAAACCTCACGCTACACAGACACTGGATTATGTGCTGTCAGCTTGTAAGGTGTCGTTAGGGCAAGGGCGATACACATGGCACCAAAATATGAATGAGCTGTTTCCTACAACAGACCTGACACTGATGAGGGCGAGCAGCTAAGTCAGACCGAATACAACAAATACATAATTTCTTAGAGCAGAAAAGTCAGCACATCCCAAACCAAATATCATTTTACCATCTATTCTTAACTGTGCAAATGACTGGGAGATGGCAGTAGATTTACCTGGGCGAGGGACATACCCGGAAATCCTTAGATCTCGAAGACGACCAGACATAGTTCTACACTCCTTATTGTTGCACCAGATTATAATGATTGAGCTAACCGTGCCATTTGAATCCAGATTGGACGAGCAGTACTCGTTCAAATTGGCCAAGTACAATGATCTGGTCATGGATTCGAGACGTGACGGATTCACAGCAAAAATCGTATCTATTGAGGTAAGTGCAAGAGGTCTAGGGGTTGCCTCATT
Organism: Oreohelix idahoensis; assembly: GCA_024509875.1. Classification (NCBI taxonomy): domain Eukaryota; kingdom Metazoa; phylum Mollusca; class Gastropoda; order Stylommatophora; family Oreohelicidae; genus Oreohelix; species Oreohelix idahoensis. Next base: position 538,071 of record JAMPIV010018354.1, on the reverse strand, counting down.
ATATGATCTACTGAAATTATTGGGTGTGAAAGGACAGTCAAGAACAAGGGCACTTAAGAGGCTCGGTGAAACGGCGGAAAGAGCATCGTGTTGGCTGTGGAGCTACCGAACAGGGTATGAAATTTAGGACAGTAATTTATTTACAACGTAATGGCTACTTTAACAATTGCCTCCAGCTGGCAGCATGGATAAAATCAGGAGTGAAGTTAAAAGTTGAAAACCAAGTTCGAGGAGGTTCTGTTCGCAATGCAGGCGGGAAAGATAGCAGGAGGCGGACACTTGGGAGTCATGACCCAAGTGCCCCCCCCCCCCCCCCAACCCCCTTCAGAGTGTAAAGAAGATAAAGTGCCGAAACACTTGTCCGACGGGGAGAATATTGCTGATGGTCAGATTGTCTCCTGTTGTATCGCACTGTACACTTTTTATCATAACTGACTGGGAAAACACTCCTGAGGTGATAGCCCTCATCTTTTGGGGGTGGGGGGGGGGGAGAGATTGGCTTGGTGTTCCTTTAGGGGTCTTCTCTTCTCTTCTGCTTGTTGTGAGCTTCTTTTCGCCCAATCTGAGGTGGCGCCGTAGGGAACATCGCCACTTGGAGCGATCGGCAGCATCATCCTACCAGGTTGCTGAATTTATGTCCAGTGCCTTCATGTCTCTCTTGCAAACTGAGATTAAGAACAGTATATGCCAGATAAGAACAGAGTGAAGAGTATAAGTTAAAGCCAATCCTTGTCGTTAAACACACGAAGAAATATTGTCTCGGACCGATTTTATTCTAGGAAAGTGAGTCATGGAGACTGAGCAAAGATAATCCAACTGACAGATAAAGTAACTAATGAAGAATGTTCGAGAAGAGATAATGGACAGAGGAACATAATGAAAACATAAGAAGACAAACTTCCACAGGATATGTGCCGAGAAGACCATTCGAAAACACCCTTACAGAAGGGGACCAAAAATGGACAGAGATAAAGAGAAACGAAAATGAACAAGTTTAACTGGGAAGAGATCGACAACAGAATATTTCTACAACACCAAAGACCGAGACCTGTGGAGAGACTTGATGGCTTACGCTTCATGACATGGTATTTAACGATGACGATAGACGGCCCACGTATATGATTGGGAGTGAGATGTACTGTTTGAATTCATTTATTCTCGTTTAGCTGCGTCTGAAGCATGTCATAAAACAGTTCACGGGCACCCCTCCTGTCTTATACCAGTCGCTCAAGTTCTGTCCACCACTTTTTCCCCCCATGTTTTTCGGTCACTCTTTTCTTTTACCTTGGAGATTGCAGAACAAGAACTGCCTTGTAAAGCTGTCAGCTGACTTCCTCCGTGCCTGTCACACGCTAACATCAGCTGACTTCCTCCGTGCCTGTCACACACTAACATCAGCTGACTTCCTCCGTGCCTGTCACACGCTAACATCAGCTGACTTCCTTGCATGTCACACGCTAACATCAGCTGACTTCCTCCGTGCCTGTCACACGCTAACATCAGCTGACTTCCTCCGTGCCTGTCACACGCTAACATCATCTGACTTCCTCCGTGCCTGTCACACGCTAACATCAGCTGACTTCCTCCGTGCCTGTCAGACGCTAACATCAGCTGACTTCCTCCGTGCCTGTCACACGCTAACATCAGCTGACTTCCTCCGTGCCTGTCACACGCTAACATCAGCTGATTTCCTCCGTGCCTGTCACACGCTAACATCAGCTGATTTCCTCCGTGCCTGTCACACGCTAACATCAGCTGATTTCCTCCGTGCCTGTCACACGCTAACATCAGCTGATTTCCTCCGTGCCTGTCACACGCTAACATCAGCTGACTTCCTCTGTGCCAGTCACACGCTAACATCAGCTGATTTCCTCCGTGCCTGTCACACGCTAACATCAGCTGACTTCCTCCGTGCCTGTCACACGCTAACATCAGCTGACTTCCTCCGTGCCTGTCACACGCTAACATCATGTCTTCACTCCTTGTTGCTCAGATATTTGTCTGGTTCTGTCTATATGTCCCATATTGGTAATCTCAATTATGGAACAAGGCTGTCTTATATAAAGTCAGAAATAGCAGAGGCATTTCAAGTGTTCGAAAGAATGTCCCATCTAACTGAAGTTGAAAGTCCCAATCGATAGACTTAACTAATGCACAGTGAGATTTTAAGATCAAACTAAAGGACCTTTAGGCACGCGTTTGAAGAATGAAATACAAGGGAATAAATTATGCATTCCAAAAGAAAGACAGAAAAACAAAAGAGAACAGAGTGAAAGAACATTAGTTCCAAGAGTGATTGCTTGCTGAGAGTGAGAAGAAAAAAAGAAAAAAGATCATATCTTGTAAATGCAGTGTCAGCAGACTGGCTGTGTTTTAAGTCCACTCCTTCTGTTCTGTTCAAATGAATTCCATTACCCGACCGTCCTGTTTCAGCCTCCAAAGTTTTCAAGTTGTTTACTCTTTGTGGGGCAGGACTTACGAAAATCATGTTTTCTCCAGCTTTGTGCCCGTGCGTATGCAGCATGGATGATCTCACCATCCCTTCTTTGCTCTGAGCGTGGAGATGGGCCATCACGTAAAGAAAAGATTTCACGCAGATAAATTGCTTGTTGAGTGAAAGAGCGGCATTGCAGAGCACAAGTTAAACCAGTCTTACGCTTGAATATGTCTGGTGTAATAACATTTTGAGGGAGATGCGTGGCAGTAGACAGAAATAGTCACGAATGTGAATAGATAGTGGTGTATGGCAGTCAGGAGAGGAGGTAAATATATATATATATATATATATATATATATATATATATATATATATATATATATATATATATATATATATATATATATATATATATATATATATATAAAATCTCTTCTATCCTGCCACAATCGCAACACTTTTAAAAGTCAGTGTACAGGGAAAAAAGGAATACTCATGTAAAAATCAGTCTCAGGTTAGATATACTAACCGGAGATTCTCGCCTCGAGTAATAGCGGGCGTACATAAAAAAAAAAAAAAAAAAATATATATATATATATATATATATATATATATATATATATATATATATATATATATATATATATATATATATATATATATATATATATATGAATGATCGAAATAACCTATACAGTCCTTTTCATAAGGACAACAAAGTCTGTTTCAATATAACTATTCATGAAGGGTGGCACACCTCACTAGTAGAGAAACACACCATAATTCCCATGTCCGTCTAATCTAACTTCCACGTGTTAGACTAACTAAGAAATCCAGCGAATAGGAAATATCTCCCTTCCGCGCAGTATGTTGACTCAGCTGAGGGTAAATCCACAGGAAAATGGCGTGTGGTGGATTCAGTGGGTTACCGCTCCATAATTCGTTGATGTGAACTTAAGACTTAACGTCGCCTTTCGGGAAAGGTGTATGCGCTTGGTAAAAAGCAAAGACAATGGCCAGTCAATTAAGGGCACTGCTATGGTGGATTGCTTTGGTAAACGGTGGTTGTCTTAAATGAAGACGTACTGAAATTAACAGCTCATTGCCTAGTGGTGATACAAAAATTATAATGCTTAACGCATATAATGATCCGTAAGACGTGGGTTTAATCATACACTATGACGCCAGGAAATGAGTAAATCAGCAACTTAGGAAAGCATTACAACAGGCAATAATGACACCTTGAAACACACAAACATGAAATGTGATTGACAGGGGCTGGCCAATTCCAAGGACTCCGCAATCTCTCTGAAAAATACAAAGTAGATTCCCCACTATCAGCCAAAAATCATATCAAAGTCTTTATACATTGCACTGCAGACAACATAATAACAAAAACAACGACACAAACCACCCTCTACCCTCCCTGTCAATGTTCGGGACACAGGCGCGAGCCGCCACGGTCCCTTGGCTCCGCCCTTTAGCGATCGGAACTAGCTGGCGGAGTTCGCGATGAAAGTAAACACTTTGCGGGCTTAGCAGTTATCTCGGAAAGGGGGGGGGGGGGGAAGAATTAAATATGCTGGATATATTCTCACGGGGGGGGGGGGAAATTATGTATGCTGGATATGTTCTCACGAGCAGGTCAAGAATGTAAATATAATACATGTTTTGGGCTTATGTCTTTTTCTTTTCGCCCACACTTAATAAGTTTGGTCATCTAGATTGCTCTGGGTGAACCCAGAAAAATATTTATACAGGTATAGAGTGATCTCTTTGTGAGAGGGAGGCCATAAAAAATGGAGTTTTACATATTGGGCCTACAATGTCTCGGGTATTCATTCTCGGGAGTGCATTACTCCCCACGGTAAATTATCCCATATTTTGGTTTACCAAACAACAAAACATGTAATATGCCCGTTAAAGTTTACAACACAAATCGGTCTGGCAAGATAATCATTAAAATCAGTATCTTTATATAGAAAGATACACATAATTTTGGGAAGTTACTGGTAGTTAACCAATTGGTAGCAACTCAGATTAATTAACATAACCACGTGCACAACGTCCTTTGAAAAAAGAAATGAACACTTTATGAATTGTCTGGTGAGAACGTTTGCAGTATTAAATTACACCTTCATAGGAAAATTGACTTTAGTAAAGTAACTCGTTTTTATTTAAAAATTTAAAAGCTAGCGCGGTTTTTTTTAAATAACAAAGTGTGCTTACCGATTTTACAAGAATTATTCCATTCTAAAATGCATCTGATGTCAGGCTTAACAGCACAAATTCCACTGTGCAGGTAGGAGATCATTTTGCACTTTTGAAACAACAAGCAACGAATATTGTTCGAGTCCAAATTACATACCTAGGTTCTGCCGTAGGTCGCTTCAGATTTCGCGAACACCAGGACGACAAGCAGCGAGTCAGGGGACAAATATTAGGGAACCGGGAGTTTGCTCCCCTGCTACCAGAGATGAAAGATTTCTCATACAGGGGACCAGAGAAGTAGCGGGAGACTTGCTCGCTGGTGTCTCAGTCTGAAAGGGCTGAAGGAGAAAAGCGGACCGGTCAGTTGAAAAGGCATGTCGACTCGCTTGTTTCCCCTCTTCTCTGACTCAAAAGATATTTATATGATCGCCGCTTCCAGCATGAAAAGATTTACAGACTTCTTTGTGTAGCCGTAGCAAAACATCAGATGAGGGTGGGCTACAGACTGTCTAATTTAAGAGTGACGCTTCCGGTGCCAGGAATTATATTGGCAGACACTACTTAGACGTAAAGGGGAGGAGATAACGATAAGAGAGAGAGAGAGGCGGTTCTAAAGGCTAGAAAAGTGACATAAGTTTTCTTATTCAATTTACCACACCTCCATCTTGAAAACATGTACGTCATGACATTAGAGCATTAAGACTCAGCACACCCAAATGTTAGCAAATACGCTTTATATATATATATATATATATATATATATATATATGCTTTAATTTCCATTCATTGGCAAAACACAGGGGAGTTAACTCGTCCATAAGATTATAGTCAACAATGACATGAAGGGAGGATAATTCATCACACTAGATACTAGTCTGTAAGTATCTTTCTAATGCACATAAAATTCAGTCTTACTAGTTAGATATTTATATAATGTAAAATCCCAGGTTTTTCTGTCAGTAACGCTAAGGGATGCAACATTGGTTGAAAGTTAGACATTAATTGTATTGTTTTCCTTACATGTACTCTCCCGAAAATAGTAACACTTACCAGAAGAAGGCGCAAATGACGATGTGCACAAAAATATATTTATAGAACGTTGTGACGTACGTATAGTATGAGAAGTGAAGTCCCTGAATTGTTAGATGATATGGTAGACCCTTCGTATAACATCAGTACCCCCGAATATTGTTGTAATTTTATCGTCAACGGGAATTCTTCCACCTGGGCTCATTAGCATGCACTATAGAAAACGTGGAACACCACCTGGGCTAATTAGTATGAATCAGAGCAGAGTGGACTCGCCACCACGTTTGCTAATTAATATGTAGACTGTTATCTTCTGTGCATTCTGGAGATCGCATGGCCTTAAGGGGAGGTTAAACCACGCCCACGGCTACCTCTAGAGCAATTGATAGCAGTTAGGTCCGTTCATCTGTGCATCCAGCAGAGCGCATCGTCTAAAGGGGAGGTTAAGCCACGCCTTTTGCTTTACCTTAGAGCGGTCTGAATCAACTACCGCCGTCACCTTTCTTTATTACCACCTGAAAAGGGCGTTGCCTAAGTCCAAACGATGAAAGCGGTTAACGATCAGAGGCAGCGTTGGTCCCCAAACAGACGAACAGAGTCTCGCCGGCATTTCACATCTCAGTGTTAACCACAGAACCGCTCGCAAGATAGAGACGGACAGGGAAGTCCAGAACGGGGACGGGCGGCGTAGAATCTCGAATTTTCCCCGAGTTCTTAAAAGGTGTGAAATTTTCACGTGTCCCCCCGATCTTTCATTCCATTTAATATAAATAAAGACCTCCGAGAAATGCATTTATCATTCGTTTGCCAGAGATTTAAAGAAACACTAGCGTATAGTTGAATCCTGCTAGATTCCATCTGAATTGTTGGCTATATTGGAGTGAATTCTTTTCTGTGCTAACGGTATAATATAGTAGTTAAAGTGATCAGTCGTCTAGTGCTTTCATTTTATTTCACTGGATTGTGTGTTAATTTAAACTTATTAAATAAATCCATTTCAAAGTTCCAGCTGTAAACTAAATGATATATCTATTACATTATTTCGAAAGATAATAGATGCCGTAAATGCTTAAATTAACTTTTAAAGTCGCGAAGGAATTTAATGTTTTCTTAAATATCTAATTGAATACGCGAGTGTATATAATAGTCTTAACGGAAATTTATCACGCGTTAGAATGTTACTTGATTTTGCGGTATGATTTCATGTTTTTCTATCTTTCCTATAGAATCATCATACAACCTTTGCGTCCCAGCAAAAACATTTTATAGAGTCCTCCAGACTCGGTTATTAAAACCCTCCAGCTTATTTTGATTAACAGTTTAAATTTTAATCTTGTGGCGATCCTGTGTGGGGTCCAGCTAACTGAGTTTACCAGAAAGAAAGCAAACCCAAGAACAATTTAACACATCATCAATTAAATTAAGATTAACTGGAGAAGAACATTGCCAGAGCTATATTTATATTTATTTTACTGCTCTACTGCAAAAGAGAGTAGATATCTCCTGAACCCTGACTGTGCACATTTTCTTCACTGGACTTAAACCACCGAAGAAAAACCTACTTTACTGGTCAGTCGTGTCATCACGCTTAAGAAGTTTTTCCACCATCAACGGCTAAATCCAAGAGACCACACCATTCTCACCCCTATATCTGTGACCGTGCCATCCAATAGAACTTTTTTTAATATAACGAAACAAAGAACACTTAAGCTTCACTTTCCAGCGATTTCGGGACACTTTGCAAACCGCATAAACCTGCTAAATCTGGGGCTGGAACAGAAGAAAAAGACACTACCTATGTCGAGTGTTTAATTGCTGTTTTGTATTTTTCTATGGAGTGCCAGATTCCACGATCGGTAAGTGTGTGTGAGAAAATGAGTGTTGGCCATCACGAGCGTGCATGAATGAAGGAGCATTATTTGCAACCATTTATAATTTGTTCACCCGATAAATATTTTGTTTATTGTATTGTTCTTCTGTATGTGGGATTTCCTAACCTTGGTTATTTCCCCTCCCTTAAATCTGTTTAGTAGAGGGAAAACATTTTTGAGAACAATAGGACTTTTTTCTACCACCTATACCTAGTATTGTAACACCTCGTATCAGAGTACATTAATTTACCATTGGGTTAAATTAGCTATTTGTCTGATAACCACCTGTCTTTTGGACTAGGGTTTTTTTTCTTTGTCTATTTCAAGCGGGAAGGGCATATTGGATTACTCCTATTCAACCCCCCCCCCCCCCCCCCCCCACAATCCCTTTCCACCTTGGTATTTTGTATTTTTCTGTAATATGATTTTCGCCTGTAACTTGATAAATGTTTTTGATTGTGATTTAAATGATAAATTGTGGTAAAGTGGGATGATATAAATATTTATAGGGGACTTAGTGTACTGACTGAGATCAGCTGTGAAGGTATCTGTATCTAATAAGTGTGGTGTATTACAGATGACCTTACTGTGCTACCACATTTAGACCTCAGTCAGACTTATTCTGGAATATTGTGATGACTACGTTGAATGTCTAGGGTTATGATAGTGATGAAGTGTATGTTCACAACAACCAACAGACAGATAAACAATTTAATTTAATCCACAATACTTTACAACACTGTGACACTCACATACATAGAACTCTCTATAAGACTATCTTAATAAGTCAAGTGTTAACTTTTAAAATATGTATTAATTCCTTTCAATAATAGATATCCTGATTCAACTACAAAGTGAACCAGGAATCACAATCAAATGTAATCACAAGTTGTATGTACACAATTTATAGATAGGATCTTTGTATTGACATATATTATTATTACAATATGTGTGTAAGTTGTGATGTAGTACTATGAGGTAATACTAGCTTTTCAAGCTAGGTTGTTGTTTGTCATCATGACTTCAAGTGTTTGTTTATGGTGGAAATGGGACCTCAAGACGCAGCAATAGAGACCGCAGTCAGCGACTCATAGCTTGACTGCCTGCGTCAGGACCAGCGAACCAGAGCTGGTCAAGACCGCACTCCACCTCCACGTGGTGGTCCTGGAAACAGTCTGCAGCTGTGCAGTCTGGCTGAGCGAGTGTGGATCGAAATGGGAAGGCAAACCCGGTCCTAAAAAATGCCGTGCAGAAGTCGGATGTGTCGACCGAAAGGTGCAGATATCACAGCTTAGGCGTAAACAGACACAACGCAACCACCGTCCTTTTCAGGACGAACGAAGAAGAAGAAGAAGAAGTTTCTGGTGGAAATAATATTGGAAAGGTTCACAGTTTCTTTTATTTGAAACAAATAATTGTCCCTCTTGATTTAATGTACAGTCAATTTTAGAGGGGGGTATACACAAGATTGAGCTGCTCTGGCCAACGAAATCTTAACTTCTGTGTGGGCGGCAGGAAACAGTCTCCTCTGCTCGCTTGCTTCACAGTTTTCTTGAGAAACAACACTGGTCGATATCTTGACCAAGGAGTATGCTATCAGCCTCTGGATTCAGCAAAACTCAGACCAGGTGCTGCTTTAATACTTTAGTACCACGGTCCCTGAAACAAGAAGGTTGTACCTCCTACTTCAGAACTAATTTATAATCTATTTCCACACTGAAGCACAATACAAAACAAACACAGAGTTCAGCGTGGTAGGCCAACTGCTAGCTTCTCATGTAACAATATACACCAGTATTCCTCTCCCTAATGGTTACAATGCCTCTGCAATTCCAGCATTATTTCCTTCTATTCAATAAGATAGGTGTCATAGTACTATTTGGCAATCCCATACAGTTATACTCCTCTCCGACAAGTTTTGTTCATGGTGGAGCAATATCTAGGCTTTGCCTCATGTTTGTTACTGAACCACACACATACAGACATAAATTATCAATTCACATTCAATTTTCATCTAAAAGATATCAGATATGTCTAGCTTACCACAATTCAAGGAAATATTAAACAAGTACGTTGACTGGCGATGAGTTATGGCACAATTCCGATCTGCCTCTGTCCCAGGCTTTTATTAGAAAAATATGAGCTGGTTCTCAACGCACTTGCTTCTACAAAGTTTATTTTCAAAAAGTGGCACTGAACTGACGCTCCTAATTGACTATATTAAATGGTCTAGCCAATGAGACCATGTTTACAAAAGCATTTGAAAAAATGTACCCTTCCTATCGTTTCCATTAACAACCAAAATAGTATTAGCAATCGACTAATCATGTTTAGCATTACATATTATTCTAGCCAATCAAATCGGATTTAACGTGGTGGCCTCATTTCCTCTAAAGCAGTGTCCAAACACGCCATTATGAGCAAATATGATCCTGTGTTGTCAGACAACACCACTATAGTATTTTGGCTATAATTTGTTAATTATTAGACTATTTGCTTAACACCTAACATATTCTTTGTCAGCAAGTCCTAAGGCACCCAAATATATAAGTTTAATGGAGCCAAGTGGCTTCGTTCAAAATATGTATTTTCTTCTACCACCCGTTCACTTCTATACGATGGGGTGTCTTCTGTACTGTCAGGCTAATGTCAGGATTTCAGACATAAAACAGTATTGTGTCATGTTTCCTAATAAGCATTAAACATGTTTTTTAAAACCTTACCTCGTATTGGTAGTGTGTTTTGTCACTGTTTATTTGAAAAAAATCAAGCCTGCATGCCTTTCGCGTGGGGTGGCATTAATTTTATATCGCAAGACGACGTGGTAGTATTGCATGCGTTCCTCCGTACATCTCTCTCTCTCTCTCTCTCTCTCTCTCTCTCTTCTAAGCCCGTCTGTCTTTTAGTTAACGTAGTGCATAAAATGACATTAATGTAATATTAATCTAGGTCATTACGCAGTGTGTCTATCTCAAGGTTTTCTAAGAAACACAGTACCAGTTTTATTTTTAGAAACGCGTGTATTTTATGCAGTAGGCTTTACTAGCAAACGTGAAAACATTACAATTATGCAGACGAAGTAGAAAAAGGGGATTTCTTGTTTAACTAGCATGACGTTCTATAATACAGGCGTACGCTATTGTGACCGCACTGTTCTTTTACCATTCTTCTTTCCTTTTATTGAATTAATTCGTTAGGCTTTACATTTACTTTCTAATTTAGATATGTGGATTAAAATTTCTCACGACATAAATAAACATCATAAAACTTTAGTACTGTGTTGGAAGACCCAAGCCCAAATTACCCATATTTGTTAACCATTGTTTGTATTCACGTAGCGTCCGTGTGGTTGAAGCACCAAATTGGTGTGAGCGCAGGTGTGTTTGGAAACTGGTAAATAATTGTTTAGCCAGGAGATTTGTAGGAGTCTATCAATAAAATAATATTGTCGTAAGATAGGCAAAATCGGTGCACTACCCGATTTTCTTAGACTGTCCTTACTCTTCCAGCACCTTTGTGGATCTACTACCTATTTCTAAACCCTTATTATCACAGAGCCTTCACCATCATTCTTCACTCTAACGGGACCACTATTTCTAAGACCTATCTAAAATATAAATTTACGACAGACTTCTTCTTCGGTTTGAGTCGACTATAGTGTTGTTATACCCTGTTCAACCTGGAAATTGGTTATAATTGGGGTATATTGTGTGGTATGCTCTTCGATGGTGGCCGTTTGTTAGTCCTGAAAAGGACTGGTGCTAGCTGGCGTCCTCTTCGTGGTTTCTCTGTTTGTGTTGCCGTGGCATGTTCTTTAGTGTATTTCGTATCCTGCCTCACTATCTGGCTTGTGTGGTTTTGTGTGTTTTTGCCCTCCTTGTTTCTGTTTCTTGTGTCTTCCTTTGCTCTTGTATCTTAGATAGCGCTTTTTCTATAATTGTTGGGAGTAGCTTTTCCAGCGTTTCCTCGATGTTTTCTTCGTCTGATTGGTTGTTCGTATTACTATCTTTTGTGTTTGATGTTATTTCTTCAATGGTCATTCTTTCTGCTTCTATTCTCTTCAGTACCTCTTCGTTTCCTTCTTTCAGTTCTATCAGCTTCTTGATATCTTCTTCTATCTGCTGCTGAATTCTTTTCATGTCTTGGTGTATTATTTTCATGTCGTTTATGAATTGTTGTTGTTTCGCGCTTTCCGAGCTATCAGGGATTTCTTCACATCTGGCAGTTGATGTTCTGTCTTTGTGTGGCTGTCGGTTTTCTCTCTCCTTTCGCAGTTGTTGTTTTAGATCTCTCACCTCAGTCGTGAGCTGTCTGACCTGTTCTGTTAGGCTGTCTTGGCGCCTATTACCTAGAGTACTTGCCTTCAGTGTGTTTTTTGCCTCTTGGTACGATACCCCCTTTCCAATAGCAACTGTAATTATTTGCCTTGTTTGTTGGTATTCGGGACATCCTCGGTATCGTGCTCCGTGCTTTCCAAGGCAGTTGGTACATTTTCTATTGTCATTTGGTGCTTTGTAGTCGTGGTCTTTTTTTGCCTTTGGGCGGTCTTTGTATTCGTGGCTGCCCGCACAGTATCTACAGACCGTCTCTTTTCTGCACGTGTTCCTTGTGTGAGAAAATCCCTGGCACTTTGAACACTGCATCACTGGCGGGATGAAGGCATGTGTTCTTCGAGGTCTATTCTGGATAGTGATGTTTTCTGGGACTGTTTTCCCTTGTAGAGTCACTATTATCAGTCTGGTGTCTTCTGTGTTCCAGGACTTAAGCCTTTCTGCGTGTGTGAATCTGTACCGAGGGTTTTCGGCCTGTATGTAACCAAGGGCCTCTGTGTCTGACAAGCTGGTGTCTATCCCTTTGATGACTACTCTCTTGGTTTCAGTTTAGATTTCTGCTTGGATTTTGATCCGGTGTGGTAGCTGAAATTCTTTAGGCCCGGTTGCCAGAGCAGTCATCAGCGATTTAGTTTTTTCTGTATCTTCAGGGCAAGTGTCACTCCCTGTTGGTGCCTTCTGATATTTATTATGCCTCTTTTGCCTACTACTTTCTCCAGGACATTGATTACTTTGTCGTCCGGGAGTGCTCTCAGTGTGGCTTCTCCTTCGGACAACTGCGTAATTTTTATTTTGCGCTCTTGATCCTGTTCTTTGTGAATGCTTTTTCGTAGTTCGCCTGGGCGGCATCTCCAATCTGCCACCACTGGTTGAGTATCTGTCTTTGGGCTCGGTACCCTGTCCTCTTCTGTCTGCTCATGATTTTGCTTCTCTTGATCACCTCGGGGGACTTGGTTGTTCTCTGTTGAATTCCGGCGTATCTCGATGTCTGACACTGGAGCCACCTCAAATAGTGCTTCTTTCAATGTTGGAATGAGACTAAGGAACTCGTCTCCGTCTTCACGCATTCTGTATAGTGCGTCCATAACGGTCTCTGCGATAGCTTCTGGGTCTAATTCGTCTAGTTCCGATGATATTGTCCCCACATCAGCAGCAGGCTGTGAGGTGACGTCTTGTTGTTCTGCTCTTTTGACTACCCCTTGTGCCGGTCTGTGTTGAAGAGTTGTCTCTTCCATCTCCTTCATAGTGTTAGAAGGTGGGTCGGCTGTTTTTTCCGGCTGGCTGTTTTTGCTTTTGTTCAGTGCTGGTGTGCTGGTGTAGACCTTCCTCTTTTTCGCGTGTGGTTTATTTCTAGCCATTTTGACTATTGCGATCGACGTGTGATCCCGTATACACACATTGGGATCCTCGCTGCTGCTACGTAGTTCTTGTTCTGTGGTGATGCACAGTGGTTTTTAAAAATACTTTTGATTAAGTAAAATTGCCGTTAGGTATTGGTGCTTTTGAATGTAATTCCCGTCCTATGACGGGCTTTTACACTAGTATAAAATATAAAATCCCAGCTTTTTCTGTTAGTAACGCTAAGGGATGCAACTGTGGTTGAAAGTTAGACATTAATTGTATTGTTTCCCTTATATGTACTCTCCCGAAAATAGTAACACTCGACAAAGAAAAGTGTGCACAGGTTGGTGTGCATGAACAGTTTGATTATACTGTATGGACAGAAGTCAACAACACAACTTATAAACAGTACATGAGCTTGAGACAGGAAGATGCGGAGATCCATGATTTAAGTTGTACCAGATATAAATCAAGATGCTCTTCAATCATGTTCAGACTTTTAACATCAGTTGTAAAACAAATATTTTGGTTGTGTTTAATTCTTTTGAATGAGTAAAATTGCCGTTAAGTATTGGTGCTTTTGAATTTAATTCCCGTCTTATGACGGGCTTTTACACTAGTTAGATATAAAATGCATTTATAACACCAAAATGATCAGTTATACTCGTGAGTAATAACCATCTAAAATGATATTACATACACATAATAGAATGTAATAAATATAAATATATATCTCACTCACCAACTCGGTTGTACTTTTTTCAAAAAAAAAAAAAAAAAAAAGCTATGCTTTTGTCAAAAGGAAGTCTTACGCGCTAGGCTGCATTTGTTGCAAGATAGGTTCTTTTGTGACCAAAGTTTTGGATTGCAGTGCTGGTGAATTGTCAGTTAAAATCTTATTATATACTAAGAAGCAGTGAAATACCATTTTACCAGAAACAGATTTATGGGAGACTTGTCGTAATACAGGGAAAGATCTTGCAGCTAAAACAGTATGAAGCTAGGTTTAACATAAAAATATAGGAACTATGCACACTTGTAGCCTCAAAGCTTGTTTCGAACATTAATTTCGCCTCTCATAAAATGTGGCTCTCTGGGCCGTGGTCCATTTGAAAATACGACTCTGCCCAGGACTCAGCAGTGTGTATGTAGGTTGGATTATCGGTGACGCTGAAGCTTATGAAGAATAAAACATTATTGCTTTCAAACTTGAATATTTCGATTGTTCGTAGAAATTCTTTGCCTGGACACAATCAGAAATCAGCGTCTTTCAGTTAATCTCATTCATTCATTAATTCATAACCCTCCACTCCCAAACGAGCATAGGCCTTCAACAAACACATGCCAAGTCCTCTTGTCACGTGCCATCATCTCAAGTTCTTTCCACGTTCTCCTTATCATTTTCACCTGTTTCCAGCTCTCTTCTCCATGTGTTTCTTGGTATACCTCTGCTTCTCTTGCCCTGGGGGTTCCAGAACAAGGACTGCCTTGTAATGCTATCAACAGGTTTCCTCAGTGTGTGTCCTATCCATCGCCATCGTCTTCTTCTCATCTCTTGTTCCACTGGCACTTGTCTAGTTCTTGTCATCAGTTCCACGTTGGTAACCTTATCATACCATTTTAATCCCTCTATTCTACGCAAGCACCCATTTATGAAAGTCTGTAGCTTTTTGGTAGTTGTCTTTGTTGTTCTCCATGTCTCAGAGCCATACAATAGGACTGACTTGACATTTGAGTTGAAGATTCTTATTTTCGTGTTGGATCCGATTTCTCTTGATCTCCATATATTTCCCAATGCAATGAAAGCTCCTCTTGCTTTTTGTATTATTATTTTGATATCACTGTCTGTCTCTCCAACTTTGCCTATATTGCTGACAAGATATGTGTACGATTCTACATCTTGTATTGGTGCTTCTTCAAGTTCAACCCTGTTATCATTACCTGCATTTATTCTCATTATTATTTTTTTGAGGTCTTTTTCCTGTGTATTTTCAGACCCAATTGCTGTGACCTCTCATCGAGTATTTTCAATTTGTCCTGCATCTGATTACGGTTATGGGACAGAAGAGCCAAGTCATCAGGGTCGTAGATTTTGGCCCCGTCTGAATAGAACTAGAACAGGTGATAACTCAGTGAGAGATAAGGTAAAGAAAATAGATTTCACGAGTGAAATGGTTGTTGTGGGCTTTATTCTTTGTTTGAGCGGGCTGATATTGTAGTTTGTTTTCAGGTCATGTTTATTCATCTTATCTGTCTTACATGAGTATCGATCTTCTACCACAACACTGGATTCGTTTTATAAATTTCTTCGAGTGTTTGAATATGAATGTTCAAGCAATAAACTTTGCATGTATTTTATTTGATAGTGTTATATTATCTTTAGTTCATTTCTTATTAGCTTGACAGCGTTTTGTATTTCCTCTGAACCGTACCTTGAAGGTCAACGGTCATTATTTATAAACAGAACTGGAATTTTTCAAAACAATATGAGTGAGTAAATACTCATCCATCATTGTTATCATGAATACACAACACGAATATTTCACGTTACAGAACACTTGACAAAGTACAGTCTTATAGCCCATTATCAATCAGACATTACACGTCTGTTACTGTTCATTTTCATTAACGATCCATATATCTATTCCAACCAAATATTTGGAATCATTATTATTTTTATACCGAATTAATCCTTCTGTTAACAGTTCTCACTGGGTCGCTGCCCAATATACATCATAAGAACTTCGACATATGCTTACTTCAATTTGGCTTACACAGCCAGGCTCTATCAGCCTTATATACTTGTATTCTAACTGCGTTTCATATTTTACGGCTTACGTGAATAACAACAACGATTGCGGTTTATACTACAGTTCACATTCAAAAATCCGGCAACCTCCGGACCTGAGGAGTGCCGGATTGTTGAAAATGCCGGATTTTTTTGGGTTATATATGCTGTATATATTTAACAGAAAATGACTACCTGTACAGTCCTTTAAAGAAAGAAAATTAAATGTTTACGTTTTACACCACTTCTTTTATTTGCTGAATCCATAATGGGGCTATACAGCAGCAAATAAATGATAAAATGAGAAGGAATGAGCAGGAATCCCTGTTAACACGTGCAAGCAAGACCCAAACAGCTGCATCAAAACATAAACTGCTCCAGAAAACAGTGGCGCGCCAACGAGGTAAATTAAAAAATGCGCTCCGAAATCCATTCCGGAAAACTGAAGGAACCGGATTATCGATGGCCGGATTTTTGAATGTCAACTGTACCGACATATATATATATATATATATATTCTGACTCAATGGTCCTTACACATTATCCATTTAGTTTACCGGCTTTACATTACCGTAATATATTTTCCTAGTTCTGCACTATTATACTTCGGTGGGCAATGCCACATTTTATAAACACGACCGTAAGGCTCAAAGCCACACATAAGACTCTCTGGTCTTTCTTCTTCTTCCGTCCTTAGCCAAGGACCGACCAAGCTGTCTGTGGCCATTACGCCTTGCGGCGTCTTAGGGCAACAAGAAATTATCCGTTGTTCCGTTACGCCTAAAGGCGTTTATTGGTACAACAGAATATTAATTGTTGTTTCCGTAATCAATGTGACAAGCAAGCGGTTCATCAATCCGCTGTGTCTCTGGTCTTTATCCACATAATATTATATCGGCTTAAAAGCCCGAACACAGACGGTTATACACTTGGATAAGTGGCCATGCCACACATTTGAAAAAACACTGCCATTTGGCTCCAAAGCCACACACAGACTGTCGTAACTATGTCTAACGCGTCATGCATCGATATATGCGATCTATTTCATTTATTTATTCAGCTGAGGTGTTTCATGGTGCAACCATCCGAATCGAGCTCAAACCCAGATGCTTGCAAACCCTGAAACAATCCTCAACAATGGTGAAAGGTAGAGTCTGTCCCTGGATTTGAGAAGATACTCTTGTCCAGCCTATCTCTACAACAGAAATTTGTTGATCAGACAGTCTACTTTCTAGATATATTAATATATATATATATCAACCACTCACAATACACCCACACACAGATAAGTGACGACAATTAGACGCACAAACGTGAAACTATATTAAATGGAGTAGGGATATTGGGACAAGCTGACCGACACGGTTAATAAGTTTTATGTTAATTTTATTTATCATAAAGAACGTCACAACATTTATCAAAATATCAAAACATAAAAATCATAGATTACAGAATTAATAAGGAATAGACCCATAAGTGTAATCCCCCCTCCCTCTATTGAGACAAGATCCCGCTAGAAAAAGTTATTAAAGGTCAAAAAGATTTGCGTTATGGTCTAGAATTTGCCTATGCTGTAAAGAACAGAGTTTCTCAGTTAATCTATTCTGAAATGAACAGTATTAGCAAAACATAAGAAAGGCACAACAAAGTGAGTATATTAGTTATACAAATTTAAGAATTATTCATTCCTTCTTTCTCTCACTCTGACAAACATCTGATCACATTTCATTCTCACTTACCAAATAAGTGCTTTCACCACATCTGGAACATATCTCCATGATACATCCACAAATCCAAGGTTGGGTTATTTGGCGAAACCAGCCCCAGTTTCTACAAGACTGATTAATTCTCTTATTGGGAAACGCTTGCTTCGTTACTGTTACTAGGATTCTGTTTATGACACATCAATGAGTCCAGGTAGGAAATTACTTAAGAGATTTAATGGTCACAGTGTCAGTAGCTGATAAATTTGATACTAGAAGGAGATGTCGGGGTATTAAAATCTCTCAGGATCAAGAATCCTCGTCACACCACAAATGGTCGATAGTCGGAATATGTCAATGTTTGATTATTTCGCCACAACGGGCTGAATGTATATAAAAATTGGGAAAAAGAAATCTGGATAGCTCTAGGCCCAGTTACAATTTATTCTTAATATTCCTTGGGTTGGTACTCTGTCTCTTTCTGGGTGTAAACAAGAGGCCAGACCGGTGACCTTGAAGACCCGATAATTATAAAAGAATGTTCTTTTTGTACTGTAGGACTTAGATCCATTATTCTCAGATTAGACTTTTTCACAGATTAAGGCCGCTGGTAGATTTTGGGTTTGTGACCCGTACTGAATATAGGAAGAAAAAACAACCATATAATCACAATAACCACCACACCACTATTCTATCCTAAAATTAACCCGCGCAGAATTATAAGTTATTATCCACTCGGTTATTTCACTTTGAATAGAACTACACGTGTATAGCTTATCTTATCGTTAAAAAAAAAAACCCGTGAATTACGCGCTAGTCATTTACAAAATTACTCAAGATGAATTAGAAATAAATATTTATTTCGTCAGTACTCATAGTGAATAGTGCATTTACTAGTTGACCAAGTATCCCTTACTGGTTACTAGCAATTAATTAATCAACGCTACAGCCGGAACAATTTAGCTATAAATTATTTTAATTCGCTAGTCACTTAACACACTGTAAATCCTTGTGAAATATAAATGACGGACTTTAAAAATTAAATCACTCAACACAGAAAAATCTTAGTATAATATTTACCGCAGCACAAAAATTAAAACAACTCCAACGAAAAACTAAGTAATTCCAATGATATAGTGGATCTAGAAATCGCAGCTAAATGTTCCAAAACTTCTGTGGAAACTGAATAATCTAAGTTTGAAAGCTGGAATATACTTGTATATTAAATAGACAAAAAGTCGCTGACCAGTGTGAGACATAACACCTTTGGGGATTTCTGCGGTTAGATTTTGAATCAAAGTCTATTTTGTCACTTAAGCCGCCCGTAGACGTGGTCCCACGGGCAAGTCGTCTCTTTGATCTCGTCGTTCCGTAGCTTAATTTACCTTCACGAACGAACGGTTATTGGGGGGGGGGGGGGGGGAAACTGAGATTGTTTATCTCCCCTAGACCAATGTCTACCGAAAGTACGTCTTAACTGATCGACCTTGGTTTTCTTCATTAGCTTATCTCCCCCTTCCCTCTTTCTACGTGCATCTATCAAAAGGTACAACTTTTGAATTATCGCTCTTGATTCTACAAATATACGACCCATCCCCTCTCTCTATACGTGAAACGGTCTGATATTAAACATTCCTAGTGCCTGTTAAGACAATAGAGAAAAGAAAAAATAGGCTTGGCTAAATTATGAGTGAGACAGATATGAAGTACAAAGGTTCTGCATTAACAAAACTAATAAGCGAGAAAAGGTGGAAAACAGGTGGAAGCAAAACGTGTAGATATCATGTAATATATTTACGTGCTCGTACATACTTCTGTCACAATCAGTAAAATCCAGATCATCCAACTGCTTAGTTAGAGTCCACTGGATTCCATTTCTGTTGAGTGTTGTCGATGATCTCATAACCCAGTCTATTGCAAGTAAGAAAAGAAATGGAGACAAGAGGCATCCCTGTCGCACTCCTGTTCTTATCCCAAATGGTTCTGTAAGCTGTCCTTCGTGAAGAACTCAGCATCTCATGTCTTCATATGTTTTCTTTATTAAATTAATTATCTTCAGGGGAACTCCATAAAGTTAATCTCATAACTCATTTTAATTTTTCAGAACGCATCATCCTCCAGTTAAAGTCATTAACAATCTTTTCTTACTGTCAACTCTCTGCAAGCGGTCTTTGTTATCTGTTGATGACGTGACCTCTTTTGTACGCTCCCTCTCCGCTCGAAATTTTGAGTGCCTGCATGCCCTCCTCCACAGTCACATTATCGACCATGGAGTCTAGCCTAAAGTTTGGCCCGTGAACTTTGTTTAAGGCTAGATCGTGGAGGTGAAGCATGCACCAGATCAAGGCAGCCGAACACTAGGCAGAGTATCTGTATTTAGTTAATGAGTTTATTGGTAGTGGAGCGTTTTATACAAAGCTGTTGTCCCCTCAGCGTTCCAAGTCTTAGAATTTCGATCCAACCCACGTAGACGTCTAGTTCTTGATAATCACTTTTAGTCTCCTTTCTAAATCCTTGTTTAGTTGGTCCACAATTAACACTACTTAGTCTTCTTTGTGTATTGCTGTAACCCTTACCATCCATTTCGTGGTTATCCTCATACTGTCTGCAGATCTTAACTTTTGTATCTGTTCAAATTACCCAGCAATCTCGTGTTTTAGTTAGCACAGCTACATAATGGTTTTTACTATTCGTTAATACAAGGACTTATTGTTTTACCCTTATTAATACAGGGACCTATAGTTTTACTCTTTGGTAACACATACGCTTATGTGATTTGTAATATCCATTAGAAGTATTCAGTCGCCATTTTTTCAGGAGATAGTTTTCTCTGATGTGACACATGTCTGTACACAGTGTTCTATTACCAGAACTCTTGTTGGAACATCTTCACTCAGTTTTAATAGTTACTGTGTTGTGTGCTATAGTTACTGTGTTAAGTGTGCTATAGTTACTGTGTTAAGTGTACTATAGTTACTGTGTTAAGTGTGCTATAGTTACCGTGTTAAGTGTGCTATAGTTACTGTTAATTGTGCTATAGTTACTGCGTTAAGTGTGCTATAGTTACTGCATTAAGTTTGCTATAGTTACTGCGTTAAGTTTGCTATAGTTACTGCGTTAAGTGTGCAGTAGTTACTGTGTTAAGTGTGCTATAGTTACTATGTTAAATGTGCTATACTTCATGCACTCATCTGCTGTTTTTTTCTTTTCGCTTCTTGTGGAGCATGAAGCCACCACTGTAGCTGGTCTTCGTGCAGGAGGCCTGCATCATCGCAGCATTGTGCTCTTATTGTGGTAGTTACAGTAGCAGTGTGTTTTACATGTTGACGTTGCCAGCCCCAGGGGGCATATTAGTCTGAGGAAACAGTATCCCTATTCTTTCTTTTTCTCCTCAAAGGCCCCGGGGTGGGGGGTGTACACGTAGCTGCTTTATGCATCGGCCTGGGGACATTACAGCAAACCACTGCACGTGGTATCTGGTTTTGCCCGCCTGTCTGTCTGTCTTCTGCATATCAGCCGTTGCAACCCAACCAAACCCCCACTTACCAGCTACCAGCGTTCGTCAGCTTGTCTGCCTGCCTACCTACCTACCTGTCTACCTACCTACTACTTACCTACATTCCTACCTACTTCCCTACCTAGTTATATACCTACCTGCCTCTCTGCCTATCTAGGTACCTACGTAATTGATTGCCTGACTTTCATATGTGCGATATATTCGCATGAACATCGTTATGTGCAGTTTCATTCTAGGGTTGTTTGTACAAGTAAACTCAAATGATACTTATAGTTTATACGTTAGCATACACAAGATAATAACCAAGATGCTTCTCATCACTGTATATTTGCATGCAAGACAGACACGGACATTAAACGCAGCATCTCGAATGAAGACTACCAACAAGGGAAACAAGCTGGTTTAGAAAGGTCCTTGGGATATCATTCTTTGATTAGGTCACACATTACCGTGTGCTGAACATCATCGAACATTCTGTAGGGTTTATTATATAAAGATCTGCTAGCAGTCTTGAAAACAAGCATACCCTATAAATGGCTGAAGATCAAATAAAGTGACCAGTATTGTCACGAATGCCACTGTCGTGGAACAAGAAAATGAGGTAGACCAAAGAGTCTCGACCGAAAATATTCAGAAATGAACAGTAAAGATTTTCGCAGACATACAGATGCTATGACAAGACAGACAGGTGTAGCAATAATAAATCGTTGAGCGGACGGTGATGCCCAACGCAAGGACCTTGTAGATTACGCGACGAAGGAAGGAAGTTGGCACATGTGACATTTATATTGTCCCTGACGATGGCCTTGTAGACTTACATAGGCATTTTCTTTGTCCTGTGTCCTAGTCTGGACGAATTACATATTATCGTTTACCCCATCGTTGTTACTGCAAATGTCATTTATAATTTATAACTTAGCAAAAGTGACATTCGTAATGCATAAATTAGCAAAAGTAAGATTTATAATGTATAAATTGGCAAAAGTGACATTTATGATGTATCAATTAGCAAAAGTGTCATTTATAATGTATAAATTAGCACAGTTGGTGTTTATAAAGTATAAATGAGCACAAGTGGTATTTATAAAGTATAAATTAGTACAAGTGCCATTTACAATGTATAAATTAACACGTGTGACATTTATAATGTGTAAATTAGCATGTGTGACATTTATAATGTATAAAGTAACCTATCTGACATTTATAAGGTATAAATTAGCAAAAGTAAGATTTATAATGTATAAATTAGCTAAAGTGACATTTACGATGTATCAATTAGGAAAAGTGTTAATTATAATGTATAAATTAGCACAGTTGGTATTTATAAAGTATAAATGAGCACAAGTGGTATTTATAAAGTATAAATTAGCACAGTTGGTATTTATAATGTATAAATTAACGCGTAATAAATTAACCTATGTGACATTTATAATGTATAAATTAACATGTGTGACATTTATAATGTATAAATTACCACAATTGATATTTAAAATGTCTTCGATAAAATGAACACTCTAAAACCAAGCAAGGAGAATCATAAAGTGAGGCATGAAGACAGCACCTTTTAAAGTACTCGAAAACATTACGTATCTCCAGCCAATGGAAGATAGAAGAGACAGCAGGGCCCAGAAACAAGCCGAGAAGTTCGGGAGACTACCAGACCACCCAATGTACCATAGATTAAATGGTCTTGGAAGGAGAAGACTCCAGAGAAGCAACTTTGTAGAATCAACCACAACAACGATGAAAGCACATCCCATAAATGCGATATCAACAGCTAAACCCATCTAAACTGCACACACGCTCCCAGCTTGGAAACAACATCTCTTTCCTGACATTGTAGAAAACATCCCTGATATTGAGAGAAAGAAATGGTCCGACTGCAACAGAGAGAAGAGCCATAATCACAAAATACATAGAGAAACATTACCTAAGCAACACCTGGACCACTGCATACACTGATGGATCAGCAACACAAGCATCAGAAAATGGAGGCTCAGGAGTGTTTCTGAGCTCAAGTACTGTTACAATAAAAAAAAAAAAAAAAAAAAAAAAGAAAGCAGCTGTCAGTGGCTTACGGAAAATTCTAAAGTAACTTCAGAACAGAGGTTGAGGCCTTGAAAACTGCAACAGTTTTTAATGACAGAGGAAAGCACCGAGAGACAAGGTACTTTTTTCACAGATGCACCGACAGTAATTGCAAGTCGGAGTAATGCAGACCTGCATTATCTAAGACTAATACTTTAGAAACTGTGTCAACGATTCAAAAGAGATGTGATACAGTAGATCACATCTCCTTGCAATATCCCCGGCAATGAAGACGCAGACAGATTGGCAAATTAAGGTGGAAAGTTACCTCAGCCTGAAGTAAGCATACCGGTCAAAGACGCAAAGAGATTTATCAGAAGCAGATGGAGAAACAATAAGGATGTAGAGCATCCAGGCCACCATAACAAAAATGATGCTTATTACCAGTGTGACGAAATGGATTTTGCGGCGACCTCTTCTCGATCTCTCTTTCACTCCAGCACAACTCACTTTAAATTGCTGTACTGACTATTGCGTGCTTTCCATGGTCAGCACTTTTTCTTTCTCTTTTATGAAGCAGATATTTGATATTGTCATAACATTTGACACTCCATGTTGGTGATAATTCTTCACATTTTGCTGGGCGCGGCACAGCTTTGCTGAGATTATCGAAGGTAGAACACATATTGATCTGCTTAGTTTTCGCATAAAATTGTGTGCTCAAGCGACAGATAACAAGATTACTCGTCTGTGCAATACATTTTGGACAGACACGAATGACATAATCATTTCCTGTCCGACTTTCACGCAAACATTACTGTAAAGGGCAATTTTTACTATCTTGCAATATAATACATTTATATTCTTATTATGTTCGCAAATATTTTGGTAAGCAAAGTATTTCCTTTTTAAGTGCTTAAGGAGAAGTCATTTTTGGGTTGCTTCCCTTGAAAATAGTTCTGTCATCTTCGATCGGACTCCGCAGACGACTCTAGGCCTACTGCGATTTATTCTGTGGCTGGGTAGGAATAGATTGTTCTTGCTTCAGTATATCTATGGCCTGAATTTATACGTAGTGTTTGTATGAGTAGGACGAGTCTGTCTTATATATGGATATCTTTGCATTTCTAAGTCGAACTAATTTGGTTGTCGCTAGAAAAGGTCAAAGGCTATGCAGCGGAAGTATCGCTAGCAAAGGGTGTGATCCATGGCTGTCATCCTGTGAGGATGCCGAGTTTTGTTGTAGCAGGCTTTTTGCCGAAATAGTGATCTATATATGGATGGGGAAAAGTGATAATCATTTAGACATGTTGTATGTACTTTACCCCAGTGTTTATTCTCTTTTGCCAAGGAATGGCAAAGTTATATTTCGCATAAAAAGGTAAAACCACAATTTATTATGAACTTGGGCTTCGCCATCGTTGTTGATAAGCAGATGCACAGTGGTACTTTTAAAAAGAATATCCATTCAAAGGAAGAAGACATTCCTATGTATCAGCACTGGATTGTATGATATTATTCAATTACCTCTATGAGAGAACCTATGAAGAAATGAGGACATTTAATGAATGACTAATTTTGGTCTATATTCTATAGTGAGTGAAGCTCACGAGAGAGAGAACAGCCATGTTGAAATTCATATACTTTGTATTTATCGAGTGAGAAAAAGGGATGCCTGTACTATCGCTCGATGAACCAAGAGATCACTGCTACATGTGAGAACCCATGTCTGGGATTCCTATATTATGAAATATATATATATTGAACTTTACGTGAAGGAATATTCGCTAGACGAGGTTAGGTCTAGGAGCCTTCCTATGTATTGGTTATGGTCTGACGTGCCCAGTCAGTAAAGCCAGATGATTTACATGATGGAACGCTGAATGCTTATTTACGAATGCTCCATTATGATATTTGCCAAGCATGAATGCTAACTTAAGATGATATTCCTGTGATCAACATTATGCTGTCTATGTCGACATTTGTTCCTGTAACCATACACGTACTGTCCAAGTGTGCGTCCCATTAAATGTTATAAAAAGACCACCGTAGTTCCAGTACTTCTTGAATTCGAACAGTGTGAGTATGAGTGATGTACTACCAACCTGTCAACTCTATCGAATCATTCTACCATTCGCGTACTGACATTCAGATACACACTCATTGTTTACACTCACATTCTTGTCGGAGCCTCATCACGTTCCAGGACAAGATGACCTGTATGACCAAAACTGTGCTGGGTTTGATGAGTTGACAATCGTTACACTTTACTACACCAGTCCCAACATCTACATTTATCCACTGGTGGACATTCACATCATTTAGCAAATAAAGCATGATTCAACAACTAGTAGCCAGTATGAGTTAACAACTACACAAAGAAAGAGTTTTAACAATTACTTTATCTGAAAGTAATAACATACATTGCCGTAAGAGTTTACCTATGTGTTTGTGAGTTTGTACACAAGGCATCGGATGTTTGATTGCCATATATGGGAGACGTGACCTTTGCATCACGCGCAAAATTATTCCATGTCGGAATATTTTGAAATTACTCCACCCAACAAGCATGTTTGAAATGATTGGAGACTTGAGTAGCTTCATAACAAACAGATGCGGGGGAGGACAGGCAATATAACCTGACCTTTTTTCAGTTTTAAGAAACTGTGAAAATTCACTGTGAGAAATCGCTTGCCAAAGACGACACAGCCAGACCTTGCCAGAGTTAGAATCAGAATTCCATTTTATCAGACCGGACTTTTGTTGGAACATCTTGTAGGACTTAAAGAGCCCAGGAAACCATCTTAATAAGGAAACCGAGATCTGAGGAAAACTGAAAAACACGGGGTCGTAGAGGTAATTATCTTATAAAAGTAATGTCCCCCAAGAACACGTGTAAGAGGCCTAATCAAGTGCCTTAACTTTATTCATCTGAACAAAAAGTCTGTGAGCCAGGATTGGCGTAAGTTGTCATTTTGTACTCTACATTTTTCATTTCTAACATGTGAACTAAAATGTATATATTACCCTGTGAATATTAATGTGTGAAAATCGCTAGTGGATGTCCAAGTCATTCGAAGCTGGCAACCTCAGCTTATAGAATGATGATTTCATGAACCACCACTGCAAGGGGCCGGTGACTGCTTTATTGCTAGTTTCTAAAAGAGAACTAAACGCATAAAGTAGTCCCAGGTTCCATATGGAGCAGGGAGGGAAAGATGAAAGAAATAATGTACATTTTAATTATAATACTTACAGTTTCAAACCAGTGTAAATGTCTAAACATATTCACTTTAAAATTAATGAAAGTTTCAAACGTTTCAATCAGTGTAAATGCAAATGACAGCATATTCAATTTATATTGTGAACTTTTTTCAAACAGTGGAGATGTAACTGTAAACATATTCTATTTGTACCTTTAAACTTTTCATTTGAATGTAAAATAACTATAAAGCTATTCAATTTAAATGTATAGAAAGTTTTCTCTCGAAGGATTAAAGTAATTTTCATTGCTTAATTCTTCACTAAAGTTGTCGGCAGATCCTAGATTTAGCGTGCTCAGCCAATGCAGCATTGTTCTCATTTGTTTTTTGAATATCTTGTGAACACTACCTTGAGATAGAAGCGTCATTATCCTTCTATCTACAACTCTGCCAAGAGTAATCTTGTGCAAAGGTACACACCTTTGAAGACCCATATTAGATACTCTTGAGTTTTGGCCATTGTTGGACCACTACTGCAAAGCAGGGGAGGCAATTCGTGACAAATTGGGCGACTCGCTCTGGGATTATAGATCCTGTCTATTTATTCCTCTAGACGTGACTGGAATAAATTTCATATTTACTGAAAGAATATTATCAGAATGTATGTATAGTAAGACTGAGCATTCATTGCATTCATAAATAACAGTAAAAGCATCTGTATAAAGAATAATTGAATAATCAGAAAGAAATAAAAATTTTGTAACCAAAGTTAAAGTTAAATAAGAAGTTTAATTGGTGTGGCTAATTAAGTGTTGTAAACTTGTATTTTTACTAGTTAAGTAGCTATTGTAGTTTTGTGTAGCTTTGTGAACAGACTTTTTGCTCGAATTGGCAGAGTCCCAAAATCTCCACACTTTTTATCTGAATGCCGCGAAGGAACTCGGCATGACCGGTCAAACTCTGACAGATTTTGTGCTTAGTTCGGTTAAAGCCGAACAGGAGAAAGCAAAGAAAGCTACTGAAAGGGAAGAGAAAGCCGCGGAACGCCAGGAAAGAAAATTTGACAGAGAGCACGAAAAGGCCCAAGCCGAAGAAAAGGAAAAGCAAAGGGCTCACGAAGCCGCAGAGAGAGAAAAAGAAAGGGCATTCGATAAGGAAAATGAACAGACCGAAAAAGCGGAAAAGGAACAGAAGAGGGCATTCGCAAAGGAGCAGGCAGAGAGAGCCCATTAGGTTGAAAGAATTGGAGATCGAAGAAAGAAGAGTTGATTCTAGTTCTAACAATGACGAGTCTTGCAGTTTTCAAGGCAGCGACGGGGAAACACTTCTCATGTGGTGGCGCCAAGTGCAGTGTCCTTCCAACTAGATGTTTACTCTGAGGCTTCAGAGGAAATAGACATCTACCTCTCTAGGTTTGAATCCTTAGCAGCTATATATGGCTTGGAGAGGGAGAGATACAACATGAAGCTATCCCAGAGTCTAAGGGGATCTGCTTACGATGTGTTTCTCAAAATGCCCACGGAAGAACAGAACAACTACGACATGTTGAAGAAGGCTCTGCTTCATCGTTTTGTGCTAAATGCAGAGACTTTTCTTAGTAAATTCCGGGAAGCTAAGAGGCAGAAAGATGAATCGTATAGACAATTTGCTACACGACTAGAAACGTACCTGGAGAAGTGGGGATCTCTCAGCACCTTCGATGAATCTTATGAAGGGCTCCAAGGGATTATTGTCGTGGAGCAGTTTAAGGACTCGCTTACCTCTGACATGAGACGGTTTCTAGCGGAGCACGGGGCCGAAACTCTTGAGCAGGTGGTACTGTTTGCTGATCGGTACCAGAGCGCTCAGTCGGAAGTAAACCCGTCTAAGAGGCGCCAACACGATATTCACCCCATACAAAAGGATCACCCAGATAATAACTCCAAAAGTACGGACAACACAACACACAAAGAAGCCCAACCACAACAACCGCAGGATCACCAAAGGCAGAAACAGAGTTATTCAGCCTGTCGTAATTTTTGATGAGATAGATATGAGAAATGTATGGTCCCGTCCGAGCAGAGGTGATAGTGATAACTCTGTGAGAATAAGGGGTAAGAAATAGATTGCGGTTTCACGAGAGTGATAGGGCAAGAGGAAGGACAGTCTCTGAATCGAGTAGTGGCTCTAATCCAGCCTATCTTACGACATTAATTTAACTGCAGACGCACTTACTCTATGCTAAACAATTTTTGTATGTTACCCTACACTCATGTACACACACCAATTTGGTGACACAAATGCACAAAACGTGAATACAAACTACATATAACATGTAATGGGACAATGGGGTTGACCAACACGGTAAGTAAAGGGTTATTAGGTTTATTATCACTAAACAAAAAGCACAACATCAATCATGTTACATTTATAAAGCATAGTTACAGACAAGGTGGGGGAAAAATAGTATCTCAATAGGCCCTCCCCTCTATTGTAAAGGAAGACAACCCAAAGAAAATTACTATCAGAGGTAATTAACCCACAGAGAGATTCAATTTTAACGATGGTGTTACGGGCTTTTCACTGATTTAAATGGGTTAGTCTAGTATTATGTTTCGTACAATTATTTGATCGTCTGTTCTGTGTTCCACCCGGTATCGATATTGATTACAACCATGGATTCTCATGATACTTCTTTCAAGTATTTGCATTTTAAACGTGCTTTCAATAAAAGTTCATATATATTTGAATGACCGTGTTATATAGTTTCATTTCATATTACCAGTGTGACAGCGTGTGTATTCATTTGAAGGTCAATGGTCATTCTTCATAAAAACAGTCATAACTGGAACCTTGAATACGTTACTGAATAAGACCAGTTTTTGACGACATAATAATTTAATAAGGATTCATTCTTCCATCATGAACCACAGACAATACTTAATATAGTTCACATCAAGAGCACTGGATACATTATAGCGTAGAATCTATATTTTCACAGACATTGCATGTCTGATACATTATCGTTATAATTAACGTTCGATTATATTTCCACCAAAACTGTTTGGCATAATTCTTATATTTATACATAATTAAACATTCTGCTAATTCTATTAGATACACTGTCTAATATATTAATTTACTTTGGCATTCAAAGCCAGGCTTAATCAGCCCTACATATTCTAACTGCGTTTCATATTTTACGACTTACGTTAATCATAAATTATTGCGGCTAATATTACCGTCTTATATTTTAAGACTCAAGGATCCTTATACATTCTTTATTTCTGCTTTAAATATAACTTTCTAGTTATGCACTATCACACTTGAGTGGTTATACCACATCTTTAAAACACTTTTGTTAAGTGGCCATGCCACATATTTTGAAACACTGCCATCTGCCTTGAAGGCCACACAACGACTCTCGTTACTATGTCTCACGCGTCATACATCGATATACGCGGTATATTTCATTTATTTATTCAGCCGAGGTGTTTCATGGTGCAACCATCCGAATCGAGCTCAAACCCAAATGCTTGCAAACCATGCAACAATCCTCAACATCTGTCGCATAGAGATTTATGATCAATAAATTTTCTATATTCTTTTCTTTTCTACCCGTGTCCTCTACTTTATTATCGCTCTTTTATCCTTTTCCTGTTTTTCGCATTCGTTCGTTAGCGACAAAATATCACTTTCCCATTCTGACTTTTGCTGTTTCTTTTCTCATACTAGTAACGCATTTTATTGCGTAAGATGTCAGTCCCTGGATGTGAACGAAATAGTGTGAGAATTCGTCTCGTCAGACATAGAGAGTAGACATGTGTCTACATTTTCATCTGACACGAGTTTTTCTTCGGCTAGTTTCTTGGCGTGAGGTGTGGAAGGCGCCAATCTGCATCGCTCAGAAATGAGACATGTCGTAGTAGGTGTGAAGACGCGTTTTGGCAGTTATGGCCAGCGTCTAAGTTGATGTGAAGTGTTAAGAGAGAGAGAGAGGGGGGAGAGAGTGAGAGAGCGGCGCTATTTCGGGTTTTCGTAATAGCGTGGGATCCTTTGTCTGTTTCATTATCTACCCTGCAGTTTGGACTTGATTTCATTCAGTCATCCTCCAGTTGCAGAAGACAGATCGCTAGTGCTAGGAAATCTCTTGTGTATTGCGAAGTCCTAGTTTCTCAACATTTTTGCCGAGTCTTGGAATACCCTTATATTGCATGATTCTAGTTCATGGTGTTAGTCTGTAGTTCTGTGTGGAGGTAATAATATATCTATCTAGTAGTGTTGAGTGATTCAGTGATAACCGCTTACTTCATTTTACTAGTTAGATTTCTGTGCAGAAGTAATTAAATTGTAAGTCGGTTATATTCTCTAGTGACGTGTTTCAGTGGATAGCAAAATAAATTATAATTTATAGCTTAAACTCATGCAGCTTTAAATAAATTTTATTAAATTGCTAGTAATTAGTCGAGAATATTTTAAACTAACTTATAACTGCACTGATCATCATTGAGTATTGACGAAATACGTATGTATTTCTAATTCATGATGATTGATTTTATGAATATAACTTATTTCACGGGAGTTTTAAACGATAAGTCAAGCTCTCCGCTTGCAGTTTATAATGTAAGTTATAACCGAAGTAAAAAGTATGTATAAGTATTGTATATGTTGTTTTCTCTTTATTCAGTGAACCTGGGGTAGCTCAACTTTACCAACGGTTTTAGTACTGAGAAACATCTGTGAAGAACATAAACATTTTTTTCTTAAAGACTTGGGTGTATAAAGTAAAACATGTCTGGCATTGCGCTGGCATCCAGAACGACAGAGTACCCATTACATGAACTTTAAGATTAAATGAAGTAACGGGCCCATCGAGCCAGATTTAATTCTTCCTGAGAAAAACCTCAAGTACATTTCAGCCCTTGTGGCAAGTAAAATATTACTATCAGTAACATTCCAACGGGCTGATCACCCGTTTGCCAGTCACTTCGATTACGGAAACAACAGCAAATGGATTGATTTGCCGTTGCCCTAAAGACGCCAATAGGCGTGATGGGAAACAATGGCAAAGAAAACCTATCTGCTGTTGCCCTAAGGCGCCACTAGGCGTAATGGCCACTGACTGCTTTGACGGTCGGTGGCTAAGGACGAAAGAAGAAGAAGAAGAAGTAACATTCCGACGGAGTTCTGACTAGTTGTGGTGTGACCAAATAAAAACCTATACTGAGAGAAGGCACCGACCTGACATTCCTCGTTACTAGAAACCTAAGCTATTGACACTGTGCTCGCTGTTAAAGATCGTGCCTGGACAATTTTAATATGACATAAACAGATATTTAAAAAATAATAATAATAACCAAGGAAACGTTCCCTGAAGTAGTTAACTCAACCTGACTTTGCGGAACTGGGGTTCCCTTGGCCAAGACTACCACTGGAGATTCTGTATGTGCATGTCCTAAAAAAATTGTTTTTCCAGAAGTTGCTACCAAAGCTGTAAGTACGAATGCAAGCTAGTGATCACGGCTGACTGAATAGAGTGAATGCAGGACTGAGTGATTCCTTTATTGTTGTATTTTTGGCACCCATTTTGCTGTCTTAAATTTTTTAATGCAAGTTTGTTGCTAATGCTGTTTTCCTCTTAGACTAGATTCAGGTATTAACTCTGTTCTTACACTCTAGAGGGTAAACCTTAGACTATAGCGTATATATCTGTGACTCTTTGGGGCTATCACTTTTCTTCTAACGGGATCGTGGGCTCTACATAGAGGGAAAGGATTACACCTATGGGTCTATTATTCTTTTAGTAATTCATTAACCTATGTGTAATTTTATGTGCTTGATAAGCAAACATATTTGTTGTGGACAATTTTCCTTATGTTAATAAAATTTACATAAACTTATTCCAGTGTGTCGGTCAGTTCGTTCCCAATTATCTATATTTCCATTGTCATAGTTTTCACGTATGTGCGTCTAACTGTAGTCACTTAGGTGTGTGTGTATGTGAGGGATATATATATATATATATATATATATATATATATATATATATATATATATATATATATATATATATATATATATATATTACTATATATTATACTAGACGGTCTGACAAATCTTAATCTGTTGTAGATGATAGGCTGACTGAGAGAAATCATCTCGAGGGTCAGAGACCGACTCTAATATATTTCCCCCATCTCACTCGTGAAATCTATTTCTATTTTATCATCTCCCACTGAGCTATCACTTGTTTCTATTGCTATTCAGAAGGGACCAAACCAAGTCTTAATTCACCTATCACAAATCTACGACAACATCATCCCCCTCGATCCCAAGCGTGACACTTGTGGCACGTGTGAGAGTGGAGGATACGACGTACCCGTACGCAATCTATGAATATAATATTAACATATAATAATTATAATTATATTAACATCATTAATATCAACGTTTGTCATAGAATACTAAATATAGTAGTAGTAATGAATTAACTAAAGTCAATTCCCATCCTGTCCGGAATAATTCCGTGATAAAAGATCAGCGAGGTTGTTGTCCGTTCCAGAGATTGGCAATATTGTAAACGAGAACTCTTGGAGTAACAGGTACCAACGGTGAATTCTTGCGTTCCGCATCGTTCTGGATGTGATGAAAGTAAGTGGGCTGTGGTCTGTCTGGATGTAGAAGTGGGTGCCAATCAAGTACTTTGATAGCTTCTCAAGGCACCATACCACAGCCAGGAGCTCCCGTTCCCCTGTTGCATATTTCTGTTCGGCTGGAGTCAACTTGCGGGATACGAAAAAACACGGATATGGCATCCCACTTCTGACACCAATATGTTACGGGCTTTTCACTGATTTAAATGGGTTAGTCTAGTATTATGTTTCGATCAATTATTTGATCGTCTGTTCTGTGTTCCACCCGGTATCGATATTGATTACAACCATGGATTCTTTTGATACTTCTTTCAAGTAATTGCATTTTCAACGTGCTTTCAATAAAAGTTCATATATGTTTGAATGACTGTGTTATATAGTTTCATTTCATATTACCAGTGTGACAGCGTGTGTATTCATTTGAAGGTCAATGGTCATTCTTCATAAAAACAGTCATAACTGGAACCTTGAATACGTTACTGAATAAGACCAGTTTTTGACGACATAATAATTTAATAAGGATTCATTCTTCCATCATGAACCACAGACAATACTTAATATAGTTCACATCAAGAACACTGGATACATTATAGCGTAGAGTCTATATTTTCACAGACATTGCATGTCTGATACATTATCGTTATAATTAACGTTCGATTATATTTCCACCAAAACTGTTTGGCATAATTCATATATTTATACAGAATTAAACATTCTGCTAATTCTATTAGATACACTGTCTAATATATTAATTTACTTTGGCATTTAAAGCCAGGCTTAATAAGCCCTACATATTCTAACTGCGTTTCATATTTTACGACTTACGTTAATCATAAATTATTGCGGCTAATATTACCGTCTTATATTTTAAGACTCAAGGGTCCTTATACATTCTTTATTTCTGCTTTAAATATAACTTTCTAGTTATGCACTATCACACTTGAGTGGTTATACCACATCTTTAAAACACTTTGGCTAAGTGGCCATGTCACATATTTTGAAACACTGCCATCTGCTTTGAAGGTCACACAACGACTTTCGTTACTATGTCTCACGTGTCATGCATCGATATACGCGGTATATTTCATTTATTTATTCAGCCGAGGTGTTTCATGGTGCAACCATCCGAATCGAGCTCAAACCCAGATGCTTGCAAACCATGCAACAATCCTCAACAGATGGGAGATGCAATAATCAGTAAGGGGTATAGGAACAGGTTCTTAAGTTTTAATCTATCCCGTGACTAAGCAGATTAGGGAGGGAAAGAAAAAAAAAACACAGAAAAAGAAATTAAGTATACTGATGTTAGCAAGAAAAATTAAAATTAAGGTTATCTAATTTCGTTCATTCAATGCTCGCATACAGTGGCCCACTTTCATCTGCACTTACCAATCGATGAATCAGGCATTCCATGGAATAAAAAAAAACTCTAGCAAGTACTAAGACAATCAGAGTCTTTTGCTTTGTCTATTTCAGCCCCAGACTGACGGGGTTTGCTGTCGGCTATTTTTCCGTAGTCGCTGAAATCGAGGCGTTACTTTTTTGTTCCAGGATATTCTTCTTTTCACTGCAGTTAGTGTTTGGGGTAAGGGTTCTATGGGGTGGCATTGTCCTCAGAATTGAAAAAAAATTATATATATATATATAAAGATATATTGGTCCGGTGGGGTCTCGCCGCTGGTGACTAAGACACTCTATGGCGTGATGAAAAAAAGAACTTTAGGAAAATGATACTCCTCGGCTGTTCAATGAATTGATGGCAGGGTATGACCAGTGAGTTTTCTTTAAGGGAGGGGGGGGGGGGGGGGAATCCAGTAGGAAAACGTTTACTGTCATGTGTAAAAAAATAGTGATATAAATTCTGCCACAGCAGATCAGTGATATTTATGGAATGGCTTCTGGCAATTGTTCTCCAGTTATACTTTAAAATGGCTTATTTGTTAAAGTTCTTGGTTTTACTACTCTCATGGATGGAGAGGTGGACCGTCACAACACGAAGATTTTTTTTAAACCACAATAATCGCTGGATGGTGTAAGAACCAAAGTCAGTAAGACCAAAAGGAACGCTAGGACGCAAGGTATGACCAGCCTATATGTAGAAAATAGATAAACATGTAATAATAATATAAATCATATCCTTACACTCGTTAATTTTTTGGGTAAGACTATTTTAACCACTCCGGTATTTAATTATATATATTTTAAAAAACCCGCGAGTGTTTAGTTTATCTTAACGGTTTTACACGAGATATGAACTCTAGTAGTTCAGAAAATTAGACACGTATGAATAGAATTAAATTGCGTTCTCTAAATTATCCACCGCCTAGCGTCTATTAATTAATTTAAAGTATCTCTTATTTGGAAATCGCGAGTAATTAAATTTTACGTTTATAGCTGGTAAAATTAGCTATATGTTTTTTTAATACGTTTAAATTAACACAAAAATCCCAGTGAAATATACTGAACTTTAACACATTAAAACACTTAGGGGCTAATATACTATTATTACCGCAAATCAGAAAACTGAAATAAATCTCCACGTATTTCATAGGAAATCCAGATAAATAAGACTCCAAAATGCGCGCTAGACCATTCAAGAAATCCTGATAGCAAATTGACAAACTGAATTCGGAGAGATAGGCATATATACTAAAACGCGGGACTCTTGTTCCTTAATGCGAAAAATAACACCTCTCGTCCAATTTGGGGAATTTTGCTGTTCGTTTCGCGAATCAAAGTCTACTTTCACGCTTTTTCGCCGACATGATGGCCGCTTCGCTGGCGGCGGGCGCCTTTAAGGTCCGTTCACTCGGTGAGTAAATTTCGTCCCTTGGGCGCGATTAAAGGGATGCAGTCGGTAAAAAATGGTTAACGTCCCTCTATTTGCAATTAACGATCCGTTCTCTCTTAGGGAGCTACAAATCCCGTTGCCTCGCCCTCCCGTGTTCCAGGGACACGGCGCTGACGTAATGTGACAGCTGGCAGACCCCTTTTTGTCCTTCCCCCTTTTAAAGGAAAGTCACTAGAGATAAGAATATTTGTATTAATAGTGCTTGAAAACAAAGACAGGAGGCGTGGCTAAACTAAGAATCGGACAGTTGGCAATAGAGAGACCTGGTGTCGTAGATTTTTGATAGGGGATGTAGTGGATTTGATGGTATTGTATGATTGTGATATTACCTAGTGTGATGCATGAGGTCAGCTGTGAAGGCTCCTGAGATAAATGTAGCTGTGAATTTTCAGAAGGCCCTTCTTGCTACCACTACGACCTCACACCTATCTTTTTTTTTACTAATGAATGTGGCTACGTTAAAATTCTAGGGTACTGATATGTAATGTG
Source organism: Oreohelix idahoensis (assembly GCA_024509875.1). Taxonomy (NCBI): domain Eukaryota; kingdom Metazoa; phylum Mollusca; class Gastropoda; order Stylommatophora; family Oreohelicidae; genus Oreohelix; species Oreohelix idahoensis. Next base: position 501,640 of record JAMPIV010018354.1, on the reverse strand, counting down.
TTGTGGTAGTTTACATACACACACACAGATATTTAACAAGTCTAATAATATTAATAAAATGTTATAACACACTGAACTAACTCGAGCTGTGTAAAATTTTTGATAATAAATTTTCTTTAAGTTTATTTGTTCTGAATCAAGGTTTTATTTTGGTCAGAACATATGAAAGGTTTTGCAATTATGAATGAAATGCATGAATATATGGCATAATAAATGAAAGGTGTGTACATGTGTATTTTACAAGACTAGTTAATATTACTACTGTTTATAGTTGTAATTTATCTGGGAGAACGATTAATGGATGTGCTGTTGGGGTGGCCTCATCACTCCCTGTCTATGGCGACTACACATTGTCCATTTATTGATGGGATTATAATTGGCGTGTTAGAAAATACGTTGAGTTGGTGAATTTCCAGCAGGCCAGACGCTCACGTATCTTGAATGAGTAGCTCTGGTGCTGGAATCAGGTGGCCCCACCTCTCCGTGCTTGGGGGCAATATAAGGCTGCTCTGCCAAAATATAACTGCACGGGTCCACTCTTGTATTATTCAACACCTCATTTGACACCACATTGGTGCCAAATAAAAACTCACAGTTCTGCAATAAAAGTATTGGTCATGTGTCAGAATTCCATCCTCTAAACCATTCCTGGACACAACACTACACACAACAACACCACATAGACGGGTCAGATCTCTTTGACCATACAACACATCTTACCAAGTTGGTTTCACATAGGATAAGTTCCCCCAGACTACATATTCTGAAATATGTTCATTAGCTTCCTGCCATAGAATAGGATAGGTGATATGTTCCACTGATCTCAACACTTGATCCGTCCTTCATAATCCTTGCTGGAGTTTATGTATTGTGTTTGTCTCTAGACCCTGAACTGGGGCGGGGGGTCTAGAGCGAATCCTTACTTGTTGTAAGGGATAGATTTTGATATGGCAGTATCAAATCACTCGAAACATTAAACAAATATTAAAATATACAAAGAAATACTTTCAGTCTTACCAGAATTATGAATATAGAACACAGTTATCTGCTAGCAAAACTCAGCTGAGCTGCTGGCTTTAGTATGGCGTCCCTCTAAATATTTCAATTAGCTTCTGGGAAATACACCACTGAATAATTTACTGTGTCTACTACTGGACAACTTATGATGAATGGCAAAAATGCGCGTCTGAGCGCCGATAATATATTCATCTATGGCCAATCACCGCCTTTTTTCCTTTTCAAATTCAAACCTCCTACCAAAAAGTCATTTCAGTCATACCTCAGTCAAGTATGTATTATTGTCTGTTGGTCCGTCTGTCTCTACTTGCGTTTCACAAAAAAAACACACTTGTTTTTTGAACCAACTCTGCCTTCCCCTACACAATTTTGCCTTTAAAGTTATTTTTAGCCACAATTCTCCACCCCATCCCCTCTCTTTCATTCCAACTAGATTTTAGCACTTGAGTCTCAAGGCCGCAGTTTTTGAAAATTAGGGACATTTTTTGTTTCAATGCAGTCGCTCGCTGATATGAACAACACAGTCTTTTGTCAATATCTTTCTTATTATCTATCCGTCTGTATAAATGAAAGCATATTATTTCACTGCTCAAGATGGGCCATCCGGCCAGCTAGGTTTTATATTCCTAACATTATTATTAAGAAAAAGTTACTTTTCAAGGTTAGTTGGTTTTTTGAAATATTTTCGAGCATCTTTTGTAATGCGTTCGTCACTGCATTCAAATAAACGGACTAAGTTATCGCAAAAGCGTCCAAGAAATGACTGTTGCGTATAATAGCTAAGGTCCCTTTTGTCGATTTCTTTACCTTGTGTCAACTTGGGGACGTGAATTTTTTCCTTGCCCCACCAATTGCGTCTTTTTAGCCTTGCTAGTTTCAAGCACGTGTTCAGTCATATTTTTTCCTTTTGATCTCCGTTCTCATCCCGTTCCAAGGGTAAACGTTTTGCCTTCACGTCTAACAATTTAATTTCCATGGCGGGTGGTGACCCGCGGCGTGGGCGATCATGTATTCTAGTAGCTTACGCATTAGTTTTTATCCCTACATTTTATCTTTGGAGATATTTTAACGTTGTATCACGGTTAATTTTATGACACATCTCCCCACTTGAAAACATGCCTACGGCAAGTTCCAAAACCAGTGATACACATAGATAAAATCTCTCCTCACGCCTGCCATTACTCTAATTTTGATCACAGGGGTGCCGACTGAGGAAATCTGCACCGACATTCAATTTGCCTGGGATATATTGGATACTAAACTGATAAGGTTGAAGCAATAAAGACCACCTCAGCAATCTTGCGTTTTCATGCTTAGCCTGAGATAAGAATACGAGAGGCTGATGATCCGTCTCGACCACAAAAGTCCTACCATACAGATAGATTTGAAACTTCTTTATTGCCCAGATTAACGCTAAACATTCTTTTTCGCTTGTGGAATATCCTTGTTCCGCCTTATTCAATTTGCGGCTTGCATAAGCGACTGGTTTCAGTTCCCCATCAGGTGAAGATGATCTTTGCAACAAAGCCGCTCCGAGTCCTACATTACTTGCATCGGTTCTTAAGACAAAGTCCTGTGTCAAATCAGGCAGTTTGAGAATAGGCTTGCTAGTGAGTTTTTCCTTTAAGTCTTGGAACGCTAATTCACTTTGCGCAGTCCAAATAATTTTATCTGGAAGTCCCTTGCGAGTCAGATCAGTCAGAGGAGCACAAATAGAGTTAAAATCTTTGATGTATTTTTGATAAAATCCGCATAACGACACGAATGATCGCACGTCCTTTTTTGTTTGTGGTCTAGGTGCTCTCTGCAGTTTTTCCAAGTTCTTGGGATCAGGGGTCATGTTACCCTGATATACAGTGTGTCCCAAGAATTCCAACTCTTTGCATCCAATACAACATTTTGTTGGCCTAGCAGTTAAGTTCGCCTCCCTAAGCCTATTAAATAACATTTTTAGAGCTTCAATGTGTTCTTCAAATGTCTCTGTGGCGACGAGAATATCATCCATGAAATTCGTGATACATGGGTTATTCAGGGGATCCAACAATTTGCGCATCATCCTTGAAAATACACTCGGAGCATTTTTCAGTCCGAATGATAGCATGTTGAATTCATAATGTCCATCCGAAGTGCTAAAAGCCAAATAAGGTCTCACTTCAGGCTTCACTGGGATCTGGTAATAGCCTTTACTAAGATCCACCTTTGAAAAGTATTTTGCCTTGTTCAATCTGGCAAATAACTGTTTTGTGTCTGGTAATGGATCCACTTGTCCTTCTGTGACAGCATTCAGTTTCCTGTAATCTATGCACAGTCTGTGTTCCCCAGACGGTTTTCTCAACAAAACGACACTAGAGCTAAAAGATGATTCACTGTGTGAAATAATCCCCTCCTTCAACAAATAATCTATTTCTTCCTTCAATGCCTTCTCCTTCGCGAACGGAATAGAATAGGCTCTCATACAGATTGGGTTTGAGTCTAACAGTTTCATGTCATACTGTAGCAAATTTGTATGGCCTGGTTTATCTGTTAATACATCTGTATGTTCCTCCAGAACCTGTTGAACTCTCTCCCTCTGGTTTTTAGTCAGGTGCTTACTGACTTTTACCTGTGCTGCTGTTTCACAAGGATGTAATGGGTATTCATGTGAGGTGAGTGGTTCCTTTTGCATTTGAGTTGCGATAGCTAAGGTCAGTAAGGGGGTGCTTTCCTGGAGTGGTCTGTCCAGATACTTCTTTAACAGGTTTACATGATAAACTTTCTCCTTCCCCTTTTTGTCAATTTTATAGTTTGTTCTAGACACCTTCTCTAGAACCGTATATGGACCTTGCCATCCAATTTGTAATTTATTCTGGCTACCGGGTAGTAGAAGCAGCACCTTCTCTCCCACAGCTAGTTCTCTGTCCTTTGCCTTCCTATTAAAATATGCTGCATGTTTCTTCCTGGCTTGTTTCAAATTATCATTTGCCAGTTTCCATCCAGCTTTCAAACGAGTGGTCAGTTCGTTCACGTATTGATAAGATGAGGTAACAGTCTCTTCCGCCTTCTCATCTGTCCAGGTCCTTAATAGTGCTTCTAATGGACCTTTTATTGGCCTCCCAAATAGCAGAGTTGCGGGAGCCATCCCGGTTGAACTATGTGGTACCTCCCGATACGCAAACAATGCGGCGGGCAGGAATTGATCCCACAGATCCGGTTTTTCGTGTGCCAGCTTTCTCAGGATAGAAATGAGAGTCCCGTTGAACCTCTCTACCTGGCCGTTCCCTTGCGGATGGTACGGACTACAATGAAAGTGTCTGGCTTGAAATAGCTTAAAAACTTCTTCCGTTAGTTTCCCCTTGAACTGAGAGCCATTATCCGTCAAGATTTGATGCGGGAATCCTAATCGGGTGAATATTGTAAGTAGTGCCTCTGCTACATGTTTTGAATCAATTGATGGCAGGGCTACCGCCTCTCCCCACATAGAACAAGTGTCCACCAGAGTAAGGATGTAACTGTTCCTCCTCTTGGTCCGAGTGAGAGGTCCCACAATATCCACTGCAACCCTCTCAAAAGGTGTTCCCACTATGGGCATTTCCCCTAGAGTTGCAGGAGCAGTCCAGTGCTTTGGAGCTACCCTTTGACATTCTGGGCAGGATTTGACATATCTTTTTATATCCTCCGTTATCCCTGGCCAGAAGTAATGACAAGCTATACGCTGTCCTGTGGCGCTGATCCCCATGTGACCACTGAAGGGAATCGCATGCCCGAGTTCCATCACTTTATCCCTATATGAAGTGGGAAGAACCAGCTGGTTGTGACCATTTGTTCCAGTTCCGGCCTTCCTGTATAAGAGTTTGTTCTTCATGAAATATTCCCCCTTTCTCGGAGGTGTGTGGCATTTGGGCAATTTTTTAAAACAGGGCTTGAGTGTCCTATCCTCAGCCTGCGCCTTCCTCATCTCCTCTGGATGAGCATTTATAGGTTCACCTTCTTCCTCCTTCTTCTGTGACCTGGTCTGCACTGTCGCCATGATCACAGGTTTCTCGGGATTCCCCAAGAAGACGTATCTACACCCCAATATCAGAGGGTAGATTGGTTCATCTATCACTGCTGCTCTGATTTCTCCTTCCACATAGCGAGTTTTCACCGTTATCCTTGCGATGGGAAGTGTCATGAGTGGTATGTCCTTAGTTGCCCCTTGTATTTCCACTGTTTCTGGGGTATACTGACTTGGGTCCACTAGGCTAGACTTCACAACTGAATCATAATCCAAACCTGTATCATAAAGGCACCTTATGGTGACCCCATTACAAATAACATCCTCACAAACTGGGGGGTTGTTACGCACAAATAATTACTTTTTTCCAAAGTCTTTGTATGATCGTTTTTCGTATGTATGATCATTATTTGACTGAAATGCATGTTATATATATTTTATGGTCAAAGGGACAGAATCCGATATATCGATACTGCTATTTTTTATGAGTTTACCTCCTCTTGTATAGAGACACGTTCGGTCTATAATGTCTTGAACGAAGCGTGACCATATCTCCTTATTTGGTAGTATCAGTCAACTGTTGTAGATGTTTGAAACCTTTCTTAACGCTTCTGTTCATGTCCATAAAAGGCGCGACTGTGTAAGACTTTTATCTCGAATGTTCTTAGAATCGTCTTATTGTGAACAGCGACTCAGAGATTGTCACTCTGCGCATGTCTCGACTTGGTTGTCGTTTGTTGTTCCGCCCAGGTCGGGCAGTTGAGAAATGGACTGATTAGCGAGCGGACGCGACTGCGTCTTGTGATTCTCTGAGGGAAATACATTGTCTTTGTGAGTTAGTTAGCTAACTAGACTATTTCCCCGTATTATTCAAGCCTGCCTGGAGGCATATGTTCATGGTTGATTTTCCGAAATAAGGTAATTCCTCTTGTATCGAACTTTAGGCTATCATCTAGAGGTTCGTCATTTTGTCGCCTTTTTGCTCGCCTGTGTGATTCAAAATGGAGAGGTACTTTGACTAGGATTAAGTCACCGGTATCTTTATACCTGAACTAGTTATATATCTATGGGTCGCTCTAGACCAACAAGACTATTGTCTGTGTTCCAGGATTCGTTATATCAGAGATCACGTCCAAGTCAGATGGTTAGACTTAGGAAGGTTATAAAGGTCGAGCTGACCTGTAATCCATGTATGCTACTCACGTGCAGACAGTAAACGGACGTATTGTATACATCTGATCTGCTAGCATCAGGAAGGAATAATTATTATTGTCTATGAACATTAAGGATCTGCAGCTGACCACGGTTGCAGAAGTTATATGTATTATTTATCAAGCTTCGCTATGATATTTGTTTTCCATACAACTATTGAGTATTGACTTCTACATGACTGTCAGTTAACATGAGTTTGAATGCTGCATTCGTTGTACTATGCCGATGATAACATAAGTATCATGACTGTTTTGTGGCGTGCAATAAATGGTATAAACCTAAAGCGAAGTTACCATTTCTATGACTCTACACGTCATGTTGCCTGTGGTGTACCCTGAACTGTTCTACTGCAACACACACACAGCAACAATCTAAACCAGATAAGACACCCACATCTTGCATTGTAATACCTGGTGTCGATAGAGGTGGTAATTTGACGGCATCCTAATTCCACCCTTATCAATTCATGGTGGCCAATAGTTGGTTTATTCTGGTACCAACTCTCAAGGGGGTCAACAAACCCAGACATCATCAGCAGACTACAAGACAACATTGCAGTTGCTATTCATCACCTTTGATGAAATTTTTTGAAAGACGCAGCAGTACTGACAGTTGTTGATATTTTGAAACTACCCGGCGCTGCTCGGCGGTATTGAAGTTTGTCTACAAATAGAAGGACAAGTACCGAGCGAATGGATTTCCTGATCTGTTGAGAAGAAGGACAAGTGCCGTAACAACTGTTCCGGTCTCAGAATTACTGTTGCAGATTCAGAAGGTCAAGTTCAGAAGCTGTTTCCTGTCAGAAGCTGTTTCCTGTTAGAAGCTCATTTCCTTCGTCATGGCAGTTTACGAGAGCAGATATGGATCAACGTTGGATCATTGTCCTAAGAATGCTGATCACATCCTGTTCTGACTGTGCTGACGTTGTGGATACATAGAAGTTAAGTGGCCTGTTTTGTTTGTGAACTGTGCCCTTATGTTCTAACTGAGCCTTCTGTCTATCACATTTTTCGCACTCTTTATATGTTTACATGTTATATGTTATTTGGATTTGTATTTATATGTTTATATTTCAGCGGGTTTTCTCGGTTGGGCGGTGTCTTTCAGTAGATGATACCACGTCACAGAGGTTCTACTGTTAGCGTTTTCGTTAGGGACTGTGCGAATTTCCTACTGTGAAATTTGCTAGCGACAATCGTTGCTATATCTGTTTAGTTGTGACGAGTTGTGCTTTATTTTCGTTTTTTGTATATTTTTTTTTGTTTCTCTCTTTCTTTCTGTTTTTTAGTTTCGATTTCAATTGTTTGTATTTGTAGGTCTCCTCTTTTCTATTATTCAGTTCTTCACGTAAATTTTTGTGTATATACTGTAGCGTCATTTGTTTGTCATATCTTCGCATTCTGTCATCATATTCTTTTTAGTTTCGCTGTTTATTTATTTGACTTATGCGAATGTTTTCGTATTGTTTGATCTTTGTTATTGTTTACATTGACTCTGATCTTTGTTATTGTTTACATTGACGTTGATCTTTGTTATTGTTTACATTGACTCTGATCTTTGTTATTGTTTACATTGACTTTGATCTTTGTTTTGTTTACATTGTTGGTACTTTGTTATTGTTTACATTGTCTTGTTATTGTTTGCATAGTTCTTGCATAGTTAGCTTTCACTATTGTTACATATATGCTCATGCACTATTGATCTATAGTGCACTTATCATAACTAGCTGGTGGTTTTTTCCTTATGCACTATTGTAGTGCAGTTATGATAAATAACTGATGGTTATGCACTGATTTGGGTAGTGCACTGATAATTAAGAGGTGACTTGTGATATTATTGTACAACTGATAATACAAATTGGTGTCAAGTCTTGTTTCCCACAGAGATTGGAGTAAACATAGTAATTATACAAGCACTTTATTAAGTCTTGTTGCTATTAAGATTGAAATAAGATAATTAATTATTTCAGGTTCTGTACTCACATTTTAGACATCATGTCTACATTTGAGTACTTTATTGAGCAGGGTAAAGCCCTTGGGAAGACAGGTGATAAATTAGAAGAATTTGCGACTGTTCAATATGCCAAGGCATTGAAGTCGGAGGAAAAGAAAATGAAAGAACTAACTGAACAAAAGAGAATAGATGCTGAAAATTTAAAACTGCAGATGCAGGTAGATGAAAAGAGATTACAAATGGAAATGGAAAAACAAAAAAGAGAAGCAGAATCTCAGGAGAAGAGACTTCAGGCTGAGGTTGAAAATAAGAGACTTGAAAAAGAAGCTGAAAATAAGAGACTTGAAAAAGAAGCTGAAAATAAGAGACTTGAAATAGAGGCTGAAAATAAAAGATTAGAAAAAAAGTTACAGGCTGAGGCTGAGGAAAGAAAGTTACAGGCTGAGGCTGGGAAAGAAGGTTACAAAGAGAGTCTGATGAGAGAAAAGCAAAAATGGAACATGAAGAAAAACTCTTAGCTTTGGAGTTAGAAAAGTTGAAGTTATCTAGTAATGCTAATGATGCTAATAAGGTATCATCTGCTAATAAGTCTAATGCTGTTGATTTCAAGCTTAATTTACCAGCATTCAATGCTTCAATTGATGATATAACATTTTATCTAGATAGATTTGAAAGTGCATGTAAGGTGCATAATATAGATAAAACATTATATGTTTATCATCTGTCCAAGATACTTAGAGGTGATGCTTTGACTTTGTTGGGTATGGTAGATGTGCCTGACAAGAACAACTATGAGGTTGTCAGGGCGGCATTGTTAAAGAAGTACCAACTTAACGAAGACGGATATCGTCTTAAATTTAAAAACATGTTACCAGAAACTGGAGTTGAATTCTCAGAATTCATCTCAGGCATACGTCTTACTTTTTTACGATGGGTTGAGCTTTCTAAGACAGAAAGTACATTTGAAGCCCTCATGGACTTACTTCTTAGAGACAAGGTTATGTCTTCTGTTAATGAAGCTTTTCTTTCTTTTCTTCATGAGCGTAAGCCTAAAAATATAAAAGAAATGGAAGAATACTGTAGCCAGTATGTTACTGCACATCCTCACATAACCATTAGCAACTCTAAGGTAAAAGAAGGTCTGCCAGTTGCTTCGGCAGCACCTTATGGCCCGAATTTTATGCGTAAATTTCAGGGTAGCCAGCAAAATTTCAATAAAAAGAGTAACCGTAATTATGCCCAGAACCATGGTAATCAATTTCAGGGAGATTCTTCTTCCCAGAACTGGAGACAACCTAATATTACACGGTATTCTATTCCCGGTAACTTTAGAAATTTTCATAAAGGTAATCGGTATAGAGGAAAATATTTTTGCAGAGACCTCAATACCAAGATAATAGAGGTTCTCAACAGCATAGAGATGGTAATGACAGTTATGGAAACTGGAACGCAAACCAGGATAAAAATTACAGTAGGGACTTTAATGATAATTGCAGAGGCAATAATGGTCGCGGTAGATCGCAACAGAAGAGAAAAAGATATCAACAGACAAACTCTGTTCAACAAGAATCTCAGGGAGCAGATAAACAGGTTAATAATGATAAAGACCATAATGCTATCGGATGCTCATCTTTTGACTTTGGTAGGGCAAATAAATGTATCCAATGCAGTACTTTATTTGATCCGAAAACCATTAGTACTCTAAGCTGTGGTCATCCTTTGCCCGCTCTTCCTGCTAATGTTGCTCATGATGGGAGAGGTTCTCTTATATTACATAAGGGGCTTGTAAATAGTAATCCAGTCTCGGTGTTGTTTGATTCTGGATGTACTACTGTCGGGGTTAGGCAATCTCTTGTAGATCCATTCTGTGCTACAGGAAAGGTCATCAAATGTGTCACATTTGGTGGCACGTTGGAAAAATATCCTACTGCCATAATACATATTGCTACTCCTTTCTTCACGGGAGAGGTCCACGCGTGTCTACTTCCAAACCCTATTGCGGACCTTATTATTGGTCGTATTCACGGAGTTAGGGAATGTACCCCACAGCAGATTGCTGTTTGGGAAGAGCAAAACATTGAAGCTACCAATACGGTGGTCACAAGAGCACATGCTCTGGATCCACCTCAAACTTCATTAACTAATAATGATGAAGTAAATGAACAAAATAGTCACTTGACTATTACACGTGACTCATTTATCAAATTGCAAGAAGAAGATCCGTCGTTACAAAAATTCTTCATTCTAGCAAAAAAAGGTGATCCTAATCAAAATACTAATAGAAAATCTTGGATTTCTATGAAGAACGGCGTACTTGTACGTATGGTACAAGACTCGACTACATCCACTCATTCACAAATTCTTGTGCCTAAGAGCATGAGGGTGCAAATATTGCAACATGCTCATGACTCGCAATGTGCTGGACATATGGGTTTTTCCCGTACAAAGTCGAGGGTTCTTGCGGCTTTCTTTTGGCCATTTGTGAGCAAGGACATACGAATGTACTGTCGCTCTTGCAAAGTATGTCAGGAGGTCAAATCTAAAGGACCACGACATGCTGCGCCTATTCAGGCTGCTGACATTCCAATTCGCCCTTTTCAAAAAATGGCAATAGATATTATCGGTCCTTTTAGAATTAAGTCGGCTAGAGGACATCAATTTATTCTTACATGTGTCGATATGTGCACACGTTGGCCAGAGGCAATACCTCTCAAGAGCATCTCAACTGCTGATATCGCAGACGCTCTTTGGCTGATATTTTCTCGCTTGGGTTTTCCCGGAGAAATATTGTCAGACCATGGCACTCAACTTATATCAGACACTATGTCACAGGTAATGTCTATGCTACATATAAAAAGGTCTCTCAGCAGTATCTATCACCCAATGTCTAATGGGTTGGTCGAACGTTTAAATAGGACTCTAAAAACTTTACTGGGTAAAATAACTGAGGATCATCCTCAGGATTGGGACAGGGTCTTACCCGCGGCTCTCTTTGCGTATAGAGAGGTCCCCAATGAACATACGGGGTTTTCCCCTTTTGAACTTGTCTTTGGCGCGCAACCGCGCGGCCCTATGTCTTTACTTCACGATCTAATCACTGCCGATAATATTAGCGATGAGACTCAGTCTTCTTATGAGTACGTCATTGCTCTTAGGAAAAAAATCATTGAGGCATGCAGACTAGCAACTTCGTCTTCCGAATTTGCTAAAGAAAAGGCAAGGCAGTTTGCGAATAAGAATAGATGTCTACGACAACTTTGTCCAGGTGACAAAGCTCTCGTTCTACTTCCTTCAAGGGAGAACAGACTTCTAATTGCATGGAAAGGTCCATATGCAATAGTCTCCAAAATTTCTGATGTCGACTATGTTGTCGATATTGATGGAAAGCATAAAACTTTCCACATAAATATGCTCACGGAATTTCATGAAAGACCAGACTATTTGCAGCCTATTTTCCAGGCAACGGACAATTCTCAAGTACCTCATGGTCAATACTCATCGCTGTCAGTTATACAGGATGAGGAAACTACTTTTTCTGATGTCAATCTTCCTCTTTCTATGGTCCCACTTTATTCTACGGAATCTTGGAAAAACGTGACCGTTTCTCCAAATCTTTCCGCTGAGGAACATCGACAAGTTTCTTCGATGTTGCAAACATTTCAGGATGTTCTTACAGACATCCCGGGACACACACATGTCATTGAACATGACATTGTGCTAACTGATCATAATCCTATCAGAGTCAGACCCTATCCAATACCTATCCATTTCCAGTCTCAAGTCGAAAAAGAATTGGATGAAATGATACGTTTGGAAATCATTGAACCATCCACTTCAGCATACTCTTCGTCTATGGTTATTGTTCGAAAGAAGGATAATAACATTCGCATTTGCGTAGATTATCGCAAATTGAACCAAGTTACGAAGTTCGACGCTGAACCTATGCCTTCATTAGAAGAGCTACTCAATAAACTTTCTAATTCTAGATTCTTTACCAAACTAGATTTGTCTAAAGGTTATTGGCAAGTCCCGCTAACTGAACGTGCCAAACCTTTTACAGCTTTTTCTACACCTAGGGGTTTATTCCAATGGAATTTCATGCCTTTTGGTCTTATGAACGCCCCTGCTACATTCGTACGCATGATGCGGCGAATTCTCGCATATCGTACAGATGTCATAGCATATCTAGATGATATCTGTCTATTCAGTGATTCCTGGGAAGATCACTATTTGGGTTTATACGAATTACTGTCTACTCTTCGCGAGTATAACTTGACTGCAAAACCCTCTAAAGCCTTTATAGGATTTAGTGAGATTTCTTTCCTAGGTCATCGTGTTGGTCATGGTCTTTTAAAGACAGAGGACCACAATGTTTCAAAAATACTTAACATTTCGGTCCCTAAGACAAAGAAACAAGTAAGGAGTCTATTAGGTTTGATCCAATTCTACGGACGATTCATTCCGAATCTGTCCTCCATTATGGCACCGCTTTCTACTTTATTGAAGAAAGGGTCGCCTAATTTGATCCGCTGGTCAAAAGAATGTCAATCCTCATTGGACCAGGTTAAAGACCTATTTTCATCTCCACCTATTCTTAGGTTACCTACTATTGAGAAGACTTTTGTTCTTCGAAGTGACGCCTCGTCAACTGGGATTGGGGCAGCACTAATGCAGGAGTATTCTGATACTCTGCATCCGGTGATGTATATCTCTAGGAAATTAAATGCTGCAGAAAAGAATTACTCGGTTTTAGACCGTGAGTTATTGGCTATGGTATGGTCTATTCTGAAGTTACAAAGATTTCTTCTAGGCGCACATTTCATTGTGGAAACCGACCAGAAAGCGCTTACTGCTATTCAGAGTAAAAACTTGAAGAGCTCGAGGTCCACTCGTTATGCCATAGCTCTTCAACCATTTCATTTCTCGGTTCGAGCTATCCGTGGTTCGGATAATGTAATGGCGGACATTCTGTCCAGATGCCCACACGATTCCACATGATTCTTCTGTCATATATATATTTCCTGATATACAGTCCAATGTTATAATGACATGTTAGTAGATTTTTTTTTTCTCACTTTTTTGAGGGGGAATTTATAACATTGTACCATGTAATTATCTAAGAAGGCTTAGTTAGTGATATACGGGCCAAAAGATCACTCGGCCACATTTAAATAAATTATTTTCAGGATTGTATTGAGAGATTTACCAGTTGTCTTTAAGATTTGTGTTATTGATATTTTCGCAGCACATCATTGAAGATGCGAGATTGTGTCCATTGTGGAACTTTGAGTATATCAAGTCCTGTCCTAGATTGGGAGCGGATGATGTCCACATCTTCTTCTATTGAATGTTTTATGTCAACGAAGATCAACACATGTATTACTTATTAGTTACTGATGCATTACATAATGTAATAAAATAGTGCGGTATATTAATATATTACACCGCTATTTGCAACACATTGTATGATATCATAATAATATATTTGATTTCATATATTGGTATGAGAATAATTTGACTTTTATTATGATGTTGCCATCATTGTGGTTTGTGTTGGTGGCACCTTCCTGGGATATATACGCGTATACTTAGATAAATTTTTCTCTAAGGACCTGGGATATGATCTCAGTTTCGCTCCAAGTGTTGAGCTATTTTGTTAGGTATATCCGCGCATCATACGTGCGTTAGGAGCCTAGATTTTTCCGGCTCCAGGATTTAAAAAAAAAAAATGTTTCATTTTTTTTTCCCGGGAGGGTGCGGTAATGTTACGCACAAATAATTACTTTTTTCCAAAGTCTTTGTATGATCGTTTTTCGTATGTATGATCATTATTTGACTGAAATGCATGTTATATATATTTTATGGTCAAAGGGACAGAATCCGATATATCGATACTGCTATTTTTTATGAGTTTACCTCCTCTTGTATAGAGACACGTTCGGTCTATAATGTCTTGAACGAAGCGTGACCATATCTCCTTATTTGGTAGTATCAGTCAACTGTTGTAGATGTTTGAAACCTTTCTTAACGCTTCTGTTCATGTCCATAAAAGGCGCGACTGTGTAAGACTTTTATCTCGAATGTTCTTAGAATCGTCTTATTGTGAACAGCGACTCAGAGATTGTCACTCTGCGCATGTCTCGACTTGGTTGTCGTTTGTTGTTCCGCCCAGGTCGGGCAGTTGAGAAATGGACTGATTAGCGAGCGGACGCGACTGCGTCTTGTGATTCTCTGAGGGAAATACATTGTCTTTGTGAGTTAGTTAGCTAACTAGACTATTTCCCCGTATTATTCAAGCCTGCCTGGAGGCATATGTTCATGGTTGATTTTCCGAAATAAGGTAATTCCTCTTGTATCGAACTTTAGGCTATCATCTAGAGGTTCGTCATTTTGTCGCCTTTTTGCTCGCCTGTGTGATTCAAAATGGAGAGGTACTTTGACTAGGATTAAGTCACCGGTATCTTTATACCTGAACTAGTTATATATCTATGGGTCGCTCTAGACCAACAAGACTATTGTCTGTGTTCCAGGATTCGTTATATCAGAGATCACGTCCAAGTCAGATGGTTAGACTTAGGAAGGTTATAAAGGTCGAGCTGACCTGTAATCCATGTATGCTACTCACGTGCAGACAGTAAACGGACGTATTGTATACATCTGATCTGCTAGCATCAGGAAGGAATAATTATTATTGTCTATGAACATTAAGGATCTGCAGCTGACCACGGTTGCAGAAGTTATATGTATTATTTATCAAGCTTCGCTATGATATTTGTTTTCCATACAACTATTGAGTATTGACTTCTACATGACTGTCAGTTAACATGAGTTTGAATGCTGCATTCGTTGTACTATGCCGATGATAACATAAGTATCATGACTGTTTTGTGGCGTGCAATAAATGGTATAAACCTAAAGCGAAGTTACCATTTCTATGACTCTACACGTCATGTTGCCTGTGGTGTACCCTGAACTGTTCTACTGCAACACACACACAGCAACAATCTAAACCAGATAAGACACCCACATCTTGCATTGTAATACCTGGTGTCGATAGAGGTGGTAATTTGACGGCATCCTAATTCCACCCTTATCAGGGGTGATAAGGTTCCTGTTGTCCATTAGGATTAACCTTTAATCTTTGAGTCCCCGACTTCATTGCAGCAATGTTTGAAGGTTTCCTTCTACAAAATTCGGTGTTATGGTTACCTTTCTTGCACCATTTACACCATCTTTTTCCTTGGTTAAACGGTTTTCTTTCATTGGATTTTTGGTCATTGAACTGTGAGTTTCTGTCGCGATAGTCATTTCTTGGCCGCTCAAAGTTTGTCCTACCTTTATTTCCCTGCTCTCTATTATCAAATTTATTAAATTGATGTGGAGCTTTAAAATTGTCTATGTGCTTCTTTTTAGCACCACTTACCTCTGCCTGGGCTGCCTGATACCTCTCAGCGACATTTAAAACCTCTCCCAACTTCTCTGCACCTTGTTCCATGAGAAATTTTCTCATGTCTGGAGCCATGGACTCTCTCAATTGCTCTATCATGATCATCTCTTTAAGATCTTGGGTCTTCCCCAGAGCAGTCCATTTCTCCAAATAGGTTTCCAGTCTGGCAGAGAATTGGTGGTATGTCTCCCCAGACAACAGTTTGGCATTTCTAAATTTCTTACGATAAAATTCACCATTTTTTTCGTACCTCAATAACAAAGCCTGCTTTAACATGTCATAATTGTCTTGGTCTTCTCTGTTCATTTTTGCGAAGACTTCATAAGAAGTACCTCTCAGTCCCTGTGATAACTTTAAACTCCACCTCTCTCTCTCTAACCCATATGTAGTAGCTAATAACTCAAAACGTCCTAGGTACCCCTCTATGTCATCGTCTTTTTCAACAAAATGGTCTAAATGAAACCCCGTAGCTGATGTTGAGGCTCCCAGACTGGGCGTAGCATCTGAGGCAAAAGGGCTTGCACCATTTTCAGGAGCCTGGCCTTGTAGCTCCAGCTCCCTTAGTCGTAATTCGTGCTCCCTTTGCAACCTTCTATCTTCTGCCTCCCTTTCGGCAGTCAATCTTTTATCTTCTGCCTCCCTTTCGGCCTTTTTATCTGCTGCCTCCCTTTCGGCAGTCAATCTTTTTTCTTCTGCTTCCCTTTGCTGTCGTTTTTCTTCTGCCTCAATCTGCAGCCTCTTAATTTCTTTTTCAGCCTCTAACCTCTTCTCTTCAGCCAACCTTTCAGACTCTAATTTTCTTTCAGCCTCTTTTTCTAATCTTCTTTCTTCCCGTTCAATATACTTATCACATTCAGCCGTTACATATTGAATTAAAACCTGACCATCCATTCCCATATCCCTCGCCGTTAGCACAGCAGCTGATCTGAACTTTGCCAGCTCCGCCATACTTTTTAAACAATTTAGCAATGAGCAAGATAAAATTTCCAACCACTAAAGTAATTCTAATTACTATAGTCTAAAGTAATTTTAATTAGCTAAGGAACTAATTAATTACCACTGGCTGTGAAGATTCACCAACTTTTATTTTCACTTTTAATTTTAAGGGACACTTTTAATTTTTATAATGTGTTCCCCTAATTTAATTCTCCCCCCAGGAGATCCTAATATTATTGATAGGCTAATTATCCCGGGACAAGAGACCCCAATATATGTAGTGGATTTGATGGTATTGTATGATTGTGATATTACCTAGTGTGATGCATGAGGTCAGCTGTGAAGGCTCCTGAGATAAATGTAGCTGTGAATTTTCAGAAGGCCTTTCTTGCTACCACTACGACCTCACACCTATCTTTTTTTTACTAATGAATGTGGCTACGTTAAAATTCTAGGGTACTGATATGTAATGTGTTGTGGTAGTTTACATACACACACACAGATATTTAACAAGTCTAATAATATTAATAAAATGTTATAACACACTGAACTAACTCGAGCTGTGTAAAATTTTTGATAATAAATTTTCTTTAAGTTTATTTGTTCTGAACCAAGGTTTTATTTTGGTCAGAACATATGAAAGGTTTTGCAATTATGAATGAAATGCATGAATATATGGCATAATAAATGAAAGGTGTGTACATGTGTATTTTACAAGACTAGTTAATATTACTACTGTTTATAGTTGTAATTTATCTGGGAGAACGATTAATGGATGTGCTGTTGGGGTGGCCTCATCACTCCCTGTCTATGGCGACTACACATTGTCCATTTATTGATGGGATTATAATTGGTGTGTTAGAAAATACGTTGAGTTGGTGAATTTCCAGCAGGCCAGACGCTCACGTATCTTGAATGAGTAGCTCTGGTGCTGGAATCAGGTGGCCCCACCTCTCCGTGCTTGGGGGCAATATAAGGCTGCTCTGCCAAAGTATAACTGCACGGGTCCACTCTTGTATTATTCAACACCTCATTTGACACCACATTGGTGCCAAATAAAAACTCACAGTTCTGCAATAAAAGTATTGGTCATGTGTCAGAATTCCATCCTCTAAACCATTCCTGGACACAACACTACACACAACAACACCACATAGACGGGTCAGATCTCTTTGACCATACAACACATCTTACCAAGTTGGTTTCACATAGGATAAGTTCCCCAGACTACATATTCTGAAATATGTTCATTAGCTTCCTGCCATAGAATAGGATAGGTGATATGTTCCACTGATCTCAACACTTGATCCGTCCTTCATAATCCTTGCTGGAGTTTATGTATTGTGTTTGTCTCTAGACCCTGAACTGGGGCGGGGGGTCTAGAGCGAATCCTTACTTGTTGTAAGGGATAGATTTTGATATGGCAGTATCAAATCACTCGAAACATTAAACAAATATTAAAATATACAAAGAAATACTTTCAGTCTTACCAGAATTATGAATATAGAACACAGTTATCTGCTAGCAAAACTCAGCTGAACTGCTGGCTTTAGTATGGCGTCCCTCTAAATATTTCAATTAGCTTCTGGGAAATACACCACTGAATAATTTACTGTGTCTACTACTGGACAACTTATGATGAATGGCAAAAATGCGCGTCTGAGCGCCGATAATATATTCATCTATGGCCAATCACCGCCTTTTTTCCTTTTCAAATTCAAACCTCCTACCAAAAAGTCATTTCAGTCATACCTCAGTCAAGTATGTATTATTGTCTGTTGGTCCGTCTGTCTCTACTTGCGTTTCACACAAAAACACACTTGTTTTTTGAACCAACTCTGCCTTCCCCTACACAATTTTGCCTTTAAAGTTATTTTTAGCCACAATTCTCCACCCCATCCCCTCTCTTTTATTCCAACTAGATTTTAGCACTTGAGTCTCAAGGCCGCAGTTTTTGAAAATTAGGGACATTTTTTGTTTCAATGCAGTCGCTCGCTGATATGAACAACACAGTCTTTTGTCAATATCTTTCTTATTATCTATCCGTCTGTATAAATGAAAGCATATTATTTCACTGCTCAAGATGGGCCATCCGGCCAGCTAGGTTTTATATTCCTAACATTATTATTAAGAAAAAGTTACTTTTCAAGGTTAGTTGGTTTTTTGAAATATTTTCGAGCATCTTTTGTAATGCGTTCGTCACTGCATTCAAATAAACGGACTAAGTTATCGCAAAAGCGTCCAAGAAATGACTGTTGCGTATAATAGCTAAGGTCCCTTTTGTCGATTTCTTTACCTTGTGTCAACTTGGAGACGTGAATTTTTTTCCTTGCCCCACCAATTGCGTCTTTTTAGCCTTGCTAGTTTCAAGCACGTGTTCAGTCATATTTTTTCCTTTTGATCTCCGTTCTCATCCCGTTCCAAGGGTAAACGTTTTGCCTTCACGTCTAACAATTTAATTTCCATGGCGGGTGGTGACCCGCGGCGTGGGCGATCATGTATTCTAGTAGCTTACGCATTAGTTTTTATCCCTACATTTTATCTTTGGAGATATTTTAACGTTGTATCACGGTTAATTTTATGACAGGGGAATTAAGACTTGGCTTGGTCCCTTCTGAATAGATTAGAACCAGTGATAGCAACAGTGAGAGATAATAATAGAAACAGATTTCCACGAGTGAGAGGGTAGAAATAATAGAGGCTGTCCTTGAAATCGAGAATCTTCTCTCCTTCAGCCTATCTTCTACAACAGATCTAGAGGAGTCAGACAGTCTATTATAATATATATTAATATATATCTCCACTCACATACACACACCCATAAGTGACGACAGGTAGACGCACATACGTGGAAAACTATAACATTGAAATATAGATATGTTGGAACGAGCTGACCGACACGCTTGAATAAAGTTTATGTAAATTTATTAACATGGAGAAAATTTTACCACAACACATAAATGTTAATATCAAGCATAGAAAATACATATAAAGTAATGAATTACTACAAGTATAATAGACCCATAGGTGTAATCTTTTCCCTCGATGTTTAGCCCACGATCCTCTTAGAAGAAAAGTGATAGCCCCAAAGAGTCACGGATATATACACTATAGTCTCAGATTTCCCTCTAAAGTTGAGAACAGAAGGTATACCCTAATCTATCCTAAGAGGAAAATGTCACGTGCAACAATCTGTGCATAAATGAAATTACAAAAAACATGTGGGTGCTTAAATCTATCTCATAAAAGAATCACTCAGTCTACTTTCACTCTGTTCTTTCAGCAGGGGCCCCTGTCTCACTTTTCTTACCTAAAATCTTGCTGGTGTTCGCCGTCTGGCGCACGTTAGTACACACACACCGTTTAATCTGTCTGTCTTTTTGATGAAGCGGATCCCAGCTCTGCAGATGTTGGTTTCATCCAATGGGTCCGGGGAGCGTCCTCTTCATGCGATAGTTTTCTTTACAGATTTAAGTTAATGTCAATTTACTCAGTTCATGTAAGAATTAGATTTAAGCGGGCACACTGTGTCAGAATCACGAGGTTTCCCTTAGTTAGGAAGATGACCGGTTGGTAAATTCTCTCAATAGATAATTATTGGTCACACCACAATTTGTCAAAATGTCGGAATGTTAATGTTTTTGTGATTCTTTCTCGCCACAAGGCTGCATGTACATGAGAGTTTGTGAAGAAATATAACCTGGCTCAATAGGCACAGTATAGGCATTTAGTCTTTAAAACCGTTAGTGAGATTTGTACTCTGTTTATTTCTGGAGGCACACACTGCCAGACAGATGTTAACTTGTAAACCCATGTGGTTAAAGATAAAAATGTTTCTTCTCTCAGTTGTACTAAAACCGCTGGTAAAAGTTTAGGGCTGACCCAAAACGGTATAAGGAAGAGAAAAGTACAAAATACTAACCACAATATTCTACACACATCCTATCCTCGCGTAAAATATTATATTATATTCATAAAAAATCAATCATCATGAATTAGAAATACATACGTATTTCGTCAATACTCAATGATGAATCAGTGAAGTTATAAGTTAGTTTAAAATATACTCGGACTGGTTACTAGCTTACTTACTTACTTACTTAGTCGTTCCCCTTCTACCGTGAGGTGTAGAGGTTTGGAAGAGAGAGCGCCAGACTATCCAATCGGCTGTCTTCCTCCTGGCCTGGTTCCATTCTAGTCCTCGATCCTTCAAAGATTGTCTAATGTTGTCCTCCCAGCGGACTCTGGGTCGTCCTCGGGGTCTGGATCCTTGGCTCTTTGTTTCCCATGCTTGTCGTGGTATCCGATCTTCTCCCATTCTGCAGACATGGCCAACTGGTTACTAGAAATTTAATTAAATTTATTTACAGCTGTATGAGTTTAAGCTAGAAATAATAATTTATTCTGCTTTCCACTGTAACACGTCAACTAGAGAATATAACAGACTTATAATTTAATCCCTCTGCACAGAAATCTAACTAGTGAAAATAAAATAGGCGATTTACCACTTGAATCACTCACAAAATACTAGATATATAATATTACCTCAACACAGAACTACTTAGAACTATCATCCAATTCGACCAACTAAATGATGCTTCTATTAACAGAGATCTTTAGGAATCGAACGCTAGATGTTCTAGTCTTGACTGCGGAGTACTGAGTGAATGAAATCTAAACTACTGGGGTTTATATCTTATGAAAAGAAATGATTTCCTAATTCTCGAAATCCCGAAATAGTTCCAGTCTTAACACCTACATTAAACTCAGACGACAGCAATAAAACTGCCAGACGCGTTTCCCACTTGCAGCTACCTATGGTCATTTCCCAGCGATGCATGTTGGCGCCTTCTCACACCTAACACAGAAACTTAACCAAGAGCGCCGTGTCAGATGAAAATGTTAGACGATATGTCTGCCATCCCATGTCTGTCGAGACGAATTTCACACTGTTCGGTCTCATCACGGACTAAGCTTAACAGCAATAAAAATGCGTTGTTAAATAAGAAAAGAGACAGGCGAAGATATGAATGGGAGAGTTTTATTTTTCACAATCAGACGAATGCGGGAAAAAAAGAAAGGATAAAAGAGCGATAATAAAGTAGAAGACGCGGGTAGAATAGAGAAAAGATATAGAAATTTATTAATCATACATCTCTCTGCGACACCTGGCTTTCACGTGTTTAACTGTGCATGCTTAATTAGCCAGCGAGGGAAATCCACGTTTGATCGTTGCTTGAACCCAAATAGTGAGGGCCCCCGATGAGAATAAAGTGATCGATCAGGGTTGCTTCAATTTTCATCTGTCACACAACCCAGAGAACTGGAAGACGATATTGTAAATTGTGCAAAACCGATACACATTTTACATCGGATTGTAAGAGGCCGAAATCAGGCCCTTATAAAGTCGCTTGCCTGATCAGGGGGCCGATAGAGTAATCTTGTGCCGAGGTAGACACCTTTGAAAACTCATATTAGATACTCTTGAGTTTTGGCCACTGTTGGACCTCTCCTGCAAAGCAGAGAAGGCAATCCGTGACAACCAGCTCAGCAGAAGAGAACAAGTATTCATTTTCAGACTTCGCAAGGGCCACAACAGATTTTGAGACAATCCATTCAACAAGCTAAAGATAGGAACTGCCGATGAGTGTAACTGTGGCACTCATAAAATGGCTGCTGAACATCTGCTTCAGATGCCCAACATACGAGGAACTTAAAATCACAAATGACCGTCTCGAGTATCATTCCATGGAAAAACACGCTATGGAGATAAGAAAGAGCCTCAAGCCGCCCATTGCTTTCTTTGAACATGTTCTAGTTGTTGTCTGAGAGTGAACAAAGAAGTTGAAAAAAGATATGTCTAAATAAACACAGTGGTTATTCATAATTTATAATTTAATACAGATGACATTTATAATGCATAAATTAACACAGGTGACATTTATAATAAATAATTTAACATAGATGACATGTGCATTTATAAAATTAACACACGTGACATGATGTATAAATTAGTGCATGTGACATTTATAAAGTATAAATTAGCACAAGTGTGAAATTTTGTACTGTATAAATTAATACAGGTGACATTTATAATGTATCGCGGTTGACATTTATAATGTTAAATTAATACAGGTGACATTTTGTTGCGAGTGTGGTTAACTGTTGCATGTGTGGTTAACCCGCTGTAAGTGTGTGTACAATAGGCCTGGTTATACTGTAGAAGTGTAGGTGGTTGCTTGATGATACCATGCCGTTCATACCACACTCAGAAGTCATGAAGCATTGAAAACGACTGTTGACGTTTCAGACATTTATTACGAACAACAGTAACATACGCTGACATCGAACGATTCACTGTCATGTAAGCACATATAATCATGTAGATAGCAACAACTCATAATATTCAACATCATGGAGACTTTGCATGTAAACCTTGGCCGCAACAAATAAGCCGCGCTACTGGTGCGCTTCATATGACTACTGTTCTTGGTTCCTCATGACCAAGCAAATCAGGTAGATCTAGGCTACCACATCAGCCGCATGAATGGCGGACTGCTTCAAAATATCTAGCTCAGTCTCTTCTGTATAATATATAACTCCTCACCCGGAGTAAGCCACCTTAGCAATAAAGTTCTGGGCTCCACCTGAGCCGTACAAGCAGCGTGATTCTCAAAATGGCCAATATCAGTCTCTCCTATTTAATATCTCCGCTTTAGCAGAAACCCACCTTAATGAAGTACTTGACTCCTCTTGACCAGACAGGTCATGTAGGTCTAACCTACAAGGAATAAGCCGTATAAGCGGCAAGGGTCCTTCAAAGAAATGGCTAACATCAGTCTCCTTTACTCAGTATATCTCCGCATTAGGAGAAAGCATCTTAATACCGTTCTTGGCAATAATATAAGATTCAAAAAGTCTCTTTACCTGTCTGCCATTTAGAAATAATACACAACACATTTCTTCACATCCATGGCTATACAATCACCAGCCAGAATAATCACAGGGGGAAAATACAGTATCATTTAACAACTAACAAAGGCTCCACTGCCCAGAATTATAGACAGAGACGAGCGTTGACCTCTTGTCAGCTCGGAGACTTTTCCTCGACTGCCCGGAAAGCCAGTCTTCAATTCCCCGCGCAAGTTTACTGCGCATGTGTAAGCCCAAAGTAGCTAGCCACGGAACAATCTAGACCTTTCCGTGAAATCAGAGCAAGACCGCTCCATATAAGGCCATCTGTATGAACGATATCCTAATATAGCCATAGAGAATAATGGACATCGTCCAGACAAGGGAGAGAACCGCTAAATCCCATCCTGAACTAAAAAATATACAATTAATGGTTTCCCTTTGACCACAAAATAAAAAGTACATATATTCCTATCTTAACACATTTATAATATCTAATTTAGCACCGTTGACTTTTATAAAGTATACATTAGCACAGGTGTGATATTTATAATGTATAAACTAATGTATGTGACATTTATAATGTATAATTTAACACGGGTGACATTTATAATATATAATTTAGCATATATGAAATTGATAATGTATAAATTAACACACGTTAAATTTATAATGTATAAATTAGCATAAGTTACGTCTATTGAAACAGCAGTAATGATGTATCTTGATTTTTTTTTTTCAGCTCTGAGTCGAATTTCCCGTTCGATCTTAGGGTGCAGGGACAGGTTCGGCATTGCCAATTAACAGAGAGAGAGAGAGAGAGAGAGAGAGAGAGAGAGAGAGAGAGAGAGAGAGAACGAACGAACGAACGAACTTTATTTTCAAAGAGTTTAGAATTAGGCACTCTGGCCCGTCTAACATTCTGCCCTTCCTTTCTCTCGTCTTCCATACTGAATTCATTTATTCTCACGTGTGTTAAATATTACTTTAAATAATAAAATAATACAATAAAATAAAATCCCAACATTGTAACAGTATAATAACGCACATTTACATTATTACCTTATCATAATTAGTATTGGACATGGCAAAATTATCTTTAAAACCTACATATGATATTATAAAATTATTTAGGAACATATCGAGAGAGAGAGAGAGAGAGAGAGAGAGAGAGAGAGAGAGAGAGAGAGAGGTGGTGGGTGGGAGAAATTAAACATGTGTTTGAGAGTGACGGTAAGATTGAAGAAAGACAGGGAGGAGATGTCTCCGGTGCATCACGAAGATACCATTCTCATGAACAACAAAATTCACCTCTTTACGTCCATGATACTGTCTGTCAAAATTTGCGCCTCCTATCGCAAACTTCTTATTCGCACGACGAAATGTAAAAGGATTACAGTAAAAAAAAAAAAAGTTCATGTAAACGTGATATTACTGTATCGATATATCATTTCTGTATTGTTTGCCTTTTCTTTCCCACTTCCCGTCCGCTCCGCAACCGGTGTTGTCTATTGTAAACATACCGGTTAAAATTATCATTGTTGCACATATACACACCGTAACCGGGGCCGTGATTCATAGCCTCGAAAAATCGGCCCGAGGCATTAATTTTATAGGCCGCTATTATTGTAAATTATATTATTTTGGCGGAAGAGGGGGTAAAGATTCGTTTTCAATGACGATCCTTACATTGTCACTCTGGGGAAATAGCAAGTCTTCACTGTGAAGTGTTTGCCAGCCGAGTAGCTTTCCCCACCCCAGTTTCTCAGTTCTGTAACGTAGATTGAGGCTACAATCAGTTTACACTATAAAATTACTGTCACTTTAAACCCTGACGTCATTCTCTAAAGTCCTTACTTTAGTATGAATATGTGTATGTGTACACGAATGTGTGTGTGTGTGTGTGTGTGCGCGCGCGCGCTAAAACACATTTTGAAGAGACTGCTAAAATGACCGGGAGGGAGGTAAAAAAAAATTTTCTAGGTTTTTTTTTTCTCTCGTTTTGGCGAGGGTTTCCCCGTTCAGCCTATACATAAGGCACTTCGGTTATTTTAGGGCGCTGGTCCAAACACAATAGACCTTGTGGTCTGTAGGAACATTTTGTTTTATTGTGATGAGGGGATTAACATTGCTGCTTTGAATACAAGTGATAATAGATGTGAATAAAGTTTATATTGCTGTTTGATAGAGTAGACAGTTTATGTCAGTGCTGGATTAACCATTAAGCAAAATAAGCACGTACTTAGGACATCAAGGGAAATGGGGGGGGGGGGGGAAACCACAGAGTTTTTTTTCCCCAACCTAGCTATCATGCTCTTAACTCTCAACTCTTTCACTGCCATACTCGACTTCAGTCGAATTGTTTTGTAATTGTTCTTATCTGCCGTGTTCGACTTTAATCTGAATTGTTAAAATAAAAAAAAACTGTTTCTTTGGGATGGTGAGTAACTAAAGTTTAAAAGTTTGAAGGTGTCAGACATAGACCTAGAGTTCAGTATGTTTGACTGTCTTACCAACGCTTTTCTGCATGAATGTCAGTGGGGTCTGGCCTGGAAGAAAACTGAATTTTCAGTCTCTTATTTCACTGTCAGCACTTATTGAGTCTTAATGTCTTGTCAGTTAAGAAATGGACCGGGGGGGGGGCATTGTTGAGCTGTGCTTAGGGCATCATTTGGCCTTAATCCGACACTGGCATATGCTTACATGGAGGAAACTGATGAAAGCATGATCCAGATTCTCTTTACAATTTTGTGTAAATGGATCGAAACACTCGGTTGACAGGGGGGGGGGGGGTGTGCACTTCTGATGATCAGATTACCTCATGTTGTAACGCTTTGTATAGAGTTTCATGTCATCAATGTGTAAATAGTGAAAGTAAAGTAATGTCTGTCTTTCTCTCGCACTATCTTAGTGCTGTAATATAAAAAATAAAAATATAACTTATACAGTTCCAGTCGTTGTTACAGGCATTCAATAAATAATTATGTCGATGTTAAGTACCGTGTCTCATTTGCAGTCCCGTTCAGCGTGTCCCCCCTGTCTGATCTTAGACAAATGCGGTAGAGAGAGTTGTCTAAAGTTTTATTTGTTGAAACACCTTGTGTGCAAAACGCTGCGTGCGCCATTCCTGATAAACCGCGTTATCTCCCCGCTAGCTTGTCACATCGGGAGACCTTATGTTCACATTCCTTTGTGTAGATTTATGTGAGAGAGAGAGAGAGAGAGAGAGAGAGAGAGAGAGAGAGAGAGAGAGAGAGAGAGAGAGAGAGAGAGAGAGAGAGAGAGTATACAATGGACTTCCAGGTAAAGACAAATAAGTTTAATTGTTGGTGAGTCACCAGGTGAACTTCACTATAATGTGCGCTGGCTTTGTAACTAGAGGGGAAAACTACGATCTGCTGAAATTTACGAGATGAAAGGTCTATGGACACCATTGTCACGGATTGCCTCCCCTGCTTTGCAGAAGTGGTCCAACAGTGAGCAAAACTCAAGAGTATCTAATATTGGCTTCCAAGTTATCTACCTGCGAGCGAGATTACTCTTGGCAGAACGAACGAACTTTATTTTCACAGGGTTAGCTAAAATCAAACATTTCCTAGATGAAGATGCACGAAAATTGTTCTATATATCTCACATACAAACAAACCTTGACTATTGCTCCACAATCTGGGATGGTTGTTCTATGTCCAACACAAAAAGACTCCATTCACTACAAAAACGTGCAGTGCGTCTAGTTTCTGACAATTGCCAAACACAGTGTGCAGATCTATATAAAGATCTCAAAATACTGCCTCTGAGAAAGCGCTTTCTGTTCAACAAAGCTAAATTTGTTCACAAAATCCTGTCACATAATGCTCCAACATATATGTGGCCAGTGTTCAAATACAATGAAAGACGCAGTCAACGCCTTAACAAAATCCAAGTGCCCAAGCACTGGAGAGCACTGGTTTCTGCCTTATGCGCCGTGTTTAGTGCTTAAAGAATTTATTATTATTATTATTATTAAGCCTAGGCTTGACTTATTCAAGAAAAGCTTAGCTTACTCTGCTGCTCATCTTTGGAACTATCTTCCACATTATCTAAAACATAACAATCTCAGTCCCTATTCATACAATCGTATACTTTTCGAATACTTTATGAGTTTTGATTATCTGCCACCCTAATGTGATTATTTTCCCGAACAAATGATATAATATCGAATGTAGGTTTAACGATGATGTTAGTGCTTTTCAACATATTTTGTTTCATGGTAATACTAAGTTTATGCAGGTAATGATAACAGGGTTGAACTTGAAGAAACACCAATACAAGATGTAGAATGGTACACATATCTTGGCAGTAATATAGACAAAGTTGGAGGGAGGGACAGACAGCGATATCAAAACAAGAATACAACAGGAAAGAGGAGCTTTCATTGCATTGGGAAATATATGGAGATCAAGAGAAATCGGATCCAACACGAAAATAAGAATCTTCAACTCAAATGTGAAGTCAGTCCTATTGTATGGCTCTGAGACATGGAGAACAAGAAAGATAACAACCAAAAAGCTACAGACTTTCATAAATGGGTGCTTGCGTAGAATAGAGGGATTAAAATGGTATGACAAGGTTACCAACGTGGAACTGATGACAAGAACTAGACAAGTGCCAGTGGAACAAGAGATGAGAAGAAGACGCTGGCGATGGATTGGACACACACTGAGGAGACCCGTTGATAGCATTACAAGGCAGTCCTTGTTCTGGAACCCCCAGGGCAAGAGAGGCAGAGGTAGACCAAGAAGCACATGGAGAAGAGAGCTGGAAACAGAGGTGAAAATGACGAGAAGAACGTGGAAAGAACTTGAGATGATGGCTGTGGCGTGAGGTATTATTTGGCTGTAGGATCAGTATAGTCCTGAAAATTACAGAAATAGAATTTCTGCAGAAAATGGTGAAGTCCCAGTGTCTGAGAGAACTACTGGTATCACAACTTAGTTACGGCTGTGAATGATCTGATCTCGAAACAATAGTAGAGAGGAGACCGACATAAAGTGCCACCTCCGCTGTGTAACTAACTGTGATATTAATAAACAAGGAAACAGATTTTACTTAACAAAGATAAAATTGACAAGTCGTTCAAATACAATTTCCTTATATTTTATTTAGTATATACACTATCTACTCTTGTGCTGAAGAGTGAATGTTGAAAAATGGAATGTAATGAATTTGTAAGTTTACATATGATTTACAAATATTTATATTTATATAGATATGTAAATAAATATTACAACAAGTTTTCCAATTATAGGAACAAAAAATTATATCAGCTGTGCTGTTATTCAATTATAGTACATGTATCAGCTGTGCTGTTAATTAAGGATATACCACTTATCAGCTATGCTGTTATTTTTGTCTCTTGCTATGCTACTTTACTTTCTCATCACTGACAGTTTCTATGCTCACAATGCTGACTGAAATGGTACTAATGTGTACTCATCTCTTAGAAGTGCTGTCCTTCTTGGTTTGGTTGACACAAAACACCAGATGTTGATCGTTTCGTTAGCCCACCCAAGACTGAGGGGGACTAAAGATGTAGAGTCTTGACAACCTCTATGCTCCTGCGGAGTTCCAGGCAGCTGGATTGACGACCCACGATCTCAGTTTTTATGACACGTATAAACCTGTAACAAGCAAAAATAGGGGCTAATTTCTGTCCTCAAGCCCACCTATTTCTATTGTATATGATATGAGCGTGTCTCAGTGTTTGCATGTAGGATGAATGACAACATGGCTCAGTATGATTTAGCAATAGCGAGACAAGACAGGTGTCTACTTGCAAAACATTCTTTCTGATAAACTAATACATGGATATCATTCAATAATATAAATTCAATGCATGAATACATTCAATAATATAAATTCAATACATGAATACATTCAATACATGAATACATCCCATAATATAAGTTCAATACATGAATACATCCAATAATATGTACACCTAGGTGTGATACAACCATTTCCTTCCCCCTATAATATACCAGGCCCTCTCTGACGAGTGCTATACAAGCTTGGTAACATATATCCTAACAATAACGTTATGTTCTTATGATAGGAGTATATGCGACGAGGACTGTTTGGTGATATATCAGGTGGGAGTTATAGGAGACAATAGATTGGAGTTAGATGAGACAATAGATTGAGTCCTAACAAGGACTGTTTTGGTTATATTGCAGTTGGTCTTATCGGAGATAATAGACTGAAGTTATAGGAGACAATAGATTGAGTCCTAACAAGGACTGTTTTGGTTATATTGCAATTGGTCTGAGATAACAGATTGAAGTATAGGAGACAATAGGTTGAGTCCTAACAAGGACTGTTTTGGTTATATGGCAGTTGGTCTTATCGGAGATAATAGACTGAAGTCATGTGAGACAATAGATTGAGTTATAAGAGACAATAGATTGAGGTATGAGTCCTATTAGTCTTTGTCTATTCAATAATAATAGGAAATACAATCATTATACTTAATTTCCCCAAGATACAATCAGTAACCTGATAGGTAGTATAAATGACACACAACAAATACCAACATTATAGACCCCTTAGTTTGTTTTTCAACATCTTTTATTTTGTTTATACTGATTTCATTTATTCCCACATGCATTTTACCCATCAATTTAAAGGAATTCGACGTTGTAAAGGTAAAATAATAGCATACTCACATTCACAGTAATTATAAACATAAAATAAAATACGAGGTGTGTTCAAATGAAACCCGTCCCAGTGGCTTTATAACAAATGTATGTAAGGTACATCAGCAGGAGTAGTAGAATTAAATACAGCAATTGTTATGAAGCAATTACTCACTGGGGTTCTTTAGAAATAGTCACCATAGGCATTCAGACACGCATCCCACTGCTTGGGTAGACGGCGGATGCCGTCCGAGAAAAATGACTTTGGTTGCATATTGAACCATTTGGTCACCGAGGCCCTGACGTCTGCATCGGAGCCGAATCGTTGTCCCTTCAGAGATTTTTTAAGGGTCCGAACAAATGAAAGTCACATGGTGACAGATCGGGGCTGTAGGCTGGGTGTGGCAGAGCTTCCCACCTTTTCCTTGCTAACGCTTCCTGCACAATGTTCGCAACATGTGGACGAGCATTGTCGTGCAACAGAATCACACCACGCGAAAGCATGCTGGGTCGTTTATTTTTTATGGCTGTATGCAGGCTGTCTAGTGTGTCTTTGTAGCGGATGACATTGATGTTCACGCCAGGCTCTTTAAAGTCTACCAATAGAAGCCCTTCATGGTAAAAAAATGCGGTCAGCGTAACCTATAGGCGGAAATCTGTGACTTGAATTTTTTGGACGGATTCCTTATCACACCGGCCATTATTTTAACGGTCTGCAGCACAACCAATGAATACTAGGAGAATGAACACTTACACACTTGTACATTCGTATGTGCTTATTACGTCAGATATGACGTCATCATGCTCCTCCTACGAATGTCCACTTTGCGCAGCACGGTCGGGTTTCATTCGAACACGCCTCGTATATTGAAAAGTACAAACTAAGTATCACCATGAAATAAAATATGTTGAAAAGTACAAACATCATCATTAACCCTACATTCGATATTATATCATTTGTTCGGAGATGTAGATAGAAGATTAATGCCCCTTCTACCTTAAGGGAGCGCAAGATATTCCAGAAGTCAAGAACAAAAGCTGATTAGGGCTGAGCAATTTGTTAACTTATTATCTGGTCCGTCGCCTTTTGTGAATGGTTTAAGCAGTGGTTTAAGCCCGTTCAAGCCCCCAGTTGGTGTCATCCAACGAAATCCCTCTTATAACGTATAGCTCTGTTTAGTGTAAATATTTGTCTATGTATTTATATATATAGATTAACTATTCTGGCTCATACGTTTGCTTTCATACTAATAACTGAATCAACTATTATTGTTTAGTTTTACAACAACTGGTAACAAATATAATAGTGAAAAAGTCTCTAACAGGTTAAAATAAATATGGAAAGCTTAGTGGAATTTTGATAGTTATAAAGTTCTCATCATTGAGACGTAGGTGGAAATTTAACTTTATACTTAAAGTTTACTGGAATGTCCTTTATTGCTGGTACCTTTAGTTAGCACTTAGCGTGTATGAGGGAGTCCTGCAGCTGTGGTTCATCAATTCTGTGATGACGAAAGCCTTCTCTACACTCTATTCCACAGTAGGCGGTTATGGTGCTTGCTTTTCTCTAACACTAGTTGCGTTAGTACAACAAATCGTCTGACGGCGTGTAACCACGAACTTTAGACAAATAGAAAGAAACACATGCCCGCTAAGTACATTTGTTCGCCGCAAACCAACAGGCCCATTGTCATGCGTTCCACCCACCAATGTTAACCTCTCAGAAGAATTAAATTCCTTTCTCTTATGACTGATGATTCAATTCCTAGGTTTCCAGTCTTGTATTTATAAAGTCCTGGTCCCTGAAGTTTTTTACAGTCTGTGTATTTATATATGCTGGTTTACTCGTAAGGTTTCAGAGTTGCCCAAATA
Source organism: Oreohelix idahoensis (assembly GCA_024509875.1). NCBI lineage: Eukaryota > Metazoa > Mollusca > Gastropoda > Stylommatophora > Oreohelicidae > Oreohelix > Oreohelix idahoensis. The sequence goes on along the minus strand of JAMPIV010018354.1, from coordinate 469,644 downwards.
CTGTCGATCTGTCACTTTTGATATAGGAATTCTAGTTGCTCGGTTGAAGGTGCGAAGCTATCTATTCTGTGTTTCTGAGTTCACTAGATTATATCTCTCGTTCTCAGTTCAGTTCACAGATGGTGTTTTCACCGAATGTTCCAATAGGATGCATTGTTAATTCCGGCATCTCAAATCAAACCAATCACATCTCTCTAGCACTGTTTGGGTGGGGACGTTTTAAATATCCCCTCGCGTGTTTAAAAAATATTAATTTTAATATTCATGCATGACCTCTTTATAAGACGTAATATTGTTTCGACTGCACCCATCTGCCTCCCACAATATTGTTACCATGTTTTCCTGGCGTCATGTTTTCCTGGCGTAATGTCTTCCGCCCAGATGTCTATCCCGACAGATTATCCAATTATCGCCTTTATCTGCGTGCCTCCGCCAGACAGATGTCTGGTCAGACAATGTTGTCGTCTTTCCTCGTACGCACAATACAAGCTTGTGTCAATGTAGCAAAGTTAGATTTTGCTGGGGAGGTTATGATGGTATCCTAAAAGAATGAAATCCGTGTATGTATTAACCGTGTGAGGTCAAGCACATGTAGGCCCCTGACTCTATAAATGATGATGATGAATTATGTGCAGGGAACCTAACGCTACCTCCCTAGATCTCACACGGTCACTATTTTGGCTGTAGTGTCTGGTGTATGATGTACCTAGTGTCTAGGGGAGAAATGAAATGATGGTACACAACACAAAAACACTTTAAGTTTCTATGAGGAAGTGAATAAAAACCTGTGGTTAAGTTGTTCTTTAAATTTGATAATTTTTTGTACAATTTATTTTGCCTGTCCAGTCATATCTTTTGGACAGGTCTTTGAAAATGAGGACAAGATAGTTTACAGAAAAGATCAACTAAAAATGTGTGTGGGCAATCTGCCCAATAACTATAAAGTTAATATGTGTCTTTCCTGTTGAAATGTTCACAGCTTACACTTTATTCATCTAAGAGGGAGAGTCACTGTGTATGAAGGGCTGTATTATCATCATACCCCATCAACTTCCTGAGTATGATTTGAAATACAAGTTTTTATTTAAAACGAAACTGTCAGATATACCCAGGTCCTTAACATATCACCTGGGGTTTCTTGTTGAATGATAAGATAGTGTGTAGTTGCAGAAATATCGATATCACATCACACGCCCAAGCTCCTGCTGTTATCTCTTGACAGCATACATGAATTGTCGGAGACTTCTTGGCGTTATCGTCACTCCTCAGGTTTCCGGTTACCAGCTGGCAACAGGAAATAAGACCTCTGCAACAAAAGGACACCCTGGCCTTTTATATCTGATCACTTTTGATATTATTTATTTCCCTACTGTGATATGGGGTCAGCCTCGCGTGCATTTCAGGTGCACTCGCCCCTAGTTTTTTATGACTCCCACCTTGCTGTGACCACACCTCAGGTCCCTATGGCAGATACGCCACTGTACATTTACATAGTTTTCCTCAATTATCTTTTATATATTTTTCTCTTCTTTTTCTTTTTAAATATAAATGCTTCAGGCATGTTTAACCGTGTTCATGGAACACAGAGGCTTACTAATATACTCTAATACAATAATATTTAAACATAATCATGACAACATACATCAGTTAGATACATTTCAACGTGAGGACTCAACAATGTCTGCTCCCGGCACGTCCTTCACTTTTTCCCAATAGCAGTATCTAACTTTGGCAATTGGATTAAACATATTAAATTCATAAAGCATTCTTACCACAAATCAAGAAATATAAACAAATGACGCTGACTTGCAAAGAAATGGCCTCCATTTCTTCTGCTCCGTCCAGACTGTGAAATACTTATTTAGTTATTTAATTTACTTTTAAATTTATCACAGCTGTTCTCAGCGTATCTGAATAAAAGTTTTGTTCAACTGGCAATGAATAGTGAAAGCTTTTGCTAATATTTACTAGCACTGGCCAATCGAAAGCTTGCGACTACCAGTTTTAAAATGCAGTTTTTGAAAAAAGAAAATTTTTTCCAAACAAAATCTGCGTCTGGTAGTCTATTGGCCAGTCTGCTTTAGTTATGCCCAATACAAAAAGATGTTTCGTTTTGGATTACATTTTTCCTACCGCTCCCCTTTCCCTATTATACTCTTTTTACCCAAGCGAATTTGAATTTCCTCAATGCCTCCCTTCTAAGCCGGTGTCCCCACTAACGTTATGAAAAACAAGCAGGAACAACAGTCTGTCTTGTCGTGCGTCCGTAGACATTTAGTATTTTCTCAATAACTTGGCTAATACTGGGACTATCATATTATTTAAAACACATTCTTGCTCAGTGGACTCTAAGCTATACTACCATATAATTTTTATGGTCAGATTCATTATGGTTTAGATTTTCAATTTTCGTCATAGTCAAACGTCAAATAACATTTTTACACAAGACGGCCATCTTCCCCTCTCGCTAGCATGTATTTTCAAATAACTAACTTGTTTTTGTGATGTCAGAAACATTACTGCGAGGAGGCAATAAAATTGTCTGCGTGTTTGCCTCTGTTGGCTTTGCTCCAGCGTGTATATATGCATGGCAGAATGTGTCAGGCGAAGCGGGGTGTTGGCGTGGCGGGTTAAGAATTGGCGTTAATAATTTGTATTGTATCGTGTTACACTACCAAAAAATGTAAGGATTTCTACTAAATTTTGCGTTAAAGTTGACAGAATACGTTAATTCAGATAGCAGTTTGGCGGCATACTTCCGCAAAATCGTTAATTATAAGTCTTGGCTGCAGTGTGTATGCAGCAGATCTGGCAAAATGTTAAATGTTGGTAGTACGTTTTCGAAACCGAAACTAAAACTCGTGTTAGATTTTTATCGTGGGATCGTTCTATAGGCTTTAGCACTGCACAAAATTCAGCGCTATGCTGGCGTGTGAGAGGATCACCGTCAGACACAATAGGGCGGGTTTATTTATTATCATTTTATGACTAAAATCTTACTGAAATGAGCGATTATTCTCGCAGATTTTACTACAGTTAACACGATCAGCAGCTTTTCATTGGAGTCAAATGTTGGACCGACACGTTTCCACAGGTGGTCAGACGGATTCAAAGAGATAAGCGAGTGGCCGGTCTGATGACTGGGTATTGTTATGATAATACCACAGCTCACCTGGCGGAACGTAAATACGTCTTAGGAGTTGTAAACAAGATAAAGATTGTCCTATAGCAAATACTTCCGTAGGGGAATGGAGTGTTAGAGACTTTCCCCTACTAGATTCAGCCTAGAGAGAAAAAAATGGTGCACAATAAATGCCACATAATAACGAATGAAAGGGCAAAAATTATGCCAAATAAAAGCGATGAGTGAGAGGAAGAGAAAAATGAAGAAAAAAGTGATACTGACACAGTGGACGCGAGATCGCACACCCGTAGCGTCACAACCGTATTTGCCAAACTGACAGTCAGCTAGAAATCTAAATATAGCATTAGTAAGAAATATTAAGAATAAGAGTTCATTCATAACCCTTCAGCTCCCCAGTAAACATAGGCCTTCAACAAACATATGCCAAGTCGTCCTGTCACGTGCCATCAGCTCAAGATCTTTCCTTGTCCTCCATATCATTCTCATTTCTGTCTTTAGATCCTCGTCAACATGTGTTTTTCCATGTGTAAGATAATAATGGCCGTGTTTGCAACAGCCTCAAAATGATCACTGCGTTCTTTGACCTCTGCTGCTCGTAGGCCTCGGGATTCTAGAATAAGGACTGTCTGATGATGCTGCCAGCAAGTTTCCTCAGTGTGTGACCTATCCATCACCAACATCTTCCTCTCATCTCTTGTTCTACTGGTTCTTGTCATCAGTTCCATATGGGTGATCCTGCCGTATCATTTGAATCCTTCTGTTCTACGCAAGCACCCATTTATGAAAGTCTATAACTTCTTGGTTGTGGTTGTTCTCCGTGTTTAAGAGGCAAACGGTAGGACTGATTTGACATTTGAGTTGAAGATTGTTATTTTGTGTTGGGCTTGATCTCTTTTTATTCCCTTATATTTTCCAATGCACTGAAAGCCCCTCGTGCCTTTCCAGTGTTTGGTTTATATTTTTCCTTGTCACATTTGTCATTTTCCTCGCCGCTACCAATCTGTTCGCGCCAACTCCTAAAGAAGCTTTGATGTCTGATTGTGACACGCGTATTCTTGGAATATAATTAGCCCGACATCATCTTAACAAGGACTTTTCTTGACTGGCAACTCGAGACTACGTTAAGTTCTAGCCTCCAGGACATAAGGAGATGCGACAGTGCAATCCTCTTGGTCACATATTCTGTTACACCCTATCTCATTTCACCATCTCTCGGCTTCGATCTTCACAAAGCCGTCTCATGGCCCTAGAACTCAAGCTGTTTGCCAGGCGGTTTAATCACCTCAGTTTCGCCTAGATTCAGTAGCCATTGAAATTTTTAATTTAAACCCGTCGGGAATTAGGTATTAAAATGGAGGTTTTTTGTACGAATGAAATAAGCTTGTGTTTTAACGTAGTTTGCATAACTACTTAATTAATTTTTAGAATTGTGGGTTATTACAATGTTGTTCAGTGTACACACATAACAGAAGACGCTGGAAGAAGTCGTTGTAACTAAATAATGGCCGTGTTTGTTAAAGTTATATTAATATTGTAACTAAATAATGGTTGGGGTAGTTAAAGTTATGTTAACATTGTAACTTAATAATGGGCACTGTTTGTGAAAAATTATGTTAGCATTGTAAACTGATTCTGTACGTAATTATTTTCTCCTCTGGACGGAATTATTTTTAGACCCCAAAAGTTTGCATATACATAAGTTACGTTTACTGAGATAAAATATCTAATTATAAGTAAAGTATAACTTATTATATATAAAATTAAAGGAAAATGAATGGGCATTATGAACATATTAATCGTTTTTACTAAATTTATAATTTAGTAGTTTTGTTAGATTAAAAAGTACATTTAAAAAAAATGATCTGAAATGATGAAATTGTTTCCCCACTTACCTAAGGCATCCATCAGAAATATTTGTTACAATACTTTCTAATTGCTTTCATTTTGTAGGTAATGCATTCGGTAATACAGAAAAAGCAACAAAATTGAATAGCTGTTAAACAAACAGGACGATTGTAAACCGCTTTTATTCTATGTATTTTCGGCCATTGTTTATCACTACGAACGCGAATAAAAATTAAGCTAACACACTGAAAATCCCACCAAAAGTGAACAAAGACCGTTCAGAAATGCTTAAAAATGTGTTTACTTCCGTCCTGGATTAAATTCCGGTCCTTTTAAAATACTGGATCGGAAAAGGAATGAAAATTAGTTAGCATCTTTAAACAGACGTTACGGCCAGAGGAACGGAACTGAAGAGTCTTTAAAAAGAAGTTACGTACGGAAAATGGCCGTGTTTGCAACAGACCCAAGCTGACCACTGCTTTCTTTGAACATATTAAGTCGACGTCTGAGAGTGAACGAAGAAGTTTGTGAACTTTATGTTAACGTTGTAACTAATTAATGGTCGTCTTTGTGAAAGTTATGTTAACAGTGTAACTAAATAATGACGGTGTATGTATCATCACGCTCCAGCCTACCCAGCTGTAAATAGATACCTGACTTTTCTCTTGAATTCGGGAAGGAAGTGTACTCCCCTACGGCAGTATCTGCTATGGGACTACCTTTACTAACTAAATAATGGCAGGGCTTGTGAAAGTTATGTTAACATTGTAACTAAATAATGGCAGGGCTTGTTAAAGTTATGTTAACATTGTAACTAAATAATGGCAGGGCTTGTGAAAGTTATGTTAACATTGTAACTAAATAATGGCAGGTCTTGTGAAAGTTATGTTAAGATTGTAGCTAAATAATGGCAGGGCTTGTGAAAGTTATGTTAACAGTGTAACTAAATAATGGCAAGGCTAGTGAAAGTTATGTTAACATTGTAACTAAATAATGGCAGGGCTTGTGAAAGTTATGTTAACAGTGTAACTAAATAGTGACAGCGCTTGTGGAAGTTATGTTAACATTGTAACTAAATAACGACAGGGCTTGTGAAAGTTATGTTAACATTGTAACTAAATAATGGCAGGGTTTGTGAAAGTTATGTTAACATTGTAACTAAATAATGGCCGTGATGGAGCCCTGTATAGGTGTCTCGGATTGCCTCCCCTGCTTTGCAGTAGTGGTCCAACAGTGGCCAAAACTCAAGAGTATATACTATGTGCCTTCAAATATGTCTACCTTCGCACAAGATTACTCTTGATAGAGTGGTACATAGAAGGATAATGATGCTTCTATCTCAAGGGAATATTCACAAGATATTCAGAAAAGCGAGAACAATGCTGCATTGGCTGAGCACGTTGACTCTATGATCTGCCGACAACTTTTGTGAAGAATTAAGCAATGATTAATTTTAGCTCGTTTAAGCCCCCACTCCTGATTTACTCAGTGGAATTCTTATATTATGGTATAGCTCTGTTTAGAGTGTATTTAGTAAACTGACTGAGACAAACATGCAGTACATGTAAAATGATTAAATCGAAGTTAAATTTGTATAATTACAAATAACAAATTTAATAATCATTTAGGTTGTACAAGGTTTTAGAAAATTTGAATAATGATTTATAAAAATGTGGATCATTACTGTTGTGATGAGAAGTTAGTTTTTAAAGGAGTTCATGTGGCAGCTTATAGGTTTCACTTATCTGCCACTGGTAGGTTCTGCTCCCGCTGATGGGTTGGTTCTTGGTAGACTGATTACTGATAACGCTCGTCGCTGTTCAAGAATGTAGGGCGTAGCACGTTCCCAGAAGTGCCAGGGGGTGTCTACAAAGTTGGTCTTTCGTCTTAAAGCTCAGGCCACTGTTCCCTTCTTGTTCCAGAGATAGTACCCTCAACTGGTACCACCAACAACAAGCCAATCCTGATTCAGATTTTTTGCTCAGATGAATAAAGTTAAGGCACTTGAATCGGCCTCTTACACGTGTTCTTGGGGTCGTTACTTTTATAAGACGATTCCCTCTATGACTCTGTCTGTTCTCAGTTTCCTCAGTCCCGGTTTCCTTGTTAAAATTATAGAAATTTCCTGGGCTGTTTTGTAAGTCTGTCAAGATTCTCCAAGAAAAGGTCCGGCCTGATAAAATGGAATTCTGAATTCTAACTTCTGGCAAGGTCTGGTTGTGTCGTCTTGGCAAGCGATTTCTCACAGTGAATTAAAACTGCCAAAGGTCCTACCCCCGCATCTGTTTGTTATGAAGCTGCTCAGGGCTCCAATCATTTCAAACAAAAATGTTGGGTGGGGTAATTTCAAAATATTCTGACATGGAATAATTTTGCGCGTGATGGCATATATGGCAATCAAACATCCGATAAGTACAAACACATCGGTAAACTCTCTCAGCAATGTGTGTAAGATGTAACATCTGATTAGCCAACATGGTTGTCGTTAATATTATCTCAGCCACACCTTGCAAAGCAGGGAGAAATGGGTAACAAACAGACATGACGACTTATCCTGAGAGGAGTGTAAGAAGGAAAATATAAAATATCTGCGTATAGCAGAGAAAGAAAAAAGTGCTGACCATGGAAAAGCAGGCAATTAGTACAGTTTAAAATGAGTACTGCCGGAGTGAAAGAGAGATCGAGAAGAGATCGCCCCAAAATCCATCTCGTCACAATATGAATGCTAGTACTAGCACACCTCTGAAACAGGAAAGCTCTCGTCGGTGTAGTCATTCTGGCTAAATTCCTCTTGTCACTTTTATTCTAAAACTATTGTTATACATATATATATATATATATATATATATATATATATATATATATATATATATTATATATATATATATATATATATATATATATATATATATATATATATATAAGATTTCTCTCTGCTCATTCACTCCGTCAGCTGCTGATAAGATCTACCTGATTACTAGACTAGTCCCGCCTTCACTGCTCCAGTAATTTGACAGGTTTCCTTAGAGTTTAGACGGTTGAGTCTGTGTACAACTGAGCTTACTAGCTTTTTTTCTGTCCTGTTGAGCAAAACGTTGTTAGCTCGGTGATTAATCCCACCATCTTTATCCTCTGTTCCAGCTCATGTATTCATTCTTCAAATCACATGACTGCTTAGAGCCCCTTTATCATATAAGAGTTACGCCAACTAAAATTTTGCCGCCATTTTCGGCTGTACCCGTATTGCAGGAAAATGGACCCAATCGCGAGTTTCAGACCCAGTATGCATTTTCGTTTAGGTTAACTAATAATTTGAAATAAAATTAGATGCAAATACAGTAGCACATATTTGTACTATTCTTTGCATTTCAACTAACAAAACAAAAAGAAGAAAACTAGTTTACTTACCGGTTTATTGAATAGAATCAGTAGCGTGAACTTTTAACACATACTCCGTTGAATTTTACATTCCGTTAGAATTCCACTATTTAGCAACAAATATTCCGTTAGAATTGCAACACTTAGCAAAACATACTACCTTATAAAACAATATAATAAAAATAATAAAAATTAATTATAATTTAATTATAGTTTTATTATATATATATATATATATATATATATATATATATATATATATATATATATATATATATATATATATATATATATATATATAATAAAATATGAGATCATAGACCAATCATAGACTACTCACTTACTGAAAAAATCAAACAAAACATAGAAGACAAGGAAGCCAGAATAGAGAAAAATATAAAATGTTATTATATTATATAATTTTTATTATATAATTTTATATTTTTTATATAATTATAAAATTATATATATATATATATATATATATATATATATATATATATATATATATATATATATATATATATATATAATATATATATATATATATATATATATTTATAAATTTATAAATATAAACATTTATTAAATATAAATATATTTATAAATATAAATATATATAAATATAATCTTATAAATATAGAAGAGGTGTTAAGAATAGACAGACCTAAGGAACTGCATAATATAGTCAAACAATATTTAACACGAACAGATGTTAATATATAGTGGCTGGGAATGAGAAGGTCTGATGCTGTTCTTACAATACATATGACTTTTAATGGCGAAAGTCAATCTTGTATATAACTGGAACCACAAGGCCTTTACACCCCTCCTCTTTAATATTATTCTTGTTCAGAGTTTCTTCTTCATTTTTTTTTATTTTTTATTTATTTATTTATTTAACGTATAAGCATAATTGTGATCGTCCCTATTTACAATGATTTGACAGATGTGATGCCACTTCTCATATCGGCAGTTGTTCATATTATTTGGAATTGAAAACAATATATATCCTAATTATAACCCATCAGAGGTTGACCGGGATATTTATCTTCATTAATTAAAAAAAAAAAATTTTACTCGATGCTTATTCTCGCTACTAGCCCTGGTATTGTCCAGCCGAAAATGGCGTCTACGTCGTTCAGCCTCGTTTTCGATTCTGACATAGTTGGCGTAACTCTTATATGATAAAGGGGCTCTAACTGTGCTGTAGCTTCAGATGTAGAAGTAAACAAACCTTGCTGCATAAGCCTTGACGTCACTTACCCAATTATCTTTGAGTTTATTATTGTCTTACTCCATGTTATGTCAGCCGCAATAGCGCAGTGGTTAGTGCACTGGCTTCCTAGCTCGGTGGTCCGTGGTTCGATCCCCAGTTGAGGTGGGATGTTTAGACGGCAAACGGCTCCGGGATCGACCCAGCCTCAAAAATTTGGTACCAGAACAACTCTGGGAAGGTTAAGGCGGCCGGCGTGATGCTGACCACATCACCCCTAGAGTGCCGATGGTCAAGAAAATATGTGCCTAACACCATATTCCCAGTATGCCTTAATGGGCGTGTAATGGGATCCTTACTTCATTTTATCATGACTTTGAAACAAGACTCGTTTGAAATGAAAGACATATAAAACTATAGCGTATCCTTTGAAACAAGACTGACTTGTTTGAAATGGAAGACATGTACAGTACCGGTATAGTTAAAACGCTAAATTTGATACGACTTATCTACTCGAAACTGAAAACCAATGGGGCATAACAAGGCATCTTGTTTATGCTTCCTATAAAACCTCTTGGCTACTGGGCATGCCAAGAGATAAATTGACCTTAGTCTTTGAGCATACATCAACAGTTAACGCCAAAATAAAAACTTGCGACAGAAAATAGGACAAACGTTCAATGAGAGACATAAATGAATACAGAAGAGGAATCATTTCTGTTCTTTATTTTTTAAACTCTGAGCGGTGAACGGCTGACATTTTGCTAACAGCAGTAGCTGTTTCAGCTGTGCCTTATAGCCGCACGAATATGAGCAGGATATCGAGATTCAGGACCCGAACGATCCTCATGCCTTGAACTTTTGGTCACATGCCTAGAGCCTAGAAGAACTCGGCATAACCAGCTGGAGATTTGGTGGCGGGAAATAAACACTATGAACTCTGCCATGGCTACGCATCTTGGGGAGATAGAAACAATTTTGGCTAGGACGTTGCTAGCACAGTGTAAGTCTGGCTTCGACCCCGAGGTAGGTCCAATATGCACAGGCACCCCAGCATTACAGTGACAAGATTATGACAAAGTCTACATGGTATTGGGCCGAATAGAGCCCAAACACTGCTTGATCTATTACAACAACAACATGAGAAGGATAAATGAGCTCACATTTCCTCAGTGGGGAATCCAGCTATTGACATGACTCGCTGGGGCGCTAACACCAACTTTGTTTTAATCTCATTATTCTGCTATTCTTGTCACTACACCGTTGGGCTACGTGGAATTCTGAACACATGACACACTGTAAACCATACATTTTTCTTCCGCCGGAACAAAGGACATTATGGAATACAACTCAGGTCGTAATTTTTACTATCTGTTTAGCGGTCTTCCTGGTAATGTTTTCAATTTCTTACGCTTCCACCTGCTCTCATCCATTTAATCAGAATGATCTGTCAAAGAAAGAAAGTAAGGAAGAAAAAAAAGATACACACATACGCGCATACACACACACGCGCACGAGATAAGGGACAAACGGCTTTGCCGGAAGTTCTGGCTGAGATATAAACAGCTGATCACCAAGATCAAGGGAGAAACGATGACCTCCGGCGCCACGTACCCGGCAGTTACAGCCCGACACTCGGAGCTGCAGCCACACGTTTTTATTGTGCCCAGAGCAAATGTTAATTGTTGCGGCGTCTTTCCTCCACCCCCTTTTGTCGCGAATAGAGACGGGACTATCAACTGTCATTTCTCATGCGCGCCCTTAGTATTGGCGCCTGGGGTGGCTGTATCTTCGGTCTCTTGCATTCGCTGTGCCAACGCCCCATAATTTACGATGCTTTATCTGTGGACGAAAAAAAAAAGATACATTTAAAGTACATCACTGCCATACTAACCAGAATGGTCCGCACACGTGAACCGTTATTACTTTTCAAGGATGGGAAGAAAAGTTCCCTTTTTTAATAAGAAGGAGAGGAGGCAATCTGATCATCAGAATTGCCTCCCCCCCCACCCCCCCGTCGATCAAGTGTTTCGGCTCATTTATCTCCTGTACACTCTAAGGGGGCGGGCCCACTTGGGTGATGACTCCCAAGTGTCAGCTTCTTGTTGTCTCGTGTGGAGAATTGAACCCACTCCACCTTGGTTGAATCTTTCAACTTCAAGTACATAGAAGTAACAGTTTCATTCATCAGAGCCGGCATTTTACTTACTGTTATTGAGATATTTCTTCCTGACAGACTAGAAAAGCTGTTGAAGATTTCATCATCATCTTAACCCGTCATGGGTCGTAAGGGTGCCATGGTGGAAGCATTAGCAGACAGGGTCCTCCACTGCTCTCTATCCTCAGCAATGCGTACAAGTGTGGAAAAACCGTGTCCTGCCCATTCTTTGATGTTATCAGCCCAGGATTTTCTTTGCCTTCCTCTTCTCCGTTTACCTTCGACTGTTCCCTGGAGGATCATTTTCGAAAGGGAGTCATGACGAGTTACATGCCCAAACCAGGCAAGCTTTCGACGTTTCACTACTGACAAAAGTGGTTCTTGGTGGCCTGCATAGGTGTTTATCTTCTCTCTAACATAGACATTTGTTTTGTGCTCTTTATAGCAAATGCGCAAAATTCTTCTATAACATTTATGCTCGAAAGCCTGAATCCTTCGCTCCGTATCTGCAGTGAGTGTCCAGCTCTCACACCCATATAAGAGAATAGATAATACAAGTGATTTGTATAATTTGATCTTCACAGGAAAACTGATGTTACTTTTCCAGATCACATTCAGCCTTGTCATGGCAGCTGAGGCCATCTCAAGTCTTGTCTTGATTTCTTTACTTGATCTCCCATCACTACATATAGTGAACCCGAGATATTTAAAGGTGTTAACTTCTTCTAACGTTTGCCCATTTAACGTAATGTTGGTCGGAACATGTTTCTTATGGCTATTCACCAATATCTTGCTTTTTTCTATATTAATTTCCATCCCATATGTTCTTGTTACTTTCTCCAGTCTAGAGGTAAGGTCTTGAAGTTCTGATTCTGTTCCAGCTATCAGATCAATATCATCAGCAAAACGTAGATTGCAAAGAGGTCGGCCTCCAATTGATATGGTTGTTTTATAATCATAAAGAGCCTCCTGCATAATATGTTCTAGATATATATTAAAGAGCACTGGGGACAGGATACATCCCTGGCGAACTCCTACAGTTGTTTTGAAAAATAAATTCTCCAATGTCATTGCTTGCAAAAACAGCACTGCTTGCATCCTTGTATAGTGCTTCAATGATATCTATGATGTTGGTATCAAAATTGAATTTTCTCATTATTTGCCATAAGCCTTCATGCCAGACTCGATCGAAGGCTTTTGTGAAATCGATGAAGTTATGGTATAAATCGTGTTGATGCTGGAGATGTTTTTCGATCAGTAATCTAATATTGAAGATTTATTCTGAGGTACTTCTTTTTGGTCTAAAGCCAGCCTGTTCCTCGGACAAGATTTCTTCTGATTTCTGTTTTATTCTGTTCAAAAGTATCCTTAACATCACTTTACTTGGATGACTATTAAGGCTAATGGTTCTGTAGTTCTTGCACATTTTTAGATTTCCTTTTTTTGGAAGCGTTATTATTAATGACTGCGTCCACTCTTTTGGCCACTTTTTTGTGCTCCATATCTTCTGGCAAATTGTTGTCATGATTTTTACTATATCTGGTCCTCCATATTTCAAGAGCTCTGCTGGGATATTATCCACACCCGGTGACTTCCCTCCTTTCAGCGAACATATAGCCTCTTCCACTTCTTCCCGTAATATTGCTGCATTTCCGAGTTCCCTGTTTTCGCACTTAATGTTGTTTAATATGCTATAGTCAGTGTCGAGTTTACAGTTATATAATTCTTCACAATATTCTGCCCACCTTCTCATTACAGCTGTTTTTTCATTGAGCAGAGCCCCATTGCTATCTTCTATGACAGTTACCCTGGGCTGTTGGGGTTTTTATAGTCTTCTTAATGTGTCAAAAGCTGCCTTGCTGTTACCTTTTATTAGCCCCGTATTAATGGACTCACACTGATCAGCTACCCATTTTTCTTTGGCCTGTTTCATTTTCTTTCTAATATTTTTATTCACCAAACTGTATTGCCATGCTGCTTCAGGAACCTCTTTCTTAACCTTTTTCATTTCCCGCCGTGTATCACATAACTTCAGAATGTCATCTGTAACCCATGGTTTGTTTATTTTCTTTCTTTTACCAAGTATTTCTGTTGCTGATTCAATGAGCACGTCTTTCATGTTCTCTGTGATTGAGTTGATATCATCCTCCAAAAAGTTGAGAGCTGCGAATTTTCCTCCAACAGTTGCCTCAAAGATTCCCGCGATTTCTGGATCTTTCAGTTTGTCTAAATTGAATCTTAACTGAGAACATCTGTTTTGATTATAGTTCTTTTTGAGTTTAAGCTTGAGCGTCATCAATACCATGTCGTGATCACTACCAATGTCGGCGCCAGGAAAAGTCCTAGTCTTGGCTTTATTAATACTGGACTTGAATCATTTGGATACAAGAATAAAATCAATTTGGCCATGTATCTCAGTTTTCGGGGCATGCCACGTTGTTCTTCTTGATAACTTATGAGGAAATAGTGTATTTTCAAGGGTTAGTTTATAGTTGCTGGCAAATTCTAGTAACCTTAGTCCTCGATCGTTGGTTTCTCCTGTCCCAAATTTCCCCTGTGTGCCAGCCCACTGACCGTATGCATCTGGCCCTATTTTAGCATTCCAATCACCTAATACGATGAGAAGATCTTTCTTTGGAATTTTCTTAATTGTCTCATCCAGATTTTCATAAAATGTATCAGTTGCCTCATCCTCATAGTCAGTAGTGGGGGCATATACCTGTATGATGGAGATGTTCTTTGGATGTGCTGCAATACGTATGGTGATAAGCCTGCTATTTATTGGGGTGCAGCTGATGACAGAGTTCAATCTATCTTTATGTACAATAAAACCTACTCCATGCTGATGTTTGGACTCATCTCCACTAAACCAAATTTTGTGACCATCATCCGTTATTGTTTCTCCTAATCCTGTCCATCTGACTTCTGCTAGGCCCAGGATGTCCCACGAGTATCTAACAAGTTCATGTGTTAGTTCTCTGACTTTTCCACACGCATATAGCGTGCGTACATTCAAAGTTCCAACAACAAAACTTTCTCTAGGAAGTTTCAAGACAGGTGTTTGTACCCCATTCACTGACTTATCACTCTCAAGTGGCAATGAGAGCGCGGTCGTTGTTAATCCGGGCCTCGGCCGATCCGGCATATTATTACTGAGTTGACTTTCCATCATAGCATTTCAGTGGGCAAGAGGTTTGCTTGGCGGTGCCCGTCTCCTCTCCAAGTATCCTTGCAGGTACATACAAAAATGTACCTGGAGCAATCTGGTTTTAAGGCGCCAGACACTCGCCTTTCGCCCCTTCTCCTGTTAGTATTAAACGGTGCTGCCACGAGAAGGCCAGGAGTTGGACTTTTGTTGTCAGAGGCTTTGTGTTACGCACGCCTTAGGAGCATTTGGTCAGATATTGAGAGCTCGTCCTCAATTCCACTCCTGGCTATGACAACAATTGGCACCGTTGAAGATTTACGAACGCTTTTTCTGTGAACTTTTTTGGTGAGTGGGAAGCACTGGGCATTTTGAGTAGGTTTTTCTTCTGGCGAGCGTCCGATTGGCTAAGCGGTTTGAGCACTTTCCTTTCGCGACACAGTTACCGGGTGCTGAGATTGAAACCTGGTATCATCACGCCCTAGTCTACCCAGCTTGAGTTAGGGAAGGAAAGGGTGGCAAAGAAGGGAACTGGTCACCCCTACGTCATTAAACAAAAATCTGGACCTAGTATTGTGTCGTCTCGTAACACTTACTTCTCTACGGCAGTTTCTGCTATGTGACTATCATAGCCTTTCTTTGTTTGGGGGGAGGAACCGAGAGTATTGTCTTTCACATTGA
Source organism: Oreohelix idahoensis (assembly GCA_024509875.1). NCBI lineage: Eukaryota > Metazoa > Mollusca > Gastropoda > Stylommatophora > Oreohelicidae > Oreohelix > Oreohelix idahoensis. The sequence goes on along the minus strand of JAMPIV010018354.1, from coordinate 454,076 downwards.
ATAATTATGTTTGCTTAATGGTAAATGTTAGATAACTGAGAACGTAATGCTGTACCTACGGTGTCTAAGCCACATCCTCGGTATTTCTAGGAAGGTCAAAGTGACAAATGTCGAGGTGTTGTCACGTGCTGGCCTCCAAAGCATGTATACACTATATAGACAGCGCAGACTATGCTGGCTTGGCCATGTCCGTCGCATGGAAGATGTTCGCACCCCGAAAGATATATTTTACGGACAACTGGCAGATGGCAAAAGAACAGTTGAGCGACTGCGGCTGAGGTTCAAGGATGTGTGCAAGGGAGACATGAGGACACTGGACATAAATCCAGCAACCTCGTAGGATGAAGCTCCCGATCGCACCAAGTGGCGATACTTTTTTTTTCTGCGCCACCTCAGATTTGACGAAAAGAAGCTGTCATGGCAAGCAGAAGAGAGGAGAAAACGTCGAAAGGAACAGCAGCACAAAAAAAAAAAAAAAAAAAAAAACCGCTGAGCGCTGTCACCTCAGGGACGCATTCCTGTCACGGTTGGCTAAGAAAATTCTTTTAGTTCCTCCAACTTTTTTTTTTTTTTTTTGTTGGTCTCTTGACAGCGGTAGATTGGGAAAACTGGCCTGTTATTTTGTAATTGGACATGTTAACTCCTCTTTATCTAGCGTGGTAGAGTATCTTAAATCTTTTCATGTCTTCTGTATGCTTGTTGGCATAATTTGTAAGGCGTCCCGGGACTCTTTTGTTGCTGGTGGCGGCGACATACCTAGAGTTCTTTGACACCGAGCTTGGTCACTGCACCTCTTTCTGGTAGAATAGCTGCAGAGTTCCTTTGTCATTAACCCCAGAGAAAGCCGTTGCATTTCATGTGACCGTGCATGGCTAGAAATTCTACGTCAGAACGTCGGTCCAGCTTTAGTATTGCTTTCATCCAGGAAACACGGGAAACCAAGTTCCCGGGGGCCTTGGGTCATTACGCACGTTCAAGTTTCCGGGGACATCGACTCGCAGGTGAGACGAACATCTGCAGGCTGTAGTCTCCTATATAATTGGACAACTCACTTTGTCTAGCACTTAACGTCTCCAGAATTCTCTACTGCAGAGTGGGCGCTGTTCAATAACTAGTACGGACGACCAGCTACATTGTTGATGTTATTGCAATTCTTTACATATCATGAAGTTCCCATACACTACCAAAGAAAACTGGGAGACCATAAGTCCCAGCCCGAATTACCTTCCCTATTTGGATTTTATCGGTCCGGACTGGATTCCACATTTGGGTCCAGTTTGGGTTTTTTTGGGAACCTAAACCATTTCTTCATCATCATCAGTTGCCATCTCCACAACGGAGGTTGGCTGTAATGGATCTCCAACGTCTTCTGTCTCTTGTCTTGGTGGTACACTCTGATAGACTCTTTCCCGTCCATCTCTTGATGTTATCTTCCCACTTATAGCGCTGTCTTCCCCTTGCACGTTTACCTTCAACTCTCCCTTCTGTTATGGTCTTCTGCAAGGTGTTATGCCTTTTTATGTGGCCAAAGTATTTTAGCTGCCGAACTTTGACCTCTCTCATTAGTTCTCTTTTCATACCTAGATTTTCTAGGACCTCCTTATTTGTTTTCATCTCTTTCCATGAGATACGCCCCATTCTTCTATATATCCACATTTCAAGAGCCTCAATTCTTTCTTCCAAATGCTTATTCATCGTCCATGTTTCTGCACCATACAGAAATGCAGAATATATATAACACTTTATGATTCTCAGTTTTAATTTATGAGATAACTGTTTGGATGTCAGTATATGTTTCATGTTGTTGAATGTAGCTTTGGCCATTCCTATTCTCTTCTTGATTTCTGTTTCACATCTGCCATCTTCTGTTATTATATGACCAAGATATACGTAGCTCTTGACTTGTTCCAGGATTTTCCCATTTACGCTTATCTTTAATGTGGGTTTATCGTCTGTTTTGCTAATTATCATAGTTTTAGTTTTCTCAATATTGTGGTGAAGTGGGATGTTATAAATACTTATAGGGAACTTAGTGTACTGACTGAGATCAGCTGTGAAGGTATCTATATCTATTAAGAGTAGTGTATTATAGATAACCTTACTTGCTACCACATATCTATATATCTCAGTCAGAATTATTCTGGAATAGTGTGATGCTACGTTATGTGTCTAGGGTATGTGTATGATGAAGTGTAAGTCACAACAACAGACAGATAAACAATTTAATTTAATCCACTACTCTTGACAACACTGTGACACTCACATACATATAACACTCTACAAAGATATCTTAAAAGAGTCACTGATAAACTTTCAAATAACAATATGTATTCATTACTGGCATGAATGAATATGTGTCCTGATTCAACTACAAGGGAACCAGGAATCACAATCAATTTAAATTACAAGTTATGTACAGAATGTATTTAATATGAATATTGTAGTGACATATATTATTACAAATGTTCTATGTGTGTCAGTTGTGTAGTAGTAAAATGAGGTAATACTGGTTTTGTTTTGTTCAAGCTCTGTTGGTATTTGTCATCATGACTTCAATAGTTTGTCTTTAGGGACTAGTATTGGAGATGTTCACAGTTCCTGATTTTAAGACAAGTAAATTCCCCTCTTAATGTTAATTTTACAAAGTCAGTTCAAGATGAGGGGACATAATGTTGAGCTCAGCTGGCCAAGTTAGCTTATCTGGCGTGATGGCGGCAGGAAAGGACTCCTCTGCTCGAATTCTCCTCTGGGCTCTGGAGACACCTCACTGATAGCTAAAAGGACCAAGGAGTATGCTGTCCGACACTGGATTCAGCAAAGCTCTGACCAGGTGCTGCTCAGTACCATCAAGACCACTGTCCCTGAAATCAAGAAGGATGTACCTTCTACTTCATAACTAACTTAAACTCTCTTGTTACACTGATCACAACACAGCACAAACATTGAGTTCAGAGCGTTAGGCCAACTGTCAGCTTCATTTGAAATACTTTATTCCAGTATTACCCTTCTTAATGGTTACTACGCCTCTGCACTTCCAGCATTATTTCTTTCTAGTCAATCATCCAGGTGTCAGTGTACTGTTTGGCCATTCCATGCCGTTTTACTTCTCTCCGACACCCTCTGTTCAGGCTGGAGCATTACAGGCTTTACCTCACGTTGGCCACTGAACTACACATATATATACAGGCATAAATCAACAATTCACATTCAATTTTCATTAAAAGATATTGAATGGTTCAAGCTTACCACAATTCATACGAATAAACACAGATACGTTGATTAGCAATGAATTCTGGCACAAACTGGCACAAATTCCCATCTGCTTATCTTCCAGGCTTTTATTTAGCCAAATATATGCTGGCTTCAACGCACTGATGCTTTATCAAGCTATTTTAAACAAGTGGTTTCGAACTAACGCTCCCAAGTGTGTATATCAGCGAGTCTGACCAATGAGCCCCGTTTCGACAAGTGTTTGAAAAAATGTTACCTTTCCCCGTTTCCCCTAACAACCAAGATAGTATTTATAGCCCGACCAATCGTGGTTAGGCTTTCATTTGTTGCGCTCCAATCAATTTGGAGTTTACATGGTAGGCTATTTCTGTAACGTAAATTTTTTTCAAACACGTTAAAAAAAAATCTTATGAGCAGAAATGATTTTATGCTGTCAGGCACCCCCAATATTTTATTTTGGGTATAATTTATTAATTCCTGGACTATTTGCGTAACGTTTTACATATTATTTGTCAGCAAGCCCTAAGGAACCCAAAAATACAAATTTAAAGGAGCTACGTGGCTGCGTTCAAAATATGCAATTTCTTCTACCTCCTGTTTCGAAGATGTGCTGTCTGGGTACTGTTATGTTTTCAACCGTAAACCCATCTAATGTTATCTTTTCTAATAAGAGTTTTTTATGATTTATAAACCTAACTCTGGGAAAGGGTAGTGTATTTTATCACTGTCCGTCTGAAAAAAATTAGTGCATGTAGACTTACACGCGTGATGGCAGCATTTGTGTATCGCGCGACGCGTGTTGCATGCGTTCCTGATTTTCAGCCCTCCCCTCTCTCTTTATCCTTTTGTCCATCTGTTCGTTCGTTTTGGTAACGCAGTATAATTAATGTTAGGATTAATTTAGGTCATTACGCAGTACGTCTCAATGTTTTTCTTAGAAATGCAGCACACGTTTCATTGAAGAAGGCGGGTAATAATACAGTAAGCTTTTATATCAACGTGAAAGCGTTACAATTTGCAGACGAAGCATAAAACAAGGGGGATTTCGAGTACAGTCATTGTGACAGCACTGTTCTTTACCATTGCTCTTTTCTTTATTAATTTTATTTGTTAGGCTTCATATTTACCTAATAATTTATATATGTGGATTAGAATATTTCATGACACCTCCCCTCTTAAAACAGACATTATATGTCAGTCCTTTATTCTATATACACATAGAGAAATTTATTATTATTTCTGGGGTTTACGGTGATTCTCATCACACGGATGGCGGCTTAAAAAATCCGCTCCCAAATTGGTTTTTCCAGATATATACTCAATGCTAAAATTATATGGAGCCAGAAGTAAAGACCATCGGAGTAACCTAGAGTTCTCATGCTTAGCCTGTGCTAGAAACGATAAAGGTTTGTGATCTGTTTGCAACTTAAATGCCTTCCCATATAGATAAATATTGAATTTCTTTATTGCCCATATTACTGCAAGACATTCTTTTTCGCTAGTTGAGTAGTTGATTTCAGCTTTATTCAACTTTCTGCTAGCATATGCCACTGGGCTTAATTCCCCATCCAATGCATCTGATTTCTGTAGTAGAGTTGCACCTAACCCAATATTACTTGCATCCGTCCTTACTATGAATTCTTGACTTAAGTCAGGTAATTTCAAAATGGGTTTACTTGTGAGCTTTTCCTTCAATTCTTGGTAAGTCATTTCACATTGTGGTGTCCATGTAATGCGATCTGGATGTCCTTTACGTGTCAATTCAGTTAAAGGTGCACATATGGAATTAAAGTTTTTGATATACTTCTGGTAGAAACCACATAATGAGACAAAGGATCTCACGTCCTTCTTGGTTTGTGGTCTCGGGGCTTTCTGTAGTTTCTCTAAATTCTTTGGGTCAGGGGTCATGTTTCCCTGATAAACTGTGTGTCCCAAAAATTCCAATTCTTTACATCCAACGCAACATTTGGTTGGTCGGGCTGTTAAATTTGCCTCCCTAAGTCGATCAAACAGCATGTTCAGAGAGTCAATGTGTTCCTCAAATGTTTCTGTTGCTATAAGGATATCATCCATAAAATTTGTTATACAGGGATTATTCAGAGGATCCAATAATTTTCTCATCATTCTAGAGAAGACACTAGGCGCATTCTTCAATCCAAATGGCAATCTATTAAACTCATAGTGTCCTTCTGAGGTACTAAAAGCTAGGTATGGTCTAACCTCAGGCTTTACTGGAATCTGATAGTATCCTTTACTCAGATCCACTTTTGAGAAATATTTAGCTTTATTTAGTCTGGCAAACAGCTGATTTGTATCCGGCAATGGATCCACCTGTCCTTCTGTAATAGCATTCAGTCTCCTGTAATCTATACAGAGTCTATGTTCTCCAGAGGGCTTCCTTAAGAGTACAACACCGGAACTATACGAAGACTCACTGTGCGAAATAATTCCTTCCTTCAACAGATAGTCTATCTCTTCCTTCAAAGCTTTCTCCTTAGCAAACGGAATCGAATATGGTTTCATACAGACAGGTGTGGAGTCTATCAGTTTCATATCATATTCCAATAGGTTTGTATGCCCTGGTCGGTCTGTTAACACCTCTGCATGATTATTTAGAACCTGTTGCACTCTCTCTTTCTGAGTTTTCGTTAAATGTGTACTGATTTTCACCTGTGCTGCTGTCTCACAGGGGTGTAATGGATATTCAAATGATGAAAGTGGTTCCTTTTTCATCTCCATGGCGATGGACAAGGTCAACAAGTGTGTCTCTTCCTGATGTTCTCTTTCCAAATATTTCTTCAGGAGATTCACATGATAGATTTTTTCTTTCCCCTTCTTATCTATCTTATAATTTGTTCTAGACACCTTCTCTAAAACTGTATATGGACCCTGCCATCCAATTTGTAACTTATTCTGACTCCCAGGCAAAAGAAGCAGTACTTTCTCTCCCACAGCCAAATTTCTGTCTTTCGCCTTCCTGTTATAATAGGCAGCATGTTTCTTCCTGGCTTGTTTCAAATTTTCATTGGCAAGTTTCCAGCCAGTTTTCAACCGAGTGGTCAGCTCATTCACATATTGGTATGAAGATGTAATGTTTTCCTCTGCCTTTTCATCAGTCCACGTTCTTAACAAAGCTACATATGGACCTTTAATTGTGTGGACCTATTTGTCCATGCACCGGTATGGTCTCTTCCACTCGAAGCTTTATAGTGATGATTTTTCCTCCCAGAATTATCATTCACAAAACGACCGCTACCAATTTTTCTTTTGGGGCTTTCTCCCCACTTAAAATTCTTGATGAGAGATTTCCTCTCTACATCCTCTTCCTCCAGTTTGTTTAAGTCCGATTGAGGGATTGTCGGCTTATCCTGGGGTAAGACATCTTTTTGCACTCTCCGCATAGTGGCCATTGTAAAACAGTTAAGTGAAGCTTGTCCGTGAAAAGGGGCTTCCCATTCCATTTGGTCCACTTTATCAAATTTATTTTCTTTTTATTATCAGGCCTAATTTTGCCCCGTGGCGTGTCCAGGTCCTGATCCATGTTCCCACTTGTGGGTGTTCCCTCATGTGCTATGCTACACCTTTCTACAAAATTCTCAATGTCCCATCTTGCTTTGGGCCAATAATAATTGTGAGCCACCTTTTGAATGATGGTACCTATCTTCTCATGGTCCCCATCTGGTTTCACATGTAGGCTCCTTATTAATTCTGTCCTATATCTTTTTGGAAGAACCAGCTGTCCGTGACCATGGGATCTAGCTCCAGTCTTCCTATACATCAACTTGTTTTTCATGTAAAAATCTCCCTTGCCTGGAGTTGTATGACAAGTTGACAATTTTCTGAAACAAGGCTTGAGTGTTTTATCCCCAGCCTGTGCCTTCCTCATCTCTTCTGGAGTGGTATCTAACATAATATCCTCCTCCTGTCTTGAGGTCGACCTGACCTGAAGGGTTGCCATATACACAGGTTTCCTTCTGCAACGGTCAGTGTCATGATTGTCCATCTGACAATTCTTACACCACCTTTTTCCTTGGTTGAAAGATTTTCTTTCATCATATTTCCTTTCATCGAATTGTGGGAATTTATTTTTATTTTCATACCGTGGCCTATCAAATTGGTGCTTACCTTTATTTTGATCCCTAGGATCAAATTTATTAAAGTTCTGTGGTGCCCTAAAGTTATCCACCTGTTTCTTTTTATTACCTGTTACCTCTGCTTGAGCTGCTTGATACCTTTCAGCAACATTTAGCAACTCACCCAGCCTCTCTGCACCTTGTTCCATGAGAAACTTTCTCAGGTCTGGAGCCATGGACTCTCTTAGTTGCTCTATAAGGACCATTTCCTTAAGATCTTGGGTTTTCCCCAGAGAAGTCCATTTCTCCAAGTATGTCTCTATTCGTGCAGAGAACTGGTGATAGGTTTCACCTGACAGTAGTTTAGCATTCCTAAATTTTTTCCTGTAAAACTCTGCATTCTTTTCATACCTTAACAAAAGAGCCTGCTTTAGCATGTCATAATTTTCCTGATCACCTCTGCTCATTTTTGCAAAAACTTCATAAGCTGCCCCACGAAGTCCCTGAGATAACTTTAAGCTCCACCTTTCTCTCTCTAACCCATACGTGGTAGCTAATAGTTCATACCTATTTAGGTAGCTCTCAATATCATCGTCTTTCTCAACAAAATGATCTAAATGAAAATTCATAGCTGAGGTTGAGGCTCCTTGAGTAACCGTAGCATCAGAGGCAAAGGGACTGGCACCATTTTCAGGAGCATGGCCTTGAAACTCAAACTCCCTTAGTCGTAACTCATGTTCCCTTTGTAATCTTTTATCTTCTGCTTCCCTTTCTGCAGCTAATCTCCTCTCTTCCCTTTCTGCAGCTAATTTCTTCTCTTCCCTTTCTGCAGCTAATTTCTTCTCTTCTCTTTCTGCAGCCTGTCTTCTTTCCTCGGCTTCCAATTTCTTAGCCTCTTTGTCAGCCTCAATCTGCAACCTCTTAGTCTCAGCCTCAGCTTCAAATTGTAACTTCTTAATTTCCCTTTCAGCCTCTAACCTTCTTTCGGCTTCTTTTTCTAATCTTCTTTCTTCGCGTTCAATAAATTTGTCACATTCCGTTGTGACATAGGCAACCATAACTTGCCCATCTAATCCTAACTCTTTTGCAGTCTGAACCGCAGCAGATCGAAATTTGGCCAGGTCCGCCATTGTCTATCAGGTAAATTTTTATAATGTCTACCCAACAATTCAATTTCTAACTATATATCTAATGGACAACACAGGCACCGTGAGCTCAACCTTATTTAATTCCACCCAAGGATACCTTTTAATTCTTATATTCCCTGAAGTGAATTACCCCCAATATTTTTAATAGTTAAAGATTCAAAATCCCAAGAGCGAGACCCCAATATATGTGGTGAAGTGGGATGTTATAAATATTTATAGGGAACTTAGTGTACTGACTGAGATCAGCTGTGAAGGTATCTATATCTATTAAGAGTAGTGTATTATAGATAACCTTACTTGCTACCACATATCTATATATCTCAGTCAGAATTATTCTGGAATAGTGTGATGCTACGTTATGTGTCTAGGGTATGTGTATGATGAAGTGTAAGTCACAACAACAGACAGATAAACAATTTAATTTAATCCACTACTCTTGACAACACTGTGACACTCACATACATATAACACTCTACAAAGATATCTTAAAAGAGTCACTGATAAACTTTCAAATAACAATATGTATTCATTACTGGCATGAATGAATATGTGTCCTGATTCAACTACAAGGGAACCAGGAATCACAATCAATTTAAATTACAAGTTATGTACAGAATGTATTTAATATGAATATTGTAGTGACATATATTATTACAAATGTTCTATGTGTGTCAGTTGTGTAGTAGTAAAATGAGGTAATACTGGTTTTGTTTTGTTCAAGCTCTGTTGGTATTTGTCATCATGACTTCAATAGTTTGTCTTTAGGGACTAGTATTGGAGATGTTCACAGTTCCTGATTTTAAGACAAGTAAATTCCCCTCTTAATGTTAATTTTACAAAGTCATTTCAAGATGAGGGGACATAATGTTGAGCTCAGCTGGCCAAGTTAGCTTATCTGGCGTGATGGCGGCAGGAAAGGACTCCTCTGCTCGAATTCTCCTCTGGGCTCTGGAGACACCTCACTGATAGCTAAAAGGACCAAGGAGTATGCTGTCCGACACTGGATTCAGCAAAGCTCTGACCAGGTGCTGCTCAGTACCATCAAGACCACTGTCCCTGAAATCAAGAAGGATGTACCTTCTACTTCACAACTAACTTAAACTCTCTTTTACACTGATCACAATACAGCACAAACATTGAGTTCAGAGCGTTAGGCCAACTGTCAGCTTCATTTGAAATACTTTATTCCAGTATTACCCTTCTTAATGGTTACTACGCCTCTGCACTTCCAGCATTATTTCTTTCTAGTCAATCATCCAGGTGTCAGTGTACTGTTTGGCCATTCCATGCCGTTTTACTTCTCTCCGACACCCTCTGTTCAGGCTGGAGCATTACAGGCTTTACCTCACGTTTGCCACTGAACTACACATATATATACAGGCATAAATCAACAATTCACATTCAATTTTCATTAAAAGATATTGAATGGTTCAAGCTTACCACAATTCATACGAATAAACACAGATACGTTGATTAGCAATGAATTCTGGCACAAACTGGCACAAATTCCCATCTGCTTATCTTCCAGGCTTTTATTTAGCCAAATATATGCTGGCTTCAACGCACTGATGCTTTATCAAGCTATTTTAAACAAGTGGTTTCGAACTAACGCTCCCAAGTGTGTATATCAGCGAGTCTGACCAATGAGCCCCGTTTCGACAAGTGTTTGAAAAAATGTTACCTTTCCCCGTTTCCCCTAACAACCAAGATAGTATTTATAGCCCGACCAATCGTGGTTAGGCTTTCATTTGTTGCGCTCCAATCAATTTGGAGTTTACATGGTAGGCTATTTCTGTAACGTAAATTTTTTTCAAACACGTTAAAAAAAAATCTTATGAGCAGAAATGATTTTATGCTGTCAGGCACCCCCAATATTTTATTTTGGGTATAATTTATTAATTCCTGGACTATTTGCGTAACGTTTTACATATTATTTGTCAGCAAGCCCTAAGGAACCCAAAAATACAAATTTAAAGGAGCTACGTGGCTGCGTTCAAAATATGCAATTTCTTCTACCTCCTGTTTCGAAGATGTGCTGTCTGGGTACTGTTATGTTTTCAACCGTAAACCCATCTAATGTTATCTTTTCTAATAAGAGTTTTTTTATGATTTATAAACCTAACTCTGGGAAAGGGTAGTGTATTTTATCACTGTCCGTCTGAAAAAAATTAGTGCATGTAGACTTACACGCGTGATGGCAGCATTTGTGTATCGCGCGACGCGTGTTGCATGCGTTCCTGATTTTCAGCCCTCCCCTCTCTCTTTATCCTTTTGTCCATCTGTTCGTTCGTTTTGGTAACGCAGTATAATTAATGTTAGGATTAATTTAGGTCATTACGCAGTACGTCTCAATGTTTTTCTTAGAAATGCAGCACACGTTTCATTGAAGAAGGCGGGTAATAATACAGTAAGCTTTTATATCAACGTGAAAGCGTTACAATTTGCAGACGAAGCAGAAAACAAGGGGGATTTCAAGTACATTCTTTGTGACAGCACTGTCATTTTACCATTGCTCTTTTCTTTATTAATTTTATTTGTTAGGCTTCATATTTACCTAATAATTTATATATGTGGATTAGAATATTTCATGACACCTCCCCTCTTAAAACAGACATTATATGTCAGTCCTTTATTCTATATACACATAGAGAAATTTATTATTATTTCTGGGGTTTACGGTGATTCTCATCACACGGATGGCGGCTTAAAAAATCCGCTCCCAAATTGGTTTTTCCAGATATATACTCAATGCTAAAATTATATGGAGCCAGAAGTAAAGACCATCGGAGTAACCTAGAGTTCTCATGCTTAGCCTGTGCTAGAAACGATAAAGGTTTGTGATCTGTTTGCAACTTAAATGCCTTCCCATATAGATAAATATTGAATTTCTTTATTGCCCATATTACTGCAAGACATTCTTTTTCGCTAGTTGAGTAGTTGATTTCAGCTTTATTCAACTTTCTGCTAGCATATGCCACTGGGCTTAATTCCCCATCCAATGCATCTGATTTCTGTAGTAGAGTTGCACCTAACCCAATATTACTTGCATCCGTCCTTACTATGAATTCTTGACTTAAGTCAGGTAATTTCAAAATGGGTTTACTTGTGAGCTTTTCCTTCAATTCTTGGTAAGTCATTTCACATTGTGGTGTCCATGTAATGCGATCTGGATGTCCTTTACGTGTCAATTCCGTTAAAGGTGCACATATGGAATTAAAGTTTTTGATATACTTCTGGTAGAAACCACATAATGAGACAAAGGATCTCACGTCCTTCTTGGTTTGTGGTCTCGGGGCTTTCTGTAGTTTTTCTAAATTCTTTGGGTCAGGGGTCATGTTTCCCTGATAAACTGTGTGTCCCAAAAATTCCAATTCTTTACATCCAACGCAACATTTGGTTGGTCGGGCTGTTAAATTTGCCTCCCTAAGTCGATCAAACAGCATGTTCAGAGAGTCAATGTGTTCCTCAAATGTTTCTGTTGCTATAAGGATATCATCCATAAAATTTGTTATACAGGGATTATTCAGAGGATCCAATAATTTTCTCATCATTCTAGAGAAGACACTAGGCGCATTCTTCAATCCAAATGGCAATCTATTAAACTCATAGTGTCCTTCTGAGGTACTAAAAGCTAGGTATGGTCTAACCTCAGGCTTTACTGGAATCTGATAGTATCCTTTACTCAGATCCACTTTTGAGAAATATTTAGCTTTATTTAGTCTGGCAAACAGCTGATTTGTATCCGGCAATGGATCCACCTGTCCTTCTGTAATAGCATTCAGTCTCCTGTAATCTATACAGAGTCTATGTTCTCCAGAGGGCTTCCTTAAGAGTACAACACCGGAACTATACGAAGACTCACTGTGCGAAATAATTCCTTCCTTCAACAGATAGTCTATCTCTTCCTTCAAAGCTTTCTCCTTAGCAAACGGAATCGAATATGGTTTCATACAGACAGGTGTGGAGTCTATAGTTTCATATCATATTCCAATAGGTTTGTATGCCCTGGTCGGTCTGTTAACACCTCTGCATGATTATTTAGAACCTGTTGCACTCTCTCTTTCTGAGTTTTCGTTAAATGTGTACTGATTTTCACCTGTGCTGCTGTCTCACAGGGGTGTAATGGATATTCAAATGATGAAAGTGGTTCCTTTTTCATCTCCATGGCGATGGACAAGGTCAACAAGTGTGTCTCTTCCTGATGTTCTCTTTCCAAATATTTCTTCAGGAGATTCACATGATAGATTTTTGCTTTCCCCTTCTTATCTATCTTATAATTTGTTCTAGACACCTTCTCTAGAACTGTATATGGACCCTGCCATCCAATTTGTAACTTATTCTGACTCCCAGGCAAAAGAAGCAGTACTTTCTCTCCCACAGCCAAATTTCTGTCTTTCGCCTTCCTGTTATAATAGGCAGCATGTTTCTTCCTGGCTTGTTTCAAATTTTCATTGGCAAGTTTCCAGCCAGTTTTTAACCGAGTGGTTAGCTCATTCACATATTGGTATGAAGATGTAATGTTTTCCTCTGCCTTTTCATCAGTCCACGTTCTTAACAAAGCTACATATGGACCTTTAATTGTGTGGACCTATTTGTCCATGCACCGGTATGGTCTCTTCCACTCGAAGCTTTATAGTGATGATTTTTCCTCCCAGAATTATCATTCACAAAACGACCGCTACCAATTTTTCTTTTGGGGCTTTCTCCCCACTTAAAATTCTTGATGAGAGATTTCCTCTCTACATCCTCTTCCTCCAGTTTGTTTAAGTCCGATTGAGGGATTTGTCGGCTTATCCTGGGGTAAGACATCTTTTTGCACTCTCCGCATAGTGGCCATTGTAAAACAGTTAAGTGAAGCTTGTCCGTGAAAAGGGGCTTCCCATTCCATTTGGTCCACTTTATCAAATCTATTTTTCTTTTTATTATCAGGCCTAATTTTGCCCCGTGGCGTGTCCAGGTCCTGATCCATGTTCCCACTTGTGGGTGTTCCCTCATGTGCTATGCTACACCTTTCTACAAAATTCTCAATGTCCCATCTTGCTTTGGGCCAATAATAACTGTGAGCCACCTTTTGAATGATGGTACCTATCTTCTCATGGTCCCCATCTGGTTTCACATGTAGGCTCCTTATTAAGTCTGTCCTATATCTTTTTGGAAGAACCAGCTGTCCGTGACCATTGGATCTAGCTCCAGTCTTCCTATACATCAACTTGTTTTTCATGTAAAAATCTCCCTTGCCTGGAGTTGTATGACAAGTTGGCAATTTTCTGAAACAAGGCTTGAGTGTTTTATCCCCAGCCTGTGCCTTCCTCATCTCTTCTGGAGTGGTATCTAACATAATATCCTCCTCCTGTCTTGAGGTCGACCTGACCTGAAGGGTTGCCATATACACAGGTTTCCTTCTGCAACGGTCAGTGTCATGATTGTCCATCTGACAATTCTTACACCACCTTTTTCCTTGGTTGAAAGATTTTCTTTCATCATATTTCCTTTCATCGAATTGTGGGAATTTATTTTTATTTTCATACCGTGGCCTATCAAATTGGTGCTTACCTTTATTTTGATCCCTAGGATCAAATTTATTAAAGTTCTGTGGTGCCCTAAAGTTATCCACCTGTTTCTTTTTATTACCTGTTACCTCTGCTTGAGCTGCTTGATACCTTTCAGCAACATTTAGCAACTCACCCAGCCTCTCTGCACCTTGTTCCATGAGAAACTTTCTCAGGTCTGGAGCCATGGACTCTCTTAGTTGCTCTATAAGGACCATTTCCTTAAGATCTTGGGTTTTCCCCAGAGAAGTCCATTTCTCCAAGTATGTCTCTATTCGTGCAGAGAACTGGTGATAGGTTTCACCTGACAGTAGTTTAGCATTCCTAAATTTTTTCCTGTAAAATTCTGCATTCTTTTCATACCTTAACAAAAGAGCCTGCTTTAGCATGTCATAATTTTCCTGATCACCTCTGCTCATTTTTGCAAAAACTTCATAAGCTGCCCCACGAAGTCCCTGAGATAACTTTAAGCTCCACCTTTCTCTCTCTAACCCATACGTGGTAGCTAATAGTTCATACCTATTTATATAGCTCTCAATATCATCGTCTTTCTCAACAAAATGATCTAAATGAAAATTCATAGCTGAGGTTGAGGCTCCTTGAGTAACCGTAGCATCAGAGGCAAAGGGACTGGCACCATTTTCAGGAGCATGGCCTTGAAACTCAAACTCCCTTAGTCGTAACTCATGTTCCCTTTGTAATCTTTTATCTTCTGCTTCCCTTTCTGCAGCTAATCTCCTCTCTTCCCTTTCTGCAGCTAATTTCTTCTCTTCCCTTTCTGCAGCTAATTTCTTCTCTTCTCTTTCTGCAGCCTGTCTTCTTTCCTCGGCTTCCAATTTCTTAGCCTCTTTGTCAGCCTCAATCTGCAACCTCTTAGTCTCAGCCTCAGCTTCAAATTGTAACTTCTTAATTTCCCTTTCAGCCTGTAACTTTCTTTCGGCTTCTTTTTCTAATCTTCTTTCTTCGCGTTCAATAAATTTGTCACATTCCGTTGTGACATAGGCAACCATAACTTGCCCATCTAATCCTAACTCTTTTGCAGTCTGAACCGCAGCAGATCGAAATTTGGCCAGGTCCGCCATTGTCTATCAGGTAAATTTTTATAATGTCTACCCAACAATTCAATTTCTAACTATATATCTAATGGACAACACAGGCACCGTGAGCTCAACCTTATTTAATTCCACCCAAGGATACCTTTTAATTCTTATATTCCCTGAAGTGAATTACCCCCAATATTTTTAATAGTTAAAGATTCAAAATCCCAAGAGCGAGACCCCAATATATGTGGTGAAGTGGGATGTTATAAATATTTATAGGGAACTTAGTGTACTGACTGAGATCAGCTGTGAAGGTATCTATATCTATTAAGAGTAGTGTATTATAGATAACCTTACTTGCTACCACATATCTATATATCTCAGTCAGAATTATTCTGGAATAGTGTGATGCTACGTTATGTGTCTAGGGTATGTGTATGATGAAGTGTAAGTCACAACAACAGACAGATAAACAATTTAATTTAATCCACTACTCTTGACAACACTGTGACACTCACATACATATAACACTCTACAAAGATATCTTAAAAGAGTCACTGATAACTTTCAAATAACAATATGTATTCATTACTGGCATGAATGAATATGTGTCCTGATTCAACTACAAGGGAACCAGGAATCACAATCAATTTAAATTACAAGTTATGTACAGAATGTATTTAATATGAATATTGTAGTGACATATATTATTACAAATGTTCTATGTGTGTCAGTTGTGTAGTAGTAAAATGAGGTAATACTGGTTTTGTTTTGTTCAAGCTCTGTTGGTATTTGTCATCATGACTTCAATAGTTTGTCTTTAGGGACTAGTATTGGAGATGTTCACAGTTCCTGATTTTAAGACAAGTAAATTCCCCTCTTAATGTTAATTTTACAAAGTCATTTCAAGATGAGGGGACATAATGTTGAGCTCAGCTGGCCAAGTTAGCTTATCTGGCGTGATGGCGGCAGGAAAGGACTCCTCTGCTCGAATTCTCCTCTGGGCTCTGGAGACACCTCACTGATAGCTAAAAGGACCAAGGAGTATGCTGTCCGACACTGGATTCAGCAAAGCTCTGACCAGGTGCTGCTCAGTACCATCAAGACCACGGTCCCTGAAAACAAGAAGGATGTACCTTCTACTTCATAACTAATTTATATTCTCTTTTACACTGATCACAATACAACTCAAACATTGAGTTCAGAGCGTTAGGCCAACTGTCAGCTTCATTTGAAATACTTTATTCCAGTATTACCCTTCTTAATGGTTACTACGCCTCTGCACTTCCAGCATTATTTCTTTCTAGTCAATCATCCAGGTGTCAGTGTACTGTTTGGCCATTCCATGCCGTTTTACTTCTCTCCGACACCCTCTGTTCAGGCTGGAGCATTATAGGCTTTACCTCACGTTTGCCACTGAACTACACATATATATACAGGCATAAATCAACAATTCACATTCAATTTTCATTAAAAGATATTGAATGGTTCAAGCTTACCACAATTCATACGAATAAACACAGATACGTTGATTAGCAATGAATTCTGGCACAAACTGGCACAAATTCCCATCTGCTTATCTTCCAGGCTTTTATTTAGCCAAATATATGCTGGCTTCAACGCACTGATGCTTTATCAAGCTATTTTAAACAAGTGGTTTCGAACTAACGCTCCCAAGTGTGTATATCAGCGAGTCTGACCAATGAGCCCCGTTTCGACAAGTGTTTGAAAAAATGTTACCTTTCCCCGTTTCCCCTAACAACCAAGATAGTATTTATAGCCCGACCAATCGTGGTTAGGCTTTCATTTGTTGCGCTCCAATCAATTTGGAGTTTACATGGTAGGCTATTTCTGTAACGTAAATTTTTTTCAAACACGTTAAAAAAAAATCTTATGAGCAGAAATGATTTTATGCTGTCAGGCACCCCCAATATTTTATTTTGGGTATAATTTATTAATTCCTGGACTATTTGCGTAACGTTTTACATATTATTTGTCAGCAAGCCCTAAGGAACCCAAAAATACAAATTTAAAGGAGCTACGTGGCTGCGTTCAAAATATGCAATTTCTTCTACCTCCTGTTTCGAAGATGTGCTGTCTGGGTACTGTTATGTTTTCAACCGTAAACCCATCTAATGTTATCTTTTCTAATAAGAGTTTTTTATGATTTATAAACCTAACTCTGGGAAAGGGTAGTGTATTTTATCACTGTCCGTCTGAAAAAAAATTAGTGCATGTAGACTTACACGCGTGATGGCAGCATTTGTGTATCGCGCGACGCGTGTTGCATGCGTTCCTGATTTTCAGCCCTCCCCTCTCTCTTTATCCTTTTGTCCATCTGTTCGTTCGTTTTGGTAACGCAGTATAATTAATGTTAGGATTAATTTAGGTCATTACTCAGTACGTCTCAATGTTTTTCTTAGAAATGCAGCACACGTTTCATTGAAGAAGGCGGGTAATAATACAGTAAGCTTTTATATCAACGTGAAAGCGTTACAATTTGCAGACGAAGCAGAAAACAAGGGGGATTTCGAGTACATTCTTTGTGACAGCACTGTTATTTTTCCATTGCTCTTTTCTTTATTAATTTTATTTGTTAGGCTTCATATTTACCTAATAATTTATATATGTGGATTAGAATATTTCATGACAAATATTAATGTCGAGTCCATATTCATGACTTATACTGTTCACTTGCTTCACTAGTTCTTGTAACTCCTGTTCGCTTTCAGCTAACAACACGGTATCATCTGCATATCTAAGGTTGTTTATTGATCTTCCACTGATGTTCAGTCCTGGTTTGCAAATCCATTTCTTGCAGTACAAAGATTCCAGAGACAGTCAACGCTCAAGCTCACCAAACTTCAGAATAGTGCGCCAATCCTAACCTCGTTTGTAGGTAGCTTTGGCCCTGTTCACTCCACAGGCAGTCACATTCAGACTGGCCAAGCGTCTCTCGGTTATATTAGGGCACATTGCCTATACAAAACCTGAGTTTGGACTCGTTCAACCCGCTGGATATCAGGGTTTAATTATATTTGAGTCACTCGTGGATATATTCCCCACTGACGTCCGTCATCCTTGGATTAAATGGATTTCCACCCCTCGTCGATTGAGAGACAGGGAAGAGGATAAGTTTCAAGTGTTGATTAATAATACGTCAATGGAGCAAAGGAATATAATAAATGAATTAATATTACACTACTGACTATCCACGTCTCTCGCAGGCAGGGTTCCTTGCACAGTGCGAACCCTGATCTACTGCGTCAAAAAGTGGGCATGTTAACTATTCCTCTAACGAACAACCATTAATGAGCAATATCATTTACAAATTAGTCTCATTGATAAAGCATGTGAAGATTGGTAATGAAAACAACATTAGGTGACATTTCTTCGTAGTCGGCTTGTAATGCAGTCGGAGAATGTTACATCAAATTGTGAAGGTGATCATTAGTAACTTAATTTCCTTCCGACAGTCTCAGCACTTCCAGTAAGGACAATGTGCATTCGTTCGTGTATGTGCTTTCACACTATCGATTCCTCTTGAACAAGCACTTAATTTTGTTACTGTGTGACAAAACGGGGCGGCCCCTAACGACCTTTGTTTCTCTCCGGCAGTATCGGTACATTTGTGGTACTGATTTTTATTATTTGCTCTCAATTGTCGCACTTTTCTTTCTTTCTTTCTTCGTTATTTTTCTGCTAATTAGCAGATATTTGATTTTATCAAATCATTCGACACTCCTCTCTGTGATGTCACCTGTTTGTTATCCTGTCATCCTGGCTTGCGGTGAGCAACTGAGATAAGATAGTCGCCAGTGTGTTTAGATTGAACCGCCAATAAGACGACTCGTTTGGTAACCCAGATGGGCAGACACGGAGTTTTTGCGTACTCATACGACAGATAACGAGATTACTGTCTGTGTGACACATGTGGGCAGACAAGTGTGACATAATCGCTTCCGGGCCGACTTGTTATGACAACATTACTTCCTAATAAAGTAATAAGTATTACAGCTTACACATGTTGTCATGTGAGTTCCTCGATCTGTCTGTAAGTTTGTACATGAGGGCATCGGACATCATATTACCATATATGGGAGAGTTGACCTCTGCCTTACGTTGTAATATTTTGAAATTACCCCATAACCCGACCTGCTCGAATATGATTGAAACGTTTATTTAACTCCATGACAAACGAAGGCGTGGAAAGGCAGAGAATATAATCTGGCCATTTTCTCAAGCTACTTCACTTGAGAAATCAGTGAAGAATTAGGATTCAGAATTCCTTCTATACCGGACACCTTTTATTGGAGTATTTATCAGGACTTACAATATAGCCCAGGAAATCTCCAACATTTTAAATAAGGAAACCGGGACTGACGAAACTGAAGGACCACACACGAAGGCAGAGAGGGAACTTATTAAATTAACCACACCCCAGATGCGTGTAAGAGGCCGATTCAAGTCTCTTTTATTCATCTGAGCAAAAAGTCTGTGAGTCAGGATTGCCGTAAGTTGTGATTTACATTTCATATTTATTACTAACATGTGAACTAACACACATATATATATGTATATATTACCATGTAAATTTTAATATGTGAAACTCGCTTGTGGATGTCAAAGTCTTTTGAGGCTGGCAACCTCAGCGTATAGAATGGTGTTTCATGAACCACCTCTGCACGGGCTGGTGATTGCTTTATTGCTAGTTTCGTAAAAAGAACTAAAAGCATAAAGTAGTCCCAGGTTCCCTATGGAGCAGGGAGGGAAAGATGAAAGAAATGATGTACATTCTAAGTATAATACTTACATTTTCAAAGCAGTGTAAATGTCCCTATAAACATAGTCACTTTAAAATTAATGTAAGTTTCCAAGCTTAACCAGTGTAAATGTCTATGTGAAAATATTCATTTTAAATTACTGGAAGTTTCAAACTTTTCAATCAGTGTAAAACACAAATGAAAACATATTCAGTTTATATTGTGAACACTTTTCAATCAGTGGAGATGTATATGTAAACAGACTCAATCTGTATTATTACCCTTTTCATTTAAATGTCATGTAAAGCTAAAGCTATTCTATTTAAATGTAAAGAAAGTTTTATCCCGAGGGATTAAATTTAATTCTCATCGAGGGTAAAGTCTGAATAATTGGGATGGTGGTATGGGAAGATTGGAACCCATAACAATGGGGTGGAAAACGCCATACTCAGAAGAGCGTTTCGTTCTATTCTTTTACCATAGTTATTGGTGGTACCAGCAGAAAGTACTATCTCTGGAACAAGAAGGGAACCATGGCTTAAGCTTTAAGACGAAGGACCCACGTGATAGATTCTCCTTGACGTTTCTGGGAAACGAGCTACCCCCGACAACCTTGATCAGAGACGATCGTGAGCAGAGTGAAAAGAACCAACCCATTAGAAGGAGCAGAACCATCATTGGCAGCTAAGTTCAAATATATGCTGCCACTTGAACTTCTTGTAATATCTCACATTCCCTAAAGACCGTGATGATAACTTTTCTTGATCCATAACTATTCAAATTATTTCCAACTGTTAAAACCTAAAGGGATTATTAAATTTTGTTATTTGTAATGTTACAAATTTAACTTCGATTTAACCATTTTAAAGTTACTGCATGTGTGTCTCAGTCAAATTACTACACACACTCTAAACAGAGCTATACTAAAATAATAGAATTCCAATGAGAAAATCAGGGGTGGGGGCTTAAACGAGCTGAACTTAAGAAGTGCTTAAATCCTTCTCAAAAGCGTCGGCAGAATTACAGAGTTAACATACTCAGCCAAAACAATATTGTTCTCGCTTATTCTGAATATCTTGTGAAGACTCCCTTTGTAATAGAAGTGTCATCACCCTTCTATCTACATTTCTGCCAAGAGTAATCTTGTGCGATGGTAGATACCTTTGAAGCCCATATTAGATACTCTTGAGTTTTGGCCACTGTTGGACCACTATTGCAAAGCAGGGGAGGCAATACCATCACATACTTTTAAGTTTGCACGATGCTTCCGGAACTCAGCTTCCCTTTCATGTTTTGACTGAAATGGTCACTTTGCAGGTCACCTAGCTGCACTTGGATATTTTCCTGTTTCTCTGAAATATTACTTTTTATTGAATTATTGAGCTGTCAGTTTGTGACGATATTTGTGGGTGTCCTTTTACATGTTTTCTGTCTCTCCTACATTATCTATTTATTTCTTCATTTTTCACACATGAATTCGTGCTATTCCTTTAATACACTTTCTCACACTGCAATAGTGTTATTTCATGGGTAATTTACTATTTTGAGGATTAATTGTAATCGCTTAAGTGGCCGTGCCAGCTTGAATGCTGACGGTAAACGTGAAAGTAATGGTTGATTTTGACGTAACTCATTTCCGACCCAGACAGAGCAGGCGAGTGATCAACCGTGTTTCGCGGTTGGTCACTGCGCCTCCCAACACCACACCTCGGCGGGAGGAGACAAAGGAAGCCATATTGTCTGTCTGAGGGAGCCGGCTGAGGTCCACGTACGTCAGGGATTATCTGTCTGGCGGGAGATTTGAAGTACGCGTGATAATCACTTTATCATTTTTGTCCACTCGTTATCGGCGTCTTTATTACCGATAAAACATGTCTGAAGAGACATTATGAGCAAGGTAATCATTAGGGATGAGATCACAGATGTGTTGACAAGTCTGTGTAATAGCAACTAAAGTAAACATGCCATATTTGAAAGATAGGTCATGGGTTTAAATTTTAACATGATAATTTTTAACACGCGGGGAAGAATTAAAACTACTATCCCTACCCTCTAGTTCTAAGAGCAGGATTGGTTCAATGAACAGGTAAATATCAATATCTCTGATTGGCAAGTTTGTCGGAAACCACATGTTGAAGCTTGCAGGAAGAAATGAGAATATAACCTAGAAAATTCGGAGACTAAGACAGACTGCATTACAATGACAAAAGAGCAACTCCAAGAGCCAGAGAAGAATCGGACAGAATTCCAAATTAAGTTGGACAGGACCGAAGTATTTGGGCATCTTTGAAACTTAAAAGAAAACCCGCATTTTTAAATACCAAGACTGTATACCTAGGAATCAAAGCACCCGTCATAAGAGGGACTCTAAATTTACCCCAGACCAAGTTTTCGAAACATACGTGCTACGAGATCAGTTGGTAGGAAGATTTCTACACCACTAATTCAAGAGCTGGGATTCGACCAATATATTCGTGGAGAGTGTTTATATTTGACCAATCAATATATTCGATATATATATATATATATATATATATATATATATATATATATATATATATATATATATATATATATATATATATATATATATATATATATATATATATATATATAATAGGTGGGGGATTGTTACGTACATTTATTACCTAAGGGGGTAGTCGTCGGTCCTACCAACGGCCGACCTCTCAAGGACGGCGCTGAACTTCACGGCCAATAATTCTATCATGCCTTTCAATACGGAGCTTGCCTGCAACGCCAAGGGTTTTATTGAATAACTAACCCTCAAATATGTACGAAGAATAATCCCGATAATATACGGTCAGGATCTGGATCCCACTAGCAACACAACATGGCATGTGTGTTGAAATACAGCCAGATTATAATAAAAATGACGAAATTAGCATATTAAGAATATGCAACGAGCCCTGCACTGGCTCACATAGATACTCATTACCAGGAGGTTTATTATCTCTACATGACTGCTTCCCTCAATCCGGCAAGACTTACAAATCGGCTCCGTCTAGAGACAACCGTCTCAGGCCATAGGCATTTGGCATCCCCCTTTCATAACGTCCATCTTATTCCCCCTGAGCGCACCCGTTGCGCTTCTGTGTTCAACCTCGTGTCAAATCGCGCGTAGCTAAATAATATATATATTCTTAGCTGTGCTAAACATTTAAAATTACGCGCGCTTGTAACTCTATGGCCAACGAAGATAATGTCAACACGGTACAGTGACGACTGACACGTCAATTAGATTGGAGCCAAGTATTAAAGTTGACGACATAATTTATTGTGCACTGACATGTACATTGACATCACAAAGTCAGACGACGTAGCATCATTATAATGGCATGGCATAAACGTTATGTATTCTGATCAATCATGGCTGATCAATCATGTAGAAGTAGGCATCAACATCAATAGTATAGGTTATAGTGTTGGTGTCGTTTTCATAGTGATGAATTGAAACGCGAATGGTTACAACGGAATAAATGTCAACAATGTTTTTTCAAACGAAAACCAACAAGTATCTTGAATTGGGTGAACTGGTCAAGTATTGGCAGCACACAAGTCGTTGGTAACTTTACATAGATTTTATTCACCAGGACACGAAGTGGACAAGACGGACATCGTCACAGGCGCAAAGATCACACGACAACATATTAATTATTGCTGCTAAAGTTCCTGAAGATTCTCTTCTAGTAAAGACCTCTGTCCATAGACTAAGGATTACAAAACTGTTACCGTATAATATCCTTCTCAGTCACGACCGTTGACCTTCTTTCAAGGACGTCTATCATGGTAACGTATTCATACTCTGGGATGAAATCTTCCATATTACATTTGTTAAAATTCCCAGACGTTCATCCTACATAGCGTTGTACATCATATAATTTCACACAAAGTCATATACGATAATCCTATCAGTTAAAGGCTTTCAGTTGGCTAACCTCTCTTTACATCCGTGCCACGACTTTGGCATTGAAGCATGTACGGCATTTAAAACATGTGCATAAGGTAAACAATATAACTTCTTCTACTCGTAGGAATTCTCCGTCTACGATCCAAATCTTAAAGGCAAGCGACTCTGTAGATCCATTCTAGGAATGATAAAATTCCCGCTAGATTAGTAGTAGAGCGGCCTTTTTATGCAGCATTAAAATAAGAAGTGGGCGATAACTTACGTGACATAACTGCGATTGGCTTCGACCTGAAGACCAATACAAATCACAATAATAAATGGCTTCCTTCAACATGCCATTGGATACACAATATAAAATTACAATCATGGACACAAGCCAGTTCCATGTTTCCACTTCAAAACCTGACGTCACAAACTACTCAACTAGGTTACACGTGCGTCCAAAGCAACTCACACAGCATTGTGCACGTCAGTGCGTGAATCAATCGAACGCACAAATAATATAACTATCTCAAGACTGGTGCGTACATTTGGTAGGACCGACGACTACCCCCTTAGGTAATAAATGTACGTAACAGCTCCCTTATTACCTCCCCTTAAAAAAATTAATTCTATTAATTTTTTTCGAACTAATTACTCGAGAGAGGTGAGTCAAAACTACAACAAGATTTATGACATGCATAAAATTATCATATTAAGAAGAGAAAATTTAAAATAAATCAATATAACTAAATGATAGTATGCATTAAAGCACACATCCACCATCGACCTACTTTGGAACGATGTGGTAATATTCGAAGTAAAAAGAAGTTGAAAATGAAAATGAAAATGAAAAATCAACAAAAAAGATGATAATAAAATTCAACTAAGTTTTTCAAAAGAAAATCGAAACATATGATTTCAAAAAATGAAAATGAACAGCAACACTGATGATAATCAATGATAAGAAAATCAAAAGAACAGAAAATTTTTTTAAAATACAACATGCAAAAATGAAGCAATGCATAATTAAACACTTTAAGAAGCAACGCACCTACTGTTATCTAGCACTAGTAAGTTTGACTAGTTATCTAAAAGTAAAATATCATGTAGTGGAATACGTGACTACACGTATTGCGAGACACTAATAACGTTAGTAGATGTGTGATTTATAAACAATCAAATTGATTAAATTGAATTAATCTAATTCTAGTACTTAATTACACATAAATAAATAACTAGTAATTTATTCTAAGTAATTCTAATTTCAGTCATTGTGAATATTCGTTCAGAACTATTTAGAGTCAACAAGAATATGTTCCTAATGTTCCATGCACGAAATAAGTTTACGAACACGATATGTAGTGTAATATGTTCCATAACACTAACGAATGTCTATTTGTTGCTTTTTACCAATGTTTCCATACTAAAAAAAAATGTTACTTTAATATCACTGTTCCCGTTCTAATAAAACGTTACTTCACAAGAAATAATGTTATAATCCATATGTAAGTATGTTCTGAAAGTTATATTTATACGAATACTGCAAAACTATACATAGTCTTCACAGATGTACAATTAATGACACTGTACAAAGTTATTCATGTTTCGGTGAGGACGTTTCTCCATCTAAAAGTAGTTTAGTTTCACCAAGTTCACTAGGGCATCTTGAAAGACAGTCTGCAAATACATTCTGCACTCCAGGAATAGCTCGTATCTCAAAATGGAACGGTTGAAGAGCTATAGCGTAACGCGCTGACTTTGATGACTTAACGTTCCCTGTATTCAATGCGGTAAGAGCTTTCTGGTCAGACTCCACCACAAAGTGTGATCCGAGGAGATAACGATCCAGTTTTGTGATTGCCCAGACAAGAGCAAGGAGCTCTTTGTCTAGAACGGAGTAATTTATCTCGCTCGTTGTAAGCTTTCTGGATACGTACATAACAGGAAATAAGGTGCCTCCGTATTCCTGCATCAAAACTGCCGCAATAGCGTAGGAAGAAGCATCACTGCGAAGAACAAAGGTGAGATCTTTGTTAGGCAACTTTAAAAAAGGCTTATTTGAAAAAAATTGTTTTATATAGTCTAACGCCGTTTGGTGATCCTGCGACCACTTTATTACATTAGGTGTGCCCTTCTTCAGTAAAGACGAAAGAGGTGCAGTTATAGTAGACAAATGAGGGATGAATTTAGAATAGAACTGTATTAGTCCTAAGAGTGACCTCACTTGTTTTTTTGTCTTAGGTGCTGAGATGTTTAAAATTTTAGAGACGTTACTGTCTTCTGTATACATTAAACCGCGACCTATACGGTGACCAAGAAATGAGATGTCATGAAAACCGACAAAAGCCTTTGAAGGTTTCGCTGTTAAGTTATAATCCTGTAAGGTAGAAAGTAAAGATTTTAAACCCTGAATATGTTCATCCCAAGAGTCACTAAAAAGACAGATGTCATCTATATAAGTAATGACATCGGGACGATGAGACAATATGCGGCGCATCATGCGTACAAAGGTAGCTGGCGCATTCATTAACCCGAAAGGCATAAAATTCCATTGAAAAAGACCCCGTGGTGTCGAGAAAGCGGTGAATGGCTTTGCTTTCGTAGTGAGTGGCACTTGCCAATAACCCTTTGAAAGGTCAAATTTCGAAAAGAATGTGGCATGAGATAATTTCTCTAATAAGTCGTCTAAAAGAGGTAATGGTTCCGCATCGAATTTTGTAACTTTGTTTAACTTCCTGTAATCTACGCAAAGACGTATATTGTTGTCTTTCTTCCTAATGATTACCATAGAAGAAGAATATGGTGATGAAGATGGTTCAATTATATTTAATTGGAGCATATCATCCAATTCCTTATCAACCTTATCACGAAAGTGTAAAGGAATAGGATATGGGCGAACTCGAATCGGTGTATCGTCAGTCAGAATAATGTCATGTTGGATGACTGACGTATGACCTGGGATGTCAGTGAGGACATCCTCATACGTGTGTAGAATTTTAGAGACTTGCTGACGTTGATCATCAGTAAGAGTAGATGAGATAGTAACATCATTCCATTTCTCAGTGGAATGGAGTGGTACAACTGGTATTGGTAGTTGTACATCATCGAAAGAAGATTCCTCTTCTTGGATGACTGACAAACTAGAATAGTGTTGAATAGGTGGTGTAGGATCGTCAGTTGCTTGGAACACCGATTGTAGATAATCAGGACGTGAGTAATACTCCTTCAACATGTTAATGTGGAAGGTTTTATGTTTGCCATTAACATCAACGATGTAGTCGACATCGGATATTCTTGAGATGATCCTGAAAGGACCTCTCCAGGTAATTAAAAGACGATTGTTATGCGCAGGGAGTAATACAAAAGCTTCATCACCAGGTATGAGCTGGCGAAGACGTCTATATTTGTTTGCAGATAGACGAGCTTTTTCTTTGGCATGTTCGGATGATGCAGTAGCTAGTCTACAAGCATCTATGATTTTCTTTCTAAGAGAGATCACATACTCATAAGAGGATTGAGTTTCCTCTTCAATATTCTCATCCACCAATAAGTCGTGGATTAACGACATCGGACCGCGTGGTTGCATGCCAAAAACAAGCTGGAACGGAGAAAACCCCGTTGCTTGATTTTGTACCTCGCGATACGCAAAGAGACAAGCGGGTAGGACCCGATCCCAGTCTTGGGGATGGTCTTGAGTCATCTTACCCAACAACTGCTTGAGTGTCCTATTGAGACGCTCAATTAACCCATTTGACATCGGATGATAAATAGAACTAAGAGATCTGTCTATACCTAATGTCTTCATAACTTGAGACATGGATTCAGAAATGAACTGAACCCCATGATCCGACAAGATTTTCCGTGGAAAACCAATGCGTGAGAAGATTAACATCAATGCCTCTGCTACACTGGCAGATGAAGTGTTCTTGAGAGGGATGGCCTCAGGCCAACGAGTGCACATATCAATGCACGTAAGAATATGCGTATGCCCTCTAGCAGATGGAAGCATTGGACCAATAATGTCAATGGCCATTTTATCAAATGGTCTAATCGGGATGTCCGCAGCTTGAATAGGAGCCGCATGAAATGGACCCCGTACCTTAACTTCTTGACATATCAAACAGGACCGACAATAGAGAGTAACATCTCTATGGACGCCTGGCCAGTAGAATGCCGAAAGCACTCTGGATTTGGTACGCGAAAAACCCATATGGCCCGCACATTGCGAGTCATGAGCATGTCGTAATATACGAGATCTCATACAGGATGGGACAAGAATCTGAGAACATAAGGATAAATCCTTTTCCCGTATTACTCTAACCAAAATCCCATTTTTAAGTATAAAGTCATGTCTAGATTTTGCAAGTTTGTTGCTTGTATTCTTTTTGTTAACATACTGAAAGAATTTTTTTAATGAATTATCATTCTTTTGCAATGTTGCAAACAACTCCCGTGAAATAGGAGCATCATCATCACAAGTGGTATGAACTGTAGGTTCAATAGGTGTATCATGCGACATATTAGTAGCTTGCGCTCTAGTCACTACTGCATTTGCAGTTTGAATATGTCGCTTTTCCCATTCAGCTATTTGCTGTGGTGTACACTCTTTAATACCATGTATGCGACCAAGTATAACATCACAAATTGGGTTAGGCAGAAGACATGCTTGGATCTTTCCTGTAAAGAAAGGAGTATGAAGATCAATAATAGCAGTGGGAAATGTTTCAATTGTGCCACCAAATGTTACACATTTGACAACCCGGCCCGTGGCACAACTTGGGTTGATCAGCGAAGTCCGGACACCGATTGTTGTACAACCTGAGTCAAATAGGAGAGAGCATGAAATATTATTGACAAATCCCTTGTGAAACTTAAGAGAGCCCTGTCCCTGGTGTACTGACGCAGCAGTGGCTGTACAGACTGCAGGCAGGCTAGGCAAGGTATGTCCGCAACGCAGCGTCGTGATCGCCTTAGGCTGGAAAAGAGTCGAGCATTCTGGACAGTCTTTCACCTGGGAACAATCTAGAGAACAAGACATAGCATTGTGAGTTTCAGCTACTTTACCCTGTTCAATGTTAGCCTGTGTATCATTAAAAGCAACATTAGAATGTCTACCTGTATTATTCGACGATCTATCTCGTCGGCGCGATCGATTGTGATTTTTGTCATTAAAATTGCCATAATTGTCGTTTCTGCTAGAGTTAAAATTTGGATTAGTCCGATAATTTGTAGAATGATCGTTATGATGTTGGTTAAATGGTTTATTTCCAAAAAATTGTCTGTTTTGCGGACCCTGAGACCTTGATCTCCAGTTTTGTTTATTATAATGTCCTTGATTATTTTTAAAATAATTGTTACCAAAATCTCGCGATCTGTGAGTTTGGTTCCAAGAAACATTAAATGGAGCAGATTGTTGAAATTGCTTCCCTTTGTAAAAGTTATCATTGTTGAAATTATGATTATTTCCCTTATTGACATACCTATCAGCACTAAAAGAACGATTGCGTGAAAAATTGTTTTGTTGTGCTGCAAAAGCAACAGGCAATTCACTCTTAATCTGCGCATTACTTAGATCCATGGTTGGGTGAGCAGTGCAGAAGATTTTTTGCATGTTCTTCTAAGTTTTTCATTGATAAAGGTTTCCGTTCGTGTAAAAATGCGAGAAATGTAGGATTTACCGACGAAAGTACCTTATCGCGCATCAGTAAATCAAAGAGACCTTCATACGACTTTTCAATTTTGGATAATTCGATCCATCTTTCTAATGTTAGTCGTATCTGTGACAGAAAATCACTAAAATTTCTGGCAGATTGAGGTAGTAATGTGTGAAATCTCAAACGATATTCGTTTTCTGTCATTTGGAATTTTTGCAGAAGTGCTGCTCTAAGAGCATTGTAGTCATTTTTCTCACCAATGCTGGTGGTATGATAAACTGCTAATGCATCTCCTGTAAGTAATCTGGATAAATATGTACAGTATAGAGCTTTATCCACGTTATAAGACCCACAAGTGGCCTCAAACCTATCCAGGAAGAATATTACGTCATCAGACGGGGGATTAAATTTTGGCAATTTAAGGTTAATCTCCTTAAAATGATCCTGTCTGGATGAAGTGTGGCTTTCAAAAGTTCTCTGAGAATTAGATTCCTGAGTTAACCTAAGTCTCTC
Organism: Oreohelix idahoensis; assembly: GCA_024509875.1. NCBI lineage: Eukaryota > Metazoa > Mollusca > Gastropoda > Stylommatophora > Oreohelicidae > Oreohelix > Oreohelix idahoensis. The sequence goes on along the minus strand of JAMPIV010018354.1, from coordinate 424,195 downwards.
ATATTCTGACTCTGCTAATTTCAGTTCATGCTGTCGTTTTTTTTCATTCTCTTCCATCTCAAGCTGAAGTCGTTTTACATTTTGTTCCGCTATCAATCTTCTCTCTTCCATTTCCTTTTGTTTCTGTTCCATTTCCTTTTCAGCTATTAATCTTTTTTCTTCCATTTCTTTTTGTTTCTGTTCCATTTCCTTTTCAGCTATTAATCTTTTTTCTTCCATTTCTTTTCTAAGTCTTTCTTCAGCCTCCTTTTGTTTCTGTTCTGCCTCTCGCAGAAATCGTTTCTCTTCCAATTCAGCGGCTAATCTCATTTTTTTCTCATCTTCCTCAGCTATAAATTTCCTCTTCTTTTCATTCTCCTCAGCCTCAATCCTTTTTTGATCTGCCTCAAATTTCAAATTTTCTAAACGTAAAGTTTCTAACCTTCTCTGATCAGCTTCTATTTCTTGAGCTTTCTTATATTCTGACATAGCGAATTGTCTTACCTCTTCAGCAGGTATTTGCAAAGCTTTTGCTTGCTTAATGAAATAGTCTAAGGTAGCCATTTCAATATTATTATGTAATAATACTACTTAAAAGTGTTACTACAACTAGTGTTCTTCGTTCCTGTTCTAGAACGGTAAAATCAATTAATATAATAGGCAATAATATTAATAATTAATAATGTAATTTATAACATGTAATGGTGTGAAAGCAGTAATGTGACAGACAATAGCACAATAATGACACGACAAGATATTCAAAACAAACGAAGACGTTCGCAGAAATCCAATTAAAATAAAATGAGAAACTAAAATGGAATGTCGTAAAGAATTACGATGATAACTGCGATTAAATAATGCACAAGACAATTGACAACACAGTGTAAAAAACATAGGTTTTGTAAAAAACTAAACGACAGGAAAGGTGAGATGGACGCGAAATACAAACAAAATTCATCATAAAACCAAGGTACAAGTAAAAATAGCTAACAAAAACAACAAGTAAACGTGACACTACAGCTAAAACAGACAGGTGTCACAGACCACCAGACACAGTGGACCTAGAATCCTTCTACGCTCACGCGTAGGAACATTCCACTGCGGGAAGTCTGCAAAATAATGTCCTACAGAACGTCTGACGAAGAGCCCGAATTGACTTCGAGATGGATCTCGTTCGTCAGATCTACCTCCCAACCTCCCGCAAAGAATACACAACATATAACACATAACACGGAAAATATGAAAGTGGACATAATCAAATAAGGCACAGCTAATAGTAATAAAGTGTATAACGGATACAAGTTATACTTAGCTCGCGTGCAGGTAAAAATCAAAGTGCCTCGTCCCCGTGTATGTACGTTAGAGGATGCAATACTTCGCTCTGCGTATATCAAACTAGCTCGCACGTAATAATGATGAAGAGATGATCTCCAAGTAATCAGTCACTGTGAAACTTGACGTGGAGGTTGATTGAAGACCTTGAGCATTTGAGTTGATTTTGATTCATATTCCGCTAGGATCCAAATTGAGATGATGTCGCCTTGAAAGTAAACATTCTTCTTTTCAAACGATCAATTGGATGGGTACGTTCCTGAAATTACTTCCAGACCGCACTGGCCTACCAGTTATTGTTGGTGTCGTTTTCATAGTGATGAATTGAAACGCGAATGGTTACAACGGAATAAATGTCAACAATGTTTTTTCAAACGAAAACCAACAAGTATCTTGAATTGGGTGAACTGGTCAAGTATTGGCAGCACACAAGTCGTTGGTAACTTTACATAGATTTTATTCACCAGGACACGAAGTGGACAAGACGGACATCGTCACAGGCGCAAAGATCACACGACAACATATTAATTATTGCTGCTAAAGTTCCTGAAGATTCTCTTCTAGTAAAGACCTCTGTCCATAGACTAAGGATTACAAAACTGTTACCGTATAATATCCTTCTCAGTCACGACCGTTGACCTTCTTTCAAGGACGTCTATCATGGTAACGTATTCATACTCTGGGATGAAATCTTCCATATTACATTTGTTAAAATTCCCAGACGTTCATCCTACATAGCGTTGTACATCATATAATTTCACACAAAGTCATATACGATAATCCTATCAGTTAAAGGCTTTCAGTTGGCTAACCTCTCTTTACATCCGTGCCACGACTTTGGCATTGAAGCATGTACGGCATTTAAAACATGTGCATAAGGTAAACAATATAACTTCTTCTACTCGTAGGAATTCTCCGTCTACGATCCAAATCTTAAAGGCAAGCGACTCTGTAGATCCATTCTAGGAATGATAAAATTCCCGCTAGATTAGTAGTAGAGCGGCCTTTTTATGCAGCATTAAAATAAGAAGTGGGCGATAACTTACGTGACATAACTGCGATTGGCTTCGACCTGAAGACCAATACAAATCACAATAATAAATGGCTTCCTTCAACATGCCATTGGATACACAATATAAAATTACAATCATGGACACAAGCCAGTTCCATGTTTCCACTTCAAAACCTGACGTCACAAACTACTCAACTAGGTTACACGTGCGTCCAAAGCAACTCACACAGCATTGTGCACGGCAGTGCGTGAATCAATCGAACGCACAAATAATATAACTATCTCAAGACTGGTGCGTACATTTGGTAGGACCGACGACTACCCCCTTAGGTAATAAATGTACGTAACAATCCCCCACCTATTATATATATATATATATATATATATATATATATATATATATATATATATATATATATATATATATATATATATATATATATATATATATATATATATATATATATAATAGGTGGGGGATACAATTTTACATTACACGTAGAATGTCTGTTTGCTTGCTACATAGTCTGCATGGTTTTATTTGTGAATGACTAAGCTTATTGTCGTGAAACATTCTAAATCCACATATCTAAATTAGAAAGTAAATGTAAAGCCTAACGAATTAATTCAATAAAAGGAAAGAAGAATGGTAAAAGACCAGTGCTTTTCCCAATAGCGTTAGAACGCCATAATGACTGAACCCGAAATCCCCCTTTCTCTACTTCGTCTGCAAAATTGTAACGCTTTCACGTTTGATAGTAAAGCCTACAGCAGCATACACGCGTTTCAACAAAACTATAAAACGTGTACTGTATTTCTTAGAAAACCTTGAGATACGCAAGCTGCTTAATGACCTAGATTAATACTAGCATTAATGTCATTTTATACACTGCGTAATGAAAAGACAGACGAACTTAGGAGAGAGAGAGAGAGAGAGAGAGAGAGAGAGAGAGAGAGAGAGAGAGATGGATGTACTGAGGAACGCATGCAGTTGAGCCACTTGCTGTGTGTCGCATCGTAAGTCGTCTCGCGATGAAAAAGTGAACGCGAAAGGCATGAAGCACTAAATTTTTTTTTCAAATAGACAGTGATAAAAAACACTACCAATACACGGTTAGGTTTTTAAAAAAAAACATGTTTAATGCTTATTAGGAAACATGACATTCTACTGTTTTACGTCTGAAATCCTGACATTAGTCTGACAGTACAGAAGACACCCCATAGTATGGAAGTGAGGAGGTGGTAACAGCACGACTATCTAGAAGAAAATACATATTTTGAACGCAGCCACTTAGCTCCCTTAAAACTTATATATTTGGGTGCCTTAGGACTTGCTGACAAAGAATATGTTAGGTGTTAAGCAATTAGTCTAATAATTAACAAATTATAGCCATAATACTAGAGTGAGGTTGTCAGACAACATAGGATCAATTTTGCTCATAATGGTGTGTTTGAACAATGCTTTAGAAAAAAATGAGGCCACCATGTTAAATCCGATTTGATTGGCTAGAATAATATGTAAGGCTACACATGATTAGTCGATTGCAAATACTATTTTGGTTGTTAATAGGAACGATAGAAAGGGTACTTATTTTTTCAAATGTTTTTGTAAACATGGTCCCATTGGCCAGACCAGTTAATATAGTCAATTAGGAGCGTCAGTTCAGTGCCACTTTTTGAAAATTCAATTTGTAAAAGCAAGTGCGTTGAGATCCAGCTCATATTTTTCTAAATAAAAGCCTGGGACAGAGGCAGATCGGAATTGTGCCATAATTCATCGCCAGTCAACGTATTTGTTTATTATTTCCATGAATTGTGGTAAGATTGACATATTTGATATCTTTTTGATGAAAATTGAATGTGAATTGATAATTTATGTCTGTATATGTGTGTGATTCAGTAGCAAACATGAGGCAAAGCCTAGATAGTGCTCCAACCTGAACAAAACTTGTCGGAGAAAAGTATAACTGCATGGAATTGCCAAATAGTACTGTGACACCTATCTTATTGTATAGAAGGAATTACAGCTGAAATTGCAGAGGCGTAGTAACCATTAGGGAGAGGAATACTGGTGAATATTATTACACGAGAAGCTAACAGTTGGCCTACCGCGCTGAACTCAGTGTTTGTTATGTATTGTGCTCAGTGTGGAAATAGATTATAAATTAGTTCTGAAGTAGGAGGTACAACCTTCTTGTTTCAGGGACCGTGGTCCTAACTTATTGAAGCAGCACATGGTCTGAGTTTTGCTGAATCCAGAGGCTGGTAGCTTACTCCTTGGTCAAGATAGCGACCATTATTGTTTCTCAAGAACACGGTGAAGCAATCGAGCAGAGGAGACTGTTTCCTGCCGCCCTCACAGAAGATAAGAGTCGTTGGCCAGAGCAGCTCAATCTTATGTACCCCCCTCTAAAATTGACAGTATATTAAATGGAGAGGGACAATTAATTGTTTCAAATGACAGGAACTGTGAAATTTTCCCAATACTATTTCCATCAGAAGCAAACACTTGAAGTCATGATGACAAACAACCACCTAGCTTGAAAAAGCCAGTATTACCTCATAGTACTACATCACAACTTACACACATATGATAATAATAATAATATATGTCAATACAAAGATCATATCTATAAATTGTGTAAATCTTCTTCTTCTTCGATCCTTAACCACCGACCGTCAAAGCAGTCAGTGGCCATCACGCCTAGTGGCGTCTTGTAGGGCAACAACAAATTGATTCCACTTTGCGCGGTCGGTGGCCATCCTTCGTACAGTGCCCCAACTCTGGTTCATTCTTTGCATCTCAGCCTCCACAGTCCTCCGCCAAGTTGTTTTTGGTCGGCCTCTCTTTCGCTTTCCTTCAGGGGTCCAAAGCATAGCTGTTCTTGTGATGGCATCGGGGTCTCTTCTGAGGACATGACCAACCCAGCTCCAGCGTCTGCCAGCTATGATGGTATGCATGTCCTCTTGCTTGCTACGAGTTAGCAGATCTTGGTTGGTGATGGTATTCGGCCAAAAGATTCGGTGAATTTTTCTTAGGCATGTTGTGTGAAAAGAGGACAATTTTGACATTTCCTTCTCTGTGACTCCAGCATTCCGCACCATAGAGAAGCACAGAAAGAAATTGTGTAAATACAACTTGTAATTACATTTGATTGTGATTCCTGGTTCACTTTGTAGTTGAATCAGGATATCTATTATTGAAAGGAATTAATACATATTTTTAAAGGTAAAACTTGACTTATTAAGATAGTCTTATAGAGTGTTCTATGTGTGTGAGTGTCACAGTGTTGTAAAGAGTTGTGGATTAAACTAAATTGTTTATCTGTCTGTTGGTTGTTGTGAACATACACTTCATCACTTTCATAACCCTAGACATTCAACGTAGTCATCACAATTTTCCAGAATAATTCTGACTGAGGTATAAATGTGGTAGCAAAGTAAGGTCATCTGTAATACACCACACTTATTAGATACAGATACCTTCACAGCTGATCTCAGTCAGTACACTAAGTCCCCTATAAATATTTATATCATCCCACTTTACCACATATATTGGGGTCCTGTCCGGGATTTTGAATCTTTCCCTATTATAAATATTGGGGGTAATTCACATCAGGGAATAATAAAAAATTAAAAGGTATCCTGGGGTGAAAATAAATACGGTTGAGCTCTCAGTGCTTGTGGTTGTCCTTAGATAATTATTGATAGATTGAATTGTTTACATTTGCCTGTTAGAAAATGGCCGACTTGGCAAAATTTCGATCTGCTGCTGTGCAGACTGCTAAAGAGTTAGGAATGGACGGGCAAGTTATGATTGCTTATGTCACTACTGAATGTGACAAATATATTGAACGTGAAGAAAGAAAATTTGAAGCCGAAAGAAAGTTAGAGGCTGAAAAAGAAATTAAGAGGTTGCAGATTGAGGCTGACAAAGAGGCTAGGGCATTAGAGGCTGAGGCTAAGAAGTTACATTTAGAGGCTGAGGCTAAGGAGTTACAATTAGAGGCTGAGGCTAAGAAGTTACAATTGGAGGCAGAAGAAAAAAGATTGACTGCCGAAAGGGAAGCAGAAGAAAGAAGACAGACTGCACAGAGGGAAGCAGAAAAGGAGGAGAAGAGATTACAAAGGGAACATGAGTTACGACTAAGGGAGTTTGAGTTTCAAGGCCATGCTCCTGAAAATGGTGCCAGTCCCTTTACCTCTGATGCCTCGGCTAGTCAGGGAGCCTCAACCTCAGCTATGAACTTTCATTTAGATCATTTTGTTGAGAAAGAAGATGATATCGAGAGCTATCTAAATAGATATGAACTATTAGCTACCACGTATGGGTTAGAGAGAGAAAGGTGGAGCTTAAAGTTATCACAAGGGCTTCGTGGTGCAGCTTATGAAGTTTTTGCCAAAATGAGCAGAGGTGATCAAGAAAATTATGACATGCTAAAGCAGGCTCTTTTGTTAAGATATGAAAAGAATGGTGAATTTTATAGAAAAAAATTTAGGAATGCTAAACTACTATCAGGTGAAACCTATCACCAATTCTCTGCACGGTTAGAGATATACTTGGAGAAATGGACTTCTCTGGAGAAAACCCAAGATCTTAAGGAAATGATCCTTATAGAACAGTTAAGAGAGTCCATGGCTCCAGAACTGAGAAAGTTTCTCATGGAACAATGTGCAGAGAGGCTGGGTGAGTTACTAAATGTTGCTGAAAGGTATCAGGCAGCTCAAGCAGAGGTAACAGGTAATAGAAAGAAACAGGTAGATAATTTTAAGGCACCCCAGAACTTTAATAAATTTGATCCTAGAGATCAGAACAAAGGTAAGCACCAGTTTGATAGGCCACGGTATGACAATAAAAATAAAACCCCACAATTCGATGAAAGGAAATTTGATGAAAGAAAATCTTTCAACCAAAAAAGGAGGTGGTGTAAGAATTGTCAGATGAACAATCATAACACTGACCGTTGCAGAAGGAATCCTATAGTAATGGCCACCCTTCAGGTCAGGTCGACTTCAAGAAAGGAGGAGGATATTATGTTAAATACCACTCCAGAAGAGTTGAGGAAGGCACAGGCTGGGGATAAGACCCTCAAGCCTTGTTTTAGGACATTGTCAACTTGTCATACAACTCCAGGCAAGGGAGATTTTTACATGAAAAACAAGTTGATGTATAGGAAGGCCGGAACTAGATCCACAGGTCACGGACAGTTGGTTCTTCCAAAGACATATAGGGCAGACTTAATAAGGAGCTTACATGTGAAACAAGATCGGGACCATGAGAAAATAGGTACCATCATACAAAGGGTAGCTCAAAATTATTATTGGCCCAAGGCAAGGTGGGACATTGAAAATTTTGTAGAAAGGTGTAGCATAGCACATGATGGAACACCCACAAGTGGGAACATTGATCAGGACCGGGACCCCAAGATGCAGCAATAGTGAATGCAGTCAGCGACTCATAGCTTGACTGCCTGCGTCAGGACCAGCGAACCAGAGCTGGTCAAGACCGTGCTCCACCTCCACGTGGTGGTCCTGGAAACAGTCTGCAGCAGTGCAGGCTGGCTGAGCGAGCATGGATCGAAATGGGAAGGCAAACCCGGTCCTTAAAAAATGCCGTGCAGAAGTCGGATGTGTCGACCGAAAGGTGCAGATATCACAGCTTAGGCGCAAACAGACACAACGCAACCACCGTCCTTTTCAGGGCGAACGAAGAAGAAGAAGAAGATCAGGACCTGGACACGCCACGGGGCACACTTAGGCCTGACAATGGAAGGAAAAATAAATTTAATAAAGTGGACCAAGTGAAATGGGAAGCCCCTTTTCACGGACAATCTTCGATTGATTGTTTTACAATGGCCACAATGCAGATAGTGCAAAAAGATATCTTACCCCAGAATAAGCCGAAAATCCCTCAATCGAACTTATGCAAACTGGAGGAAGAACATGTAGAGAGGAAATCTCTCATCAAGAATTCTAAGTGGGGAGAAAGCCCCAAGAGAAAAATTGGTAGCGGTCGATTTGTGCATGATGATTCGGGGAAGAAAAGTCATCACAACAGAGCTTCGAGTGCAAAGGACCTGACATGTGCCAGGAAAAATAAGTTTCCGAAATTAAAAGTCCATATGTAACTCTGTTAAGAACGTGGACTGATGAAAAGGCAGAGGAAAATATTACATCCTCATACCAATATGTGAATGAGCTGACCACTCGTTTAAAAACTGGCTGGAAACTTGCCAATGAAAATTTGAAACAAGCCAGGAAAAAACATGCTGCCTATTACAACAGGAAAGCTAAAGACAGAGATTTGGCTGTGGGAGAGAAGGTACTGCTTCTTCTACCCGGTAGTCAGAATAAGTTACAAATTGGATGGCAAGGTCCATATACAGTTCTAGAGAAGGTGTCTAGAACCAATTATAAGATAGATAAGAAGGGGAAAGAAAAAATCTATCATGTGAATCTCCTGAAGAAATATTTGGAAAGAGAAAATCAGGAAGAGACACACTTGTTGACCTTGTCCATTGCCATGGAGATGAAAAGGGAACCACTTTCATCATTTGAATATCCATTACACCCCTGTGAGACAGCGGCACAGGTGAAAATCAGTACACATTTAACGAAAAAATCAGAAGGTCAGGTGGATCCATTGCGGGATACAAATCAGTTGTTTGCCAGGCTAAATAAAGCTAAGTATTTCTCAAAAGTAGATCTGAGTAAAGGATACTATCAGATTCCAGTAAAGCCTGAGATCAGACCAATTGTTGGCTGGGAACATTTCGGAGGAGCAGAGTGTCTCCCTTGTTGCCTTTTGAATTGAGGATAGTCCGAGTGTTTATTAAGGCTGATGAGGAAATTATTGGATCCACTACACAACTCATATATCACCATATAGATCAACTCCTCATAACGTACAATTTGAGGAACATATAATCTTCTCTGGACATGTCGTTGAGCAGACTCAGAGAAAAGAAATGGTGAATATTGATTGCTAAGCAGTAGTAAGACAAGCCGTAACACTTGCAGCTGTACAGTAACGTATCTGAAATGGATTCTTGGATTGCAGAGGTCTGGGGCAGATTTCTTGAGTCGTGCCTACTTTGAATTGACCCACCTGCATTAATCCATGATAAAAATAAAATTAGGGAAACGGTGATGCGGATTTTCTAAGCCGCCATCCGTGTGATGAAAATCACCGTAAGCCCCAGGAATAATAATAAATTTCTCTATGTGTATATAGAATTATAGACTGACATATAACGTCTGTTTTAAGTGGGGAGAATTTGTCGTGAAACATTCTAAATCCACATATCTAAATTAGAAAGTAAATGTAAAGCCTAACGAATTAATTCAATAAAAGGAAAGAAGAATGGTAAAAGACCAGTGCTTTTCCTAATAGCGTTAGAACGCCATAATGACTGAACCCGAAATCCCCCTTTCTCTACTTCGTCTGCAAAATTGTAACGCTTTCACGTTTGATAGTAAAGCCTACAGCAGCATACACGCGTTTCAACAAAACAATAAAACGTGTACTGTATTTCTTAGAAAACCTTGAGATACGCAAGCTGCTTAATGACCTAGATTAATACTAGCATTAATGTCATTTTATACACTGCGTAATGAAAAGACAGACGAACTTAGGAGAGAGAGAGATGTACTGAGGAACGCATGCAGTTGAGCCACTTGCTGTGTGTCGCATCGTAAGTCGTCTCGCGATGAAAAAGTGAACGCGAAAGGCATGAAGCACTACATTTTTTTTTCAAATAGACAGTGATAAAAAACACTACCAATACACGGTTAGGTTTTTAAAAAAAAATATGTTTAATGCTTATTAGGAAACATGACATTCTACTGTTTTACGTCTGAAATCCTGACATTAGTCTGACAGTACAGAAGACACCCCATAGTATGGAAGTGAGGAGGTGGTAACAGCACGAATATCTAGAAGAAAATACATATTTTGAACGCAGCCACTTAGCTCCCTTAAAACTTATATATTTGGGTGCCTTAGGACTTGCTGACAAAGAATATGTTAGGTGTTAAGCAATTAGTCTAATAATTAACAAATTATAGCCATAATACTAGAGTGAGGTTGTCAGACAACATAGGATCAGTTTTGCTCATAATGGTGTGTTTGAACAATGCTTTAGAAAAAAATGAGGCCACCATGTTAAATCCGATTTGATTGGCTAGAATAATATGTAAGGCTACACATGATTAGTCGATTGCAAATACTATTTTGGTTGTTAATAGGAACGATAGAAAGGGTACTTATTTTTTCAAATGTTTTTGTAAACATGGTCCCATTGGCCAGACCAGTTAATATAGTCAATTAGGAGCGTCAGTTCAGTGCCACTTTTTGAAAATTCAATTTGTAAAAGCAAGTGCGTTGAGATCCAGCTCATATTTTTCTAAATAAAAGCCTGGGACAGAGGTAGATCGGAATTGTGCCATAATTCATCGCCAGTCAACGTATTTGTTTATTATTTCCATGAATTGTGGTAAGATTGACATATTTGATATCTTTTTGATGAAAATTGAATGTGAATTGATAATTTATGTCTGTATATGTGTGTGGTTCAGTAGCAAACATGAGGCAAAGCCTAGATAGTGCTCCAACCTGAACAAAACTTGTCGGAGAAAAGTATAACTGCATGGAATTGCCAAATAGTACTGTGACACCTATCTTATTGTATAGAAGGAATTACAGCTGAAATTGCAGAGGCGTAGTAACCATTAGGGAGAGGAATACTGGTGAATATTATTACATGAGAAGCTAACAGTTGGCCTACCGCGCTGAACTCAGTGTTTGTTATGTATTGTGCTCAGTGTGGAAATAGATTATAAATTAGTTCTGAAGTAGGAGGTACAACCTTCTTGTTTCAGGGACCGTGGTCCTAACTTATTGAAGCAGCACCTGGTCTGAGTTTTGCTGAATCCAGAGGCTGGTAGCTTACTCCTTGGTCAAGATAGCGACCATTATTGTTTCTCAAGAACACGGTGAAGCAATCGAGCAGAGGAGACTGTTTCCTGCCGCCCTCACAGAAGATAAGAGTCGTTGGCCAGAGCAGCTCAATCTTATGTACCCCCCTCTAAAATTGACAGTATATTAAATGGAGAGGGACAATTAATTGTTTCAAATGACAGGAACTGTGAACTTTTCCCAATACTATTTCCACCAGAAGCAAACACTTGAAGTCGTGATGACAAACAACCACCTAGCTTGAAAAAGCCAGTATTACCTCATAGTACTACATCACAACTTACACACATATGATAATAATAATAATATATGTCAATACAAAGATCATATCTATAAATTGTGTAAATACAACTTGTAATTACATTTGATTGTGATTCCTGGTTCACTTTGTAGTTGAATCAGGATATCTGTTATTGAAAGGAATTAATACATATTTTTAAAGGTAAAACTTGACTTATTAAGATAGTCTTATAGAGTGTTCTATGTGTGTGAGTGTCACAGTGTTGTATAGAGTTGTGGATTAAACTAAATTGTTTATCTGTCTGTTGGTTGTTGTGAACATACACTTCATCACTTTCATAACCCTAGACATTCAACGTAGTCATCACAATATTCCAGAATAATTCTGACTGAGGTATAAATGTGGTAGCAAAGTAAGGTCATCTGTAATACACCACACTTATTAGATACAGATACCTTCACAGCTGATCTCAGTCAGTACACTAAGTCCCCTATAAATATTTATATCATCCCACTTTACCACACTTATATACTCGACAGACGACCAACCTAATGTTACAAGTCACCCCTTTAGCTAACCAGTGGGGTCGCAAAACTTGATATAGAATGCCGCATTCAGCCCTCGGGCCACCATTTAATATCACTATTCTAGAGAACTGTTGACTGCGATACTAGCGTCTGCCACAGTTTACAAAATTCTTATGAACTCTAATATTTTCCGTTGTGTCAACAGTTTGAAAAAAAGTTCACCTGTACTTCACTTTTTAAATTGGCCTGCTCCATGTTTCCAATTTTCAGGTTTGTAAATATGTCTTTTCATGTATCTGTCTTTGCTAGAGCTCTCCCCTATCCTACAAAATCGAAAGTTGAGCACCTTTTTGCGCCCCTTCTGTGACAGTGTATTTCAGTAGGCGTCTTCTGTGTTCAGACACTTGTTCCATCTAGTACCACCTCCTCCTCATTGACTGAAACAATAATGCCATTAAGTGTACCTCACAAGTCGACGCTTGGAAGAACCGGTCTCTCTGCGAATTTCGTACAATCTGGCTATTGTCAGGCCCTATTATGCAGTTTTAAACGTCCCGGCGTCGACACCGCTGGTCTTAACTTGGAGACAGCCTGGCAATCAAGTTTTCTGCACAAACCCTCAACTCTGACTCATCACCTCTGAAAAACCGTCAAGTTTCAAGTGTTTAAATAAAACAAAAAACTTTTTGACAAAAAATTGTGGGGAGGGTTAGTTAGAGTTGGAAGGAATTTCTTGTTCTTAATGGAATTATAAATAGGTTGTTCAAGTCAGGGCTCATGCAAGTTAATTGTAACGCCCCAAGTCAGTCTTCTTCAGGACCGCCACTAATCAAGGAGCTGTTCGCTTGTTCACAGCAGGAACAAAGCCGTGTGTAAAACATTTCTCAAGGCGTCTATCTTTAGGGCCTGAAGGATTGGCGCGTGAGTTGGTATAAATTACTTGTAAATAATTAAAAGGCGTGGCATAAGATGACACGTCCCAGTTTAAGCGGATTCCTTGTGCCTCTAGGGACCTGAATAATCAGCGGTACTGTACTTACCAACACACCCGGGTAAGCCCGTCTTATCGTTTATTTACCACTTCTTAGTTTGGAGCAATCACGTGCTGTAGTATCTGAGAAATGTCGCGCGCGTGCATGTGTGTTTGTGTGAATGTTGTTGTGTGTGTACATTCGTGTGCGATTATTGCCGTGTGTGTGTGGATGACTGCGTACGTAAACCCACCTTGCGTTGTAACCGTCGCGTGAGAGACATTGTACAAACTGTTACGTGTGTAAGTTTGTACTCACCTTGCTTTATCAAACAATTTTGACGGTCAGTCTGAGTACTAGCAGACGTCATGCACTTACGCGCGATCTCCAGGTTTACCAAAATTGCATTCCAACTGCACGCGTGCACCAACAAATAAATAAATAAATAATCCACAGGTAGTGACGTCACTTCAGGCGGGAGACAAAGAATGGCAGTGATCTTTTACTGCCAATACAAGGCCGGTTTTTAAAATGCGCTATTTCCGCGAGTATTATGCGGTAACCATTCTTTCACTTGTTCGGAATGCAAGCGCTAATTACGCGTAACGGCGACTCCGTATTACAGACGTTGAGCTTTGTTAAAATGTAACCACTTGTACTGGTGCTAAACGTTATAATCAGTGGCTTTGTGTATTGCAAAAACACCTTTAGAAACCGAATGGCGGTGAGAGAAGCCCGAGTGAGATGCAATCTTCTTACGTAATAGGAACGCATATTAGCGCTCACTTCCTGAAGATGTGTCCAGTTCTTTGTGCTCACATCACTTTTAATCGTATCCATATGCAAATAATACGATATTTGACGGACGCCATGAGTGTTCCTACCGTTGAATGAGCACTGAAATAAAGAGTAAAATACGAGGCTTGTCCAGTAAATAAATAATACACACAAATTGGTATGTTGCAGGCATTCGTAAAAAATACAGAAGTAGAAACTTAGGCAACAGAAAAGCTAACAGAAGTGAAAGGCTTATCGGGGACTCATACCTAGGACAGTCAGAACAGAACCACCATGATTCACTGCTATAGCGAGATGGTGATGCCGTTCGGATTGTCCTTAGTTCGAGTCCCGGATAACAGAGGCGTCCCTAAAGTACTTGGCACACGGGGCGGATCTTACCTTTGACACCACCTCCCCCAGTAAAGAAACAACAGTAAGTAGCATTTTAACTGTAAGTACTATATTAATAGTCTCCGATGGCACCCCCTTCCTGTCTGTCACCCGGGGCGGACCGCACCCCCCTTAGTACGCCACTGCCGGATAAGGCTGTCACTTCTGTTGCTTCTCTGTTGTCTAATTGTCTGCTTTTCTTTATTTCTCACGAGTGCCTGGAATACACCCATTTATGTATATTATTTTTAGTCCAACCATTGTAGCTCGTTGTGTTATTAAATATAATAGCCTGTGTTCATGATCTCGAGGCCCGGAATAGGGTAACAAAGTGCAGGACTACAATCACTTCTATCAATATTATATAGCTATCATGGTTTATCCGCACTGGAGTCACACTTAATTACTACCAGGTCTTATGTGCAAATCATTCTTCACTGCATCTGATTGCCCGCTGCTCAGCACAGATTTGTCACTTTATGCTGAGGATAGTTAGCAGTATGAGACAGTTGGTGGTCTGCGGGTGGCGCATCAGATCACAATATATTGTTTTTTTCCCCCCGTAAGATTTTCCGTGACGCTATGTATTCCCTGTTCCAATTTTTATATCTTACTTTTTCGGATTCAAATGCGAACGCGTGTTCCATGTTTTTCACACTTTCGTGGAGAGTGTTTATAGATTTTGATATTTTATTATTTTCGTTGTCATACGTTATTCTTTTAGGTTTGGCGCGCACATTTGTACTGTCTTTGTATGTCTCGGGCCTGACAAAGACTGTTTGGTCGTAACATAAGGTTTACCACAAAGACTGTCTGGTCGTAACATAAGGTGTACTACAAAGACTGTCTGGTCGTAACATAAGGTGTACCACAAAGACTGTCTGGTCGTAACATAAGGTGTACCACAAAGACTGTCTGGTCGTAACATAAGGTGTACCACAAAGACTGTCTGGTCGTAACATAAGGTGTACCACAAAGACTGTCTGGTCGTAACATAAGGTGTACCACAAAGACTGTCTGGTCGTAACATAAGGTGTACCACAAAGACTGTCTGGTCGTAACATAAGGTGTACCACAAAGACTGTCTGGTCGTAACATAAGGTGTACCACAAAGACTGTCTGGTCGTAACATAAGGTGTACCACAAAGACTGTCTGGTCGTAACATAAGGTGTACCACAAAGACTGTCTGGTCGTAACATAAGGTGTACCACAAAGACTGTCTGGTCGTAACATAAGGTGTACCACAAAGACTGTCTGGTCGTAACATAAGGTGTACCACAAAGACTGTCTGGTCGTAACGTAAGGTGTACCACAAAGACTGTCTGGTCGTAACATAAGGTGTACCACAAAGACTGTCTGGTCGTAACGTAAGGTGTACCACAAAGACTGTCTGGTCGTAACATAAGGTGTACCACAAAGACTGTCTGGTCGTAACATAAGGTGTACCACAAAGACTGTCTGGTCGTAACATAAGGTGTACCACAAAGACTGTCTGGTCGTAACATAAGGTGTACCACAAAGACTGTCTGGTCGTAACATAAGGTGTACCACAAAGACTGTCTGGTCGTAACATAAGGTGTACCACAAAGACTGTCTGGTCGTAACATAAGGTGTACCACAAAGACTGTCTGGTCGTAACATAAGGTGTACCACAAAGACTGTCTGGTCGTAACATAAGGTGTACCACAAAGACTGTCTGGTCGTAACATAAGGTGTACCACAAAGACTGTCTGGTCGTAACATAAGGTGTACCACAAAGACTGTCTGGTCGTAACATAAGGTGTACCACAAAGACTGTCTGGTCGTAACGTAAGGTGTACCACAAAGACTGTCTGGTCGTAACATAAGGTGTACCACAAAGACTGTCTGGTCGTAACGTAAGGTGTACCACAAAGACTGTCTGGTCGTAACGTAAGGTGTACCACAAAGACTGTCTGGTCGTAACGTAAGGTGTACCACAAAGACTGTCTGGTCGTAACATAAGGTGTACCACAAAGACTGTCTGGTCGTAACATAAGGTGTACCACAAAGACTGTCTGGTCGTAACATAAGGTGTACCACAAAGACTGTCTGGTCGTAACATAAGGTGTACCACAAAGACTGTCTGGTCGTAACATAAGGTGTACCACAAAGACTGTCTGGTCGTAACATAAGGTGTACCACAAAGACTGTCTGGTCGTAACATAAGGTGTATCACAAAGACTGTCTGGTCGTAACATAAGGTGTACCACAAAGACTGTCTGGTCGTAACATAAGGTGTACCACAAAGACTGTCTGGTCGTAACATAAGGTGTATCACAAAGACTGTCTGGTCGTAACATAAGGTGTATCACAAAGACTGTCTGGTCGTAACATAAGGTGTACCACAAAGACTGTCTGGTCGTAACATAAGGTGTACCACAAAGACTGTCTGGTCGTAACATAAGGTGTACCACAAAGACTGTCTGGTCGTAACATAAGGTGTACCACAAAGACTGTCTGGTCGTAACATAAGGTGTACCACAAAGACTGTCTGGTCGTAACATAAGGTGTACCACAAAGACTGTCTGGTCGTAACATAAGGTGTACCACAAAGACTGTCTGGTCGTAACATAAGGTGTACCACAAAGACTGTCTGGTCGTAACATAAGGTGTACCACAAAGACTGTCTGGTCGTAACATAAGGTGTACCACAAAGACTGTCTGGTCGTAACATAAGGTGTACCACAAAGACTGTCTGGTCGTAACATAAGGTGTACCTGTATTGAACGTGTGCCAGTGCTAGAAGTATCATTCTTTTCCTTTTCGTTCCATTAAAATATGGAACATGGAACCACCACTACAACTGCATCAAAGGCGCCGTGCTGTTGTAGCGGTGGATTATGTAGCAACTTATTTTACATGATCAAGTAGCCAGCCCTGTGTAGGCTACAGCCACGTGTTAGCTCCCTCTTATGTCATACCAGAGATAGCTGAAATCATTTTATTTCTTTGTTTCATTGAAGACTCTCTAGGACTACACGTGGCGTGCACAAACTGTGTTTGTAGCACTCATTTAGTAGATACACCTGTGTGTCTAGAAACTTATTCCGTTATATAGCTACGCTATGGTTAGAACAGAATTAAAATAGCAGAAAATGCCGTAGAGGAGTGAAATGTTAAAGATTTCACCGTACTAGGTCCAGCTTTTAATGAGATGTATGACCAGTTCAGTTTTCGCTGCCTTTGCCTTCCCTAAAAGAAGAGCAGAGTCTGGTACCCAGTTACAGCTAAGTAGACTGGGGCGTAGCGCTACCGCGCTTCCATCCTAAACCCATTAACAGTTCCGTGAGAGCAAGAGCTCTAATCGCTGCGCCAGTCGGACGCTTAGAACAGAATCTTGTTGAATATTACATATGTCTGCCTTAATCAGGTTTCTTCCAGCTTATATTTCTTATTATCATGAAATGAGCAGATCCTATCACACGCAAGAAAATTACAGTTAACCAATAAACAAACAAGTAGGCTACATGTCAGGAAGACACAGAGATGTAGTTTTACAGAAGAATTAAGAATTCCATAGACAGATCAAACGAGACATTAGAGCAGCCTTTTTCAAACTTTTTATCCTGGGGGACCCCTTGAAATAATTTTCATGTCTCAGGGAACCCCTGCATAAAAATTATATCTGCAGCTCAAGGTACATTAACGTAACCAGAAAGTTGTAAATATAAAAATGCAATAATAATTGTCAATGCGCTTTTGAGTAGAGAATGATTTTTTTTTTCTATTAATTTGTTTATTTTGGTCAACTTATTAGATTACTCTATTTGTATGTTTTCCCCTCCCCACAAAGGGTATCCACTTTAATACAAGTCTGTAGCCGTAGGTATAAGACACTTCCGTTTGTTGTTTTCTTTTATTAATTTCGTACTTGATTTTTTTTTTAAACCCTATTCTTGTAAGTCTTAACAAAAACTTATACTCTTCAAAATTCTAATGAAATATGGTATATGCGAGAGTGAACATTGTCCTATTGCGCACTGCCATACGGGGCTGCCCGGTCACTGCCCACCACAGTAATCGCTGACATCGCCAGGCGGGAAAAAAACGTTTACTTTTTTTTTTTTTAAATCACAGTCTCTCATGGACCCAGCGACCTCTCCCGGAACCCCTAGTTCCCTGAAACCCCGGTTGAGAAACCTTGCATTAGAAGGTCATAGAAGGGCCACATTAGAATGTCATAGAAAGGCCGCATTAGAATGTCATAGAAAGGCCAAGTGAAAAAACACATTATTACGCGTGAACACGATTGAGTTTTCTTTTATTGGACGATGACAATGATAACACATCTGGAGATGATATCACATTAACGGACAAATAGATAGAGAAGGCCATTGGTTGGTCACTAAGCAGTTCAACAATATGGCATGGTTTCGTTTGGTTTGGTTTTAAGGACTATCTTCATTACACACGGACAACTCCATCAGTGCTCTGACCTCCTCCCACGGACTAAACACGGAGGATCTCAGCACAGTGCACGAACTCCGTAGTGTGACAGTGAGGCTTATTACCCCAGCAATATTCGTGCCAATGAGATAAGGGCATACATTTTGGTAGCACCAATCAAAATCATCGACGGTGACAAGAACTCGCAACACCGTCGAGCTAACGAAAAGTTAACATTTTAAAGAGAGTTCCATATAGACGACCTCGGGGAACATTGTGTTTGTACTTGTGACATTGCTGCGAAGCCATGTTTTGAGCATCTCATCAATGCAGAACCACATAGGCTTTTCTGAGTGTTAATTCTTGAAGTTTTTCAGAATGAAGATAGAGTGTGATAAACTTTAGTGTTATTATTCACACGACAGAATATAAGCGGTCGCTGTGTTCTGTACTAGGAGGAAAGACTATGTAAAGTGGTAACTCATGTAAGTACAATCTCGATTTGCTGTCAGTCCCCAGCTAGAATTGATTTTTATTAAAGGAAGAAAACCAAGAAAACAGTCACAGATATATTGAAGTTTCATCATCTGAAGAAAATAGCACCTTTAAATATTGAAGATAAAAGGCTCAACTACTTGTACTGAAAAGTTGTGAAAGCAAAGGTCAAAGTGACCTAGGTCGTGAGCTACACGAGATTTTTGGGTAACTCACACAATTACGGAGAGAAAAGAAAATACGGACACCTACAGTAAACTACCTTCACAACAAAGAATATTGATTTGATTTCCAGCTGCATTTGTTTATTTATGTATTTCTGTAAATAAACCATGTTATATGACTCAGCTGAGTTATGCAGATTTGTCGAATTGAATGCAATGTTATCACACTGTTAGTAAGTACACCACTATGCACCTTAACAACTATCGAGAGAAGAACGAATCTAGCGTAACCATACAAGAATCTACATCTCCAGCGGACGGCTAGTAATACACTTGATGGATATTGAAAGAAAGAAGATATAATAATATAATATAATCCCCCTGTCACAGTAGCAAGGGCGAGGATCCCAGTGTGTGTATACACAGGAATCGTACATTCTATAAACATTTTTTGTGGTGGGTAGGTTTCCTTAATTTTAAAATTTTGCCAGAGAAGCGGCCGTATGACCTACCCGTTACGATTTCCAACTTCTGTGGGATTTTTAACTTGCACACGTTACCTCCTGTGGAGAGGCACAGTCGCAGCAACTTTTCGGCGTTAAACTTGGAAAAAGAAAACTATAACTTTATTTTCTATTTCCTCACATCCCCCCTCCCTCCCCATGCAACATTCTGACGACTCCAGCTACTCTACACGTATAATACACCTTCTCTCTCTTTCTCCCACCCCCTCCCCCCGCCTACCCTTTTCCAATCCCAAATATCATACTCGGACACCGTTGATCTTGCTGTGTTTTATGTTTCCACCAACGATCAGAAAGTAATATCGGAAGTTTTTCTGTTTTTTTGTTTTTTTTTAATGAGAGTGGAGGAACCGACACGTGACACTAGACAAAGTTTACCCTGTCGCCCTCCTCTTTTCTTTTAGAGTTTACTTTTATCAGTAGACAAAGCCGCACATTTGGATGTAAAGACATCATTACCATCTTTCTCATCTTTGTTTTGTTTGTTCCTTGAGGAATATAGGACCGTAGTTGTAGCTCTGCACTATTACAATTAGGGCGGTCTTCTTCAGTGTACAATAATGTGGTCCTTTGGCCGCCTCTCCTTCTGTTCCTCTTCGGGATCTCTTCGGCCTTTTTACTGCTTTTTTCCGTCAGTTCCAGTCAGTGACATGCTAGCTTATATTGGTATTGTGAGTTTGTTTCCTGAAGGAATGTCCAATCTACACCCTCTCTCTTTCAGTTCGAGCTATCATTTACTGGTACCGCCCGAAAAAAAAAAATGGGGGGGGGGGAGAATATACACATATATTTTTTTTTCTCCCCCCCCCCCCTTATATATATATATATACAGTAGAACTCCATTTATCCGAACCCCAATTATCCGAACATCCAATTATCCGAACACTTTTTCCAGAAAAAAAAAAAAAATCAGATGCCACAGTCACGTTAGACTAAAATTCTGAATCTTTTGATGCGGCAAACTTCAAATGTGTGCGAACAATTTGTAGAGAATGGGATGGCTAATGGTCGGTCGCTTACGTACAGGAAGTCAGTTAGATTATAAAGTCAGTTAATATCTGGTTTACCAATCCAGTGTACGTGTGCGTTCTAGGTAGAACACTGGCTAAACAGACAGTTCAACTTAAAATAATTGTGTCTGCTACTACAGCAGAATAATTTTGGTGTACAAGTATTTCTCTGTGCGATATGGCATCTTCCAGTAGGCCTAAAGCATATAAAAGGAACCGCAATGTTTTGTCAATTGAAACGAAAACAGAAATTATCAAGAGACTAGGACAAGGTGAAACTGTGTCTTCACTTGCGAGAGATTTTCAATGTTGGGAAAGCTACCGTCTCTGACATCAAAAGTAACAAGGATAAAATTATGAGTTTTGCATCGAAATTTGATAGTGAAAATGGGTCGAAGAAACGTAAAACCATGAGAAATGCGAAAGATGTGAAATTGGAAGAGGCTTTGTATATATGGTTTGAAAGGGGAACCTATCTCTGGTTCTCTGTTGTGTGAAAAGGCACTTCAGTTCAACAATCAACTTGACGGTCCTCCTGACTTTAAGGCTAGCCAGGGATGGTTAAGAAACTTTAAATCTCGTCATGGCATACGAGAATTGGAGATTCAAGGGGAATCTTTATCTAGCGATGCAACTGCCGCTAAAAATTTTAAAGAAACATTCTTGGCTTTTTTGGAAGAAGAAGGTTATTCACTCGATGATGTGTATAATGCCGATGAGACTGGCTTATACTGGAAATCATTGCCTCAAAAATCACATGCATCTCAGCGCGAAGCAGCTGCCCCTGGGTTTAAAAAGTGCAAAGAGAGAGTAACAATTTTGGTAGCCGCGAATGCCAGTGGAAGTCATCGTTTACCGGTGCTAATGATCGGCAAAGCCAAAAAACCACGTTGTTTAAAGAATGTGACATGTCTCCCATTGTGTTACAAAGCACAGAAGAGTGCTTGGATGAATAGTGAAATATTTCTTGATTGGTATACAAATCAGTTCATCCCAAATGTGAAGAGGTTGAGAGAACAAGAAAAGAAAACTGGAAAAGTAATTCTTCTACTGGACAATGCACCATCTCATCCAGAGACGGATACATTGAATGCAGTTGATGCAAATTTTAAAGTAATTTTTCTGCCTCCCAATGTAACAGCACTGATTCAACCAATGGATCAGGGTGTTATAGCAAAGCTTAAAAAGATGTACAAGAAGGAAGTCCTGCGTCGTTTATTGTTGGCTGAAGATGAAGAAAGTGTGGTGGCGTTTTCCAAAAAGCTTAATCTCAAAGACTGCTGCTATATGTTAGCTGATGCTTGGACCACCCTGTCACAAGATAATCTCAACAAGGCTTGGAGTAGATTGCTTGGGAAAAAAGGAGGAAATGAAACTACTGCAGTGGACACAAATGATGATTGTATAAATGAAGTTGTGGAACTGTTTCAAGCAATGCCCGGATTTTCGGACTGTGACAAAGATGATGCACACATGTGGCTAGAAGATGATAATGATTCTGGTTTTCAGTTTTTGAATGACGAAGAAATTTTGTCTTTTGTGCAAGAAGAAAACCAAATACATGTAGTGACCGATGATGAAGACTCCTCAGAAGTACATGATGTACTTGTAGATTATGACGTCGACCAAGTCCTGAAGAGGCCTTTATAGCACTAGAAACAGCGATGGCTTGGTACGAGCAAGAAGATGACAGCTGTCCTACACAGCTTCTGCTGTTGAAGAGAATGCGGGACTTAGCAGCCAAAAGGAGACTATCCAGTTTGGTGCAAAAGAGGATTCCTCATTATTTTAAATAGTGGGCTACATCTGTGCAAGTACATATATACGTAAGTTGTGCCTGGTTTTGAATCGTTTGTAATGTTATTTTGAAAACATTTCTCTTTCTTAACAAAAATAATTAATACAAGTAGTACATGCACTGCAGTGTAATAAAAGATTTTGGTGATACATTGATCTAATACAGTGTGGGTATTATTATTACAGTACAAGTAAATATGTTTTATAGTGTATTTTCCTTGTGATGGTTAATTATTTTTAGAAATATGTGTACATGTACTCGATACATTATGTAATCCAATTATCCGAACATTTGATTATCCGAACGATGCTCGGTCCCATGGGGTTCGGATAAATGGAGTTCTACTGTATATATATATATATATATATATATATATATATATATATATATATATATATATATACAGGTGTTTATAAAGTCGCTGTGAATTTGAAAAATATTTTAGAAATTACGTCATGAATGATGCAAATTTACGTCATGATATTCTGTGTTCCAATGCTGTGTTCCACAATCCCGTGTGCAGCATTACACAACAAGCCCCAATTGAAAACCACATTTCTGGTGACGTAGTCTCGCCCGGGCGTAAATTTCACTGCACAGCGACTTTATAAATACCCTGTATATATATATGTACCTTCCATCTACGGTGTATATGCCACATCCTCGGTGTTTCGTGGAAGGACAAAGTGACAAATATTGAGGTGTTGTCACGTGCTGGTCTTCAAAGCATGTATACACTGCTTAGACAGCGCAGACTGCGCTGGCTTGACCATGTCCGCCGCATGGAAAATGGTGTCGCATCCCGAAAGATATCTTCTACGGACAACCGGCAGATAGTAAAAGAACAACTGGGCGATTTCAGCTGAGAGAGAATGAGAGAGAGAGAGAGAGAGAGAGAGAGAGAGAGAGTGGGTGAGAGAGAGAGAGTGGGTGAGAGAGAGAGAGAGTGGGTGAGAGAGAGAGAGAGAGAGAGAGAGAGAGAGAGAGAGAGAGAGAGAGAGAGAGAGAGAGAGAGAGAGAGAGAGAGAGAGAGAGAGAGAGAGAGAGGAATTATACGCTTATTTATTCCAATATTTTTATTACTGGTACGTCTGTGTACTAGCATATGAAAACTGTCCGTCGAAACACTCTGTTCTAATACATCAAAGTGGTGATGAATTTGACATTGTTTAAAGTGAGAAAGCGCTTGGTAGCATACCAGTTAGGCCGGCACATTTCCAAGCGGGAGAGCTATATTAGTTCTCCTCCCAGTGAGCCAAGTGCGGCAGACATTGTAAGTCGGCAGTGTTAGCCATATGTTTATTAATACCAGGGGTCTCTGAAGAGACAAAGAAAGAATTTGCACCCTCAGGCATGTCGTACAAGGCCACTAATATAATGTTGTGCATGTGGCTGGCAACTCATCGTGTAAAACTAATTGCCAAAAAATCCTTGCTGCAAGAGCACGTGATGCTGTCCTTTCTAGTTCCTGGACCATCAGTATGGGATCCAAGACCAGGTGAGGTAAAGCAGCAGGGGCTATAAGAACGTTATGTAAGACGGAAGAGTTCAGGAATATACAAATAATAACTAAAGTCAATTGACAGTCTAGTTTTCGGACACACCAACACCCTCATGTTGACACAAACATATTCATAAAGTTCTACAAGCAGGCATTACGCTCGACGTACTTGACTACAATAATCACCAGTCACCACGATCAAGCCTGGCTCAGAGTGAGTTTATAATTGTTTTTGTCGACATGCCTGCTCGTGACTGAATATGAGTCAGCATCGATATATGGATACTCTTTTTCTTAAGCAAAATAAATGCTTTTGCATTTTTTGGAGATAACAAAAAGGATAGAAGAAAAAAACAACAAAACAACCTTAGTAGCACATTACAACGGTCAAGGTCGTCCAACAGCAGAAACTGCTGTAGGGTAATGAAGTGTTAGAGACTTCATACACAGTGACCAGTTCCTTTCATCGCTGAGTAAAAGAAAAGTGATGATGATAATATATTCCGTCAGTACTTAACGACAAATCAGTGGAAACATAACTTTTTACCTACACTTGTTTAATATCATCTGACCTGTTTATATTTGTCAGGGTTCAAATCTCTCACGCTCACAATCTTTTATTTTCTGGTCATTGTAGAGGCTGAAATTTTCAGTGTAGCCACCCTTTCGTGGTACATTTTAATCTTTCAAATTTTCAGCAGCTTTGACCCTGCCGATATATGTTGTTGTTGTTGTTTAACTAGGGCTGCTGAGCTTCTCACTCTTTTGCAGCCAATACCAAGTTGAAGACTCTTTGGTATTATCTACACTGTAGATCTAGGCTTTTCCTGTGGATTTTCTGCCATTCCTAAACGTGTTGAGTTGATGCCATGAGCTCCAGTTTCTCCAGCTTGGCTGCCATTTAAAGGATCATCACATCTGGCACTAAGCTAGTAGGAACAAGCGCGTGTCATACTGTGCATTCCACGCCATCCAAGGGGGCTCTCCAAATATGTAATACCAAATACTGTGCTCTGGTTCTGGGCTCTCCTAAGGAATCGTTACGTCCTACACAGAGCCACTTCTCAACTCCCCTTGCCTATCATGGGGTCCATAGTGAGACCCTCCTGCATGCAACCAACCAGGTAAAAGCCAGAGTTACGTCTGTCCCTTAGTGTGCAGTACTGGGTTCTTAGCATGTTTCACCACAGGGGGGTGTTACAGTACGTTTTTCTTTGGGCTAGTAGTTCTTTAGATATGTTATTTGATTATTATATGATGAGTCGGACACTGCTGCAGATCAAGTGCCGATAGGGGTGTGTCCTTTTCAGTCCCCGCCCAAAGCCGTAAACTTCAACATAAAATGATATTTCAAAGGCCAGGTTGGACGATTAAATTACACATTTATTTATACATCTCGTAGCTCCAATAAAATCAAAGATGATTTGCTCATTAGGTTATGGCATCAACTAGACAGTCTCTAGCGTCGCGGTACAGTCTTGTAACTGGAACAAGGTCGAGGACATTTCCATACAATTTTATTATAAATTCAACTCACGTTCATCAGGTCACACATCATTCCTCTTACATAATATCTGGCCTTATCTCACTGAGGTATATGGATAATCCAGAGATGGAATACATAGGAATATGACCAAGAAATCTTCTAACACTCAGGAGAAGAGAACACATACGTCCAACACCTTGAAAAGACCCACAGCGAATCCCTTATCAAAGGAACGCTGAGCTCACCAGACTTTGGCGTCTGCAATTTGAACACCAAAAGTAATGACGTCACTTCCTGTAACCAAGGCCAATGTACGTAAACAAATAAACTACATGTCGAACTGTATTAATATCGACATACATGTTATGAACTTTACTCATAACAGGGGGAAATCCATGGAAGTGTGGGGATGATTTCAAGAGTCAATGAGGGTGTAAATATTTATAACATATAAGGAAGGGAAACCCGAGGCCTGTAAACGGTAAATTAATATGAAACAAACATAAAGGTATGTTTTCAGGCATTCGTAAGAAATAAAGAAGTAGAACACTAGACAACAGAAAAACAACAGACATGAGTGGCTTACCAGGATTTGAACACTGGACCTTCCGTGCGACAACCCCGCCTAGTTATGCAAGCGAATCACACTATCCTCCCTGCCATCTACGCAGCACCCAAAAATGATGCTTTGGCGACAGGTCAATAGTGCGAACCGAAAGACATAACATCGGAAGTCCACCATGGGCAGTACGGCCTATTAATGACGCAATCACTTCTGTTGTTTCCCTATCAGACAGTATAGGCCAGTCCACAGTGTAAATAGCTTGACAGTAAAGTAATGTAAAATAAGGTGTAAATCAGTTGATTAAAGTCAGGGGTTTAAAGTAAGTGAAATAATAAACTGCGAATATTAATGACGTTTTATGTTTGAAAGCGGCGGGCGTCGGGTGGTGATAGGTGATAAGCCCTGTGATTTCCTCGAAGAACTAGGACAGAGAGTCTTTTGTTTTAAACATTTATAGTAATTACCAGTATTCTTGTGAGCTTGGCAGTAGATGTTGAAACTTATTAAAGTATATGTTACTGAAAGATGAATTTCACTCCACAAAAGGACTTAATATTCAATTTCGACTTCAAATTACAAAACAAGAAGGAAAAACATGTTTTAGGGAACCGCTTTCTTATTGTGTGCACTAAAATAAATAAATAAATAAATAAATAAATAAATATATATATATATATATATATATATATATATTTATAGATATATATATATATATATATATATATATATATATATATATATATATATATATATATATATATATATATATATATATTCCTATACTTGTTTAAAGTAAATTATAATTTTACAGTTGTTTTAATTGTGTGTATTTATCCTCCACTAATTTTGACTTCCTACAGCCGCCTTACTGCAATTAACCAAATAAGCTTTGTTTCCTGAAATCAGTTGTCCTGAATCAAACGTGAAGCTTTCAGGAAATCTGGCACCCGTGTCCAGGATGTCCTTACAGGCATTTTAAAAGCGTTTTGTGATGATTGCCGGCTGGGACTGAGCACTGTTAAGAAATAAAACAATTGAGTAGGGACAAAAAAAAACGGAATTATTCCCGTAGTCAAGTTGTGTCGTGAATATGGATTATGTAATCCGTCTCCACTCCCCCTTCTTCTCCTGGCACCAATCTTCTACCTCATTTCTTCTAATCTGTATTAATCTTTTGTCTGAACACACGCGGACCGTGGTTAGCACGTGCACACGTGTGGACAGACACGCCGTAAAGCACTCAGGACTTTGTCATAATTCATGGCCATTTTGTATGTATGTGTATCAAATGATTGAAGACGCAGTAATCAGGAGTTGTCAAGATACTTGAAAACACTAATAATGCAGTTTGTTATTCAGGGGAGCGGTAATTGAAAATCCATGTTTTTTTTTCTGGGGAAACCGCGCTTATGATTTTCTAAGTTGGTTTGCCACTGATTTTTGTGTGATTTCCAATTTTAGTTCCCGTGAAGTTTCTTAATAGGAAAAAAAAAAAAAAAAAATACCGCACTTCATGATTGTTGATTTCCACATGCAGGGTATTATTCCTATCAACAATAGGAATAAATTGGTCTTTTGATTTGCAAACATTAGCCATTTCTTCAACACTAGGAATAATAGAAAGAAATGGCTACCTCGCGTTTTATAACTCTTAGCGTGGCTGGGGCGGGATGTGGAAGCACGTGGTATTTGTTAACTTAATCACGCCAAAAAAAAAAAAGATGAAACAAAATTACCTTATTGACTCCGTAATAGTTTCTGTTAGACCATTGTTTTCTGCCGCCTATATTAAGACTTGTGACACGCTGCAGCTGATCAGAGAATTCTGACGTAGCTTGATCAGCTACAAGGATCACTCACTGCCTCTTGTTATACTGACTCAGACTTCTCTGGGATAAACTGTTAATGTTTCGTTCACGAAGTCGTTCTTTCCGTTCACCGGTACAGTGTTAGTCCCTTTGGTTTTTGCTGTTAAGAGGCAACTGCCTAAGCGAGCACCACAAGAAGCTGATACTACTGGGGTAATTTGTTTTCTATTTGTCATTTTTCTAATTTCCTTGTCTCCTTGCTGTCATCAATAAATACATGAAGATTAAGACTGTTACCAGCAACATATTTTAAAGCATGGGGTAATTTAAATAGCCAGTTTACATATTGTTTATGTTTAGTAATGTGTTACTGAGCGCCTCACTAATTAAATAGCTGGTAAGGGGCGCTGTCTTTTAGCGGCGTACTTACGTGGCTGCGGAATCGAAACTTAGTGACGTCACGCTACAGTCTACGCAGCTGCCAGTAAGTACTTAACTCTGTTCATGAGTTAAAGAAGGAAAAGACAGCAGGGAAAGGAAATGGTCACCTTGTATGGTGAAATCTCTAACACTACAGCAGTTTCTGCTGAGGGACGACCTTTACCGTTGTAATGTGCTACTAAGGTTGTTGTTTTTTTTTCCTTCTTCCCTTTTTGGTATCTCCAAAAAATGCAAGAACAATTATTTTGCTTAAGAAAAAATATCCATATATCGATGCTGATTCATATATTTCAGTCACGAACATGTTTGTCGAAAAAAAAATATAATAAATTCACTCTGAGCCAGGTGGTTATTTTAGTCAAGTAGGTCGAGCCTGCTTGTAGAACTTTATGAATATGTTTGTGACAACATAAGGGTGCTGGTGTGTCTGATAACTTGACTGTCAATTGACTTTAGTTGTTATTTGTATATTCCTGAACTCTTCCGTCTTACATAATTGTGGTCTTGGGTCCCATACTGATGGTTCATGAACTAGAAAGGAGAGCAACATGTAAGACATCTGCGACATACCAGGCTGGTCGTAAAAAAGCGATTAAGGAAGGTTGGGCAGAGAAAGCGTAATGTTCTATTGTCGAGTATTTTTTATTTTAAATCTTGTAAAATGTCTCGTATTGACGCCAATAATAATATGACATAGCATGTACAAGGGTGGACTCCAGATGTAGCAACATGCACGGAAAAAAAAAGTAAAAAAAAAATAAAATAAGAAAACAAAACAAATAGCGTCTTAGTGCTGTACGTAACAGCTTCAAGTGAGCAGAGAAAGTAAAACTTAACACGGGAAAAACGATCTATGCTCAGACCGTGAGAAAGAAAATTCACCTCACAGTAGAGGTGTGACCTTCATGTGGCCAAGTGACACATTAAAACGCCTGAAGAATGAGAAGCTAGGTGAGTCATGATATTACCAGTCACATTCAGTGTTATATTGTGCGCCACCTAACGACTGGAAGAATATGTGAAACTAGAATTCATTACCCGACTAAAAAATGTCATGGATAAATAAATACATTAGTCTTGATGGTCGACCTGACCTGATCAGTGCAATATTTGTACGACACATGGGATAAAAAAATTTTTTTTTTTAAATTGGAAAACATGAACTAAATTTTGGGAAATAAAAATTGAAGAGTGCACAAACAACTCATTAGACGAGGAAGCATATTTTCATTTAAAAAAAAAGAAAAAAAGGACAACACACAACAGGACTGAAAATCCGATTGATCTTATCAGCATCAGCAAGTACGAGACAAAACATCACTACGTGACATAAAAGGATGTAATGAGGTTTGGTTTGGTTTGAAGGACCATCTTCATTGCACACGGACAACTCCACAAGTGCTCCGATCTCCTCCCTTAGATTACACAAGGAGGATCTCAGCACAGTGCACTAACACCAGGTTTGTACCGGCGAGGATCTCATTGTGTGTATATAGGAATCACACATTCTATACATATTTTTGCGCTGGGTAGGTTTCCTAATTTTTAAATCTTGCCAGGGCGGCGGCCGTATTTCCTACTCTTTATAACTTCCAACTGCCGAGGGATTTTTAACGGGCATTAATTGCACGTGGGACCTCCTATTTTTCGCTTTTATCCGACAAGGCTATGCATCCAATTTCACTATCCAGGAGATTGGGGGGGGGGGGGGGGGGGGGGGGGCCGGGAGGAAGAAGAGGGAGTGCGTATGGCATCATTAGGTACCACCAGTTCTGAAAAAAATTTTCATCAGTTATTATCCGTGTGCTGGGAGCGAACCCGGTACCTTTACAATCAAAGGCGGACGCCATACCCCTAAGCCACTCCGACTCCGTAATGAGGTATATGTGACGACAGACGTCTCTGTTGTCATCAAACGTAAGGCTTGCAGGGATGGACATATAAGATGATACATCCGTCGTGTATACAACCAGCGCACGACAGGATCAGTTAGCATTCATACACTTCGAAATATGCTGAGGGAGACTGAGCACCTATAGGTTTGTCCGGAGTCCAATGATGTCGATTCTGTTCAATAATAACAATAAACATTCCTGTTGAAAATAAAGTTGAAATTCAGAGAATATTTAACAACAGAAGACACTCAACATATCATAGTACAGTTTCACTCAGAAGACACTCAGCATATCATGGTACAGTTTCACTCAGAAGACACTCAACATATCATAGTACAGTTTCAGGCAGCTTACCACCAGAACACATACACAGCGTGTCATCATGGTACAGCAAAAACCAGGAAGCATGAGTAGTATAGCTACTGCCAGAACACATTCAACACACCAAGGTGCAGCTTAAACCCAGAGCACATATCAGCATAACATGGTGCCGCTAAAACTAGCAGAGACTCGTAATACCCTTGTACCGGCATCATCGGTTTATCAAGACCCCCAAATCGTTACCAAAATAAAACATATGTCCAGGTAGTTACTTGCGGTCCGACCGTTCTTAATTAAACTTGTTTAATGGACATGAAGAAGATAATAAACTAGCGGCCTTGGTTTCACAATGAAATATGTAATCTTTCAACATTATATATATATATATATATATATATATATATATATATATATATATATATATATATATATATAATATATATATATATATATATATATATATATATATATATATATATATATATATATATATATATAATTTTTTATAAGTTTAATCGTCATGGTAAAGGGTTCAAATATTTAGCTTCTCAAGAACGGGCCAGCCAGCTTGCAACAAGTCAAATTATGAATGTTTATCGACTGATTTGCTCCACATAACTGTGATAAGATGTGGTCACACTCTGAAAACACGAAGTTGGTCACAGACAGACCAGGAAGACGAGATGAATTCTACCATTTCCGCTTTGGTGGTGATATAACAACTGAATATGAAAAATGAATTCACCACCCACCATGTTTCTTCCTCTTTGGAACACAGAGCGGCAGACGTTACTATCCGGCTGACTTAGAGATTTCAGCTTCTCTTCTTTATTTCTGTCCATTAAATTCCGGTTGTTTTGTCTTTCTCCTCCCCCGTTCTTCTCCGAGGTCGCTTTGGCCTCTCCAATCTTCTCTCCCCTTCCCCACCCCCGATTTCATTAGAGAACATGTATGGTTATACTGTTTCCTGTGGTTATTCTGGTTATACTGTTTCTTGCTGTTATTCTGGCTATACTGTTTCCTGCAATTATCCTGGTTATACTGTTTCCTGCAGTTATTCTGGTTATACTGTTTCCTGCAGTTATTCTGGTTATACTGTTTCCTGCAGTTATTCTGGTTATACTGTTTCCTGCAATTATTCTGGTTATACTGTTTCCTGCAATTATTCTGGTTATACTGTTTCCTGCAGTTATTCTGGTTATACTGTTTTCTGCAGTTATTCTGGTGATACTGTTTCCTGCTGTTATTCTGGTTATACTGTTTTCTGCAGTTATTCTGGTGATACTGTTT
This sequence comes from Oreohelix idahoensis, assembly GCA_024509875.1. NCBI lineage: Eukaryota > Metazoa > Mollusca > Gastropoda > Stylommatophora > Oreohelicidae > Oreohelix > Oreohelix idahoensis. Next base: position 392,280 of record JAMPIV010018354.1, on the reverse strand, counting down.
TCTGCTGTTATTCTGGTGATACTGTTTCCTGCTGTTATTCTAGTTATACTGTTTCCTGCAGTTATTCTGGTGATACTTTTTCCTGCTGTTATTCTGGTGATACTGTTTCCTGCTGTTATTCTGGTGATACTGTTTTCTGCAGTTATTCTGGTGATACTGTTTCCTGCTGTTATTCTGGTGATACTGTTTCCTGCTGTTATTCTGGTGATACTGTTTTCTGCAGTTATTCTGGTGATACTGTTTCCTGCTGTTATTCTGGTGATACTGTTTCCTGCTGTTATTCTGGTGATACTGTTTCCTGCTGTTATTCTGGTGATACTGTTTCCGGCTGTTATTCTGGTGATACTGTTTCCTGCTGTTATTCTGGTGATACTGTTTCCTGCTGTTATTCTGGTGATACTGTTTTCTGCAGTTATTCTGGTGATACTGTTTCCTGCTGTTATTCTGGTTATACTGTTTCCTGCTGTTATTCTGGTGATACTGTTTCCTGCAGTTATTCTGGTGATACTGTTTCCTGCTGTTATTCTGGTGATACTGTTTCCTGCTGTTATTCTGGTGATACTGTTTCCTGCTGTTATTCTGGTGATACTGTTTTCTGCAGTTATTCTTGTGATACTGTTTCCTGCAGTTATTCTGGTGATACTGTTTCCTGCTGTTATTCTGGTGATACTGTTTCCTGCAGTTATTCTGGTTATACTGTTTCCTGCTGTTATTCTAGTTATACTGTTTCCTGCTGTTATTCTAGTTATACTGTGTGCCGCGGTTATGGAGATTAAACGCAGCCGCTCTGGTGTAATGGTTACCACATTGCGCTGGCGATTAGGTGTTCAAGGTTCAAGCCCGGGTGTGGGCATTTGAAGAAGTGTCATTGACCGGGATTTTGACTGAATAACCTGAACGGCTCCTGAGATAAACCCTCTGTGGATGGGAAGGAGCGAAGCTCCTGACCGGGTTGGAAGGAAAGTCCACAGGCTCTACTGATTCTGCATGAAATTAACTTCTTCTTTATACTTCATTAGACACTTATGGATAAAATATATGATAAGCGCTTAAGCGCCCCACGCTTTTTATCAATTTGATGTTTCATTTTTTTGACTGCAAGCTATAAACTCCTTGAAAAATTATTTTTGGGTTTTTAGTGCATTAAAAGCGTGTGTTTAAAATATTATTTTTAAATTTTTAAATTTTTAGTGTTAGAAAAATCAATATTTTTACTTATTGTAAATCTGGTCTAAAATCGATTTCTTTTAGAGCGTCAAAGTACATGGCTTTGTGCATGTTAATTTGGTGAAATCAATTTCTTCAATTTGAAGGCCATCTAGAGATTGAACTCTACTTTCCATTGATTCATAATTTTATAATTTGGATTGTTTCCCTTGATTTAGCTAGACACTGTTTGAATACTGCCCTGCTTTATGCATAGAAAAAAATAAAGCACGCCACGTTCTCTTGAATTTTTAATTAACTTGATTATGGCCCCTGATTTGTTTACATTTCTTTACAAAAAAACATTAATTAATCATAATGTCATAATGAAAATATTAAATTATTAAATAATTGACTGATTATTGTATTGTCATCAGGAATACACAACTATGCCAAGTTTCAGAGCTATTGCTCATCTGGAAGTGATTGATAAATCTATTGCAAGATTTAAAAGGGACATGAAAGTGACAAGAAAGTGACATACAAGTAAAGTTAAATACTCGTAAAAGCGAGTAAAAAAAGGCAGTTTCGCTACCTTGCAACTTAAACAAAAAGTCAAGTGTTTCGGTAATTTATTATATAAGCTGATGTTGTACATCATTAATTACATATGTATTTGTTTGTTCCGCCAGATTGGCAACGTTTGGTCTGGAAGTGGCGACCTACAGGTGAACGAGTGAACCCAGGGGTACCCCTTTCTGCCGTCTTCTGGTGGGTAAGTACTTGTGAATTTTAATACTGAAAATCCTGCCCATTCCTTTTAACTCCTTAACCCTAGTACTTGTACATTGTAATTCTAAAATCTTGCCCATCCCTGTCAACTCCTTAACCTAGTACTTGTGTATTGTAATACTAAAATCTGAAATCTTGCCCATCAATTTCAACTACTTACCATTCTACAGTAATTTGCTCACCTACTCCCACCCTTCCCATTTTTATTCTTATTTAGCATGTAGGCCACCACGGCAGGTGCTCCCATATAGGAAGTCTTCGCTAAAGCACGTTATGTGATGGTACTGTGCTGGTTTATGTAGCAATTTTTTTGACATCATGGGCTTTCACTAGCCTCATGCACAGTAGCGAAAGGTTTTTCTGGTGTGATGATGGTGGTAGAGAAGAAGTAGAATTTCTCTCTAGAAAGTATGAAGTGCCAGAGAAGTACACTGGTATCACAATTGAGTTACGGCTGTGAATACTCTGAGCTGGACAATAGATTTAGGCTTCAGAAGTATACTGCGCCACTTTCGCTATAGTAACCCTATGTGATAATATAATTAAATTAGAAAAAGTAACTCAAAATTTAACAGTTAAAAATGTAACAAGTCAAATGAGTACAATTTCATAATTTATTATGTACATCTATCTAACCTTGTAATGAGAAATGGGTGTTGGAAGATGGTAAAATGTATGATTATTTATATTTACAAAGTAAAATAAATAATAGTAAAAAGTCTTGGAGGTACGAGTATCTTCCAATGATATTATAAAGTCTGTCACAGTAGTTTTGGTATCTCTTGCTATCTAGTCTCTAGCATTTCTCATCATTGACCGTCGTTTTTGAACGCTCACAGTGTTTGTAGGATTGAGTACACGTAAACTCAACTTGCATTACGTCACGCCTCTTCGAGGTTTCTGAGACACACTGGTAATCAAGAAGACTTTCCTTCAGCCCGCCCTATAACTCCGGGGGACTAAGGTGTTGAAGATTGTTTGACCACTAGGCTCCAGTTAGCAAGATCAAAGGTTCTCAAGTCTTTAGGTGGTACTTGATCACGAACTCGATCAGACACTCGATCATGAGCTCGATCAGGAACGATCATAAAACCTGGAACAAAAGGTAATAGGTGGCTATGGTATTCCAACAAGCCCACCCACCACTTATGTTCATGAGGCGACCATGTCTTCAGTGTTTGTATATAAATGAGTGATTCATGGTAGTATGTTACAGAGATAGTATGATAAGATAGTGTCTACTGTGCAGAAGATAACAAAATACATGAATAAATCACATGTTATGATATATGGGTATGATATAACCTTTGCCTTCCACTTATGGATGCCAAGTCACTTATGTACTTGCTGGTATGTCGTAAGCTGCCAGGCAAGAACTAGCCATGATATATTTGGCTAACCACTTAATTGTTATGCTTCCTGACAATGCCGATGGAGGTTATCTCTGGTTAGCGTCACTGGCTTCCAGTATACCCTTTTTATTATGTCTGATACAATCAAATGGAGCTGGGTTGGTCATGTCCTCAGAAGAGACCCCGATGCCATCACAAGAACAGCTATGCTTTGGACCCCTGAAGGAAAGCGAAAGAGAGGCCGACCAAAAACAACTTGGCGGAGGACTGTGGAGGCTGAGATGCAAAGAATGAACCAGAGTTGGGGCACTGTACGAAGGATGGCCACCGACCGTGCAAAGTGGAATCAATTTGTTGTTGCCCTACAAGACGCCACTAGGCGTGATGGCCACTGACTGCTTTGACGGTCGGTGGTTAAGGATCGAAGAAGAAGAAGAATACAATCAAACCGTAAATAAAATCTGAAATAAAATGATATTAGTCACACATATATCTTTAATAAACCTACATACCCTCTAGGATTAATAAGCGCACGGTGAGGCTGTATTTGCTAAAGTATATCTGCCCTGCATGCAGCTTGAAAAAAACATTTCATGCAGATACTGTCTTCCAATCTCTCACTCTGGCGTCTGGATTTTGTGTGTGATTTTAAATGGGCGGCTCTGTCCTTATATTTGGGCGACTCTCCCATACGAGAAAGCACAGTCTTGAGTCCGCTTAGATTTTTGTTAAATCTCTTGGTTTGAGGCGATCTCTGCTTCTTCTGTACTTGTTTTCTCTTCTTTTCACTACACACATATCTTTCCTTCCTTCCTAGGTATCCTTTCATTTTCCCAATAGGAAGCGTTCATTCTATCCAAGTTGTATCGAAATCCGTTGTGATATGAATTTATAATACATTTTTAAAGATTATGAGCTAACTATTAGCAGATGTGATGACTATAAAAAATAATTATTATTTTTAAAACTACTAACATTTGAATAATATCCTTTTGGAAATCACTCATTCTCTATCTCCTTATATGAATTATTACAGTTTTTCCACCAAGCTTTTGCTTGTAGCTGTAGATTTTCTTTCCTGCCAATGCAAATTTTAAGGTCGGCCATGTTTCATATATTCGCTCCTTCCTACACTTTCCCCTATGCTATACGGCTTAGGCAAAACTGCAAATATTTCAGCCCAACGTCAACTTCAAAGCAAGACCAACCGAGCTGTCCCTTCACCCTTGTATCGCTCTATGCAGCGATACACATTTTTTCACAAACAAAGCAAGTGGTACCAAATTTTGCTACATGCACAACGTCACCTTAGAATAAGGACTGCACTATATATATATATATATATATATATATATATATATATATATATATATATATATATATATATATATATATATATAGATATATAGATATATATATATATATATATATATATATATATATATATATAGAGAGAGAGAGAGAGAGAGAGAGGGAGAGAGATAATGTTCACCCTGAGCGCCGTCTAATACTTTCGTTTACTTTGTACTTGGTATCGGAGTTTACAAGAAAGTAGGTATCATGACCATTTGATGCACAAACGACCTCGACCGGCGATGGACACCTATTCTGATGCGGTAGGCTCGGAATTATGTGCTCGATCGGCATATCCAATAAAGTTAAAACGCTCCGGCACGGAAATTAAACTCCGATACCAAGTAAAAAGTCAACAAAAGTTACAATATGATCTGGATAAGCGGAACTCGATTAAGCCAAATGTCGTTTAAGTCGAAGCAATTTTACAGGTACCGGGCAGAAGTCTTCTTTGGTAGATACTCTTGACAAGCAGCATTTCGTTCGGATATTTTAGATGGCCCAAGCAGCTATCGCTTATCGGACTGCACTATATATATATATATATATATATATATATATATATATATATATATATATATATATATATATATATATATATATATATATATATATATATATATATATCACGTTTGTGTGAGCGTGTGTTTGTGGTTAATGGACCTCATATTCGTCAAACATTAATTCCCCAACCTGTTTAGTTCAAACTTCCAGAATCCTTCCATTCTCTGATTTTCTGCCTCCTTTTCTATCAGCCTTCCGGTTCTGCGGCCCTTAGACTGAACTACAGGGACGATTTGTACCCTAGCGCAAACACAATTTATGTGGAGCAGATGTCCCAGTTCCCCATGAGGACCGGGACATCGGAAACGGCGCATTTGGAGCATGTGTCTCACTGTGTCAAGATGCCAATTTCTTCAGTATAAGATCGATACCCGAGATTTAATTGTTCCTGGCAAACCCTGGTGAACGGGAGTTCACTGTCGTCTCATTCTGTCCTTCTTCTCTTACATTCCTCGTCATCAGTTCGTTAATGTCTTCTCGTCCCCTCGAAAGTATAATTATAGAGACAGTTCTATTGATGGCAAGAGAGCCCATAGTTTGCCATAATGGATCTCAACCGATCGCCAGCGCCTATGAAAAAATCAAACATCGGCGGGTATTCGAGGGCTTTTATTCTCCTCCTTAAAATACTTAAATGGCTCGCTTATTACTTGTTGAGTGTTCCCGTCCAGACGAAATGTCCGCAGGGTTCGATTTTTATTCGCCAAGATCCTTCAGTAAAGAGAAGTGTAAAATCCACTACTATTTGGTATATATTTTGAGACAAATTTCAGTTTGCTTCCAAATTTAATTCGTGTTTTTGTGAACCTTGTCAGCTAGTGGTGTAGTACCCGGGATGGCCGGGGAGTAAAAGGGGGGGGGGGGGGGGGGGGGGGGGGGGGGGAGAGAGAGTGTGTATTCTAATGAGAGAAAGAAAGAACACGACTAATGTTTCCTCAAGATTCTCGTAAGAGGTGACTAATGTGACGTAGTTGATAGGTCTGTCAACTTCATGATGTAAAACATATTGCTACGGAAATCGCTGTTGCCAGAGCATATGATTGTTTTGGTAAAGGCTTCTTACAAGGGGGACAATCTACAGCGGTGGCTACGTGCTCCGTAGGGAGTGACAAGAGAAATGATTGAAGTGGCCAGTTAGGCTTACTACATCTACTTTCTGTAACATTCGTGATTTAGCCATTGTTTATGGGAATTTCCTCATCAGCCATAGTGATAAATGGGAATTCCCTCACCATTATTCCTCCAAAACAGTTTTGTATATTTAAAGGAGTAAATAACTACCAAAGCACTGCGAGCACGCGAATGTAGCAGATAGTTACATACACGGAGACAAGAAAGCAAAGAAGTCATAAAAATATAAATGTAAACATAATTAATGAAAGAGATCAACTTTAGAGAAATAAATTTGTCAAACATTGTTTCTATAATATTTTATGTTTCTATAAATATCTCATTAGATTTCTTAGCTGTTTATGGTTTGTCATCCTTCTTCTTCTTTGATCCTTAGCTACTGACTGACAAATCAATCCTTGTGGCGTCTTGAAGGGCAGTAACAAACAGTACTGTCTCCACTTTGGGGGCGTCTTGAAGGGCAGTAACCAACAGTACTGTCTCCACTTTGATGGCGTCTTGAAGGGCAGTAACAAACAGTACTGTCTCCACTTTGGTGGCGTCTTGAAGGGCAGTAACAAACAGTACTGTCTCCACTTTGGTGGCGTCTTGAAGGGCAGTAACAACCAGTACTGTCTCCACTTTGGTGGCGTCTTGAAGGGCAGTAACAAACAGTACTGTCTCCACTTTGGTGGCGTCTTGAAGAGCAGCAACAAACAGTACTGTCTCCACTTTGGTTCGTCTAGGGCAGTAACAAACAGTACTGTCTCCACTTTGGCGCGTCTTGAAGGGCAGTAACAAACAATACTATCTCCACTTTGGTTCGTCTGTGGCCATCCTTTGTGCGGTGCACCAAATCTGGTTCATGCTTTGCATCTCAGCCTCTACGGTTCTCCGTCAGGTTGTTTTTGGTCGGCCTCTCTTTCGCCTTCCTTCCGGGGTCCATAGCTTAGCAGTTCTTGTCTCTTCTGAGGATATGGCCAACTCATTTCCAGCGTCTGCTCGCAATGACGGGGTGCATAACTTTTGTATTGCTCTGAGTAAGCAGTTTTTGGATGATAATGATATTAGGCCAAAATACGTCGTATTAAGGCAATTTTCTTTAAGCAGGTTGTGTGGAAAGAGAAAAATTTGGACATTTCCTTTTCTCTCCAGCATTCCGCACCGTACAGAAATCTCGCAACTCTCGTTAATTTTAATTTGGTGATGGTGATGTACTGAGAGATTTTCTCCCTGGAAAAAATTGTTTGTCGATTCAGTTAATTCTTATACTGTATTCTCCTTTTTGTTTCTTCTGTGTCAAAGATTCACACCCACATAGCATTAGTACAGTAGTTTATCGTTCTCTAAAATAATGCTTCCAGTGTATCTGAGTTTCTTCATCCAGTTTAATGTAATTCTGTGTTATTGTCATAGGTGCTTCTGTTGTCTGCACTTGCTGCGCTTATACGTCGGCCATTGTCTGCCGATCTGGTTCATTTTCTTTATAAAATCGATATGTTCTACCTTATCAAATCGATATGTTCTACCTATCTTCAGTTGTTGATTTTATGTTGTCCTATTATTATTTTCCCCCTTACATTCAACACTCGTATGCTTCAGTTTACTGAAGTCTCCTGAAAGGGCACATTTTTTTTTTAGTCCCCTTTTGATACTTATTGCATATATGACTACTTTATTGTTCTAATTACTGCCATCTGTTTCGAGTACACAGTATCGGTTTTAATGTCTTTTCTGTCTTCCCCCCCCCCCCCCCCCCACACACACACGTGAACACATACACCAGCATACACGCGCATGCACACACACACGCGCGCATGCACACACACACACATATGACGTATTCAAGATGACCTCTTATTCAAACACTTAGCGCACGTCTGCGAGATGATGTCGCCTAACATAATTATCTCGGACGACGATATTGAATTATTGTTTTTTTCCTTTTGTCTCTAAGGTAACGTGTTTGATTAAAATATTGCCTATTTTTATTGTTGTCTTGTTGTATGTAGAGTATTCTGAGCTTTACCGTTACCTGGCCAACTGTAAGCAGTGATCTGGTACCACATTAGCTCATACAGTTTATGTCATGTTATGTATTGTATTCTAATTGTCTGCTGATGTAGAAGTGATCAGTCTGATTTTGTGTACTTTGCTAATGCGGTATCGCTGTTGTCTCTTATATTCTTTTATTTTAAAATAGGCTTCATTCTGTTTTCAGTTTGGAAAAAATAAGGGCTTCATTCTATATTCAGTTAGGTAAAACAGGTTTAATTCTATTTTCAGTTTGGTAAAACAGGTTTAATTCTATTTTCAGTTTGGTAAAACAGGTTTAATTCTATTTTCAGTTTGGTAAAACAGGTTTAATTCTTTAATCATTTTGCTGAAACAGGTTTATTCCACACTCAGTTTGGTAAAACAGGTTTAATTCTATATTCTGTTTAGTAAAACAGGTTTAATTCTATTTTCAGTTTGGTAAAACAGGTTTAATTCTATTTTCAGTTTGGTAAAACAGGTTTAATTCTATTTTCAGTTTGGTAAAACAGGTTTAATTCTTTAATTATTTTGCTGAAACAGGTTTTATTCCACACTCAGTTTGGTAAAACAGGTTTAATTCTATATTCAGTTTGGTAAAACAGGTTTAATTCTATATTCAGTTTGGTAAAACAGGTTTAATTCTATTTTCAGATTGGTAAAACAGGTTTAATTCTTTAATCATTTTGCTGAAACAGGTTTTATTCCACACTCAGTTTGGTAAAACAGGTTTAATTCTATATTCAGTTTGGTAAAACAGGTTTAATTCTATTTTCAGTTTGGTAAAACAGGTTTAATTCTTTAATCATTTTGCTGAAACAGGTTTTATTCCACACTCAGTTTGGTAAAACAAGTTTAATTCTATATTCTGTTTGGTAAAACAGGTTTAATTCTATATTCAGTTTGGAGCTGAGGTAGCACAGTGGTTAGTGCAATGGCTTCCTAGCTCGGTGGTTCATCGTTCGATCCCCAGTTGAGGTGGGATTTTCTTTTAGAACCGCAAACGGCTCGGGGGTCGACCCAGCCTTTTGAATTGGGTACCACAACAACTCTGGGAAGGTTAAGGCGGCCAGTGTGATGCTGACCACATCACCCCTAGTGTGCCGGTGGTCAAGAAAATATGGGCCTAACACCATATTCCCAATATGCCTAAATGGGCGTATAACGGGATCCTTTACCTTTTACCTTTTTTTGGTAAAACAAGTTTTATTCTATATTCAGTTTCGTAAAACAGGTTTTATTTCATATTAAATTTCGTAAAACAGGTTTCATTCTAAATATTCAGTTTGGTATCGTTACATCCATTCATGTTAAAACAGGCTTCATTATATTTTCAGTTTGGTAAAACAGGCTTCATTCTATATTCAGTTTCGTAAAACATCTTTTTTTAAATATTCAGTTTGGTATTGATTTGATGGATTTGTATTTGTTAATATTTACCCAGTTGAAGTCTTTCCGTGATCTTTGGATAACAATGGTTTTTTTTTTTTTGAAGATTATATCATCACTCTGCTTCTTCCCCCCTTTTCCAATTAGCTTTAATTAATTGTTGCGTGAATTTTGAGTATGTATGTGTATGTTCCTGATTTGAAGATTAATTACATAAAAACAATATTGATAAAGGTTGATAAAGTTGGATTTTTATTCCCGTTAATGATATCCACCAAAAGATAGATATAAGTGGATGGAAGCAGACATCATCATCATCATCAGTTGATAAGATCTCTGTGGTGTTGTTTGCTCCACTGTAGTGTATGGAATGTCAACTTGACCTACGCAGTGGTGTGTAGACATGGATTGAGTGTACAATGTGCGAATGATGATAAGGGTTCGTGTTGTTGACAAATGTTCTTTTCTCACACTCATGTATGGCTGGAAGTCATCGACACCAACGACTGTGTACCTTTTCTAAAGTTTAATTGGACGTACACACTCGACAGCACAGATAGTGACAAATCACAGGTTGCCATAATACATCATAGTACAGTGGATAAATGGTCTTGCAATGTTACATGGGCACTCATGTAGAATAAGTGTATAATGGACTGTCAGTAGCCAAGCACTCAGTATCGCCCATACATATATCATCTGACTTCACTGACTGAGCACGTCAGCTTATAAACAATATTTCAGATGGCTTCTAAACCTAATCTCGTCTAGCGACGATTCTTCAACATAATGTTCAGCACATATTTTTCCATATAATAATATTGAACCGCTAGCAATGGGTTCTCATGTGTAGCAGTGATCTCTGGACTAAACAAGCGATAATACGGGCATCCCTTTTCTCTTCTTGAAAGTCACTACATGTTTTGGTTCCAAGATGGCTTCACTCGTGAGCTGTCACTCACGTTTGGATACAGATAATGAATCTGTCCTAAAGTTAGTCATTCATAAAACATTTCATTGCTCTGTAGATTTGATCATGAACAATTGACTGCAATCTACAGGATATAGTGCTGCTAGGAATCGAAGTCGTTTTCATCGAGTCAAATATATTCTCTTAGACATTCAAATCGTAACTATCGAAAATGGTGGCTTCGATCGAGAGTTCATAAGAGTATCTTTGATTACCTTGGTATAGGAAATATGAAACTGCCATTCCTTGGCAATATGAATAAACACTGGGGTAAAGCATACACGATAGGTTTAGACGACTATCACTTTCCCCACAAATACTGAGATCACTTTTTCCCGGCGACAGGCCGACATAGGAAAAACACACACAGTCCCTATCAGGACGAAGCCAAATCACACCACACTCTAGCGACACATCCGCCGAATAGCCTTTGACCTCCCTAGAGACAACAGAACATATAGTTCGACTTAGATATGTAAAGATATACAGATATAAGACAGACTCGTCCTACTCAGACAAACAATACACATAAATTCAGGCCATAGATATTCTGAAGCAAGAACAATCTATTATTACCCAAACAACGAATAAATCGCAGTAAAATGGATTTATCCGCGGAGTTTGATCGAAAAGACGGCACAACTTTCAAGGGAAGTAACTCAATAATGACTTTCCCTTAAGCACTAAAAAAATTACCTATGTATAATATTGTAAGATATCAAAGACTGCACGTAACAGTCTTACCACACCTCCCGGGAAAAAAAAAATGGAACATTTTTTTTTTTTGAAATACATCTAGGAGCAACGTACAATAGGCTCACAACGCATGAATAATGCGCAGATGAAAATATCAGGAATACCTATAACGCCTAATATGAGGCTAAGTCGACTTATGGAGCGACTGGTGAGAATGTGTCTCATAAACTGAGAGAAATTATTTCTCTACAAGTATATTTTTCCAGGAAGGTGTCATCAAAGTATAATACAATTCTGGCAATTACACAATGCCTAAAAAATTCATATCATCATTTCGTATTAGATATCTTAAATTTATGATTTATGAAGAAAAAATCATCAAAGCACAGCGGTGAATAAACATCAATGAACCGCTATGTAGTGATACAATCATTATATTATTAAATTACAAATGTGTATCTATCATGATATAGAAAAGGAACTACTATAGAACTAGACATATCAAGAAGTCTAAGCCCTAATAGTTATGTGGAATCATGTGGGCATCTTGACAGAATGTCTGCCATCACATTATCTGATCCACGAATAGCTCGCACAGAGAAATGAAAAGGTTGAAGAGCAATTGCATATCGAGTAGACCTCGAGCTCTTCAAATTCTTACTCTGTATAGCAGTAAGAGCTTTTTGGTCGGTTTCTACTATGAAATGTGCGCCTAGAAGGAATCTCTGTAGTTTGAGGATCGACCAAACCATAGCTAATAGCTCACGGTCTAAAACCGAATAATTCCTTTCTGCCGCATTAAGTTTTCTGGAAATATACATTACAGGATGCAGAGTTCCAGAGTACTCTTGCATTAGTGCCGCTCCAATCCCAGTGGATGAAGCGTCACTACGAAGAACGAATGTCTTATCTTTAGTGGGTAGCACTAAAATAGGTGGTGTTGAAAACAGTGTTTTAATCTTATCCAGAGAGCATTGGCATTCCTGAGACCAGTGGACCACATTAGGCGAACCTTTCTTTAGAAGTGTTGAGAGAGGTGCCATGATAGAGGATAGATTCTGAATGAATCTGCCATAAAATTGAATAAGACCTAACAGACTTCTCACCTGTTTTTTAGTCTTAGGGATTGAGATGTTAAGTATCTTACTAGTATTATGGTCCTCTGTCTTTAGGAAACCATGACCAACTCGGTGGCCTAGGAAAGAAATTTCGCTAAAACCAATATAGGCTTTAGAGGGTTTCGCTGTCAGGTTGTGCTCACGCAAAGTAGACAGCAATTCATCTAACCCTGAATAGTGATCTTCCCAAGTATCGCTGAAAAGACAGATGTCGTCTAGATATGCAATGACATCTGACCGATAAGATAGGATTCGGCGCATCATGCGTACGAACGTAGCTGGTGCGTTCATAAGACCGAAAGGCATAAAATTCCATTGGAACAAACCTCTAGGTGTTGAAAAAGCCGTGAGAGGTTTGGCGCGTTCAGATAAAGGAACTTGCCAATATCCTTTAGACAAATCAAGTTTAGTGAAAAAATGAGATTTGGAGAGTCGAGTAAGTAGCTCTTCCAGTAAAGGCATAGGTTCGGCATCGAACTTCGTTACTTGATTCAATTTTCGATAGTCAACGCAAAGACGTATGTTATTGTCTTTTTTACGCACAATAACCATCGGCGAAGAATATGCAGAGGTGGATGGTTCGATTATTTTCAAATCTATCATCTCATCCAACTCTTTCTCGACCTGTGCTTGAAAATGTATAGGTATAGGATAAGGTCTAACCCTAATAGGAGTATGGTCAGTTAGAACAATGTCATGTTGAATGACATTCGTTTGTCCAGGGATGTCAGTGAGTACATCCTGAAATGTTTGCAACATAGTTGAAACTTGTCGCTGTTCTCCTAGAGACAAATCAGGAGAGACAGTAACGTTCTTCCATGATTCACTGGAATGAAGTGGGATCATTGGAAGAGGAAGATTTACATCTGAAAAACTTGTTTCCTCATCCTGTATCACGGACAGTGATGAGTAATGACCATGTTGTACTGGAGAATTGTCCGTTGCTTGGAAAATGGGTTGCAAATAATCCGGACGTTCATGGAATTCAGTAAGCATATTGATGTGGAAGGTTTTATGCTTCCCATCAATATCGACAATATAGTCGACATCGGAAATTTTCGATATTATATCGTACGGACCTTTCCAAGAAATAAGTAATCTGTTTTCCCTACAAGGTAGTAATACAAATGCTTTGTCACCAGGACAAAGTTGTCGTAAGCATCTCTTCTTATTGGCAAATTGCCTTGCCTTCTGTTTCGCAAATTCAGAAGAAGAAGTTGCTAATTTGCATGCTTCGATAATTTTTTGTCTCAACGCGATGACATATTCGTAGGATGACTTTGTGTCATCGTCAATATTGTCAGATGTTATGAGATCGTGAAGCAACGACATAGGGCCACGCGGACGCGCGCCAAAGACGAGTTCAAAGGGAGAAAATCCCGTATGTTCATTGGGTACCTCTCTGTAAGCGAAGAGGGCCGCAGGTAAAACTCTGTCCCAGTCTTGAGGATGATCCTCAGTTATCTTCCCCAGTAAGTTTTTAAGTGTTCTATTAAGGCGTTCGACCATACCATTAGACATTGGATGGTAGATACTACTTAAAGATCTATCTATCTGCAGAGTAGACATTACTTGAGACATGGTATCTGATATTAGTTGGGTGCCATGGTCTGACAATATCTCTCCGGGGAACCCCAGACGAGAAAATATAAGCCAAAGAGCATCTGCAATATCAGCAGTAGTAATGCTCTTCAGAGGAATAGCCTCTGGCCAACGTGTGCACATATCAACACACGTCAAGATAAACTGATGTCCTCTGGCAGACTTGATCTTAAATGGACCAATAATGTCTATGGCCATTTTTTGAAACGGCCGAATAGGAATGTCCGCCGCCTGAATGGGTGCAGCATGCCGTGGACCTTTGGATTTAACTTCCTGACATACTTTACAAGATCGACAATAAATCCGTATGTCCTTGTTTACCAATGGCCAAAAGAAAGCCGCAAGGACTCTTGACTTAGTACGGGAAAAACCCATGTGTCCAGCACACTGAGAGTCGTGAGCGTGCTGCAAAATTTTAACTCTCAAATTCTTGGGAACCAGGATTTGAGAATGACTTGACGTAATGGAGTCTTGAACCATACGTACAAGTACGCCATTCTTCTTTGTAATCCACGATTTACGACTTGTGTCTTTATTCGGATCACCTTTAGTTGCAAGAATGAAGAATTTCTTCAGAGTGGGATCATCTTCTTGCTGTTTTATAAACGAGTCACGAGAAATTACCAAGGGATTATCTTGGTTATGCACTTCATTATCTTCAGTAGATGAAGTTTGAGGCATATTAAGAGCCTGAGCTCTAGTGACTACAGCGTTAGCAATCTGCATGTTTTGCCTTTCCCACGTGGAAATTTGTTGCGGAGTGCATTCCTTGACTCCATGAATGCGACCGATGATGAGGTCAGCGATCGGATTCGGAAGAAGACATGCGTGTACATCTCCTGTAAAGAAAGGAGTAGCAATCCTAATGATAGCAGTAGAGTATTTCTCTAATGTGCCGCCAAATGTTACACATTTGACTACTTGTCCAGTGGCACGGGAAGGATCTACGAGTGACTGCCTAACACCAATTGTGGTGCATCCAGAATCAAATAGCACAGAGACTGGATTGTTATTCACTAAACCCTTATGTAAGACAAGAGAACCTCTTCCATCATGCGCGACTGATGCCGGAAGAGCAGGAAGAGGATGGCCACAGCTTAAAGTAGACACTGTGGTTGGCTCAAATAACGTTTTGCATTGGGGGCACTGAGATGCTCTCCCAAAATCAAAAGCGGCACATGCCATATTACTAGCATCATTATTATCTTTACTCTGTTTATAGGCTTCATGGGACTCTTGTTGTGCAGAGTTTGCCTGAAAATGTGGTTTATGTCTTTTGTTTTGAGATCTACCTCGGTTATTATCACCTCTGTAGTTATTGTTACCTCTATTGTAACCCCTATTTGGGTTTGAGTCATAGTTCCCTTGGTTACCATTATCATATTCATTATAATGAGTATCTCTGTAATTATGATCTTGTTGACTCCAAGACGGATAACCCTGATAGTTTCTATAATTACTTCCTCTACGGAAATTCCTATAATTATGACCACCCCTGTGTCGAGAGCTATCAGGTCGTCTCCAGTTCTTTGAAGAAGAACCCTGAAATGATTGGTTACCTTGGTTTTGATAACTATTATGGTTACCTTTTTTATCAAATCTGTTTTGAGGTCCCTGAAATCTGTGTGAATAATTGGGATTGTATGGTGTTGCTGAAGCAACTGGCATACTCTCCTTAATCTTAGTGTTGCCAAAAGTCACGTCGGGGTGTGCAGTGACATATTGGGAACAATATTCTTCCATTTCTTTTAGAGATTTGGGTTTACGCTCATGTATAAATTCAAGGAAAGGTTTGTTCACACATGACATAATCTTATCTCTGAGCAACAAATCCATAAGTCCTTCATACGTTTTTTCTGTTTTGGAAAGCTCAATCCAACGATCAACTGTGAGACGTGCCTTTGCAGTGAATTCTGAGAATTCTACACCCGTCTCAGGTACCATCGTTTTAAATAAAAGGCGATAGCCTTCCTCACTTAGCTGATATTTTTTTATCAAAGCCGCCCTAATGACATCATAATTATCCTTATCTGCTTCTCCTACAAGGCATAATCTAGTCAAAGATTCACCTTTCAAGTTTTCTGATAATTGATTAGCGTATTGTGATTTATCCACATTATGTGTACGACAAGAACGTTCAAATCTATCCAGCCAGAATGTAATATCGTCACTGGACTGATTGAACGGTGGAACCTTAACCTTGTAAGTAGAAGGTTTACCATTACCACTAGATGCCTGATTAACATTACTCATACTTGTCAATCTCAATTTCTCCAACTCAAATTCATGTTCTCTTATTGCTTTTTTCTCTTCAGCATCTAATCTTTTTTGTTCAGCCTCCCTGTCTAATCTTTTTTGTTCAGCTTCCCTGTCTAATCTTTTTTGTTCAGCTTCCCTGTCTAATCTTTTTTGTTCAGCTTCACTGTCTAATCTTTTTTGTTCAGCCGCAGCTTCTCTTTCTAATTTTTTTTGTTCAGCTTCAAATCTCCTTTCCTCCACCTGCATCTGCAATTTCTTTTGTTCAGCAGCAGCCTCAGCTTCTCTTTCTAATCTTTTCTCTTCCGCCATAGCTTTTCTTTCTTCTGCAGCTAATCTTTTCTCTTCTGCAGCTAATGCTTTGTCATATTGAGCAACTGCCCATTGTTCTAATTGTTGACCAGTCTTATCAAGGGCTTTCCCTTGTGTAATGAAGTATTCTAATGTAGACATGATGTCTAACAATAATACTAATCACCTGAATCAATAATAATACCACAAGTTCTCAATGACTTGATTAATCAGTATACTATCCCAATATCTGTGGGTCACAAGCCTTTAATAAGGTCTTGTATAATAGTAATAATAATCAGGTACTGGTTTATACCATAATCCAAGTGCAGTGCACAGGCAATTGTGTCTTATGAAATATACCTATATAAAACATATGTCAACCAACAGAATACATAAAGTACAAATAGGACTGACAATACAAGAACGTTTGCAGAAATCAAAATAAATCAAATAGGGAAATCAATGAAAATAATCACTGAATCTGCAAAGAATAACAACACAAATGACGTCACAATATATGAATATAAATTGTGAATAGAACTGAAAGATAGAAAAGGTTAGACCAACAAATTACAAACAAATCAAAACAAAACTAAAGAACAAAGAAATATTACAAAAATAACAATAATTACAGACTTCACAGCTAACACAAAAGCAACAGTTGTCGCAGCAAATTTTCAATCAAGAAAATTGCACCTATAGAAAACGCCCACAACGGACCCTCTATGACGTGGGATATTCTGTTGTGAGGACGCCGCCCAACCTTAAACACAACCCGCTGACATAGAAACTAACATACTATACAAACAAATAACATGTAAACATAAATATATATAAATTATGTGTATGATAGTATGTGTTGCAAAATAGGCTCAGTTTTACAGTAATGGCAAAGTTATTTTTATGAAAATAAACAAACTGCCACTTTATTCAATTAAACATTCTGGCCTTAAATATTAAAGTTCATATATGGAAAACAAGAAGATCCATCGATGAAAATAGGACTTCTTAGTTCACAAATACTGTCTTCCTGTTAACATTGACAAGAATTGATCCAACTGTTCTGTGAAACTCTGTAATGTCTAATGTAAAAAATGTCAACAACGCTGACCTACATACTGCATTCACTTGACAGGTCACGTGACGAAGTGTTGACAAAGAGCAAACCAATACTGCAAGTGTGTCGTATCAGCCACAGGAAACGGTCTGGTATCGGTAATCTGTTGACTTCTGAACTTCTGCGAGGTCAAACCCAGAAAGCTGGTCCACCAGTTGATAAAGGTTGATAAAGTTGGATTTTTATTCCCGTTAATGATATCCACCAAAAGATAGATATAAGTGGATGGAAGCAGACATCATCATCATCATCAGTTGATAAGATCTCTATGGTGTTGTTTGCTCCACTGTAGTGTATGGAATGTCAACTTGACCTACGCAGTGGTGTGTAGACATGGATTGAGTGTATAATGTGCGAATGATGATAAGGGTTCGTGTTGTTGACAAATGTTCTTTTCTCACACTCATGTATGGCTGGAAGTCATCGACACCAACGACTGTGTACCTTTTCTAAAGTTTAATTGGACGTACACACTCGACAGCACAGATAGTGACAAATCACAGGTTGCCATAATACATCATAGTACAGTGGATAAATGGTCTTGCAATGTTACATGGGCACTCATGTAGAATAATGTATAATGGACTGTCAGTAGCCAAGCACTCAGTATCGCCCATACATATATCATCTGACTTCACTGACTGAGCACGTCAGCTTATAAACAATATTTCAGATGGCTTCTAAACCTAATCTCGTCTAGCGACGATTCTTCAACATAATGTTCAGCACATATTTTTCCATATAATAATATTGAACCGCTAGCAATGGGTTCTCATGTGTAGCAGTGATCTCTGGACTAAACAAGCGATAATACGGGCATCTCCTTTTCTCTTCTTGAAAGTCACTACATGTTTTGGTTCCAAGATGGCTTCACTCGTGAGCTGTCACTCACGTTTGGATACAGATAATGAATCTGTCCTAAAGTTAGTCATTCATAAAACATTTCATTGCTCTGTAGATTTGATCATGAACAATTGACTGCAATCTACAGGATATAGTGCTGCTAGGAATCGAAGTCGTATTCATCGAGTCAAATATATTCTCTTAGACATTCAAATCGTAACTATCGAAAATGGTGGCTTCGATCGAGAGTTCATAAGAGTATCTTTGATTACCTTGGTATAGGAAATATGAAACTGCCATTCCTTGGCAATACGCATAAACACTGGGGTAAAGCATACACGATAGGTCTAGACGACTATCACTTTCCCCACAAATACTGAGATCACTTTTTCCCCGGCGACAGGCCGACATGGAAAAACACAGTCCCTATCAGGACGAAGCCAAATCACACCCTACTCTAGCGACACATCCGCCGAATAGCCTTTGACCTCTCTAGAGACAACAGAACATATAGTTCGACTTAGATATGTAAAGATATACAGATATAAGACAGACTCGTCCTACTCAGACAAACAATACACATAAATTCAGGCCATAGATATTCTGAAGCAAGAACAATCTATTATTACCCAAACAACGAATAAATCGCAGTAAAATGGATTTATCCGCGGAGTTTGATCGAAAGACGGCACAACTTTCAAGGGAAGTAACTCAATAATGACTTTCCCTTAAGCACTAAAAAATTACCTATGTATAATATTGTAAGATATCAAAGACTGCACGTAACAAATATATATATATATAGTGTGTCGCTGGATGGCTTCGATCCATCAACCTTTTATTTCTTTACAACTACAGGTTGCATAACGCAGAACTCGATAACCTTTCCTCCACATAACCATTTGAAATAATTGGTAGAAAGTCTATATAACCTTCAAATTCCCTACCTATCATCTTTAGTTTTCTTTAACCTTTTTAAAATCATACGGTTATTTACCTAACATCCCAAAGTTCAGTATTGTTTTTGTGCAGACTGTGTTACAATGAAATAAAAGCAAATCTAAAAACAAATACAGTAGTTATGTGTTAAAAAGCAAACCTCTTCAATAATTTCATACATTATATGTTAGATGTTGTGTTGATGCTACAAGAGATACAGCCTCTAAGGCCAAACATTGATTATCTCACGGTCAGTATTCGAGTAGAAAGCAAACTTGCTAGGCAGATTTGATTTTCAAAATTTGTGTTTCTTTAAATGTAGTTTACTATAAAAACTCGAAATGCAAAGTAATTCACGTTGCTCTGACGTGAATTCCAGGGCTAGATATTTAACCACGACCATGAAGCACATGCACATGTTACATCCTGGAAACAGGCAACCTCGGAGTTCTCGAGTTCACTAGACAATGCTCAGGGACGGAGTAGCCGAACCAGAGTGGCCTAGCATCACTATTCCCCCTATGTTGAAACATGACGAGAACTAAGCATTGCATACGAAGCTTGATCTAATCCCTTCAGCCTCATGACTTAATTCCGGCTTACTGCCTGCAAGAGGATGGCACAGTGAGCAACAAGATCAGCAACTCTAGTTCAACAACAACATACAAAAATAACAACATACAATCCTTTTTTGAACATTCTGAATTAATATACATATGTAAACATTATTTCCTCATTTTTATTACACTTCAAAGTAAATCTAAACTTAAAAATTCTGCTTTGAGTGCATACATTTTTGTTTAATTTAAAAGACTTGCTAGAAGTTAACTTACCGTCTCTGTTTGTCCACAAAACTGTAGTAGCAGAAAGTTAGTTGCTTATCCTTTACAGGACGTGGCAATCAACTCCAGCTTTTATTGGATGTTTGTGATTTTTCTAGTAAATTTTTTTCATTCAGTAGTTTGCCATTGCTTTCTGAACAGTACGGCACTTATACCATTGTTAAAAATCCACACAAAGCGATCTGCTACTAAACCGCCTGCAGCAGGTTTCGAACCTGGTATATCTGGATTATGAAACTGCGTTCATATCCGTTAGGCCACAGACGCAGAGGGAAGTTTAAACGGTGGTGGATTAGAAGGAGGTGAGACATACACACATCATGAAGTGGATAGGAGCAACACTACGGAGCGCATTTCAAACAGTATAGGTATTTAAACAAGAAAATAATGAATTTATTCACAAGGAAAGAGCTATAGTTTCAAACTGTGCGGCTAAATGGAGGTACGATATTTTCATATCGCCTTAATGATTTAGTTAGTTTGTTTTTAGTTTTCTGACTCATTAAAAATAATACCAAAATGTGGTTTGTGTGAATATTTGTGTAAACAGGACTAACATTTGGAGAACAACAAAAGACTTCATAAATCTCGCTAAAATCGGCTGTTTTGGGTGTGATGCGTGTCCTTATTCTTTCGGCGTCTTTTACCTTTTTCATCATCGTTTTCATTGTATTTCTCCCCCGTCTTTGCTCACTTTATTTTTTTTTTTTTTTTTTACATCGTTCCTAATCGCGGCTTGTACATAACCGAAACTTTAATATTTCATCACACCCTGCACTTAAGTGTAACTTTGATATTTCACAACCTTTTACTTTGATGAGGCGTTATCTTTTAGAACGCACCTGAGTTCGTTAGACAGCTATTGTCTAGCGCAGGCAATCGCCACATGGTTCGTTAAACACCTGTCCAGAGCGGGCCATCGCAGCCTGGGCGATACGAGAATTCGTGTGATAACTTAAATCCCCTGTTGTAACGCCCCCATATAAAGACATCTGGGCACAATAGCATGTCCACCAGAACGATTGATAACAAAGGACTTTTGGTATTAAGCCATCTGGTTCACAAAACATCGTCTACTCTTGACGGCGGCTAAGAAGCGTAGGTTTTGTTGCGTGCAGAGACGATAAAGGGAGTCACTACACAACAATGAGGCAATAGATGGAGCGCTTCGGCATGTCTGGACATGGGGAAATAAGTCGGGCCGCAAATAAAAGTACTTTATGACAAGGAGTACATAATCTCTCTTATCGTGCGGCCAATCACAAGCCACGGTTTTTCTTATCACGGGACATTCAACACGGAACCGAAGAGTGTGTTACGAGAGCCCCCTCACTTTCAGCGACGGATAGGCGCTGAACTCGCAAGCAAGCGTGCAGATGTAGCATGGCAAGATGGAAGGCGAATTAGTGGATCAGAGGGCGGAGCAATAGGAACCATCTAAGAATTATGAAATATTGGCCTTCAGGCAATATAAAGACAGGTTCGATTGACGTCAGGACGTTCTGAAACATTCGCAGTGCCTGAGTGGAAGCCCTGAGCGCTAGCCTGTTCCATTATTTCGTTCCAGTTTGGATTATAATTTAATTCCAGTGGAATTTAATTCTAAATGTGTACTTTAGGATTTTCGCGAAGGGAAACGAGGTTTGTGATTTAGAAAAATTATTAATTTTTCTTTTTTCATTATTAGGGATTGCATTTTGCACTTAACCCCATAGTTAATGCGTGAAAGTCTGTTTTTTTCATTACTTTTATTCGTTATTGATTAACCGAATCAAAGATGTTTCCCTTATGACATATAATGTAAAGAAGTAATCGACAGTTATATACTTCACCTTCATATAGATTATTAGATCATCACTACAGACCTACATAGGCACACACTTTCATGCTCACTATATTTAACACTTTCTTGTGCACCTCATGCAAACCATCAAGTATGAGGACTAAAAACAGTGTGATCAGTTATGAGCGGTATAAAGTCCTTGTTTGAATACAGTCTGTACCGAAAGATTAAGATCGTCAGCAACAATGAGGTCCTGCGTAAAAAGGTGATCCCATAGGAGAAACTGCCGCAGGGGAATGAAGTATTAGAGACTTTACCACACTAGATCCAGCTTTTTAGAGGTAGGATGACCAGGTTCCTTCCTAGCTGCCTAAGCCTTACCTAAATCATGAGCAGAGTATGGTACCCATTAACTGCGGGGTAGGCTGAAGCTTGACGCTTCCAAGTTTCGAACCCGGAACCAAATAACTATGCCGCGAGAGGAGCGCACTCTAACCGTTTAGCCAGTCGGTTACATGGTGTTTTTCTGCAGTTTTTCTTTTTGAAATAAGCAGCATAAATCATCTCATTATACAAAGACAGCAGCACATTATGTCAGACCTGTAGCTGCATCAGTAACTGGTTTTGGACCATTCATCGTGAATATTGTGCTAGCTTGAAGATTACAATATTACAGATAGCGAATACTGTACCAGGTTGAAGATTGCAACTTTACAGATCGTGCATATTGTACCAGCTTGAAGATTACAACTTTACAGATAGTGAATATTGTACCAGCTTGAAGATTACAACTTTAAAGATCGTGAATAATGTACCGGTTTAAGATTACAACATTACAGATCGTGAATATTGTACCAGCTTGAAGATTACAACATTACAGATAACAAATATGTTACGATCTTGAATATTACTTTATACATTGTTAATACTGTACCAGCTTAAAGATTACAACATTAAAGATCGTGAATATTGTACCAGCTTGAAGATTACGACAGTACAGATCGTTCATATTGTACCCGCTTAAAGATTACAATATTACAGATCGTGAATACTGTACCAGCTTGAAGATTACACCAGTACAGATCGTAAATATTGTACCAGCATAAAGATTATAACATTACAGATCGTGAATACTGTACCAGCATGAACGTTACACCAGTGCAGATCATAAATATTAAAAGGTTATTAAGTCCTCAAAGAAGCCTAGACAGTGACAAATGATGATGCTGCCCCATATTTTTACGGTTGTGAGCACTTTTCATGGAATGGAACAAAGAAGCTCCTGTCCCGCTTGTGTCTTTATTGTCGACAGTGGCGATAAGATTTGATTAATTGGCGTAGATAACCGGGTCTGTGACACTGTCTCCCCTCCATCCCCCACGATTCGAAATTCGGAGCCCTGTCCCTGCGTAATAAATTATTACTGAAGTTATCCTGGGGTCCTCTAATCGAAGCACCTGCCGGACAACTTTTGCGCCTGTGGTTGGATTGGTTTGTTGGAATGGCGGGCAAAATGTGAAATTAGTTTTTTTTAACTATTTTATTACTTATTTACTAAAATGAAAGGTGGTTTATATTTGAATTCGCCTTCTTTTAACATATGAACCTGGTGTCTAGGGTGAACAGAGCGTGCCTCGCCAAAATAAGACATACTTTGTCTTAAAAAAAACAAACGTCATCATTTCAGTTTTAGCAATCATTCCTTCTCGTTCCCTTGCACACTCACGCATACACACCAAAAAAAAAGGGTGGGGGTGGGGGGTGGGGGGGGGGGGGGGGGGTGAGGATAAAAAAAGGGCGCACGCACTGCACTGATAAACAGTAGTTCCAAATTTTGTGTTTACAGTCCGCACTGAAATGATCAAACAGCAGGGTGTAAACCAGTTCTGATCTGTGTTTTTAATTTCATTCTCTGTAAATAATCGCAGGATAATTCTTTTATATATGAAACCATGCTTTTGAATTGTTGTATTTAATATTCAATATTGTGTTAACGCAGTTAGATTCTCTGCATTAATATTTCTTTCTTATTAGTATTTATGTTTGTTAATTTATCATAAATATTGTTATATGTGCTTTGTCCTTTGCCACGTTCTCGTGACCTTTCAATATTTCTCTTCTTTCTTACCTGTTTTGAACTGTGGATGATGAAAGGAAACCCCGTAACGTCACGCGAGTTTCTAGTGCAGCGTTTCTCAAACTTGTTGGTCTCAGGACCCCTTTACACTCTTAAAAATTATTGAGGACCCCTAGGAGCTCCTGTTTATGTGCGTTATGTCGTGAGACAATGAGACTGAAAAGGGCAGATAACTTCCTAGATTATTATGAAAATAGTTTTGACCTCGCGGATCCCCAGAAAGGGTCTCGAGGACCGCAGTTCTAGTGTATTATTTATTTGTAAAACTTACTTCAATACCATTTATTATTATTATTATTATTATTATTATTATTATTACATTTGAATTTCAATTCAGAGGTCGCCAACCCTTAATTCTAATAACACACTTTTAACAAACTTGCACATTTTTACGACACATCAATTACGTTTCCATTGTTGGTGCTGTGCAAAGGCCTTTATATATATATATATATATATATATATATATATATATATATATATATATATATATATATATATATATATATATATATATATATATATATATATATATATATATATATATATAATATATATATATATATATATATATATATATATAATCACCTTTATAGATCTCACAAAAGCATTTGACCTGGTTAGCAGGGATGAACTCTTCAAATTCCAACTACCCCACCAAATTGCTGGAAATGATAGTCATCCCATGTGTGATGGTATTGCCTCCCCTGCTTTGCAGTAGTGGTCCAACAGTGGTCAAAACTCAGGAGTATCTAAATGGGCTTCATAGGTATCTACCTTCGCACAAGATTACTCTTGGCAGAGATATAGATAGAAGGGTAATGACACTTCTATTACAAAGGGAGTCTTCACAAGATATTCAGAAAAGCGAAAACAATGCTGCTTTGGCTGATCACGTTAATTCTAGAATCTGCCGACATCTTTTGTGAAGGAATTAAGCACTTATTAATTTCAGCTCGTTCAAGCCCCCACCCCTGATTTACTCAGTGGAATTCTTATTATTCTGGTATAGCTCTGTTTAGAGTGTGTGTAGTAATTTGACTGAGACAAACATGCAGTAACTTTAAAATGATTAAATCGAAGTTAAATTTGTAACATTACAAATAACAAAATTTAATAATCACTTAAGTTTTAATAGTTTGAAAATAATTTGAATAGTTTAGAAGAAAAGTTTCATTATTGATTTATAGTAGAAATGATGGAAAAAAACTCACTTTGGCAGCATATATTTTTCACTTAGCTGCCAATAGTAGTTTCTGCTCCCATTGATGGGTTCTGTGTACACTGCTCTCGCTCGTCGCTGGTCAAGGTTAAAGGCGCCGCACGTTCCTAGAACGTCAAGGAGTAACGACCAAGCTGGTCCTGCGTCTGTCTATAAGACCCTCTTATGATGACGTCTCGCACAACGTTAGTCCACTTCTACCTTCACTTGGTACCAGAGATAGTACTTTCTGCTGGTACCACCAATAAGCCAATCCTGGCTTACATACGTTTTGCCCAGATGAATAAAAGAGACTTGAATCGGCCTCTTACACGCGTCTAGGGTGTCGTTAATTTAATAAGTTCCCTCTCTGACTTCATGTGTGGTCCTTCAGTTTCCCAAGTCCCGGTTTCCTTATTTAATATGAAAGATTTCCTGGGCAATGAAAGTCCGTCCTAAATTCTCCAATAAAAGGTGTCCGGCATGTTAAGAAGGTTTACCGGGCCCCGAAAGGGGAGCAAAGAATAGTAACACTGTTCCCTGCCATGCATGTCGTAGAAAGCGACTAAGGAGGGTTGGGCATGGTGCTGGTTACCCCATCCTGTAAAAAATTTAAACCACAAAAAACTTCAACAAATATGGACAAGTCAAATAAGGAAAATAAAACACAGCCATCCAAGACAGGAGGAGGTCCTCTCGCAGGGAGGCGTATGATGCAACACAAAGAAAGCCGAAAGGAGTCTGTGTTGCTGACTAACCTTCTTTCTTCTAGGAGAACTTCCAGATTTGGCACCTGGAATGTTCGGACATTAAACAAACAAGGGAAAGTGGCACAAGTAGCAGCAGAAATGAGGGAATATACAATCGAGGTTCTGGGAATGTGTGAAACAAAGTGGAAGGGGGTAGACAGGAAGAAACTCATCACAGGTGAATTGGTGCTGTCCTCAGGACATGAAGACGAAAGTTCACACCACAGTGAAGGGGTAGCTCTTATGTTATCTAAAGAAGCACAGAAAGCACTCATTGAATGGGAAGCTGTTGGACCCAGAATAATAACAGCTACTTTTAAAACAGGTAAAAAGAAAACATGTAAATGCCATCCAATGTTATGCACCAACTAATGACAAAGAAGAGTCTGTGAAAGAAGCATTTTATACTAGACTACAGGAAATTATGGATAAAGTAAAAAGAAGAGACATCACAATTTTGATGGGTTACATGAATGCAAAGATAGGTACAGTCAACACCGGATTTGAAGAAGTCATGGGAAAACATGGGCTAGGAATAATGAATGAAAATGGGGAACTATTCTCAAACTTCTGTGCTTCAAATCAACTGGCTATAGGAGGAAGCATGTTTTCACATAAGAGAATACACAAGGCAACATGGATATCACCAGACCATAGAACAGAAAATCAGATTGATCATATATGCATAAACAAGAAGTTTAGATCATCATTGCAGGATGTAAAGGTATATAGAGGAGCAGATGTGGCATCAGATCACCACCTTCTGATAGCCAAAGTAAAAATGAAACTCAAGAGATATGCAACAATGCAAAATTATAGACAATAATTTAATGTAGGACATCTAAGAAAGCAAGAAACAAGAGACAAATTTGCGGTCACAGTATCTAACAAATTCCAAGTGCTCCAACAGCTGGAAGATGTAGAGAATACAGAAGACTATTGGCAGCAGGTCAAAACTGTATGGAATGAGACATGTGAAGAAATACTGGGGAAAAGGGAACGACAACAAAAAGCATGGATAACAACAGAAACCATCAATAAGATAAAAGACAGAAAAAACAAGAAAGCAGATTTAAACACAAGCAAAACCAGAAGTTCCAAAGCCAAGGCTCAAGAAGTGTACACAGAAGCAAACAAAGAAGTAAAAAGAAGTATCAAAAGAGACAAGAGGAAGTATATTGAGGAGTTGGCAAGAGAGGCAGAAGATGCTACAGCCAAAAGAAATATGAGAGAACTTGTATAGCAGCACAAAGAAGCTAACAGGGAAATACAAACAAACAAGTTGCCTCATAAAAGACAAGAATGGAAAACTGCTCAGCAATATACAAGAGCAAATGAAGAGGTGGGCAGAATATTTTGAGGACCTTCTCAACAGACCAGCTCCACAAAACCCCCCGGACATCCAGCCAGCAGAAGAAGAGCTACAAATTAACGGTGAAAGACCAACGAAGGAAGAAATAAAGAAAGCCATAAAGCTTCTAAGAGATGGAAAAACGTCTGGACCTGATGGCATTCCAGCAGAGGCCATCAAAGCAGATATCGACATGGCTACAGAGATGTTATATAAATTACTTGGTAAAGTCTGGGAAAAGGAAGATATACCAGCAGAATGGAAGGAAGGATATCTGGTTAAGTTGCCTAAGAAGGGAAATTTACAAGAGTGCACAAATTATAGAGGAATAATGTTACTATCAGTGCCAGGAAAAGTATTAAACAAGATTATCCTTGAGAGATTAAAAGAGTCCATAGACAAGAAACTGAGAGATGAACAAGCAGGTTTTCGACAAAACAGATCATGTAAAGACCAGATAGCTACTTTGAGAATAATAGTTGAACAAAGTCTGGAATGGAATTCACCACTATACATCGGATTTGTGGACTACGAAAAGGCATTTGACAGTGTAGACAGAGAATCACTTTGGAAATTGTTGAGGCATTATGGAGTTCCCCTGAAGATCATTAATTTAATAAAGAAAACATATGAAGACATGACATGCAGAGTTCTTCACGAAGGACAGCTTACAGAACCGTTTGGGATAAGAACAGGAGTGCGACAGGGATGCCTCTTGTCTCCATTTCTTTTCTTACTAGCAATAGACTGGGTTATGAGATCATCGACAACACACAACAGAAATGGAATCCAGTGGACTCTGACTAAGCAGTTGGATGATCTGGATTTTGCTGATGACTTGGCTCTTCTGTCCCATAACCGTAATCAGATGCAGGACACATTGAAAACACTCGATGAGAGGTCACAGCAATTGGGTCTGAAAATACACAGGGAAAAGACAAAAATAATGAGAATAAATGCAGGTAATGATAACAGGGTTGAACTGGAAGAAACACCAATACAAGATGTAGAATCGTACACATATCTTGGCAGTAATATAGACAAAGTTGGAGCGACAGACAGCGATATCGAAATAAGAATACAAAAGGCAAGAGGAGCTTTCATTGCATTGGGAAATATATGGAGATCAAGAGAAATCGGATCCAACACGAAAATAAGAATCTTCAACTCAAATGTCAAGTCAGTCCTATTGTATAGCTCTGAGACATGGAGAACAACAAAGACAACAACCAAAAAGCTACAGACTTTCATAAATGGGTGCTTGCGTAGAATAGAGGGATTGAAATGGTATGACAAGGTTACCAACGTGGAACTGAGAACAAGAACTAGACAAGTGCCAGTGGAACAAGAGATGAGAAGAAGACGATGGCGATGGATTGGACACAGACTGAAGAGACCTGTTGATAGCATTACAAGGCAGTCCTTGTTCTGGAACCCCCAGGGCAAGAGAGGCAGAGGTAGACCAAGAAGCACATGGAGAAGAGAGCTGGAAACAGAGGTGAAAATGATGAGGAGAACGTGGAAAGAACTTGAGATGATGGCACGTGACAGGAGAACTTGGCGTGTGTTTGTTGAAGGCCTATGCTCCTTTGGGAGTGGAGGGTTATGAATGAATGTAAAGAAGGAATTCTTAATTCTAGGCTTCGCTCTAGCAAGGTCTGGTATCTTGGCAAGCGATCTTCACAGTGGAATAACACTGACACGTGTCAGGTTATATTCCCGGTCTCCCACGCATTTGTTTGTTATGGAGTTAAAAATAAGGCTGCAATCATTTTCAAACAGGCGGGTGAGGGTGTGGTACTTTCAAAATATTCCACGTGAAATAAGGTGCGTACAGCAAAAGGTCACGTATTACCATATATGGCAATAAGACATGCGACGCCTTGTGTACAGACTCGCGAACATGTCGTTAACCTCATATGACAACGTGTGTTTTACTTACTTACTTAGTCGTTCCACTTCTACCGTTAGGTGTAGAGGTTTGGAAGAGAGAGCGCCAGACTATCCTATCGGGTGTCTTCCTCCTGACCTGGTTCCATTCTAGTCCTCGGTCCTTCAAAGATTGTCTAATGTTGTCTTCCCAGCGGACTCTTGAGTCGTCCTGGGGGTCTGGATCCCTGGCTCTTAGTTTCCCATGCTTGTCGTGGTAGCCGATCTTCTCCCCATTCTGCAGACATGGCCAAACCATCTTAGTTGGGACTGTTCTACTTAGGTCTGCAGGGGGTGGGATTTTATGCCTTGACGTATCGTCTGGTTGCGGACCATGTCTCTTCTTGTTACTTCAACCACCTTCCTCAGATACCTCATTTCTGAGGTTTGGATCTGGCTTTTGTGGGTTGTAGTCATTGCTCACGACTCGCATCCATATGTCAAGACTGGGACATAGGTGGAGCGGTATACAGCCATCTTCGTTTTCTTACCAACCTCTCTCTTGCTGAGGAATCCTCGATTTATGGGCTGAAAAAGTTTCTCAGCTGCTGCTTTTCGAGTGGCCAACTCTTCTTTGATGCCTCCCTTTCGGTCTATAATAGCTCCGAGGTATTTAAAGTGTTCGACCTTCTCCAGGACATGTTCTACCAGATTAATCTGATGTCTTCTTTCTTCTCGTTATTTCACCATGGATTTTGTTTTAGATCTGCTTATGACAATACCTCTCTTCTCCAGCTCTTCATTCCAGACTTGCATGTTGGATTGGAGATGTGCCTCTGATTTAGCAATCAGGGCAACATCATCAGCAAATGCCAGCTCTGAAATACAGACCTGTCTCAACTTCCTGTACCCCAGTGAATACTTTCTTGTTCTCTCCTTACATGCCTTGATGACATCGTCCATGAGGAGTATGAAAAGATAAAGTGACAGGATATCGCCTTGTCTTACACCAGTAGTGGTCCTGAACTCTTCTGACTTATTGTTTGCTGTCCTCACATAATTTCTGCAAGACTTGTAGAAGCTCTGTATAGCATGAATCAGAGGTGCTGGAATGTTCTTCCTTGCCAAACAGTCCCAAAGTCTGCTCCAGAGGACCCTGTCAAACGCCTTTTCCAGATCTATGAAACAAAGATGCATCTCACTCTTATACTCAAGGGCCTTTTCACTCAGCTTTGTGAGTGTGAAGATTTGGTATTGAGTACTTCGGTTTGCTCGGAATCCGCACTGGACCTCATCCAATTGTGGCTCAGCTAGGTGTCGGAGTCTCTGTTCTAGGATTCTAGAGTAGATTTTACCAGGGTCACTGAGTAGGGATATGCCTCTATGGTTTCCACATTGTCGATTGTCACCCTTTTTGAAAATCGGTGTTATGATGGCAATCTCCCAATCCTTTGGTATGGCCTTGTTGCACCACGCTGCCTGTAGGACCCTTAAGAGTAATAGGTCGCCTGATGCTCCCATGTACTTAACCATTTCTGGTGTTATACCATCATGCCCTACTGCTTTGCCCATCTTGATTTTTCCAGTGCTGCCTTCAGTTCTTCCATCTTTATGTCATCTTCACCACCATTGCTTTTCTCTTCTGTGCTAGTGGTTATCATTTCTGATGCTTGACCTTGCTCACCATCAAGGAGTTCTGAGAAATATTCTTTCCATCTTTCCATTACTTCCTTCGGGGCAGTAAGCTATTTGCCTTGCTTGTCCTTTATAATTTTGAGAGGGCATTGTTTTTCCTTCCTCATGTTTTTTAGGGCCTTATAGAACAATTTCTGGTTTTCTTGCTCATCTTTTTCTAGCTTTTCTCCAAATTCTTCCCAGGACTTCTGTTTTGCTGCTAGCACCTTGTTCTTTGCTTCTGTTCTGAGTGTCACATATTCTCTATTTGTCCAGCAGGACAAATAGAGACAACGTTTGTCAAAAGTAACAATTCATTACTTTATCAGAAAGTAATCTCTTATCTGTGTCTGTCCATCAGTTTTCTCTCCGTATTCCAAGCTTTGGAAATGCACGCACCCGTCTTATCGGCGATTAAGCAGATAGCGCTGGGTGATGTACGTGCTAATCCGTAGCGGCCAAGCTTGGTACAAGGGAATTTTACCAACCTGCCTCTCGTAATATTATCTCTACCTGTTCTTGCAAATATGAGATGTTTATCATCCACAAGGAGTGTCAGATAACAGACAAGACACAATATACTGAAAGTAGTGAAAGAATACTTGAAAATATAAACTATCTGCTACATAGTATAGAAAGGAAGAAAGAAAGTGCGACAATTGAAAGCACGCAATAAAATCAGTACCACAAATGCACCTATTACTGCCGGAGTGAAACAGAGATCGAGGGGTCACTCCATTCTGTCACACCATGAATACATGAAGGGAACAGTCCAATGTGATGGAAGCACATCATAGCTCTTTGACATACGCAGTGGCGTTAAACAAGGCTGCGTCCCGGCTCCAACCCTCAGGAATGTGCCTACAGAAGGTCAGATGGCCGATTGTTTAACCTCGCAAGGCTGAAGGCAAAAACACAGAGTAGAAGGATCACTATAAGAGACTTGTTATTCGCTGATGTCGCTGCAATCGTCACTCAAAGTCAACAGGAGCTTCAGAGCTTGATGAATCGTCGCTTCACCCAAGCATGCAATTACTTTGCTCTCACAATAAGTCCAAAGAGAACAAATGTGCTGAGTCAGGATGTGGACGTTGCACAAGTTATCACTATCGATAACTATGAATTGGCAGCCGTTCACCACTTAACATACCTGGGGTCTACCATTGTAGCAAAGTTTGATTTGCTGGGGAGGTTATGATGGTATCCTAAAAGAATGAAATCCGTGTCTGTATTAACCGTGTGAGGTCAAGCAAATGTAGGCACCTGACTCTATAAATGATGATGATGAATTATGTGCAGGGAACCTAACGCTACCTCCCTAGATCTCACACGGTCACTATTTTGGCTCTAGTGTCTGGTGTATGATGTACCTAGTGTCTAGGGGAGAAATGAAATGATGGTACACAACACAAAAACACTTTAATTTTCTATGAGGAAGTGAATAAAACCAGGGGTTAAGTTTTTCTTTAAAATGAATATGTTTTCTGTACAATTTAATCTGCCTGTCCAGCCATATCTTTTGGACAGGTCTTTGAAAATGAGGACAAGATAGTTTACAGAAAAGATCAACTAAAATATCTAGACTCTTTGTCCACTAACTATAAAGTCAATATATATCTTTCCTGTTGGAATGTTCACAGCTTACACTTTATTCATCTAAGAGGGAGAGTCACTGTGTATGAGGGACTGTAGTTTCATCATACCCCATAAACTTCCTGAGTATGATTTTGAAATACCAGTGTTTATTAAAACGAAAGTGTCAGATATACCCAGATGCTTAACACATCACCTGGGGTTCCTTGTGGAATGATAATACAGTATGAAGTTGCAGAAAATCTCGATCTCTCAAAATGCCCAAGCTCCTCCCGTTATCTTTTGACAGCATAAACGAATGGTCGGAGACTTGATGGCTTTATTCTCTCTCAGCAGGTTTTCTGTTACCAGCTGGCAACAGGAAATAAAACCTCTGCAACAAAAGGACACCCTGGCCTTTTATATCTGATCACTTATTATATTTATTATTTTCCTACAGTGATATGGGGTCAGCCTCGCGTGCATTACAGGTGCACTCGCCCCTAATTTTACATGACTCCCACCTTGCTGTGACCACACCTCAGGTCCCTATGGCAGATACGCCACTGTACGTTTACATAGTTTTCCTCAATAAAATAATGTGGAGTAACCACATTTCCTTTGGTATGATTTTCTCTTCTTTTCTGTTTTAAATATAAATGCTTCAGGCATGTTGAACAGTGTTCATGGAACACGGAGGCTTACTAATATATTCTAATGCAATAATATGAAAACACAATCATGACAACATACATCAGTTAGATACAGTTCAATGTGAGGACTCAACAATGTCTGCTCCCGGCACGTCCTTCACTTTTCCCAATAGCAGTATCTAACTTTGGCAGTGGGATTAAACATAATAATTCATAAAGCATTCTTACCACAAATTTCAAGAAATATAAACAAATGACGCTGACTTGCAAAGAAGTGGCCTCAGTTTCTTCTGCACTGTCCAGACTGTGAATACTTCTTTATTTAATTTTAAAATTAACACAGCTGATCTCAGCGTATTTGAATGAAAAGTTTTGTTCAACTGGCAATGAATAGTGAAAGCCTTTTGCTAATATTTATTAGCACTGGCCAATCGAAAGCTTGCGACTACCAGAATTCAAATGTAGTTTTTGAAAAACAAAAATAATTCCAAACAAACTCTGCGTCTGGTAGTCGATTGGCCAGTCTGCTTTAGTTATGCCAATACAAAAAGATGTTTCGTTTTGGATTACATTTTTCCTACCGCTCCCCTTTCCCTCCTATACTCTTGTTACCCAAGCGAATTTGAATTACCTCAATGCCTCTTTTCTAAGCTGCCGTCCCCACTAACGTTATGAAAAAAAACAAGCAGGAACAACAGTCTGTCTGGTCGCGCGTCCGTAGACATTTAGTATTTTCTCAATAACTTGGCTAATACTGGGACTACCATATTATTTAAAACATATTCTTGCTCAGTGGACTCTAAGCTATACTACCATATGATTTTTATGGTCAGTTTCATTATGGTTTAGATTTTCAATTTTGTCACCGGCAATCGTCAAATAAAAATTTTACACAAGACGGCCATCTTTCCCTCTCTCTCATCTCTCGCTAGCATGTATTTTCAAATAACTACTTGTTTTAGCGGCGTCAGAAATACTACCGCGAGGAGGAAATAAAATTGTCTGCGTGTTTGCCTCTGTTGGCTTTGCCACAGCGTGTATATATGCATGGCATAATGTGTCAAGTGAAGCGGGGTATTGAGCGGCGGGTATTTGAATAGGCATTAAATATTTGTATTGTCTCGTGTTACACTACCAAAAAATGTAAGGATTACTACTTATTACCAGCGTTAAAGTCAAAATATTACGTTAATTCAGACAGTAGTTTGGCGGCACACTTCCGCAAAATCGTTAATTGTAAGTCTTGCCGCAGTCTCTATCAGATCGGGCAAAATGTTAAAAATGTACATCACAAGGAAAGCGAGGAGGTTTAAAAGGCGGGATCGGTTCTAAGCCTGTCCACGGCACAAAATTCAGCGCTATGCTGGTGTGTGAGAGTATCACCGTCAGACACAATAGGGCGGGTTTATTTATTATCATTTTATGACTAAAATCTTACTGAAATGAGCGATTATTCTCGCAGATTTTACTACACACCTCCCATCCTAAAACATGCATTCATTTGCAGGTTATAATCTGCGAGATAACTTAGCTCAATGAAGTCTTACGCGTTTTTCTGATCTTCATCATAAGGATGTCTACTCAAAAAGTCTGCACCTACGTTCTGAGGGCCGGGAATATATTCAATCAGAAATGAGTATGGCTGCAATAATAAAGACCATCTCAATAATCTGGAATTTTCATGCTTGGCCTGTGACAGGAATACGAGTGGTGAATGATCCGTTTGGACCACAAATGTCCTGCCATATAAATAAATCTGGAATTTTTTTATAGCCCATATCAAAGCGAGACACTCCTTTTCACTTGTTGAATAATTTTTTTCCGCCTTGTTCAACTTGCGGCTTGCATAAGCGACTGGGTTCAATTTCCCATCTTGTGAGGAGGACCTTTGCAACAATGTAGCGCCCAGGCCCACATTGCTTGCGTCACTTCTCACGATAAATTCTTGATTCAAGTCAGGCAATTGCAATACTGGCCTGCTTGTGAGTTTTTCTTTTAACTCCTGGTAAGCCAATTCACACTGTGCGGACCAATTTATTGTATCAGGTTGACCTTTGCGAGTTAAATCCGTCAGAGGAGCACATATAGAGTTAAAATGTTTAATGTACTTTTGGTAGAAACCACACAACGACACGAAAGATCGCACATCTTTCTTTGTTTGTGGCCTAGGTGCTCTTTTCAATTTTTCCAGATTCTTGGGATCAGGGGTCATGCTACCCTGATGTACAGTATGTCCCAAGAATTCCAACTCTTTACAACCAATACAACATTTTGTTGGCCTAGCGGTTAAGTTAGCCTCTCTGAGTCTATCAAACAGCATATTCAAAGAGGTAACGTGTTCCTCAAATGTTTCCGTAGCAATGAGGATATCGTCCATAAAATTCGAAATACATGGATTTTTCAGGGGATCCAGCAATTTTCGCATCATCCTTGAAAACACACTCGGGGCATTTTTCAACCCAAACGGTAACATGTTGAACTCATAATGACCTTCCGAGGTGCTAAAGGCTAAATAAGGTCGAACCTCAGGCTTTACTGGAATTTGGTAATAGCCTTTGCTAAGATCCACCTTAGAAAAATATTTTGCCTTGTTCAGCCTGGCAAATAGTTGAGTAGTATCAGGTAATGGATCCACCTGACCTTCTGTGACAGCATTCAGTTTCCTGTAATCTATGCACAGTCTATGTTCTCCCGATGGTTTCCGCAACAAAACCACACAGGAACTATAAGGAGACTCACTGTGAGAAATAATCCCTTCTTGTAACAAATAATCTATCTCCTCTTTCAAAGCTTTTTCCTTAGCGAAAGGAATAGAATAGGGCCTCATACAGATAGGTGCTGGGTCTAGTAGTTTCATATCATATTCCAACAAATGTGTGTGCCCCGGTTTATCCGTTAACACATCTGTATGTTTCTCAAGGACCTGTTGAACCTTCTCCTTCTGTCCTTTTGTCAGGTGATTACTGATCTTCACCTGTGCAAACGTTTCACTGGTTTTCAGTGGATATTCAAATGAGGAGAGAGGGTCATTTTTCATTTCGGTTGCAATAGACAAGGCCAATAGGTGTGTTCCTTCCTGGATTTGTCTGTCCAGATATTTCTTCAAAAGGTTCACATGATAGACTTTTTCCTTTCCCTTTTTGTCTATCTTATAATTTGTTCTGGATACCTTTTCCAAAACTGTGTATGGCCCTTGCCATCCGATCTGAAGTTTATTGTTGCTGCCTGGCAATAGAAGAAGTACCTTCTCCCCTACAGCAAGTTCCCTATCCTTAGCTTTCTTATTATAATAAGCAGCATGCTTTTTCCTGGCTTGTCTCAAATTATCATTTGCCAGTTTCCAACCAGTTTTTAAACGAGTGGTCAGTTCGTTCACATATTGATATGATGAGGTAACAGTCTCCTCTGCCTTCTCATCTGTCCAGGTCCTTAACAAAGCTTCTAAAGGACCTTTTATTGGCCTCCCAAATAACAGTGTTGCGGGTGCCATTCCGGTTGAATTATGTGGTACTTCCCGGTACGCAAACAACGCGGCGGGCAAGTAGTGGTCCCACGTATCAGGTTTCTCATGTGCCAGCTTTCTCAGGATAGAAATGAGTCCCATTGAACCTCTCTACCTGGCCGTTCCCTTGGGGGTGATACGGACTACAATGAAAGTGCTTGGCTTGAAACAACCTAAAAACCTCTTCTATTAGTTTCCCCTTGAACTGTGAGCCATTATCAGTTGATGCGGGAATCCTAACCTTGTGAATATCGTAAGCAATGCCTCTGCCACATGTTTCGAATCGATTGATGACAGGGCTACCGTCTCTCCCCACATAGAACAAGTGTCTACCAGAGTAAGGATGTAACTGTTCCTCCTCTTGGTCCGAGTGAGAGGTCCCACAATATCCACTGCAACTCTCTCAAAAGGGGTTCCCACTATGGGCATTTCCCCACGAGTTGCTGGAGCAGTCCAATGCTTTGGAGCTACTCTCTGGCATTCGGGACAGGATTTTACATATCTCTTTATGTCTTCCGTTATCCCTGGCCAGAAATAATGACAAGCTATACGCTGTCCTGTTGCGCTAATCGCCATGTGACCACTGAAGGGGATAGTATGACCTAACTCCATCACCTTTTCTCTATATGAACTGGGAAGGATCAGCTGTCCGTGACCAGCTGAACCAGTGCCGGCCTTCCTATATAACAATTTATTCTTCATATAGAATTCTCCTTTATTAGGAGGAGTATGGCTCTTTGGGAGTTTCTTATAGCACGGCTTCAGTGACCTATCTTCAGCCTGTGCCTTCCTCATCTCCTCTTGATGAGTATTTATAGGTTCATCTTCTTCCTTTCTGGATTGTGATCGGGTCTGGACTGCTGCCAAGACCACAGGTCTCTTGGGATTCCCCAAGTAGACATAACGACACCCCAATATCAGAGGGTAGATGGGTGCGTCTATCACTGCTGCTCTGATTATCCCTTCCACATAGCGAGTTTTCACTGTTATCCTTGCAATGGGAAGTTTCATGAGTGGTAGGTCCTTGGTCGCCCTTGAATCTCCACTGTTTCTGTGGTATACTGATCTGGGTTCACCAAGTGCGAGCTCACGACAGCATCAAAATCTAAACCTGTATCATAGAGGCACCTTATGGTGACATCATTGCATACAACATCCTCACAAACTGGGGGGTGATAAGGTTCCTGCTGTCCAGCAGGTTTGTCCTTTACTTCCTGGTTCCCCCTTCTCATAGCAGCCAATCCAGAAGGTTTACTTTTACAAAATTTAGTGTCATGTCCCTCCTTCTTACAATACTTACAATACCATCTACCTTGATGAAAAGGTTTTCTTTCATCATTCTTTCTGTCATTGAAATGTGAGGTTTTTTTTAAAAAATCATTTCGAGGCCTATCAAAGTTCTGCTTCCCTCTGTTATCAAATTTATTATGGTTTTGAGGAGCCTTATACTGATCTACTGGTTTTTTCTTGATGCCAGCTACCTCTGCCTGGGCTGCCTGATACCTCTCAGCGACATTAATTATCTCACCCAGCCTCTCCGCGCCCTGTTCCATGAGAAACTTTCTCATGTCTGGAGCCATGGACTCTCTCATCTGTTCTATCAGTATCATCTCTTTGAGATCTTGGGTTTTCCCCAAAGAAGCCCATTTCTCCATATACGTTTCTAACCGGGCGGAGAACTGGTGATAGGTCTCACCCGACAGTAGCCTGGCATTCCTAAATTTCTTTCTATAAAACTCCGTTCTTTTCGTATCTTAACAGAAGAGCCTGCTTCAACATGTCATAGTTGTCTTGGTCATCCCTGCTCATTTTGGAAAACACTTCATAAGCTGTTTCCCGAAGACCCTGAGACAACTTTACACCCCATTTTTCTCTTTCTAACCCATAAGTAGTGGCTAATACTTCATATCTGCTTAAATATGACTCAATGTCATCATCCTTTTCTACAAAATAGTCTAAATGGAACCCCATGGCTGAGTTGGAGGCCCCTGACTAGCAGTAGCATCAGAGGTAGAGGGGCTGTGACCATTGTCCGGAGCAAGGCCTTGCAACTCTAACTCCCTTAGTCGCAACTCATGCTCCCTCTGTAATCTTTTATCTTCTGCTTCCCTCTCAGCAGTCAATCTTTTTTCTTCTGCCTCCCTTTGCTGTCGTTTTTCTTCTGCCTCCCTTTCGGCAGTCAATCTCTTTTCTTCTGCCTCCAATTTTCTCTCCTCAAATTGGAGCCTCTTTATCTCAGCCTCTCTATCAGCCTCTAAGGCCTTAGCCTCCTTCTCAGCCTCAATCTGTAACCTTTTAATCTCCCTAGCCTCTTCTACCTGTATTCTCCTCTCTTCAGCTAACCTATGTTCTTCCCTGGCAATAAATTTATCACATTCTGAGGTGACATAGTCAATCAATATTTGTCCCTCCATATTCATTTCCTTGGCAGTCTGCACAGCCGCAGAGCGAAACTTGGCCAGATCTGCCATCCTGATAAATACAAAATGTACTAACTAAGTTTCTAACTAAGTACCAATTTATTTAATTAATTCTGGGTTCTGACACTTTCTTCACTTCCCAAATCTTGGGTAATAATATATGGGGATTCCCTGGGAAAAATAGAATGTTGTTAATGCTAACCCAGACCCCAATGTATGTAGTACTAGGAGAAATTCAAATCCCCGGACAAGCCTACCAATTTATGTAGCAAAGTTTGATTTGCTGGGGAGGTTATGATGGTATCCTAAAAGAATGAAATCCGTGTCTGTGTGAGGTCAAGCAAATGTAGGCCCCTGACTCTATAAATGATGATGATGAATTATGTGCAGGGAACCTAACGCTACCTCCCTAGATCTCACACGGTCACTATTTTGGCTCTAGTGTCTGGTGTATGATGTACCTAGTGTCTAGGGGAGAAATGAAATGATGGTACACAACACAAAAACACTTTAATTTTCTATGAGGAAGTGAATAAAACCAGTGGTTAAGTTTTTCTTTAAAATGAATATTTTTTCTGTACAATTTAATCTGCCTGTCCAGCCATATCTTTTGGACAGGTCTTTGAAAATGAGGACAAGATAGTTTACAGAAAAGATCAACTAAAATATCTGGACTCTTTGTCCACTAACTATAAAGTCAATATATATCTTTCCTGTTGGAATGTTCACAGCTTACACTTTATTCATCTAAGAGGGAGAGTCACTGTGTATGAGGGGCTGTAGTTTCATCATACCCCATAAACTTCCTGAGTATGATTTTGAAATACCAGTGTTTATTAAAACGAAAGTGTCAGATATACCCAGATGCTTAACACATCACCTGGGGTTCCTTGTGGAATGATAATACAGTATGAAGTTGCAGAAAATCTCGATCTCTCAAAATGCCTAAGCTCCTCCCGTTATCTTTTGACAGCATAAGCAAATGGTCGGAGACTTGATGGCTTTATTCTCTCTCAGCAGGTTTCCTGTTACCAGCTGGCAACAGGAAATAAAACCTCTGCAACAAAAGGACACCCTGGCCTTTTATATCTGATCACTTATTATATTTATTATTTTCCTACAGTGATATGGGGTCAGCCTCGCGTGCATTATAGGTGCACTCGCCCCTAATTTTACATGACTCCCACCTTGTTGTGACCACACCTCAGGTCCCTATGGCAGATACGCCACTGTACGTTTACATAGTTTTCCTCAATAAAATAATGTGGAGTAACCACATTTCCTTTGGTATGATTTTCTCTTCTTTTCTTTTTTAAATATAAATGCTTCAGGCATGTTGAACAGTGTTCATGGAACACGGAGGCTTACTAATATATTCTAATACAATAATATGAAAACACAATCATGAGAACATACATCAGTTAGATACAGTTCAATGTGAGGACTCAACAATGTCTGCTCTCGGCACGTCCTTCACTTTTCCCAATAGCAGTATCTAACTTTGGCAGTGGGATTAAACAAAATAATTCATAAAGCATTCTTACCACAAATATCAAGAAATATAAACAAATGACGCTGACTTGCAAAGAAGTGGCCTCAGTTTCTTCTGCACTGTCCAGACTGTGAATACTTCTTTATTTAATTTTAAAATTAACACAGCTGATCTTAGCGTATTTGAATGAAAAGTTTTGTTCAACTGGCAATGAATAGTGAAAGCCTTTTGCTAATATTTATTAGCACTGGCCAATCGAAAGCTTGCGACTACCAGAATTCAAATGTAGTTTTTGAAAAACAAAAATAATTTCAAACAAACTCTGCGTCTGGTAGTCGATTGGCCAGTCTGCTTTAGTTATGCCAATACAAAAAGATGTTTCGTTTTGGATTACATTTTTCCTACCGCCCCCCTTTCCCTCCTATACTCTTGTTACCCAAGCGAATTTGAATTACCTCAATGCCTCTTTTATAAGCTGCCGTCCCCACTAACGTTATGAAAAAAAAACAAGCAGGAACAACAGTCTGTCTGGTCGCGCGTCCATAGACATTTAGTATTTTCTCAATAACTTGGCTAATACGGGGACTACCATATTATTTAAAACATATTCTTGCTCAGTGGACTCTAAGCTATACTACCATATGATTT
This sequence comes from Oreohelix idahoensis, assembly GCA_024509875.1. NCBI lineage: Eukaryota > Metazoa > Mollusca > Gastropoda > Stylommatophora > Oreohelicidae > Oreohelix > Oreohelix idahoensis. The sequence goes on along the minus strand of JAMPIV010018354.1, from coordinate 350,812 downwards.
TTATGGTCAGTTTCATTATGGTTTAGATTTTCAATTTTGTCACCGGCAATCGTCAAATAAAAATTTTACACAAGACGGCCATCTTTCCCTCTCTCTCATCTCTCGCTAGCATGTATTTTCAAATAACTACTTGTTTTAGTGACGTCAGAAATACTACCACGAGGAGAAAATAAAATTGTCTGCGTGTTTGCCTCTGTTGGCTTTGCCACAGCGTTTATATATGCATGGCATAATGTGTCAAGCGAAGCGGGGTTTTGAGCGGCGGGTATTTGAATAGGCGTTAAATATTTGTATTGTCTCGTGTTACACTACCAAAAAATGTAAGGATTACTACTTATTACCAGCGTTAAAGTCAAAATATTACGTTAATTCAGACAGTAGTTTGGCGGCACACTTCCGCAAAATCGTTAATTGTAAGTCTTGCCGCAGTCTCTATCAGATCGGGCAAAATGTTAAAAATGTACGTCACAAGGAAAGCGAGGAGGTTTAAACGGCGGGATCGGTTCTAAGCCTGTCCACGGCACAAAATTCAGCGCTATGCTGGCGTGTGAGAGTATCACCGTCAGACACAATAGGGCGGTTTTATTTATTATCATTTTTTGACAAAAATCTTACTGAAATGAGCGATTATTCTCGCAGATTTTACTACAACATCAACGACAAACTCTTACTGGACACAGAAATTGACAACCGCATTTGGCAAAACTGCAGCCACCTTTGCCCGCATCACAACGCTTGTTTGGGGAAACTTCAAACTCACAACGAATACCACCTGCATCACCAGCACACTTCTACATGCAGCGAGACATGGACAGCTATGCTAAGCAAGAAAAAAGGCTCAACACCTTCCATCTACGGCGTCTACGCCACATCCTCGGTATTTTGTGGAAGGACAAAGTGACAGATGTTGAGGTGTTGTCACGTGCTGACCTTCAAAGCATGTATACACTGCTTAGACAGCGCAGACTACGCTGGTTTGGCCATGGCCGCCGTATGGAAGATGGTCGCATCCTGAAAGATATCTTGTACGGACAACTGGGAGATGGCACAAGAACATTTCCGCGACCACAGCTGTGGTTCAAAGATGTGTGAAAGAGAGACATTAGGACACTGGACATAAATCCAAAACCTGGGAGGATGAAGCTGCCGATCGCACCAAGTGGCGATGCTCTCTACGACGCCACCTCAGATTGGGTGAAAAGAAGCTCACTGAACAAGCAGAAGAGAGGAAAAAACGTCGAAAGGAGCACCAGGAAATTAAGCAGCTGAGGGCTGTCACCTCAGGGGCGCATTCCCAGTCAGTTTTGACTGAAGGGGTTATTATGTTGATACTGTGTTTCGTAAACAAGATAATCAAAATTTTGGAATATGTCTAGTGGTTTCTCACGACACACATGCGTTCGTGACACGTCTGCTGGATACTTATTTCAGATAACATTTATGTTAAAGGCCGTGAAACAGTTTCAGCATAGAACTGACACTCATGAGCGCATATGACAGTCATGAAACCTCCCTGTCTGACCTCCAGGAGCTCATAAGACAGGTATACCAATGTCAGATACAGGAGCGCAAAAGAAAAAAAAAACACATACACACATAAACTCCTCCAATCTGACAACCAGAGGCACTGTTGCGACGTGTTTCTGGTGTAGACAGGATCAGTAGACACTTATGTTAATATATATGTATGTTCTCTATAACAGGCCACACAGGCCATCACTTATGTTACTGTGTAGATTCTTCCGTGAGTAAGGGTGGCACGGTTAGACAAAGTTAATACCTTTGCTGATAAATACTATCAGCCTTGGTCGGGCTTACAGGTGGCCGACAGGTGTGTAAATATGTATAAATATACGTGAATGTCATGGGTACTTTAAGTTTGTTTAAGTTGCAATCATCCACACCACAGTAACGATAGTTAGCAATAGACCAACGGGTAAGACCAATGGTTTCCAACTCACAATATACAGTTTATTGTCACAGTAACGTAGACATCAGGAACAGTACACTGTCACAAGTTATAATGGCATACAAAATCCATGGCAAATAGATTGCAGAAAACATCGTAAATCACAACATCTTAAATATCCAGAGCGTGGTTGCGTACACCGCAACTTACAATACAGTTCAAATAAGCCCACGTAATCCATGGCATTAGAATGATAAATCGTGTAAGTACAAATATCCATCAAGAAAGGAATTGCATACATCATAATACTAGGTACATCAATGAGCCAACGTAATCCATGGCATTAGAATAATAAATCTCCTGGGAGAAAGAACATTCCCTTCAATTATAATCTATCTTCACTTCAATAATATATTCTCTTCAAAATATTCTCTGGTCACACTAACGAGACTAAACAACTGTCTCGAAGCTCTGCCAGGTACATACTAATCCCGAGATCACAGTCTCTCAGTACAACTCAGTAAAAATTACTCATGCGCGAACTAATCGCTTGAGAACTGAGCTCAGTTCATCCGTATCTCCCCCAAACTACCACTAAGAACATTCGAACACTTTCTTTAATGTTTTTTTTTAAAAGACTAACACCTACTCAGTTGAGCAATGTTCGAGAAAAAACATAGCGTACAAAAAGTACCCAAACAAAATCAACTCATTACTTTACACGTGCTTACTAGAAAAAACAGCCTAGTACATAAAAATCTTTAACACTTAACTCTGACTCAAAATATGACTTAACAGATTACACCGACCCCCGGGAAAAAAAATGATATCATCATTTTTTTTTTAAATTACATCAAACAAAAATGTGAGGTCGATGAAATTCTAATATCTACAACAAAGAATTACACTATGTTAAGTCATATAGGTAAACCAACGATAGAGCGATGAAAGTATGTGTAGAGTATGAAGATGAAGTATGCAAAGAGAATCAAATTCAAACAAAGATGAAGTATGCAAGCATAGACAAAATATGAACCAATAAGTGGAAAGTGAAAAGAAGAGATGAAATGAAATGAAGAATGACCAGCAAAGAAAGAAAGCAATGAAATGTGTGTAGTGAAAGAAGGCAATGATACATCATGGTAACAATTGAAATTAAACAATGCATTGTGTAAATAAAAAAAATACAATTATAACAAAACAGTATGGAACAAACAGGCAATGCATATATACTAAAAAACAAAAGAAAGCTACAATTTAAATAGAGCATACTATGCAAGAGAAACAAGTTAATTAACTTATTCAGTACTAATAATGAGTCTATTTAAGAAATCGAAACTAATAACGCGTATAAACAATTACTAATGGCGCACAACTAAGTGCTAGGTAATGCACATAAATAACAATGTCAGAAAAAACACACACTTGGTAAATGTTCACCACCGAAATGAATCGTAATGATACGTGAAGTTTAACTATTTTAGTCAATACTATTGTCACTCATACATAGTTCATCAACACACTGTCATATATGAATACTATTCTAATAACATGTGACATGAAAATCAAATAATACAATATCATAGCTACAGTGGTCTTGGAAAGTCTTTTGTGAGTGAAAAAAACATCCACTGCGGAGTCAGAATTCCGAATGGCTTGAGTGGTACAGTCAAACTGGCACAAGGCGACACGTAGAACAGGTTGTAGAGTAACTGCTAAAACATGTAACAAAACAGCTCCGATTCCCATCGAGAAGCTGTTCCTGCGAATAATCAAATGAAAATTTATGTTTCGTAACGAAAGGATTTTATGAGAGAACAAAGTTAACTTTAAATTTAACCTACCAAATGTGGCTGTGCAAACTTCAGACCACTTTATGATGTTAATCAAACCTTCCTCCGTTACACGTGAAAGGGTGGTACGGGTAATTTTAAGAATGTTATTATTACTTCAGGAACCGTCCTCCCGACGTCCTGTGGTAAGAGTGCATTAGACTTAAGGCTTGACACTCCTTATTACAGTGGCCTGCTGAATACCCTCCAGGGTTCTCCTTGCATATTCCGTTTCAGGAATTATAATATATATATTTAAATATGGCCAGTCACACACAATCTCCCTGGCCCGCACCACAGGTACTCAGTAACAAGGCCTAACTTCTTGGCACAGTTCATTACATTTAATAACACGGTACTCCACATTGGGTATGGTATGACATCGTAGCTTTTACTAGCACATGTCTCTACTGTCCTTGATTCTGATACTCTCAGTTTTAATGGAACAGTCAACTTACGTGCCCAAGAATTCCATACACACTGCTAAGACTAATCTTACATTATACTGTTAATGAAAGCCTAAGGCAGTGATGGTAATCGATCTTGCAGGTGAAATATAAAGATGCCCAAAGGCAATTAACACATTCTAAAATCAGGTCCTACTGGACACATTCCATGCATACTGGTCAAACGACACAAGCAGACTGCCGGTTAGAGACGCTAGCTTGTCCCAAATCAAAACTGACGTCTGCTGTCAATTCAAAGCAGGAGTCAAGACGTCACTTCCTGCAACCACGGGATACCGTGTGTAAACAATATATATCGGGAAGTGATCGAATACAAAACATGATATGATATTTACTCATATCAAAGGGTAACAGAGAAAGTAGCACAAACTAACCTGGAATCATTAATTATATAGGGTGATAAAAGTGTCCGAGAAAAATAGTAGCATGTAATGATGTATAGAAAAGTCGTGAACATACAAGTGATACCGACATCACTAGGCAAATCCAGAGGATAGTAGTTAAGTAGAATCCTGTGGGCATCGAGATAATATGTCTACCGTCACATTGTTCGAACCTCGAATAACGCGTATAGAAAAGTGAAAGGGCTGCAAAGAAATGGCATAACGTGTGGATCTTGAGCTCTTCAAGTCTTTGTTCTGTATAGCCGTGAGGGCTTTTTGGCCAGTCTCCAGTATAAAATGAGCGCAAAGAAGGAATCGCTTAGACAAGTCTAGTTTTGTAAAGAAGACTGAATTAGCAAGTTTGATGAGCAAATCTTCGAACAAAGGCATTGGTTCTGCATCAAATTTAGACACTTGATTTAATTTGCGATAATCAACACAACGACGTATGTTATTGTCCTTCTTCCTGACAATAACTATAGAAGAGGAGTATGCCAACATAGATGGTTCGATTATATTTAATCGTAGCATTTCATCTAATTCTTTTTCAACTTGAGTTTAAAAATGTAGCGGAATTGGGTAAGGTCGAACTCTAATAGGGTTGTAATCAGTGAGTATAATGTCATGTGCAATGACCGATGTCCGACCAGGAATGTCAGTAAGGACATCCTGAAAAGTCTGTAATAAAGAGGAGACTTGCTGCTGTCTTTCTGCAGGCAGTTCAGAAGAAATAGTCACATTTTCCCAGGATTCCGTTGAATGCAATGGGACAACAGGAAGAGGAAGATGCTTGACAGAAAAAGTAGCCTCTTCCTCCTGAATAACAGACAAAGAGGTATAGTGATTATGATGGACCGGAAGGTCGTCTGTCGCATGAAAGACAGACTGTAGATAGTCTGGACGGGCGTGAAATTCCTTCACCATGTTAATGTGATAGGTTTTATGTTTCCCGTCAATTTCGACGTCAGAAATTCTGGAGACAATAGTATAAGGGCCTTTCCAGGCAATAAGAAGTCGATTGTCCTTACGGGGAAGTAAAACATATGCCACGTCACCCGGATAGAGTTGTCGTAAACGTCTGTATCTATTCGCAAAGAGCCTTGCCTTCTTCTTGGCAGACTCAGATGCAGAGGTAGCCAACTTACATGCATCAATAATTTTCTGTCTTAGAGTGATGACATATTCATAAGAAGATTGAGTGTCATCGTTAATGTCATCAGCAGTTAGTAGGTCGTGAAGTAACGACATGGGACCACGAGGTTGTGCACCGAAAACGAGCTCGAATGGTGAAAACCCCGTATGCTCATTTTGCACTTCCCGATATGCGAAAAGTGCAGCGGGTAAAACCCTGCACCAACTAACGACGCTCTTGATACCACAAAAGATGACTTCTATGAAGCACTTCTAAGTACCATCAACACAATACCCAAGCATGACATAATAGCAGTCATGGGTGATTTTAACGCCAAAGTAGGTGACAACAACGATGGAGTACAAAGATATCTCGGTACTCATGGCATAGGCTGTATGAATCAAAATGGCGAAAGACTTCTAGAACTTTGTGAAATATCAAACCTCGTTGTGGCAGACACCATCTTTCCACATAAGAATATCCACAAGATAACATGGAATTCACCTGATGGCAGAACTAAGAACCAGATAGATCACTTCTGCATAAGCGCTAAATTTCGCTCATCAGTTCAAGACGTCAGAGCATACAGAGGTGCAGAGATCGGAAGCGATCATAACCTCTGCATAGCTAAAATGAGAATTAAACTGAAGAAGTTATACCAACCGAATAAAAATAGAAGAATAGATGTACACAGACTGCAATCAAATGATATAAAGAAGGAATATAATGTCAAAATGAACAACTATTTCGATGCTTTAGGCAAAATTGACAACGATATCACCACCAAGACAATCGATACTAAATGGGAACAACTGAGAACAGCAATGACAGAAGCAGCTGTAGCGACCACCGGATACCTAGTACATAAAAAGAAAAAATGGATGAGAGAAGATACTTGGGATAAAATACAAGAAAGGAAAACAGCAAAACTTAAACTACTAGCGGCAAGTACACATAATGCAGTTGAATCATGCAAACTAACTTATAACTTGTTAAATAAAGAAGTGAAGACAAAAACTCGAAGAGATAAAAGACATTTCATCAATGAACTGGCCGTAGAAGCTGAAAATGCTGCAAGAACTGGTAATAGTAGGTGCCTTTATCAAATTACAAAACAACTATGTCACCAGCCTACTGCTATGGAAACACCTGTTAAAGGTAAATTAGGGAATTCAATACCAACAGAAAAAGAACAAATGAAGAGATGGGCTGAGCACTTCATGGAGGTGCTAAACAGACCACCACCAACAGTAACACCTGATTTTAATAATGAAACATCCACAACCACTTTGCCAATAACTTGCGATGAATTCACGCTGGACGAGATCAAACAAGCCGTTAAAAGATTAAAAAATTTTAAAGCTGCTGGAGTTGACGAAATTTCAGGGGAAATGATTAAAGCAGTTAATGACAACAACCTCTTGAGAATTTTAGATATTATAAATGAAGTATGGAGAGAAGAACAACCACCACAACAATGGAAAGACAGTATTATTGTAAAGTTACCGAAGAAAGGTGATCTATCAGACTGTAATAACTGGCGTGGTATATCTCTATTATCAGTACCTGGAAAATTATTATGTTGCATGATGTTAGAAAGACTTAAATTGCATGCTGACGAAAAGATCAGAGAAGAACAAGCGGGTTTCAGGCCGAAACGATCATGTATTGATCAAATATTCACACTAAGAACAATTATAGAAGAATCAGTGGAAAGGCAATCGCCACTTATTATCACCTTCGTCGATTTTCAAAAAGCCTTTGATAGTCTACACCGCCCATCATTGTGGAAGATACTTACAATCTATGGTTTTCCAACAAAATATGTGAATATAATCAAAGCGCTATATGACAATGCAAGATGTTGTGTTAGAACAAATAAAGGGAATACAGAATGGTTTACAGTAGAAACAGGGGTGAAACAAGGCTGTATTATGTCACCACTACTTTTTGGAATAGCTATTGATTGGGTTATGAGAAACTATACCCACAATGAACAATTGGGTATAAAATGGACAAATGGAAAATTCCTGGGGGACCTGGATTTCGCAGATGATGTAGCATTCTTAAGTTCAACACCAAGACAATCCCAAGAAGCAATAAATAATTTGTGTCATCTCTCGGTTAAAATTGGTCTCCAAATAAATGCCTCTAAAACTAAAGCTATGAACTTTTCTAACGAGACCTTTGATATCATCTTGAACGGGGAAAAACTACAGAAAGTTGAAAGTTTCAATTATTTAGGCAGTAAAATGACTCAGGATGGTGACACAACAAGAGAAATCCATACTAGAATTGCTTTGGCAGCTAGCGCCTTCAATAGATTATCTAACATTTGGAAATTACGATCATTGAATATACATACCAAGCTTCGTCTGTTTAATTCAAATGTTATCTCAGTGTTAACATACGGCTGTGAGAGTTGGAAAATAACAAAATCATTGGAGAACAAGCTGAATACATTCGAGAACAAATGTCTTAGAAAACTCATGAACATCAGTTGGAAAGAATTCAAGACTAATCGACAAATAAGAGAAGACTCTAGGCAGAAATATGTCTCCGACTATATAAGGAAAAGACGATGGTCATATATCGGTCATGTCCTACGAATGCAAAACAACAGAATACCACTACAGGCGCTCACTTGGGTTCCTGAGGGTAAGCGGAAAAAAGGAAGACCAAAAGAAACACTCAGAAGAACAATAATAAGAGAAGGAAGAACGTTGGGCCTAAATAATGTGCAAGAGCTAAGAGGAGTGGCGTCACAACGAACAACCTGGAGAGCACTGGTTTCTGCCTTATGCGCCGTGTTTGGCGCTTAAAGAATTTATTATTATTAATCCTGAGGATAGTCATCAGTTATCTTCCCAAGTAACTGCTTAAGCGTTCTGTTTTGACGCTCAACTAAACCATTTGACATGGCGTGAAACACACTGCTTAGTGATCTGTCAATGTGGAGCATGGCTATTACTTGAGACATAGAGTCGGACACAAATTGTGTGCCATGATCAGATAAAATTTTCTTCGGAAAACCCAGGCGAGAAAAAATTAGCTAAAGAGCATCTGCAACATCAGCAGAAGAAATGTTCTTAAGAGGTATAGCCTCTGGCCAACGCGTACACATGTCAATACATGTAAGAATGTATTGGTGTCCCCTAGCAGGTCTGACTGGCAAAGGACCAATAATGTCAATTGCCATCTTTTCAAAAGGACGAATAGGGACGTCTGCAGCTTGGATGGGAGCTGCATGGAGTGGACCTCGTGACTTAACCTCCTGACATATCTTACAGGAGCGACAATAAATAGTTATATCCTTATTTACGCCCGGCCAAAAGAAGGAAGAAAGCACCCTAGATTTAGTTCGGGAAACACCCATATGTCCTGCACAATGAGAGTCGTGGGTTTGTTGTAAGATATGAACTCTCATGTCAGTAGGTACCAGAATTTGAGATCGTATGGATGAAGTAGAACCCCGTACCATCCGAACTAGCACTCCATTTTTAATTAAGAACCAATATTTAAGGTTTGTGTCATAGTTTGCGTTATCTTGTTTACTTACTTACTTAGTCGTTCCCCTTCTACCGTGAGGTGTAGAGGTTTGGAAGAGAGAGCGCCAGACTATCCTATCGGCTGTCTTCCTCCTGGCCTGGTTCCATTCTAGTCCTCGATCCTTCAAAGATTGTCTAATGTTGTCCTCCCAGCTAACTCTGGGTCGTCCTCGGGGTCTGGATCCTTGGCTCTTTGTTTCCCATGCTTGTCGTGGTATCCGATCTTCTCCCATTCTGCAGACATGGCCAAACCATCTTAATTGGGACTGTTCTACTTGGGTCTGCAGGGGGTAGGATTTAAGGCCTTGACGTATCGTCTGGTTGCGTACCATGTCTCTTCTTGTTACTTCAACCACCTTCCTCAGATACCTCATTTCTGAGGTTTGGATCTGGCTTTTATGGGTTGTAGTCATTGCCCATGACTCGCATCCATATGTCAAGACTGGGACATAGGTGGAGCGGTATACAGCCATCTTCGTTTTCTTACCAACCTCTCTCTTGCTGAGGAATCCTCGATTTATGGCCTGAAAAAGTCTCCCAGCTGCTGCTTTTCGAGTGGCCAACTCTTCTTTGATGCCTCCCTTTCGGTCTATAATAGCTCCGAGGTATTTAAAGTGGTCGACCTGCTCCAGGACCTGTTCTCCCAGCTTAATCTGATGTTTTCTTTCTTCTCGTGATATCACCATGGATTTTGTTTTAGAGCTGCTTATGACCATCCCTCTCTTCTCCAGCTCTTCCTTCCAGACTTGCAGGTTGGATTGGAGATGTGCCTCTGATTTAGCAATCAGGGCAACATCATCAGCAAATGCCAGCTCCGAAATATAGACCTGTCTCATCTTCCAGTACCCCACTGAATACTTTCTTGTTCTCTCCTTACATGCCTTGATGACATCGTCCATAAGGAGTATGAAGAGGTAAGGTGATAGGATATCACCTTGTCTTACACCAGTGGTGGTCCTGAACTCTTCTGACTTATGGTTTGCTGTCCTCACATAATTTCTGCAAGACTTGTAGAAGCTCTGTATAGCATGAATCAGAGGTGCTGGAATATTCTTCCTTGCCAAACAGTCCCAAAGTTTGCTCCAGGGGACCCTGTCAAACGCCTTTTCCAGATCTATGAAACAAAGATGGATCTCACTCTTATACTCAAGGGCCTTTTCACTCAGCTGTCTGAGTGTGAAGATTAGGTCTTGAGTACTTCGGTTTGCTCGGAATCCGCACTGGACCTCATCCAATTGTGGCTCAGCTAGGCGTCGGAGTCTCTGCTCTAGGATTCTAGAGTAGATTTTACCAGGGACACTGAGAAGGGATATGCCTCTATGGTTTCCACATTGTCGATTGTCACCCTTTTTGAAAATTGGTGTTATGATGGCAATCTCCCAATCCTTTGGTATGGTCTTGTTGCACCACGCTGCCTGTAAAACCCTTAAGAGTAATAGGTCGCCTGATGCTCCCATGTACTTAACCATTTCTGGTGTTATACCATCATGCCCTGCTGCTTTGTCCATCTTGATTTTCTCCAGTGCTGCCTTCAGTTCTTCCATCTTTATGTCATCTTCACCATCATTGGTTTTCTCTTCTGTGCTAGTGTTTATCATTTCTGATGCTTCACCATGCTCACCATCCAGGAGTTCTGAGAAATATTCTTTCCATCTTTCCATTACTTCCTTCGGGGCAGTAAGCAATTTGCCTTGCTTGTCCTTTATAAATTTGAGAGGGCATTGGTTTTCCTTCCTCATGTTCTTTAGGGTCTTATAGAACAATTTCTGGTTTTCTTGTGCATCTTTTTCTAGCTTTTCTCCAAATTCTTCCCAGGACTTCTGTTTTGCTGCTAGCACTTTGTTCTTTGCTTCTGTTCTGAGTGTCACATATTCTCTATATTTTTCCATTTGTCCTGTTGTGTTTTTAGCTCCTAAGTATTGTTTCCATGCCATTTTCTTCTCTCTTATTTTCTCTTTGACTTCCTCTGTCCACCAAGGTGTCCTCTTTCTCTTGTTCCCAAGTCGGACTTCACCGCATGCTTCTGCAGCAGCTGTCTTTATGATATCCTTGAATTTAATCCAGAGGGTTTCCAAGTCATCAGGTCGTTCTTCTGTGTTGCTCACCGCTGCAGCAATAAGCCCCTGATATCTGGTCTTAATTTCTGGCTCTCTCAGCTTGTAGGTCCTAATGCTCATTTCTCCTGCTCGTTTACTTGGTTTCTTGCGTGATGTTGGGCAGTTCCTAGGCTGAGCAACTCTTTCAGTTGTTCTTTTGATTGTTAGCAGGTAGTGATCACTTCCAATCTCTGGCCCCCTCCAGACTCTAGCATCTCGGACATATTTGAATGAGCTTCTCCGAACAATGGCATAGTCGATCACTGACTTCTCATTCTTTGTTGGTTCACATCTAGTGTATGCATGTATGCGCTTATGGGGGAACTTTGTGTTTGTAATGATCAGATTCTGCTCACTGCAGAATCTAAGGAGTCGCTTTCCATTGTCATTGAGAGTATCTTCTCCATATCTTCCGATAACTCCACCCCATCTAGCATGGTCATTTCCAACTCTGGCATTAAAATCTCCGAGCATGATAACTTCATCTAGGCAGTCATCCACTGTCCTTTGAAGCAGCTCGAAGAATTCCTCCTTGACCTCTGCTCTCTCATCCTCATTTGGCCCATACACTATGACCAGGTTGACTATGGTTTCTCCTTCTTTTAGTTTAACAACCATAATGCGCTCCGAGACAAAGTTCCATCCCTTGATACTATCTTTTTGATTTTGGGCCACAATGCAACCCACGCCCCCTTTAGCTCTTTCAGATATGGGTACACCACTGTAGAGCAGCGTGTTGCCATCGAGATCCATGACTCCTTGTCCTTTTTTCTTTGTTTCCGTTATAGCCAGGATTTCTAGTTTTGCTTTCCTCATCTCTTCCACCAGCTCCTCTTCCTTCCCATTTATACTTCTTGTGTTCCAAGTTCCATAAGTCGTAGTCCGTAGTCCGTTCCAGTTCGTCGCCTTTAGAATCAGTCCAGTTTTCTCTCTTGTGTTGCTAGTAATCGTGATTTAAAGCAAACAGGTGATTGGCCTGTTGTGCCTTTGCATGGTGGAGGGGCTGCCTCCTTACGGCCTCCATGCAGGCCGCCCTCCTCCTTTTTCATCCGGGCTTGGGACCGGCATTGGCGGAGTTGTTATCTTGTTTAACTAGCAAAAAAAATTTTTGTAACGATGTATCATTTTGCTGGAGTTCGATAAAAGACTCCCGTGAAATAACAGAGTGAGCATCATGATCGTGTATCTCCATAGTTGTAGCAGGTGGGACCTGTAATAGATTTTGAGCTTGTGCTCTAGTCGTGACAGCATAGGCAGCATAAATGTTTTGCTGTTCCCAGGTAGCAATCTGTTGTGGAGTACAATCCTTAACCCCATGTATACGACCGACGATAAGGTCTGCAATTGGATTTGGGAGCATGCATGCGTAGATATGTCCCGTAAAAAAGGGAGTGGCAATGTGGACGATGGCAGTTGAAAACGTCTCAACTGTCCCACCGAAAGTCACACATTTCACCACATTACCAGTGGCATAGGAAGGGTGTATCAAAGACTGCTTAATCCCAACAGTCGTGCATCCCGAATCAAAGAGTACTGAGACGGGATTACTATTTACAAATCCCTTGTGTAGGGTAAGAGACCCTCTTCCGTCATGTGCAGACAAGGCAGGAAGAGTAGGTAGAGGATGACCGCAACTCAAGGTAGTCACCACTGTAGGCTGGAACAAAGTTGTGCACTCAGGGCACTGCGATGCTCTCTCGAAATCGAAAGCAGAGCAAGTAGTAGCATTAGAGACACTATTATTATTGTTACCTTGATTATCAATAACCTGGGGCTCCTGTTGAGCAGAGTTAGCATGGCGATGCGATCTATTATTTGGAGATCTACCGTCATATCGAGATCTATCATAACTATTATCTCTACTGGGATCATTGTTATTTCCCCTATTGAGACCATTGTTCTGATTTGAACCCTAGTTAGCATAATTGCGATTACTATTTCCCCTTGGATCAAAATATCTATTAGATGGATTTTGTTGTCTTCGAGAAAAATTACTGTAAGGTTGATAATCCCTAGTGTAATTATCCCTTCCAGAATTGTTGGAACCAAAATGTTGAGGTCCGTTAAATTGTCTCCAGTTTCTTGGAGAAGGAGAATTACTACGTGATGGACCCCCTTGGTACTGTCTAAAATCACGATAATCTCTCCTACCAAAATTGCGATCAACACTTTGTGATCTACTGCGAAAATTAGCACTATATGGTATTGCCGAAGCCACGGGTAAACCTTCTCTGATTTGAGAGTGGCCAACAATCACATTTGGGTGTGCCGTGACGTATTGGCGACAGTATTGTTCCATATCGTTCAAGTTTGCAGGCTTTCGCTCATGCAGAAAGGAAAGAAAAGAAGTGTTAACTGACGACATGACTTTGTCACGAAGCAATAAGTCCATGAGAGCTTCATATGTGTGTTCAGTTTTTGAGAGTTCAATCCAACGTGAGAACGTAAGACGTATATTCGCTATAAACTCTGAAAAATCTTTCCCAGTCTCTGGTAATAGAGACTTAAAGCGCAGACGATAGCCGTCTTCATCAAGTTGGTATTTTTTTTAACAAGACAGCCCTGACAGTATCATAGTTATTCTAGTCAGGCCCCTCCAACATACATACAGCTGTCATAGCCTCACCTGAAAGTAGTTCCATAAGTCGCTCACAATATTCCGACTTATGAGACTCACATGTGAGTTCAAATCTATTCAGGTAAAATAACACATCGTCGGAGATAGGTTTAAAATGAGGTAATCTGATCTTATAGGAATTAGTATTTGTCCTATGAGAAGTTGTTTGAGTGTCCGTAATATTTTGTGTATTAACACCATTCACTACCTTCATTCTCTCAAGCTCCATAGATAACACCTTTTGCTCGTGGAGTCTGAGGTTTTCTTCAGCTTGCATCTGAAGTTTTCTCTCTTCTATTTCCATTTGCTTTTGAAGTTTTTTCTCTTCCATTTCCATTTGCTTTTGAAATTTTCTCTCTTCCATTTCCATTTGCTTTTGACGTTTTTCCGCCTCTAATTTTTTTTCTTCCATTTCCATTTGCTTTTGAAGTTTTTCCGCCTCTAATTTTTTCTCTTCCATTTCCATTTGCTTTTGAAGTTTTTTCTCTTCCGCCTCTAGCTTTTTCTCTTCTAGCTTCTGAGCCTTGTCATATTCAACAAGTGCGAGATGTTTCACTTCCTCAGCCGTCATACCAAGGGATTTCCCTTGTTTAATAAAGTAATCCAAAGATGCCATTATGACAAATGTGTATGAGCAATCTTACTACCTTAGAAAGATTTCTTCCTCAAATAATTCAAAATTTATTTATCACCTACAAATACAATAAGTTCTTGTCCATAGAACTTGCACAATTACTTCCTAACTATTAACAATGTTATTAATCACCTATTAAAGTATGCATTATAATATTATCCGATCGTAACAAAAATAGACACTGCACACAGTAGTGACAAAGACAAGATATAAAGAACAAATGACCACGTTCGCAGAATCAACTTAACAGGAAAGCAAAACTAAAGAAAAAATATTGCAAAAAATGCAATGACACTGCGAAAAGAGTGACAAGACAAGCAACAGCACAGTGTATAAACAAAAAATGTGTATATAAAGTAAAGAATGGAAGAAAGAGGAAGACAATCACAAACAAATTAATCAATAAACGAAGGCACAGAAAAAAAATACTACGACAACAACAATAAGACAGTTCGTCACACCTAAACAATGGTGTCACAGATTACCAAACACCGTGGACTGAAATGCTTCAGCAAAAATTCGCTGGAAATTTCCACTGCGGGAAATCCGCAAAATGTGTCCCTATAGAACGCTTACGTAGGCCCTGGATGAACTGGAATGTTTCCTACCGTAAGTCACCTCCCAACCAAACCCGCATAAACATGGAATATAGAACATGGAACACTCAATAGAATAGATAATGCACACAATAGAGGAAGGCTTGTTACATATAAAGTGGCACAGTTTACAAACAAAAAACCCACTTATCTTCAAAAAGGAGAACTCCCGGCCTTCGCGACAAAACGATGGGCATCGGGTATCACACGGTCTGTAGAAGTCCAACGTTGATAGGTACTGGAACTCCTCACTTCTCAGGTCCTTGAAACGTAATGCATGAAGTCAACTTGAAACTTGCACACGAAAACTAGACCTGGCAACACTGTAAATCTTGACTTGACCGCCTTGTAGTTCTAGTTTTTGGCAACTTATGTCAAACACACCCCATATCACTGGCGACCACTTATGTTGCGACGTGTTTCTGGTGTAGACAGGATCAGTAGACACTTATGTTAATATATATGTCTGTTCTCTATAACAGGCCACACAGGCCATCACTCATGTTACTGTGTAAATTCTTCCGTGAGTAAGGGTGGCACGGTTAGACAAAGTTAATACCTTTGCTGATAAATACGATCAGCCTTGGTCGGGCTTACAGGTGGCCGACAGGTGTGTAAATATGTTTAAATATACGCGAATGTCATGGGTACTTTAAGTTTGTTTAAGTTGCAATTATCCACACCACAGTAACGATAGTTAGCAATAGACCAACGGGTAAGACCAATGGTTTCCAACTCACAATATACAGTTTATTGTCACTGTAACGTAGACATCAGGAACAGCACACTGTCACAAGTTATAATGGCATACAAAATCCATGGCAAATAGATTGCAGAAAACATCGTAAATCACAACATCTTAAATATCCAGAGCTTGGTTGCGTACACCGCAACTTATAATACAGTTCAAATAAGCCCATGTAATCCATGGCATTAGAATGATAAATCGTGTAAGTACAAATATCCATCAAGAAAGGAATTGCATACATCATAATACTAGGTACATCAATGAGCCAACGTAATCCATGGCATTAGAATAATAAATCTCCTTCGTGAAAGAACATTCCCTTCAATAATCTATCTATCTTCACTTCAAAAATATATTCTCTTCAAAATATCTTCTGGTCACACTAACGAGACTAAACAACTGTCTCGAAGCTCTTCCAGGTTTATACTAATCCCGAGATCACAGTCTCTCAGTACAACTCAGTAAAAATTACTCATGCGCGAACTAACCGCTTGAGAACTGAGCTCAGCTCATCCGTATCTCCCCCCCCCCCCCTCTCCAAACTACCACTAAGAACATTCGAACACTTTCTTTATTTTAAAAAAAAAAGACTAACACCTACTCAGTTGAGCAATGTTCGAGAAAAAACATAGCGTACAAAAAGTACCCAAACAAAAATCAACTCATTACTTTAAACGTGCTTACTAGAAAAAACAGCCCCGTACATAAAAATCTTTAACACTTAACTCTGACTCAAAATATGACTTAACAGGCACATAATAGAAAGATACAAATGCTCCTGAGTGGCATCCAGGAGCACATAAGACAAATAAAACTGTCCAATGTGACATCCAGGAGCACATAAGACAGAGATAAAACTCTCCAATGTGACGTCTAGTAACACATAAAACAGAAATAAAACTCTCCAATGTGACATTCAGTAACACATAAGACAGAAATAAAACTCTCCTATGTGACATCCAGTAACGCATAAGACAGAAATAAAACTCTCCAATGTGACATTCAGTAACACATAAGACAGAGATAAAACTCTCCTATGTGACATCTAGTAACTGTAGTGGGTTTGATGGTACTGTATGGTTGTGATATTACCTAGTGTGATGCATGAGGTCAGCTGTGAAGGCTCCTGAGATAAATGTAGCTGTGAATTTACAGAAGGCCCTTCTTGCTACCACTTACGACCTCAGACATATCTTTTTTTCTAATGAATGTGGCTACGTTAAAATCTAGGGTACTGATATGTAATGTGTTGTGGTAGATTACATACACACACACAGATATTTAATAAGTCTAATAATATTAATAAAATGTATAATACACTGAACTAACTCAAGCTGTTTAAATTTTTGATATTAAATTTTCTTTAAGTTTATTTGTTCTGAACCAAGGTTTTATTTTGGTCAGAACATATGAAAGGTTTTGAAATTATGAATGAAATGCATGAATATATGTCATAATAAAATAGAAAATGTGTACATATGTATTTCAAATGACTGGTTAATAGTAATTATCTTAAGATAGTCCCAGGAGAACTTATTTCTATATATGCTGTTGGGGTGATATCATCACTCCCTGTCTATGACTATCAAACATTGTCCCTTCATTGATGGGAGTAATACAAGTTTTATTTCCCAAAATTTTGTGGGTTCTAGTGATGGTAATATAGTTGGTGTGTTAGTTAGTAAATAAGTTGGTGAAGGTCCAGCAGGCCAGACGCTCACGTATCTTGACTGAGTAGTTCTGGTGCTGGAATCTGGTGGCCCCACCTCTCCGTGCTTGGGGGCAATATAAGGCTGCTCTGACAAAATACCAGACTGCACTGGTCCACACTTGTATTTATCAACACAGCATTTGACACCACTTTGGTGCCAAACAGAAACTCACACTTCTGCAACAAAAGTATTGGGTCATGTGTCAGAACTCTACCTCCTGAGCCACTTCTACACACAACACCACACAACAACACCACATAGACGGGGTCAGATCTCTCTGACCATACAGCACATCTTACCAAGTTGGTTTCACATAGTACTAGTTCCCCAAGACTACATATTCTGAAATATGTTCATTAGCTTCCTGCTATTGAATAAGATAGGTGATATGTTCCACTGATCTCAACACTTGATCCGCCCTTCATAATCCTTGCTGGCGTTTATGTATTTTGTTTGTCTCTAGACCCTGAACTTGGGCTGGGGATCTAGAGCGAATCCTTACTTGTTGTTGGGGTAGATTTTGATATGGCAGTATCAAATCACTCGAAACATTAAACAATATTAAAATATACAAAGAAATACTTTCATTCTTACCAGAATTATGAATAGAGAACACAGTTATATTCTAGCAAAACTCAGCTGAGCTGCTGGCTCTAGTATGGCGTCCCTCTAAATATGGCAATTAGCTTCTGGGAAATACACCACTGAAGAATTACTGTGTCTACTACTGGACAATTTATTGTTGAATGGCAAAAATGCGCGTCTGTGCGCCGATAATATGATTATCTGTGGCCAATCACCGACTTTCCCCCTTTCAAATTTCAAACCTCCTACCAAAAGTCAATTCAGTCATACCTCAGTCAAGTATGTATTATTGTCTGTTGGTCCGTCTGTCTCTACTTGCTTTTTCATAAAAAACACGCTTGGTTCTACATGCCTTTTTACACGAATCGGTCTCTAGAGTTATTTTTAGCCACAATTTTCCACTAATTCCCCCTCTCTTTCATTCTAACTAGATTTTAGCACTTGAGTCTCAAGGCCGCAATTTTTGAAAATTAGTGACATTTTTTTAACAGTGCAGTCGCTCGTCTGTTATGAACAACACAGTCTTTTGTCAATATCTTCATTATTATCTATCCGTCTGTATAAATGAAAGCATATTATTTCTCTGCTCAAGATGGTCTATCCGACTAGCTAGGTTTTATATTCCTAACATTATTATTAAGAAAAAGTTACTTTTTCAAGGTTAGTTGTTTTTTTGAAATATGTTCGAGCATCTTCTGTAATGCGTTTGCCGCTGAATTCAAATAAAAGGACTAAGTATCGTAAAAGCGTCCAAGAAATGACTGTTGCGTATAATAGCTAAGGTCCCTTTTGTCCATTTCTTTACATTGTGTCAACTTGGGGACGTGAATTTTTTTCCTTTCCCCACCAATTGCGTCTTTTTAGCCTTGCTAGTTTCAAGCACGTGTTCAGTCATATTTTTTCTTTTTGATCTCCGTTCCCTCCCGTCTCCAAGGGTAAACGTTTTGTCTTCACGTCTAACAAGTTAGTTTCCATGGCGGGTAGTGAACCGCGGCATGGGCGATCATGTCTTCTAGTAGCTTACGCATTATTTTTATCCCTACATTTTATCTTTGGAGATATTTTAACGTTGTATCACGGTTAAATTTATCACACATCTCCCCACTTGAAAACATGCCTACGGCAAGTTCCAAAACCAGTGATACACATAGATAAAATTACTCCTCACGCCTACCACTACTCTAATTTTGATCACAGGGGTGCCGACTGAGGAAATCTGCACCGACATTCAATGACCCTGGGATGTACTCAATACTAAACTGATAAGGTTGCAGTAATAAAGACCACCTCAACAATCTTGCGTTTTCATGCTTAGCCTGAGATAAGAATACTAGGGGCTGATGATCCGTCTCGACCACAAAAGTCCTACCATACAGATAGATTTGAAACTTCTTTATTGCCCAGATTAACGCTAAACATTCTTTTTCGCTTGTGGAATATCCTTGTTCCGCCTTATTCAATTTGCGGCTTGCATAAGCGACTGGGTTCAGTTCCCCATCAGGTGAAGATGATCTTTGCAACAAAGCCGCCCCGAGTCCTACATTACTTGCATCTGTTCTTACGACAAAGTCCTGTGTCAAATCAGGCAGTTTGAGAATAGGCTTGCTAGTGAGTTTTTCCTTTAACTCTTGGAACGCTAATTCACATTGCGCAGTCCAAATTATTTTATCTGGATGTCCCTTGCGAGTCAAATCAGTCAGAGGAGCACATATTGAGTTAAAATTTTTGATATATTTTTGGTAAAAACCACATAACGACACGAATGATCGCACGTCCTTTTTTGTTTGTGGTCTAGGTGCTCTCTGCAGTTTTTCCAAGTTCTTGGGGTCAGGGGTCATGTTACCCTGATATACAGTGTGTCCCAAGAATTCCAACTCTTTGCATCCAATACAACATTTTGTTGGCCTAGCAGTTAAGTTCGCCTCCCTAAGCCTATCAAATAACATTTTTAGGGAGTCAATGTGTTCTTCAAATGTCTCTGTGGCGACGAGAATATCATCCATGAAATTCGTGATACATGGGTTATTCAGGGGATCCAACAATTTGCGCATCATCCTTGAAAATACACTCGGAGCATTTTTCAGTCCGAATGGTAGCATGTTGAATTCATAATGTCCATCCGAAGTGCTAAAAGCCAAATAAGGTCTCACTTCAGGCTTCACTGGAATCTGGTAATAGCCTTTACTAAGATCCACCTTTGAAAAGTATTTTGCCTTGTTTAATCTGGCAAATAACTGTTTTGTGTCTGGTAATGGATCCACTTGTCCTTCTGTGACAGCATTCAGTTTCCTGTAATCTATGCACAGTCTGTGTTCCCCAGACGGTTTTCTCAACAAAACTACACTGGAGCTAAAAGATGATTCACTGTGTGAAATAATCCCCTCCTTCAACAAATAATCTATTTCTTCTTTCAATGCCTTCTCCTTCGCGAACGGAATAGAATAGGCTCTCATACAGATTGGGTTTGAGTCTACCAGTTTCATGTCATACTGTAGCAAATTTGTATGTCCTGGTTTATCTGTTAATACATCTGTATGTTCCTCCAGAACCTGTTGAACTCTCTCCCTCTGGTTTTTAGTCAGGTGCTTACTGACTTTTACCTGTGCTGCTGTTTCACAAGGATGTAATGGGTATTCATGTGAGGTGAGTGGTTCCTTTTGCATTTGAGTTGCGATAGCCAAGGTCAGTAAGGGGGTGCTTTCCTGGAGTGGTCTGTCCAGATACTTCTTTAAAAGGTTTACATGATAAACTTTCTCCTTCCCCTTTTTGTCAATTTTATAGTTTGTTCTAGACACCTTCTCTAGAACCGTATATGGACCTTGCCATCCAATTTGTAATTTATTCTGGCTACCGGGTAGTAGAAGCAGCACCTTCTCTCCCACAGCTAGTTCTCTGTCCTTTGCCTTCCTATTAAAATATGCTGCATGTTTCTTCCTGGCTTGTTTCAAATTATCATTTGCCAGTTTCCATCCAGCTTTCAAACGAGTGGTCAGTTCGTTCACGTATTGATAAGATGAGGTAACAGTCTCTTCTGCCTTCTCATCTGTCCAGGTCCTTAATAAAGCTACATCTGGATTTTTAATTTTCCATATTTATTTTTCATGGAACCCGTCGGGTCCCGTCCATTAGAAGCTTTATAATGAGGACTTTTCTTCCTAGAATCATCACTCACAAATCGACCACTACCAATTTTTTCTTGGGTTTGTCTCCCCACTTTAGATTGCTTATGAGAGATCTTCGCTCTCTTTTCTGTTCTTCCAGTTTATATAAGTCTGACCGAGGGATTGTCATCTTATCCTGGGTAAAATTTACTCTTTGTACTCGTCGCATAGTGGCCATGTTAATCCATTCAAGTGAAGACTGGGTGTGAAAAGGGGGCTCCCATTCCACTTTGTCTACCTGAGTATAATTAGTTTTCCTTCCAGGCCTAAATTTGCCCCGTGGCGTTTCTAGGTCCTGCAGATTTTGTCCCTTTGTGGGTGTTCCCTCATGAAATACGCCACATGCTTCTACAAAGTTCTCAATATCGACATTTACGTCGGGCCAATAGTATTTTCGAGCAATCTTTTGGCAGATGGTACCGACTTTCTCATGGTCACCATCTTTTCCAACATGTAAGCTCCTTATCAAATTTGCCCTATATATCTTGGGAAGAACCAACTGTCCGTGACCAGTGGATCTAGTTCCTGTCTTCCTGTATAATAATTTGTTCTTCACAAAGTATTCTCCCTTGCTTGGAGGTGTGTGGCATTTGGGCAATTTTTTAAAACATGGCTTAAGGGTCTTATCCTCAGCCTGCGCCTTCCTCATCTCCTCTGGATGAGCATTTATAGGTTCACCTTCTTCCTCCTTTTTCTGTGACCTGGTCTGCACTGTCGCCATGATCACAGGTCTCTCGGGATTCCCCAAGAAGACGTATCTACACCCCAATATCAGAGGGTAGATTGGTTCATCTATCACTGCTGCTCTGATTTCTCCTTCCACATAGCGAGTTTTCACCGTTATCCTTGCGATGGGAAGTGTCATGAGTGGTATGTCCTTAGTCGCCCCTTGTATTTCCACTGTTTCTGTGGTATACTGACTTGGGTCCACTAGGCTAGACTTCACAACTGAATCATAATCCAAACCTGTATCATAAAGGCACCTTGTGGTGACCCCATTACAAATAACATCCTCACAAACTGGGGGGTGATAAGGTTCCTGCTGTCCATTAGGATTAACCTTTAATCTTTGAGTCCCCGACTTCATTGCAGCAATGTTTGAAGGTTTCCTTCTACAAAATTCGGTGTTATGGTTATCTTTCTTGCACCATTTGCACCATCTTTTTCCTTGGTTCAACGGTTTTCTTTCATTGTATTTTTGGTCATTGAACTGTGAGTTTCTGTCACGATAGTCATTTCTTGGCCGTTCAAAGTTTGTCCTACCTTTATTACCCTGTTCTCTATTATCAAATTTATTAAATTGCTGTGGAGCTTTAAAATTGTCTATGTGCTTCTTTTTAGCACCACTTACCTCTGCCTGGGCTGCCTGATACCTCTCAGCGACATTTAAAACCTCCCCCAACCTCTCTGCACCTTGTTCCATGAGAAATTTTCTCAAGTCTGGAGCCATGGACTCTCTCAATTGCTCTATCATGATCATCTCTTTAAGATCTTGGGTCTTCCCCAGAGCAGTCCATTTCTCCAAATAGGTTTCCAGTCTGGCAGAGAATTGGTGGTATGTCTCCCCAGACAACAGTTTGGCATTTCTAAATTTCTTACGATAAAATTCACCATTTTTTTCGTATCTTAACAACAAAGCCTGCTTTAACATGTCATAATTGTCTTGGTCTTCTCTGTTCATTTTTGCGAAGACTTCATAAGAAGTACCTCTCAGTCCCTGTGATAACTTTAAACTCCACCTCTCTCTCTCTAACCCATATGTAGTAGCTAATAATTCAAAACGACTGAGGTACCCCTCTATGTCATCGTCTTTCTCAACAAAATGGTCTAAATGAAACCCCATAGCTGATGTTGAGGCTCCCTGACTAGGCGTAGCATCTGAGGCAAAAGGGCTGGCACCATTTTCAGGAGCATGGCCTTGTAATTCCAGCTCCCTTAGTCGTAATTCGTGCTCCCTTTGCAACCTTCTATCTTCTGCCTCCCTTTGCTGTCGTTTTTCTTCTGCCTCCCTTTCGGCCTTTTTTTCTGCTGCCTCCCTTTGCTGTCGTTTTTCTTCTGCCTCCCTTTCGGCAGTCAATCTTTTATCTTCTGCCTCAATCTGCAGCCTCTTAAGTTCTCTATCAGCCTCAATTTGTAACCTCTTCTCTTCAGCTAACCTCCTATCTTCCCTTTCAATATACTTATCACATTCTGCAGTTACGTATTGTATTAAACCCTGACCATCCATTCCCATATCCTTCGCCGTTAGCACAGCAGCTGATCTGAACTTTGCCAGCTCCGCCATACTTTTTAGACAATTTAGCAATGAGCAAGATAAATCTCTAACCAATTAATAACTAAAGTAATTCTAATTAATTAATTAATCAATTACCTACCACTGGCTGTGAAGATTCACCAACTTTTATTTTAAGGGACACTTTTAATTTTTACAATTTGTCCCCCTAATTTAATTCTCCCACCAGGAGATCCTAATATTACTGATAAGCTAATTATCCCTGGACAAGACCCCAATATATGTAGTGGGTTTGATGGTACTGTATGGTTGTGATATTACCTAGTGTGATGCATGAGGTCAGCTGTGAAGGCTCCTGAGATAAATATAGCTGTGAATTTACAGAAGGCCCTTCTTGCTACCACTTACGACCTCAGACATATCTTTTTTTCTAATGAATGTGGCTACGTTAAAATCTAGGGTACTGATATGTAATGTGTTGTGGTAGATTACATACACACACACAGATATTTAATAAGTCTAATAATATTAATAAAATTTATAATACACTGAACTAACTCAAGCTGTTTAAATTTTTGATATTAAATTTTCTTTAAGTTTATTTGTTCTGAACCAAGGTTTTATTTTGGTCAGAACACATGAAAGGTTTTGAAATTATGAATGAAATGCATGAATATATGTCATAATAAAATAGAAAATGTGTACATATGTTATTCAAATGACTGGTTAATAGTAATTATCTTAAGATAGTCCCAGGAGAACTTATTTCTATATATGCTGTTGGGGTGATATCATCACTCCCTGTCTATGACTATCAAACATTGTCCCTTCATTGATGGGAGTAATACAAGTTTTATTTCCCAAAATTTTGTGGGTTCTAGTGATGGTAATATAGTTGGTGTGTTAGTTAGTAAATAAGTTGGTGAAGATCCAGCAGGCCAGACGCTCACGTATCTTGACTGAGTAGTTCTGGTGCTGGAATCTGGTGGCCCCACCTCTCCGTGCTTGGGGGCAATATAAGGCTGCTCTGACAAAATACCAGACTGCACTGGTCCACACTTGTATTTATCAACACAGCATTTGACACCACTTTGGTGCCAAACAGAAACTCACACTTCTGCAACAAAAGTATTGGGTCATGTGTCAGAACTCTACCTCCTGAGCCACTTCTACACACAACACCACACAACAACACCACTGTAAAGTGTCAATGTAAAGTGCTGTAAACCTCTGTAAAGTGGGTTCTCTTTCTTTGGTAAAGCTCCACTATCAATCACTGTAGCATGTTGTTTGTGGTGCCACTACTGTATATGTCCATTGTAGTGTATAGAGTTGTTGAGATCAGGCATGCTCCAGTCTACCCAGCTGTAAATGGGTAACTCACCCTAGTCCTGAGTTAGGGAAGGCAAAGGCAACTGTAAGCAGTAGTTTCCCTCTAAGGCTCCAGGGGAAGCAGGCCCTAAACTTGGTCAATTCAACCGACGCAGGATGGTGTATATATGGAGTAGAAGTGTAGAGTGTGATTAACGCGAATGGTGTACTGTTCATGTTCTGACCAATCTAAGCACTCATTCACTTGTGTCTACAAGGCACCAATGCAGACTGCTGGAATCTTTGTTTACACAGTTTATTTAGACGCACACACTGGGACATAACGAGTAAATCATGGGTATATGTTGAGACATCAATTTGCAGGCATACATAGTAGATCCCATGTCATGACACGTTCATAAATAATAGGTAGTACATCAATAGCTTCCAATGTCATGATACATAATGGCCGCATCCCCTATCTGACTAAGCGCGTCAGTGAAGGCGGATCGGTAAGTAACTAAAGTTGCTTTATGTTCATAGTTTGTATCATATTATGAAACCACGATAAGGGGTTTCTATCAAAATTGAGATCTCCTTGCCACTGTCCGAATAATAAGATACATGCCCCGTTCTTTGGACAGTGATTCAAAAATATGATGACAGGAATGTAACATGGCCGCCTTCCTGAGTTGTCGTTCACTCACTCACAGGAGGGTATATATAAGCCAAAGTTAATTTGCAATGCATATGAATAATTTCTTAAAGTTCCTCCATACAGTTCTACAGTAATCCAGTTACTTCACGTAGACATAACGGCTGTATGGAAGCCCGTCATCTTCGTCGATACAAACATGACCCTAGCGTTGCGAAGCATAACATTCCAGCTAGGTCTAACCGACATGAGATCATCAAAAATAGGGTCTGGAATTACCTGGAGTCCGAATCATACATGATACCGTACATTAGGAGAGTCTCTAACACAAACTCTAGTAGAGACACAATCTCCTACAGAAGAAAAACCACTTCATAAATCATTTTTACTTAAGAATGTACCAGCCCTAGAAAATGCGTACCCGCCATTGTAAACGGTACATCGGAACTCATCACGACTTGTCAAGACAACTCATACTTCCGCTAGAGCGGCATAACAAGAATATAGTCCTGCCTACCCATCCAAAATATACAATATAGGACTGATTCTACTTGTACTAATAATATGTAATACATATGAATTCAGGCCATAAACATAATAAGCAAATTAATCTATTTTCTGGCCCTAACAAATAAGTACGGACATGAGTGCCATATCCATGCGCCGAATTAATATCAAGAACGATTACTCCTATAATCAAAAGTGTAAATCAATCCTGAATTATCTAGCTTTACCATAGACAGCATTTTCATACACAAATGAATGAATGTCTATATTTTTTCCATATTAAATAGCCATATCGATTTTTGTAATATGTGCGTCAAAATATGCACGCAACAACCACATAGACGGGGTCAGATCTCTCTGACCATACAGCACATCTTACCAAGTTGGTTTCACATAGTACTAGTTCCCCAAGACTACATATTCTGAAATATGTTCATTAGCTTCCTGCTATTGAATAAGATAGGTGATATGTTCCACTGATCTCAACACTTGATCCGCCCTTCATAATCCTTGCTGGCGTTTATGTATTTTGTTTGTCTCTAGACCCTGAACTTGGGCTGGGGATCTAGAGCGAATCCTTACTTGTTGTAAGGGGTAGATTTTGATATGGCAGTATCAAATCACTCGAAACATTAAACAATATTAAAATATACAAAGAAATACTTTCATTCTTGCCAGAATTATGAATAGAGAACACAGTTATATTCTAGCAAAACTCAGCTGAGCTGCTGGCTCTAGTATGGCGTCCCTCTAAATATGGCAATTAGCTTCTGGGAAATACACCACTGAAGAATTACTGTGTCTACTACTGAACAATTTATTGTTGAATGGCAAAAATGCGCGTCTGTGCGCCGATAATATGATTATCTGTGGCCAATCACCGACTTTCCCCCTTTCAAATTTCAAACCTCCTACCGAAAGTCAATTCAGTCATACCTCAGTCAAGTATGTATTATTGTCTGTTGGTCCGTCTGTCTCTACTTGCTTTTTCATAAAAACACGCTTGGTTCTACATGCCTTTCTACACGAATCGGTCTCTAGAGTTATTTTTAGCCACAATTTTCCACTAATTCCCCCTCTCTTTCATTCTAACTAGATTTTAGCACTTGAGTCTCAAGGCCGCAATTTTTGAAAATTAGTGACATTCTTTTAACAGTGCAGTCGCTCGTCTGTTATGAACAACACAGTCGTTTGTCAATATCTTCATTATTATCTATCCGTCTGTATAAATGAAAGCATATTATTTCTCTGCTCAAGATGGTCTATCCGACTAGCTAGTTTTTATATTCCTAACATTATTATTAAGAAAAAGTTACTTTTTCAAGGTTAGTTGTTTTTTTGAAATATGTTCGAGCATCTTCTGTAATGCGTTTGCCGCTGAATTCAAATAAAAGGACTCAGTATCGTAAAAGCGTCCAAGAAATGACTGTTGCGTATAATAGCTAAGGTCCCTTTTGTCCATTTCTTTACATTGTGTCAACTTGGGGACGTGAATTTTTTTCCTTTCCCCACCAATTGCGTCTTTTTAGCCTTGCTAGTTTCAAGCACGTGTTCAGTCATATTTTTTCTTTTTGATCTCCGTTCCCTCCCGTCTCCAAGGGTAAACATTTTGTCTTCACGTCTAACAAGTTAGTTTCCATGGCGGGTAGTGAACCGCGGCATGGGCGATCATGTCTTCTAGTAGCTTACGCATTATTTTTATCCCTACATTTTATCTTTGGAGATATTTTAACGTTGTATCACGGTTAACTTTATCACAGTAACACATAAGATATAAATAAAACTCTCCAATGTGACATTCAGTAACACATAAGACAGAGATAAAACTCTCCAATTTGACATCTAGTAACACATAAGACAGAAATAAAACTCTCCAATGTGACATTCAATAACACATAAGACAGAAATAAAACTCTCTAATGTGACATCCAGTAATACATAAGACAGAAATAAAACTCTCCTATGTGACATCCAGAAACACATAAGACAGAAATAAAATTTTCCAATGTGACATTCAGTAACACATAAGACAGAAATAAAACTCTCCTATCTGACATCCAGTAACGCATAAGGCAGAAATAAAACTCTCCAATGTGACATTCAGTAACACATAAGACCGAAATAATACTCTCCTATGTGGCATCCAGTAACACATAAGGCAGAGATAAACCTTTCCTATGTGAAATCCAGTAGCACATACGACAGAGATAAAACTCTCCTATGTGACATCCACTAGCACACAAGGCAGAGATAAAACTCTGCTATGTGGCATCCAGTAGCACATAAGACAGAGATAAAACTCTCCTATGTGACATCAAGTAACACATAAGACAGCGATAAAACTCTCCTATGCGACATCCAGTAGCACATACGCCAGAGATAATACTCTCCAGTGTGATATCCAGTAAGACAATGGTAAAACTCTCCTATGTGACATCCAGTAGCACATAAGACAGATAAAACTCTCCAGTGTGACATCCAGTAACACATAAGACAGAGGTAAAATTCTCCTATGTGACATCCAGTAACACATAAGACAGAGGTAAAGTTCTCCAATGTGACATCAAGAAGCACATAAGACAAAGGGAAAACGTTTCAGTCTGACGTCCGTGTGAGCCGACTGAATTCTTTACGGACCATTGTGACGTCGGCTAAGACTAGAAAACTTGCGTCTTGCAGGTTTGAAAAGAATAAACAAAATGTGAAAAGCGAAACAGTGATGACTCGGCATCGGACGACAACACAAAAATACCATGCCAAAGACAAGCTGGAAGAACATCATAAAACACTTTTGGAACCAAGCAGCAAGGTCTCATATAACGGATTAAAGCCGCAAGGTGAACAGATATTTTGGGAAATCACACATGAGCAGACTTGGCAGTTAAGCATCGCGGCATCGGCGAATATCTAGCAATATCCAGGCTGCGTATACGACTATATGATTTGGCTTTCAAGTCACTGAACTTAAGATATTAGACGAATGAGATTACAGATCAGCAAAAAGTGAGTTCTCAATTGAAATGTGTATAAATGAGAAACACTCACCACCATCAGGGGCGCTTAGTGCGTAAGAAACTCGGCACTGAACGATTACCGAGTAACAACAAACCTTCTAGATGTGAAGAGGAAGGATGAGCCAGTGTTAAAAGAGTTGAAAGGAAGAGAGAGGCAAGAATTAGGGAAGAGTGGTAGACAATTTGGGTGGTGGATACCCGATTAGAGAGTCATCCTCCGGATGAAAGTAGGTGTAGCATGAAGAATCAGATAACGAGGCTGCCATATGGGGATCATTTATATTGCTTGTCAGCCGTTGCAGAGATAAAACATAGAATGAGGGTCAGGCCCTACCCCACAGTTAGTACGACATCCACTCTCATAATAAAGAAGCTTCGGCGCGATTGAACTTTGTTGCATGCTTAGAGAACTATCAAAATTAAGATATTCCAGCAGTCTTTGCTGGTTAATTTTTATAGGAGGTCGGAGAACTCGTGGGTAAGCGGATTATTTTTAATAGTAGTTGCTGATTCTTTCTCTTGCTCGATGTCCTGAGGGCTCGCTTGTTTGCTGTAATGTTTCATATTTTTGGATGCTTTATGTGATGATGTCTCATCTGCTTGAGAGGATCTTGCAGTAAAGTTCCAATGGGAATGTGGGACCTCTATCAAAGAACCGTGCTTTTTAACATGTAATTTGTGACTGCTGACTGTGAGCACAAGAAAGACTGCAGCTACGTCTCACCAACAACATATCCACATATCTGCTTCACACAAGAAGTTCTTGACGCCATGAGGCAGAGAGATTGGGCACATAAAAATAAGGATATCATTACATATCGGACAGTAAGAAATAAAGTACAATACTTAATTCGCAGAGAAAAGAAAAACTACTTTAGAAATTTAGTTCAGAGCAAAACAAACAGTAAAGATATATGGAAGGCAATCAACACCTTAGTGAACAAACGAAATTTTCCAGACCCACATACTCCCAATACGCTACTTACTTGTACAGACTTCAGCAATCATTTTCAAGCAGACATCAACAATATAAAATCCGCCATTCCGTCTCCCCCTTGTGACTTAAGCAAACTATCAACGTTCTGCGAGAACAAATGTACTAATGCAATTCCACCCGACATCCCTTTTATAACAGTTAACGAAGTTTATAACTATATTACTGGCCTTAAAGATAATAACTCATCTGGACTTGATGGAATCAGTAATCGAATACTACGCAATGCAGCACCAGCTATTAGTGAATCGCTGACATACATATACAATCAGTGTATCGCAAGGAATTACTTTCCATCGGCTTTTAAAATCGCTAAAATATACTGTCACGAGCTCTGTATTATGAGTGTGTCGTGTGTAGTTGGTAAACAACACTAGGGGTATGAATAACACGACGCTACTTGTACAGCTCCATGACATTTAATAGAACATTCACATAAGTCATGAACATCAATAATATCGCCACGCATGCATTACATCATACTCAGGCTATACTATACTTCCACGGACTGGCTGACCGTCCATACACTAACAATACACACAACACGTTTCTATGTGCGGCATTCAATCCTCGCACGAATCCATTCACCATACAGGTGTAAATCACTTATCCCACGTGACTGGCGGCATGCAACATCGCCATATAAACTCTACTTCAATATAGCTACAAGGCGGACCATACTCAACGCCTTACTCCACTGTAGCTCCAAAGGCGGGACCAACTCGTCGCCTTAATATGTTCTTCATGAACATTACCCCAAAGATCCTCCAGAACACTCCTAGGCGGGAAGACGTCGCCTATACAACAATATGTAAGACATAATCACATTATTCATAATCACTATATAATATCTCAACTGTCACATAATACGAGCACCCAGCTCAACCACAAATCACAGCCTCAAGCGCACAGCTCGGCTATCACGCACAGACTCCCACTAGTCACCTTCGGGTACTCTCTCAGCCAGCCAGACTAGTTCACCAAACACGCTTTCTCCATGCGCACGCCCAAGTCACAACATACTGACATGAAGTCAGACCTAAACTCAATCGCTGAGTTAAACTTAAATATTGACAACCTCAGTGACCCTTACTTCCACTCACTCCATCATCCACCCATGAAACTGCTCTGTGACATATACCCACTTCTCAAACCAGGTTCAGCTGATCGTAGTAATCTTAGTAACTATAGGCCTCTTAACGTATATTTACGGTCACCACAAATGTGAAGGTGGGATTTACGTTATGTTATGTAGGAACGTAACAATATCCTTTCTGTGTACTGTTGTAGTCGGTCCGACCTGGGCCAAGCAGCTTTGTTATGCATGAATAGCTCACCAGGCGTTGAGGTGCTAACAGGGTGTCATGTTGACATACAAACATCAGACATTTCTTGTATGTGAGGTACTCGAAGTTTGTATGGTTGACAAGTGATGTGGGTGTGTAGAGACACGAATGCGTTTAGGCTCTTTGATAGGTAACAAGGCACCCACTCACTCACATGCAGTAGTCAGTAATTGTAGAAACTGCTGGAACTTTCAACCATTTATTTACGTGACACGGTGACATCAACAGTTACAGTCAAATGGACGAGAATCAAGGACATCATATATATTGGAAATGACTGGCAAAACATCTGGCATATAAAGCTTGAACCACTCATCTATAAGGACGTTATCGACAATGGTCTGTCCTTTAACAACTGTTCATATGTGGTAATGAATAGGAATATCGAACATCATCAGTTTTGTATAGCTCGTAGGCATGATGTTAATAACGCTGGCTTGACGACATATTCTTTTCCTACCGTAGCTCAGGGCCCCTGACTGAACGCGTCAGGTAGTCCTTAACAAATATAGTTGCTTAATATAGAAGTCTGTGAACTTGTAACTAAAGTCAAGACTTCATCTGGCTTCACCTGCCAGGCACTTCTTCTTCTGCTCAAAGTTATAGGCCGTAATGACGGGCCTTATAATGGTTGATAAACAACTGTGCTTTTTTTCATAGGCATGTATTATCTTCCACGCTGAAACGTACCACCATCCTGCGGGTTTCATATCAATATATGTTCATTGTGCTTCTGTAAAGGGTTCAACGAATAGACCTAATTGGCTACGTCAAGCACACATAATGGACTCTGGATCACAAGAACTGTGAGCGCTACTCACAGGGTCATACTCAATGTTCTGCAAGCTTTACATAATAATTAAGTTATTTTACCTTGGACATAATTCCGAGAAATACACAAATAACACCTGTCGTCATTCCAGACGAACAGAATAACTCTGGGGAGAATCACTAAGATCATAAGACTATCTTTTCCCCCAGATAATGCAGAGAAGAAACAACGGACATCTTCGTCCGGCAGAAAACCAGCTCATCAATCCAGACGGAAGTCTGCTCGGTTCGCGCTAAAAGCTAGCGCATGCGTAGACAGAACAGATTTGAGAACAGTTAACTATCCCGTCTTAAGAAAGAATAAACACAGGGAAGGTAACCCCTAATCAACCTGTGTCAGGGAGTTAACATACAGTTCTGTACCTTCGACCATCAAAAATATTAAATAGATTTACATCTTCTGGGACCGACAAAAATGACGGCAACAAGGCCCATTCCTCTTATATCGTCGCTGTCCAAACCACTGGAAAAACACATCCACAAAACAACAATACAACACCTAGTTAATAATGACCTGCTAATCGGCAGTCAGTCGGGGTTTAGACCAAAGCATTCATGCCACGCAGCAATATCAAAGATGATAGACAATTGGCACCTAAACATCAATAACGATAATGTATGTGGAACAATCTTTGTAGATTTCAACAAAGCATTTGATATGATAGATCACGTTATTTTAATAAGAAAATTAGAAACAATGAAAGTAAATATTAAGCTGGTGAAGTTAATTAAATCGTTCATGTCAGACAGACAACAAATAGTGTCTTACAATAATTCATTGTCAAACCCAACCGTTGTCAATACATGTGTTCCTCAGGGCTCTGTTCTCGGCCCTCTTCTCTTTACCATATACATTAATGGCCTTCCTCTGCACATCAAACACTCATCATGTGACCTGTTTGCCGATGACTACTGTTTATACAAGTGATACAAGTTGCACTACACTAGAACAATCTTTACAAAACGATACACATAATCTTATTAAGTGGAGCAACGAGAATCGCATGCAAATAAATATTAGTAAAACAAAATGTATGGTAATATCAACCAGACAAAAACTACAAAACTCGCAGAAAGCAACACTACAGCTCTGCATTGGAACATCACGAATTGAAAACGTAAATGAACACACAATTCTAGGTCTCACTGTTGACCAACGCCTAAGGATGAACTCACATGTACATACAAAGCAAACAGCTCAGAAAGTTTACCAATTAGCCAAAATTAAACATTTCCTGGATGAGGAGGCAAGGAAAATGTTCTACATATCTCATATACAAACGCATATAGATTTATATAATTATCTTCAAATATTACCCCTCAGGAAGCGCTTCCTATTTAACAAAGCAAAATTTATTCACAAAATCATGTCACGGAATGCTCCAACGTATCTTTGGCCGATTTTAAAATACAATGAAAGACGTAGTCAGCGCTTAAACAAATTACAGGTACCCAAGCCCAGGCTAGACCTATTTAAGAATAGTTTGGCTTACTCAGCTGCTCATCTTTGGAACAATCTTCCCAGTGGCTTGAAAAACACGCACAGTCCTTACTCATACAATCGTATACTGTTCAAATACTTTATGAGTGCTGATTATATGCCACCCTAACTGATTATGTTTCGAATTAGTATCTATTATACTGTATGGAGGCTCTGATGATCTAGTTTTTCATTACAATATACTTATTTTTTTAAATTTTGTGATCAGGTACTGTTAATGTATGCTATTATACTGCTTTGTAATGTAACATTGCCCTTAAATTAATACTTTAAGTACGCTGGAGAATGTTTCAGCAACAGTAACAAAAGATGAGGAAGGAAGAATGCAAGAGGGAACTGTGTGCCCGATTTCCAACCCTTGGAAAATTAATTTCTTTCGTATATGTCTGTCTAACTATCTACCTAGTCTGTCTAACTATCTACCTAGTCTGTCTAACTATCTACCTAGTCTGTCTAACTATCTACCTAGTCTGTCTAACTATCTACCTAGTCTGTCTAACTATCTACCTAGTCTGATTCTGCTCTTGAGTTAGGGAAGGCAAAGACAGAAGGAGAGGAACTGGTTACCCCACCACATGATGATGGACCTAGTATTGTGAAGGCTTAAACAATTCACTCCCTACGGCAGTATCTGCTATGGGGCTCAAAGCTGCTCACGTCTGGTCAAATCTCTCACATACACTGGAAAACACAACGAGTCCCTAGTCATTCAGTAGCAGACTGTTCGAATGTTTCACGAGTTCTTATAACAGACCATCTGATTATGCCTCAAATCACTGTCTAATTTACTGTATGAGCAATTTCGATTTTTGTCAATCTTGTTGTTTGTTTGTTTTGGTTTTGTTTGTTTGAATTTTTTTTTCTCATTTAATTTTGTATTTTATTTGTTTAAAAAAAATTTATTTTAAAAACATACTTTGATTATGATGAATATTGCAAATGTATGATGTTATATTACTTTTTAATGATAAATGCCTAAATAATGCTTGCAGTACACGGGGAGATGAAAGGATACAGTATGCATGATGAGAGAGAGAGAGAGGAAGGGCAGAATGTCAGACGGGCATAAGTGCCCAATTCTTAACCCTTTGAAAATAAAGTTCGATCGTTCGTCACCAAAATGATGTAGTCGGCAAAATTCTGATGGCACGAACGGCAACCAGTTTTTGTTAGAAACATTGAAATGTCTTTCAGTCTTTTATATTTATTTACATTTTGTATTACTTCATCTATTATTTATCAATATTTTCTTTGTCTATCCTGCTGCCGACGACAATTCATTCGGACGGTCTAATTTCAATGTTTTCCCCATCAGTGTAACATCTAAAATAAAGTACACGCGTTTCGCACTTTTGTTCAGCCAAACGTTCCTGCTTCTCTCAATATTTTCTCATCCCCCGGTTCCCTCTATTCCCGGAATCCCCATGGCCATAACTTAATGAGATCCAATTTCTTTCATGTTTTCCGATGTAACTCCAGTCCGTCTCTGATTACCAAGCCAAAGTCACGCGCGGACAAAACTCTACCCGGGAAGACGCCTGGTGACCACTAATTTATTATCACTGGGTTTTCAGTCCTGGTCTCTTTTCTAGTGTTCGATCCTTTAGGGTCTGATTAGAAGTTCATTGTCACCCAGCGCAATTACAAGACCCTGGTGACGAAGATCCCTCTAACTGTATATGGGTAGGGTGGGGTTAAAGCAGATTAGATGGTAGATTAGAATAGGTAACCCTCAGGATAGCCGGAACTGAAGTTAGTAGTTACGTGTCTGGGAGACTTTCTTGTCCTTTTAAAAATCGGTAACATTAATTGAAGTCTGGTTGGTGTGGGTTAGAAAAAAAATCCTTCTTACTCTGTCCCTTCCCCCTCCACACCACACTCACAACGGCACACACACACGCACAACACTTTTATTTTTTTAAACATCAAATAATTTCAGTGGAAAGACGTGACAGAAATATTCTGTGGCTGGTGACTTGTTGGGTTTCGGTTGTCTAAAAAATGGGTATGAGGCTACCGGCCGGCAGCCCCGAACGCTTGTTAGTGAAATTATGTTTCCGATCTTGCAGAGCTGTTGCGTGGAGACTGACGTGAACCCAGTAGGGGAACAGTGGAGGTGTGTAACGGATAGAGAAAAGAGAGAGAGAGAGAGAGAGAGGGGGGGGGGTAGATAGACGTGTTGGATCGCGAGAATGTGATGTTGAAGTTCATACACAAATACCCAATTCCTAAATATGTTATATGTGAATACACATAATATTTGATTACGCAAAATACTTTGAACACAGGAAATATTTTATACTTGAATCAACTAATATATATATATATATATATATATATATATATATATATATATATATATATATATATATATATATATATATATATATATATATATATATATATATATATATATATATATATATATATACTGAAGCACATTAAAAACGCACCACCTGTATAATCCAGGAACAGAGTGTGAAATGTAAATATAAGTGTTTACAAGTTTACATATTTGGAATCTTTATTCATTTTCCTATGAATCCATGCTGGTCATTAATTTGTACATTTGATTGTTATGAAATTAATTGCATTCTGTGCAGGCAAGGGAGAAAACCAAAAATACAAAAAAATGCACGTGCGTTATCCTGCTGGAGAAGCTGCAAGTCTGGATAAATTGTGAACGCAGGAGCAACCAGTGCATCCAGAACCTCATCTCGATATGTCACAGCATTAACATTTCCACGGAAGACGTGAAGAGGCAAGCGATGGTGAAAACTGAATCATCCCCAAATGTGAATACTGCCACCTCCAAATCGGTTGACACAGCAATCTGCAAAGCGCTCTCCACACCGTCGCCAAATCCGCATACGTCCATCAGCAAAGGATATGTTGAAACTGCTCTCGTCTGTGAATAGGACAGCATTCCACTGCAGTCTAGTCCATCTGACATGTTGCTCTGCCCATTGCAGGCGCTGCTGACGATGTCTGTGAGTCAAGTTTGGCCCAACATAAGGTCGTCTTGCAGTAAGGCCTGTATCTCTGAGTCGTCGTATGACTGTCATTCAAGAGACTTGCCCATGTCTACCCACTATTGCTCTTGCTGTTTGACTTGCCGTGAGAGTACGATTCCTTAGGTAACTCAGCACAATATGACGATCTTGCGCAGGGGTAGTAACTCTTGGTTGGCCACTCCGAAGTCTATCCCGGGCACTGCCAGTGGTTCCGTAACGTTCATTGAGACGTACAATAGTGCTGTGGTGGCAATTCATCCTTCTGGCAATGGCCCGCGAGCTCATTCCGGTCTCCAACATACCAATGGCTCGTTGGCGGTCGTTTTCAGATAGTCGTGGCATTTCAAGCACATGTACTGGGTGTTTTGTCTCAACGGCCTTTTTATACCGAGTATACTGCCACAACGTGTACACATTTTCAGGGTCATAGCTGTTGGGAATCGTGTTGCACGTGTAACTTTCATTGTTTTCATGTAGTCTGTACACAAACCCGTTGGTTGAATTATGCACTTTCCATTCCAGCAGCCATTCGCTCTCTACCTCTTGGCAAACACGGGGAAAATCCATTCCCACACTTTTTTTTCCCAGCTTCTCGGCATCAGTATATATAATAGTGGTGCGTTTTTAATGTGCTTCAGTATATATATACCGAAGCACATTAAAAGCGCACCACTATTATATATACTGATGCCGAGAAGCTGGGAAAAAAAGTGGATTTTCCCCTTGTTTGTCATGAGGTAGAGCATGATTCAACCCACGGGTTTGTGTATAGACTACATGAAAACAATGAAAGTTACTCGTGCAACACGATTCCCAACAGCTATGACCCTGAAAATGTGTACACGTTGTGGCAGTATACTCGGTATAAAAAGGTCGTTGAGACAAAAAACCCAGTACATGTGCTTGAAATTCCACGACTGTCTGAAAACGACCGCCAACGAGCCATTGGTATGTTGGAGACCGGAATGAGCTCGCGGGCCATTGCCAGAAGGATGAATTGCCACCACAGCACTATTGTACGTCTCAATGAACGTTACGGAACCACTGGCAGTGCCCGGGATAGACTTCGAAGTGGACAACCACGAGTTACTACCCCTGCGCAAGATCGTCATATTGTGCTGAGTCACCTAAGGAATCGTTCTCTCCCGGCAAATCAAACAGCAAGAGCAATAGTGGGTAGACGTGGGCAAGTCTCTCGAATGACAGTCATACGACGACTCAGAGATACAGGCCTTACTGCAAGACGACCTTATGTTGGGCCAAACTTGACTCACAGACATCGTCAGCAGCGCCTGCAATGGGCAGAGCAACATGTCAGATGGACTAGACTGCAATGGAATGCTGTCCTATTCACAGACGAGAGCAGATTCAACATATCCTTTGCTGATAGACGTATGCGGATTTGGCGACGGTGTGGAGAGCGCTTTGCAGATTGCTGTGTTCGTCAGCACAACCGATTTGGAGGTGGCAATATTCACATTTGGGGAGGATTCAGTTTTCACCGCTTGACTCTTCACGTCTTCCGTGGAAATGTTAATGCTGTGACATATCGAGATGAGGTTCTGGATGCATTGGTTGCTCCTGCGTTCACAAATTATCCAGACTTGCAACTTCTCCAGCAGGATAACGCACGTGCGCACACCGCATGCATTACGCAGCAATATTTACAGCAGCAGAACATTGTGACGATTGATTGGCCTGCCCTATCACCAGACATGTCCCCTATAGAACATCTGTGGTACGAGCTTGGACACAGAGTCTACAGGCAAGGTTCTCCAGCTGATCTGCAACAGCTGGAAGCTGCTCTTAACGTGAATGGGACTTGATTCCCCGGAATTTCCTTCAGAGACTTGTGCGTTCCATGCGGAGCGGCTGCCAAGCTTGTTTGCAAGCACACGGTGGACATACCAGATACTGAGGATAGTGTGAATGAATTTTTTTATTGGTTGCATTTTTGGTTTTCTCCCTTGCCTGCACAGAATGCAATGAATTTCATAACAATCAAATGTACAAATTAATGACCAGCATGGATTCATAGGAAAATGAATAAAGATTCCAAATATGTAAACTTGTAAACACTTATATTTACACTTCACACTCTGTTCCTGGATTATACAGGTGGTGCTTTTTTAATGTGCAGTATATATATATATATATTTTTTTTGTGTGTGTGATTGAGAAAAAATACTTTGAACATAACATTCCGATAAGCAGAATTTCGGATAAGTAGATGTACTTTAGATGGTTCCAGCGACTTCTACTTATCCGGACCAAACTGTACACAAATGTCCATATACATACTATTACACATACATATGCCCATAAAACGAAATGCAGCCACGAATACCTGCATGAATATAATAGTTTACTGTAGGAAAATGAACATAAATATATCAGACAAAGATATAATGCCTGTTTTTTAACTGACATCATTGCTGCTGTGTTACTTATCGTATGCTTTAACATTTCTTCATTAAGTGACATGCCAACTTGCGTGTTCAATAATTTCTCTCCACAGCTTCCAGACCCTAATGTTGTCTACAATCCTTAAGTACTGTTTTTAACCTTTTCCCCGTGACACGATGTTTCTTTTTCTCATCCTCTGTATTATTTCCGCTTATTTTGCCCGTTATCGAAATGCAGTCTGAACTTTCTCTTCTCGTAATGTGCCGTCTTGCTGATTGTAGCGAAAGGTTTTTATGAGTATAGTTTAGTTATTGATAGAACAGAAAAAGAATTTTGTCTGAAAAGAATATATTACCAGTGTCAGAGAAGAGCACTGGTATCACAGAATAGTCACGGCTGTGAAGGTCCCTACTTCAGATAGTAATCAGACAAAAGTTAGAGCCTAAGATGCCACCTTTGCTGGTATCTAACCTATGATAATCAACAATTCAGTAAAACTCAAAATGCAACAATATAAAATTGATGAGTCAGAGAAATACAATTACTGAATCAT
Source organism: Oreohelix idahoensis (assembly GCA_024509875.1). NCBI lineage: Eukaryota > Metazoa > Mollusca > Gastropoda > Stylommatophora > Oreohelicidae > Oreohelix > Oreohelix idahoensis. The sequence continues at coordinate 311,027 of JAMPIV010018354.1, read as the reverse complement.
TTATTATGTACATCTATCTTTTGTTTTCTTCTTGTGCAAAATATGAATGATGAAACTGATGAAAATTGAATGAATAAAAAGATTAATTACACAATTACTCAATAGTTGAGTTTCAATTATTAACTTGACAAAAGTTCTCTTCTGGAACCTTGGAAATAGAACAGAAAATTCATCTAACTTTTCCTTTATAACTAAAATGTCTCTTATCTTGACTATTATCTTTAGAACATTTTGTTCATTGTCGTGAAATGACGTCTGTCTCACATCACGAATTCTAAATATTCTGACCATTACCGCGCACCATACATTGTTAACACGATAGGATAAAACGGACGGATATAACTGACCAATGGAAACGCTCCTTTTCTGATATGTATAAGAAAACCTTTTTATGCTTGACAGAGAGGTCTATTTTGTTTAAACGATAGGAAGGAGTTATTTAATTTCTTAAAGACTAAAGATATTTAAACGAAAAGATATAGCTAGTTTAACAACGGGGATATTACTTAAGAGATAAGTGTAAAGACTTCCTCAAATAGTATGTTATTCTAAGAGAAAAATCGTTTTATTTGACATTTATACATCAGGGTAGTCCCCAATTTAGTTAGTTAAAGTCTGCATAGATTTAAATGCACTTTGCTAACTAAACAATTTATAGATAGAAAGATAGATATGAATTCACCGTATAATTATAACTTTAAATGATTAAAATCGGTCCAGAAATAAGATATATACATAATATTAAAAATTATGCACATTGTACGGGAAGGCAGAAAAACGGTTAGGTTTTAGATTCTTAACACCGGTTTTGACAGAGTCTCCGATTGGGAGAGTACGGTGTTATATAAGACCCTGAACTTGGCGGATTTAGGCCACTACTTTTTCAAAACACGAGCTGAACTGAGAAGAGCGCAAAACGTATGCTGTCAAATGCTTTGCCGCTGTATCTAGCAGCAGACCTAGATGCCCGTTTAAAGCCTGAATAAGCTTATGTGTTTTTTGCCTGAGGGTAAGATATATATATATATATATATATATATATATATATATATATATATATATATATATATATATATATATATATATATATATATATATATATATATATAATTATGTTATTTGCCTGGGTATATCCACTTGTGTGTTCGATGATGTGTTTAAAGAAAAAAAAAACTACAGGACGAATGTGCTGCCGGCTTGCTTGCAAGCGTGTGTGATTTTAGAAACGAAAGCCAGCATTGGAAAAGGTGTAGAATATTTGTTAATTATGGCAAGAATACGACTGTAAGTTTATTAGGGTATTTGAGTGAGTATTTCATACTGGAACGACACACTGTTCACGAACATAAGATAGGATGACAGGATTTGTTAACCTGTACTAATCAAGATGTCACTTACTAGTTTGTACTTAACCAAATCATTGTATGGAAGCCAATCATGGGCAAATGGATCGAACTTAGGATGTATTAAGGAAAGAGTAATCACATTGAACTGGCTGTAGGGGGTACTGAGGTAAAGTTTCATGTGCAACTGTTAGCACAAATGTCTGAATTTTGTTTATACGTATTGTTGTGGGTGTATGTATGGAATAGTGCTGGACCATACAAGGATTGCGATTATTATACATTTCCAGGTTTCATCCTGTTATTACCACGAGTTGACGATACATTCACTTGAGAGGAATCCTGTTGGTGCATAAAGTTCTCTATACACTTAGAACTCGACCAAGATTTCCCAGCCTGGAGTTACAGTCACTGTGTGACCCTGGCTAGAGTGGATGCTCCTTATTTGTCACAGATAAGTGGACGCTTAGTTCCACTGATCAGACTATCCAGCCACATATATTAAAACAAAGAAGCCACATATTAAAATAATCCAGCCACATATAAGAATAAAGAAACCACACATATTAAAAACATTGTAATGATGACTTATGAAGGACTTTACTGAAAATATATCAACCTTACAGTCCAGTGACAGTGATAACTATTTATGTGAAAGAAAGAAATTGACATTTGAAAGATAACTTCACTATAATTACCTATTGTGGAAATGAAAAATTCCATGCATATTTATTTCATTATGTAAATAACCTTTGACTTCTTTATTATTTTCCTTACCGAAAAAATAAAAGGTATAGGATCAATAAATTGTATATATATCAATAGTCAGACTTACTTACTTACTTATTAATTTGAGTTAGGTTCTGTTTGTATGTATATTACATATCTAATAAATTAATTTAGTTAATCACCTAGGAGAGTCAATATCCAAAATAACTATATAACCATTATTCAGGGTGGGATCTGGAGAGGTAGCACTTAGACCTTCAGTAACATTCATTATCATCCTACTTGAAGGTTTAAACAGCTTGACCCTACCTTGATTGTCGATACACCCTTACTGTTTTTTTTTCAGAGAAGGGGGTATTTCTTATAAGACCAGTCTCTTATCTGGCGCTATACTGGTATCCTTTGATATATCTTTGTGTCTGGGATATCATATATTCTAATAACATCTGAACCTCTCGCGACATTCATCATGACACAGATAGTTACTTTGCTGTGATCCCTCATAATGGCTGCTTGAATTTTTCACATTGAATACTTATCATTAAGGTATGTGAATGTTCTTTAGTAATACTACACAGCAATATCAGTTGCAGGTCTTATACTAGGCCACCAAGCACAGATGGGGCATGGTACTCGAATATAGATGGCAATATATGATGCTCCTGAGTTGGTCCAGGAAGGCCCTATTGATATAAGATTCTAGACCTCTTGCTGGAGTATGACACGAATGAACCTAGAGACAATATGTGACAAGTGGCTAGCCTTTGGTCATAGGTTCCACAAGCCTACGTGTCCAGGAATGAAAGTGTTCAGATGTGTGCATGTATAAGAATGATACATGGATATGTTCTGATCAAGATAGCGAGACAAGACAGGTGTCTATCTGCATAAACATTATAAAATAATACACGAATAAGATCTAATACATTTTATACCAAATCATGATTCTACCTTCGCCTCTCACCTTCTAGAGTGCCAAGTCCATTATTCTAGTATAATAACATTTAATTGACAACTCCTAATGGCATTCATGCTAAACGTTGGTATGCATCGAATTCCTTTATACATCCACAACTTAATTTCAGTTCAGTCCTCGGGTCTGATCCTGATACATATTTCTGTCATAATCTGCAATAAAACAAATTATGTATTCATAAATTTACATACCCTCTAGAATAGATGCAAAGTACAGTACAGACTCCCTTTGGTGAGGTAGAGCTGCACGGCATACAGATTGTCATAGGTTATAGCCTTGGCAAGCGTCTCCTTCCTTCAGTCTATCTGTCTTCTGCTTTGTGTGTTAAGTTTGAAAAGTCCGCTTCTGGCCTTTTTATATTGCGAGCGCGGCTGTATCGGAGGGCAATACGACGTCACAGTGTCTCAGCCTGTCCAGTCTTGCGTTTTGTGTGCAGACTAGAGCGAGTTGTGTAAGATTGGTATAGAAAACATACTCGTTCTTCTCAACCCTGGAATCTACTACGTTCATCTAAATATCCTTTTACCGGGACAATCCTTTGCTTCCTTTGGTTTTCTTTAATTAGTCTTGTCTACGAATTGTAGCCATTTTTCGAAGATCGTTTTAACACTTTTAACATGCTGGCCTACTTTACCTCGAATATCTATGAAATTAAGGAACATAGCAACTATTCCTTGTGAATATAACTGCAAGGTCTTCTCCTTCATAAAATGCAATGTATTCCAGTTCTTTCCTTCACTCCATTCGTTTGCAATTCACGTAAATCTATGGTACCGTTAACACAAAATTCCTTCTGCCATTACGCCATTTGCAAATCGTTCGCGACACGCACAAGAGTGTACGTTGATTTGATTGGACGATATTTTTCCTTATACAGTGAATAGTAAGGCATTGTTTCATCATGCTACATTGATGTGGCCAATGAATTTCCTTTTTGCATCGGCCTTTGTTCAGAATTTCCTTATTACTGTTGTTAGCTGTCCGTGGTATTACTAATATTCTTCTGTAAAACCACATCTCTGTTGCCTCCAAGAGATATTCTTGTTTGTTTATTGATTGTCCATGATCAACAGGCAAGTACAGTTATTTGTGTTCGCAAGTATAAAAAAGCAATGCGCGTATTACATGCATTATATACACTTGTATTCACACGTACGTACATGTGGTATCGTCGTCACATATCTGCATAGTGGCAGTTTTCCTCAGACATTGTCATCCAGAACTTCTTCCACTCGCAGTTTCCACAGCCATCTGGTCATCTAGAACTTCTGCTACACGTAGTTTTCTTAGTCGTCTTTTCATTCAGAATGTCTGTCACTCGCAGTTTTCCCACATATATTATCAGAAAAAAAAACGTCTACCACTCGCAGTTTTCCCAGATATATTATCAGAAAGAAAAAAACGTCTACCACTAGCAGTTTTCCCACATATATTATCAGAAAGAAAAAAAAACGTCTACCACTCGCAGTTTTCCCAGATATATTATCAGAAAAAAAAACGTCTACCACTCGCAGTTTTCCCACATTTATTATCAGAAAGAAAAAAAAACGTCTACCACTCGCAGTTTTCCCAGATATATTATCAGAAAAAAAAACATCTACCACTCGCAGTTTTCCCAGATATATTATCAGAAAAAAAAAATAAACGTCTACCACTCGCAGTTTTCCCACATTTATTATCAGAAAGAAAAAAAAACCTCTACCACTTGCAGTTTTCCCAGATATATTATCAGAAAAAAAACGTCTACCACTCGCAGTTTTCCCAGATATATTATCAGAAAAAAAAAAAACGTCTACCACTCGCAGTTTTCCCACATATATTATCAGAAAGAAAAAAAAACGTCTACCACTCGCAGTTTTCCAAGATATATTATCAGAAAGAAAAAAACGTCTACCACTCGCAGTTTTCCCACATATATTATCAGAAAGAAAAAAAAAACGTCTACCACTCGCAGTTTTCCCAGATATATTATCAGAAAAAAAACGTCTACCACTCGCAGTTTTCCCACATTTATTATCAGAAAGAAAAAAAACGTCTACCACTCGCAGTTTTCCCAGATATATTATCAGAAAAAAAAAACCTCTACCACTCGCAGTTTTCCCAGATATATTATCAGAAAAAAAAACCTCTACCACTCGCAGTTTTCCCAGAAATATTATCAGAAAAAAACCTCTACCACTCGCAGTTTTCCTACATATATTATCAGAAAAAAAAACCTCTACCACTCGCAGTTTTCCTACATATATTAGAAAAAAAAACGTCTACCACTCGCAGTTTTCCCTGAAATATTATCAGAAAAAAAACCTCTACCACTCGCAGTTATCCTACATATATTATCAGAAAAAAAAACCTCTACCACTCGCAGTTTTCCTACATATATAATGAGAGAAAAAAACGTCTACCACTCGCAGTTTTCCTACATATATAATGAGAAAAAAAACCCGTCTACCACTCGCAGTTTTCCCTGAAATATTATCAGAAAAAAACCTCTACCACTCGCAGTTATCCTACATATATTATCAGAAAAAAAAAACGTCTACCTCTCGCAGTTTTTCCAGATATATTATCAGAAAAAAAACTTCTACCACTCGCAGTTTTTCCAGATATATTATCAGAAAAAAAAAACTTTTACCACTCTCAGTTTTCCTACATATATAATGAGAAAAAAAAACGTCTACCACTCGCAGTTTTCCTACATATATAATGAGAAAAAAAAAACGTCTACCACTCGCTGTTTTCCCTGAAATATTATCAGAAAAAAACCTCTACCACTCGCAGTTATCCTACATATATTATCAGAAAAACAAACGTCTACTACTCGCAGTTTTTCCAGATATATTATCAGAAAAAAAAACGTCTACCACTCGCAGTTTCCCTACATATATAATGAGAAAAAAAAACGTCTACCACTCGCAGTTTTCCCTGAAATATTATCAGAAAAAAAAACCTCTACCACTCGCAGTTATCCTACATATATTATCAGAAAAAAAAAACTTCTACCGCTCGCAGTTTTCCTACATATATAATGAGAAAATAAAAACGTCTACCACTCGCAGTTTTCCCTGAAATATTATCAGAAAAAAACCTCTACCACTCGCAGTTATCCTACATATATTATCAGGAAAAAAACGTCTACCACTCGCAGTTTTTCCAGATATATTATCAGAAAAAAAACTTCTACCACTCGCAGTTTTTCCAGATATATTATCAGAAAAAAAAACGTCTACCACTCGCAGTTTTTCCAGATATATTATCAGAAAAAAAAACTTCTACCGCTCGCAGTTTTTCCAGATATATTATCAGAAGAAAAAAACTTCTACCACTCGCAGTTTTTCCAGATATATTATCAGAAAAAACAAACTTCTACCACTCGCAGTTTTTCCAGATATATTATCAGAAAAAAAGCTTCTACCACTCGCAGTTTTCCTACATATATAATGAGAAAAAAAAACGTCTACCACTCGCAGTTTTCCTACATATATTACTAGAAAAAAAAACGTCTACCACTCGCAGTTATCCTACATATATTATCAGAAAAAACAAACGTCTACCACTCGCAGTTTTCCCTGAAATATTATCAGAAAAAAACCTCTACCACTCGCAGTTATCCTACATATATTATCAGAAAAAAAAACGTCTACCACTCGCAGTTTTCCTACATATATAATGATAATAAAAAACGTCTACCACTCGCAGTTTTCCCTGAAATATTATCAGAAAAAAACCTCTACCACTCGCAGTTATCCTACATATATTATCAGAAAAAAAAACGTCTACCACTCGCAGTTTTTCCAGATATATTATCAGAAAAAAAAAAACGTCTACCACTCGCAGTTTTCCTACATATATAATGAGAAAAAAAAAACGTCTACCACTCGCAGTTTTCCCTGAAATATTATCAGAAAAAAACCTCTACCACTCGCAGTTATCCTACATATATTATCAGAAAAAAAAACGTCTACCACTCGCAGTTTTCCTACATATATAATGAGAATAAAAAACGTCTACCACTCGCAGTTTTCCCTGAAATATTATTAGAAAAAAACCTCTACCACTCGCAGTTATCCTACATATATTATCAGAAAAAAACGTACCACTCGCAGTTTTTCCAGATATATTATCAGGAAAAAAAAAAAACTTCTACCACTCGCAGTTTTTCCAGATATATTATCAGAAAAAAAAAACGTCTACCACTCGCAGTTTTTCCAGATATATTATCAGAAAAAAAACTTCTACCACTCGCAGTTTTTCCCGATATATTATCAGAAAAAAAACTTCTACCACTCGCAGTTTTCCTACATATATAATGAGAAAAAAAAAAACGTCTACCACTCGCAGTTCTCCTACATATATTATCAGAAAAAAAAAAACGTCTACCACTCGCGGTTTTTCCAGATATATTATCAGAAAAAAAAACTTCTACCACTCGCAGTTTTTCCAGATATATTATCAGAAGAAAAATAAACTTCTACCACTCGCAGTTTTTCCAGATATATTATCAGAAAGAAAAAAAAAACTTCTACCACTCGCAGTTTTTCCAGATATATTATCAGAAAAAAAAAAACTTCTACCACTCGCAGTTTTCCTACATATATACTGAAGCACATTAAAAACGCACCACTATTATATATACTGATGTCGAGAAGCTGGAAAAAAAAAGTGTTGGAATGGATTTTCCCCGTGTTTGCCAAGAGGTAGAGAGCGAATGGCTGCTGGAATGGAAAGTGCATGATTCAACCCACGGGTTTGTGTACAGACTACATGAAAACAATGAAAGTTACACGTGCAACACGATTCCCAACAGCTATGACCCTGAAAATGTGTACACGTTGTGGCAGTATACTCGGTATAAAAAGGCCGTTGAGACAAAACACCCAGTACATGTGCTTGAAATGCCACGACTATCTGAAAACGACCGCCAACGAGCCATTGGTATGTTGGAGACCGGAATGAGCTCGCGGGCCATTGGCAGAAGGATGAATTGCCACCACAGCACTATTGTACGTCTCAATGAACGTTACGGAACCACTGGCAGTGCCCGGGATAGACTTCGGAGTGGCCAACCACGAGTTACTACCCCTGCGCAAGATCGTCATATTGTGCTGAGTTACCTAAGGAATCGTACTCTCCCGGCAAGTCAAACAGCAAGAGCAATAGTGGGTAGACATGGGCAAGTCTCTTGAATGACAGTCATACCACGACTCAGAGATACAGGCCTTACTGCAAGACGACCTTATGTTGGGCCAAACTTGACTCACAGACATCGTCAGCAGCGCCTGCAATGGGCAGAGCAACATGTCAGATAGACTAGACTGCAGTGGAATGCTGTCCTATTCACAGACGAGAGCAGATTCAACATATCCTTTGCTGATAGACGTATGCGGATTTGGCGACGGTGTGGAGAGCGCTTTGCAGATTGCTGTGTCAACCGATTTGGAGGTGGCAGTATTCACATTTGGGGATGATTCAGTTTTCACCATCGCTTGCCTCTTCACGTCTTCCATGGAAATGTTAATGCTGTGACATATCGAGATGAGGTTCTGGATGCACTGGTTGCTCCTGCGTTCACAATTTATCCAGACTTGCAGCTTCTCCAGCAGGATAACGCACGTGCATTTTTTTGTATTTTTGGTTTTCTCCCTTGCCTGCACAGAATGCAATTAATTTCATAACAATCAAATGTACAAATTAATGACCAGCATGGATTCATAGGAAAATGAATAAAGATTCCAAATATGTAAACTTGTAAACACTTATATTTACATTTCACACTCTGTTCCTGAATTATACAGGTGGTGCGTTTTTAATGTGCTTCAGTATATAATGAGAAAAAAAAACGTCTACCACTTGCAGTTTTCCTACATATATAATGAGAAAAAAAAAACGTCTACCACTCGCAGTTTTCCCTGAAATATTATCAGAAAAAAACCTCTACCACTCGCAGTTATCCTACATATATTATCAGAAAAAAAAAACGTCTACCACTCGCAGTTTTTCCAGATATATTATCAGAGAAAAAAAACTTCTACTACTCGCAGTTTTTCCAGATATATTATCAGAAAAAAAAAAAATTTCTACCACTCGCAGTTTTTCCAGATATATATTATCAGGAAAAAAAAACTTCTACCACTCGCAGTTTTTCCAGATATATTATCAGAAAAAAAAACTTCTACCACTCGCAGTTTTCCTACATATATAATGAGAAAAAAAACGTCTACCACTCGCAGTTTTCCTACATATATAATGAGAAAAAACAAACGTCTACCACTCGCAATTTTCCCTGAAATATTATCAGAAAAAAACCTCTACCACTCGCAGTTATCCTACATATATTATCAGAAGAAAAAAAGTCTACCACTCGCAGTTTTCCTACATATATAATGAGAAAAAAAAAACGTCTACCACTCGCAGTTTTCCCTGAAATATTGTGGCGTGAGGTTTTATTTGGCTGAAGGATCAGTATAGTACTGAAAATTACAGAAATAGAATTTCTGCAGAAAAATGGTGAAGTCCCAGTGTCTGAGAGAACTACTGGTATCACAAATTAGTTACGGCTGTGAATGTTCTGATCTCGAAACAATAGTAGAGAGGAGACCGACATAAAGTGCCACCTCCGCTGTGTAACTAACTGTGATATTAATAAACAAGGAAACAGATTTTACTTAACAATGATAAAATTGACAAGTCTTCAAATACAATTTCCTTATTATTTATTTAGTATATACACTATCTACTCTTGTGCTGAAGGGTGAATGTTGAAAAAAATGGAACGTAATGAATTTGTAAGTTTACATATGATTTACAAATATTTATATTTATATAGACAACAAGTTTTCCAATTATAGGAACAAAATTTATATCAGCTGTGCTGTTATTCAATTATAGTACAAGTATCAGCTGTGCTGTTAATTAAGGATATAACATTTATCAGCTATGCTGTTATTTTTGTTTCTTGCTGTGCTAATTCACTTTCTCATCACTGACAGTTTCTATGCTCACAATGCTGACAGAAATGGTACTAATGTGTACTCATCTCTCTAAGGTCTGTTCTTCTTTGTTTGGTTCACACAACATCGGCTGAGTATCGTTCCTTTAGCCCACCCAAGACTGAGGGGGACCAAAGATGTAGAGTCAGGACAACCTCTATGCTCCTGCGGAGTTCCAGGCAGCTGGATTGACGACCCACGATCTCAGTTTTTATGACACGAATAAAACCTGTGACAAAGAAAAATAGGGGCTAATTTTCTGTCATCAAGCCCATCTATTTCTAGTGTGGGTGAAATGAACGTGTCTCAGATGTCTGCATTGTAGGATGGATGACAACATGGCTCAGTATGATTTAGCAATAGCGAGACAAGACAGGTGTCTACTTGCAAAACCTTCTTTCTGATAAATTAATACATGGATACATTCAATAATATAAATTCAATACATGAATACATCCAATAAAGTCAATACATGAATATATCCCATAATATATATTCAATACATGAATACATCCAATAAAGTCAATACATGAATATATCCCATAATATATATTCAATACATGTGGCAGTATACTCGGTATAAAAAGGCCGTTGAGACAAAACACCCAGTACATGTGCTTGAAATGCCACGACTATCTGAAAACGACCGCCAACGAGCCATTGGTATGTTGGAGACCGGAATGAGCTCGCGGGCCATTGCCAGAAGGATGAATTGCCACCACAGCACTATTGTACGTCTCAATGAACGTTACGGAACCACTGGCAGTGCCCGGGATAGACTTCGGAGTGGCCAACCACGAGTTACTACCCCTGCGCAAGATCGTCATATTGTGCTGAGTTACCTAAGGAATCGTACTCTCCCGGCAAGTCAAACAGCAAGAGCAATAGTGGGTAGACATGGGCAAGTCTCTTGAATGACAGTCATACCACGACTCAGAGATACAGGCCTTACTGCAAGACGACCTTATGTTGGGCCAAACTTGACTCACAGACATCGTCAGCAGCGCCTGCAATGGGCAGAGCAACATGTCAGATAGACTAGACTGCAGTGGAATGCTGTCCTATTCACAGACGAGAGCAGATTCAACATATCCTTTGCTGATAGACGTATGCGGATTTGGCGACGGTGTGGAGAGCGCTTTGCAGATTGCTGTGTCAACCGATTTGGAGGTGGCAGTATTCACATTTGGGGATGATTCAGTTTTCACCATCGCTTGCCTCTTCACGTCTTCCATGGAAATGTTAATGCTGTGACATATCGAGATGAGGTTCTGGATGCACTGGTTGCTCCTGCGTTCACAATTTATCCAGACTTGCAGCTTCTCCAGCAGGATAACGCACGTGCATTTTTTTGTATTTTTGGTTTTCTCCCTTGCCTGCACAGAATGCAATTAATTTCATAACAATCAAATGTACAAATTAATGACCAGCATGGATTCATAGGAAAATGAATAAAGATTCCAAATATGTAAACTTGTAAACACTTATATTTACATTTCACACTCTGTTCCTGAATTATACAGGTGGTGCGTTTTTAATGTGCTTCAGTATATAATGAGAAAAAAAAACGTCTACCACTTGCAGTTTTCCTACATATATAATGAGAAAAAAAAAAACGTCTACCACTCGCAGTTTTCCCTGAAATATTATCAGAAAAAAACCTCTACCACTCGCAGTTATCCTACATATATTATCAGAAAAAAAAAACGTCTACCACTCGCAGTTTTTCCAGATATATTATCAGAGAAAAAAAACTTCTACTACTCGCAGTTTTTCCAGATATATTATCAGAAAAAAAAAAATTTCTACCACTCGCAGTTTTTCCAGATATATATTATCAGGAAAAAAAAACTTCTACCACTCGCAGTTTTTCCAGATATATTATCAGAAAAAAAAACTTCTACCACTCGCAGTTTTCCTACATATATAATGAGAAAAAAAAACGTCTACCACTCGCAGTTTTCCTACATATATAATGAGAAAAAACAAACGTCTACCACTCGCAATTTTCCCTGAAATATTATCAGAAAAAAACCTCTACCACTCGCAGTTATCCTACATATATTATCAGAAGAAAAAAAGTCTACCACTCGCAGTTTTCCTACATATATAATGAGAAAAAAAAAACGTCTACCACTCGCAGTTTTCCCTGAAATATTGTGGCGTGAGGTTTTATTTGGCTGAAGGATCAGTATAGTACTGAAAATTACAGAAATAGAATTTCTGCAGAAAAATGGTGAAGTCCCAGTGTCTGAGAGAACTACTGGTATCACAAATTAGTTACGGCTGTGAATGTTCTGATCTCGAAACAATAGTAGAGAGGAGACCGACATAAAGTGCCACCTCCGCTGTGTAACTAACTGTGATATTAATAAACAAGGAAACAGATTTTACTTAACAATGATAAAATTGACAAGTCTTCAAATACAATTTCCTTATTATTTATTTAGTATATACACTATCTACTCTTGTGCTGAAGGGTGAATGTTGAAAAAAATGGAACGTAATTGTTGCGGGGCTTTATACGATTCACTTCTTTTATTGTTGTTGCGGCCCCGTCTTCTATTTCAGTGGTCGTTGTGGAAAGCCACCGTTCTCATTGATTCAATAAGCTTCTTAGTTCTGGTCATTTGATTCATTAATTCTTGATCGTGCTATTGTTGGAATAGTTACGCGAATGTGAGTTAATACTTTCTGTCTGTCACAAGGTTTGAACTCAGTATCATAATTGTTGAATTTGTAACTTCAATGAACGTGATAAGTCTCTTCTCGAGTCCACACAATTTTTAATATACATTTCAAACAGTAGACAGTCCATGGAGGTTGATTATGAAAACATTATATATTAGAATTGAATCATACATCATAAATGCTATCCATGCATTATAGTCCTGGTCCAATAATATGCAACACTATAGTCAGAACGTCGTAACTATATGTACGCGCGGTTGGGACATCCAACGGCCGACAATGAGATTAGACGTCTGGCGATATAAAACGAATGTGGACCATAATTTCATCCTTCCTTGACTTTAGTTAAAATTACTAACCTCGATACATTCCTCTCTTCATAAGAATATCGGACTGACCCATGTCCGTACTGCAATAACATATGTGCGGCAATATCATGCCTACCACTGGAAGGATTATAGGACACGTCTTATCCGTTTGACGGTCATCTAAGAAAAGGGTGTGGTAACCTAGTCACGGTGCGTGACATACCAACGCATACACGTCATAATCAATCGTGTGTATCGCGTACACTAACTAACAATTATTTACATTATATTAAACGTAGTCACCTATTAATCTTATGCTGTTAACCTCTAGCAGACCATGCCAATAAAATACCTTAACAATTCCCTGTCCACTGGGGGAAAAAAAAATCTATTAGATAGATTTTTTTTAACAAAAACCCATCTGAAAAAATACCAATATGTTAACAATATCAAAAAAAAAATTTAACGAGATTGCGGCATATGGCCTACGACGTTCTGTCTAGAACCAATGTCGTGGTCATGTCGACTAACCAATAGTCATGTAATATATTCATTATTTATATCATAAATAAATATAAATGGTAATAAGAACTAAAAGAGAATGGTAATGTCGATCTCTAATTAAATAATTAATTAACTTAAAATATGTCGTGATAAAATGTCATGTCAGACTAATTTAAAGTGTTAAAATTAAACTAAATAACTATACTAGGTATGGAATAAGAATAAGTTGTTGAAAATCTAATGTAAGAAAAATGAGAGGATCTGTTAAAGAAAGACATAATAACGAATAAAGAATAAATTAGAGAAAGAAAAAAAATGATGTATAAATTTAACTAAGTTATGTGTGTTGAACATCAAGTAAGTGTAGTATTAAGTTATTAATACCTTTCTAACTAATTTAAACAATAGTATGCAATATAATCATGTAATTCTAAGAATATAATCAAAGAATTATGTGAGTTTTCTTTTCTTTCTTTCATTTTTTTAAGTTTCATTCATTTTTTTAAAATTCAACTCACTTGTCATTTTAATGTGGATTAGTTTTAAAGAATAAATTAAAGTAATTAACATTGGATATGAAGATCCATTCGTAGTCTTGATCCTTGAATTTCCATTAGACAAAATGTTCAAGTATTCTGAATCACGTTATATAACGAATTAGTTCGACTGGAATGTCATTTATTTTCTCCGAAGTGTTTTGAAACAATGTTGTGACAAATGTAAACCAGGAAAGTCCCGGTGTAAAGACGAATATAGTGTCAATTGATTGCAGTCACTTTGCGTATAATTTGCCTATAGAAAGCAGCTGAGTAAATGGTTCATTCATGTGTCAAAAAGCAACGATGGTGCTATGTTCTTTGATTAAGTTTCTCTGTACATAGTATTGTCTTTGCGACAAACAACGTAAATTAGGAATCGACATCATTAGGATTTCGAGATAATGTATCTGCCAAGATGTTGTCGGATCCTGTGATGTACTCGATTGAAAACTCGAAGGGTTGGAGGAGTATAGCAAATCTGGTCAATTTTGGACTCTTGTGATTTGCTCGTTGTAGTGATGCTACGGCCCTTTGATCGGTTTGTACTACAAAAGGGGCTCCCAGTAGGAATTTTTCTAGTTTGGTTATCGCCCACACGACGGCTAAGAGTTCGCGATCAACCGTAGAGTACTTCACTTCTGGTGGTTTCAGTTTTCGTGACACGTACAAGTTTGGATGGAGGATGTCGTCATGGTATTGGAGCAAACATGCGCCAATTCCGTAGTTACTCGCATCTGTACGAAGAATGAACTTTTTAGAAGCATCAATTAATCTCAAAATAGGTGGATTTGAAAATATAGAAATTATTTGCCGAAAAATTCTGTCACATTCGTCAGTCCATGTCACTTTCACTGGCATGTTCTTCTTTAGTAATGAGGACAATACAGCAGTGATGGATGACAAGTTAGGTACGAATCTACTGTAATATTGGACTAGACCTAACAAGCTTCTCACTTGTTTCTTCGTTTGAGGAACGGAAATGTTTAAAATTTTTGAAACTGTACTGGGTAATGTTCGGATATATCCAGCTCCAATAATGTGACCCAAAAAAGTGATCTCATGAAATGCTACCTGTAATTTTGTAGGTTTAGCAGTTAACTTGTACCTTCTCAAGGTATCAAAAACGTATCCAAGACCCAAAAAATGTTCCTCAAAAGATGAACTAAACAAGCATATGTCATCTATATATGTAATAATGTCTGGTCTACCTGAAAAAATGTGTCGCATCATGCGAACAAAGGTAGCTGGAGCGTTAACCAGCCCAAAAGGCATCACGTTCCACTGGTATAGACCTAGCGGAGTTGAAAACGCTGTGTAGTATTTTGCTTTTTCGGTTAGTGGTATCTGCCAATAACCTTTAGTTAAGTCTATCTTAGTAAATATAGTTGCTGTCGATAGACGTGGCAGTAAGTCATCGAGAAGTGGATGTGGTTCGCTATCAACTATCGTTTGTGCATTTAATTTTCTATAGTCGACGCATAGTCTAATGTTATTGTCCTTCTTTCGGACAATAACTAATGGAGAAGAAAATGGGGAATTACTAGTTTCGATAATTCCTAAAGATAACATCTGTTCAAGTTCCTTAGTAGTTTTAGTAAGAAAGTGTATAGGAACAGAATAAGGATGTACCCGAATTGGAGTATCCTCGTTAAGAGTGATGTCATGATTAATGACTGATGTGCGACCTGGAACATCGGTCAACACATCTGGATAAGATTGTAGCAGATCAGCAATCTTTTGATGCTGTTGCGGTGTAACCGACGAAGAGATGGTTACGTCCCGCCAAGATTCGCTAGATTGTACTACAGGTACAGGTAAAGCTAACTGTACCTCAGGAAAAGAAGATTCTTCTTCCTGGATAACGGATAAATTAGAATAGTGACATGTAGGTCTGAAAGTGTCATCTAATTCATGAAAAATAGCTTGTAGATGTTCAGGTCGAGTATGAAATTGCTTGAGCATATTTATGTGAAATATTTTGTGATGTCCCTTAATGTCCAGGACATAATCAACATCAGAAATCTTATTGATAACCTGGTAAGGACCATTCCACGAGATTAGTAGTCTATTATTGTTATGTGGCAATAACACATAAGCTTGATCTCCTGGAAATAATTGACGTAATCGTCTATTACTGTTTTGGAAAGTTCTAGCTTTCTCTTTCGCAGCCTCAGATGAAGCTGTTGCCATTTGACAGGCATCAATAATGTTATTCCGGAGATTAATTACATATTCATAGGATGACTGAGTGTCCTGAGTCATCTCAGAATCGATTAATAAATCTTTTATCAGTCCCATAGGACCTCTTGGAGGAGCGCCAAAGACTAAATGAAACGGAGAGAAGCCAGTTTGTTCATTTGGCACCTCTCGATAAGCGAATAACACCGCTGGTAGCACTCTGTCCCAGTCCTGTGGATGGTTAACTGTAACTTTATGTAGCATTTGTTTGAGTGTACGGTTAAGTCTTTCTACAGCACCATTACTCATTGGGTGATAAATGCTGCTGAGGTTTCTATCTATTTGCCAAGTCTTCATTACCTCCGTCATAGTCTCAGATATAAATTGAGAACCATGATCTGACAAAAGTTTTCTAGGAAAACCTACTCTAGAAAAGATCAAGTGTAGTGCATCAGCTACATCTGTTGTGGTGGTTGTTTTTAATGGGATGGCTTCTGGCCATCGTGTGCATAAATCGATGCAAGTGAGAATAAACCTATGTCCTCTGGCTGATGGTAAAAGTGGGCCAATGATATCAATGGCCATTTTGTCGAAAGGTCTCACCGATATATCACAAGCCTGAATAGGCGCCGTGTGAAAGGCTCCCCGTGCTTTCACTTCTTGGCATATCGTACAGGAGCGTACGTACTGTGAAATATCTCGTGATACTCCCGGCCAAAAAAAAGAAGATAATACTCGTGAACGTGTACGAGTATAACCCATGTGACCTGCACACTTAGAATCATGTGCATGTTGAAGTATGTACCGCCTAAAAGCAAAAGGTACCATGACTTGTTGTCTTATCTGAGTTTTATCCATAAAACATCTTAATAAAATGTCATTTTTAATACTAAACCACTGACTATAATTTATGTTCCTAGAAAGATTGTCATCTTTGTTGACCAGCGTAAAAAATTTTGTTAGTGACCTGTCTTCCCTCTGTTTTGCAGCAAATGATACTCGGTCAATAGCAGAATGAATCTCGATATTTTCATGATCATTTGTTTCCTTGTTTTCCGTGTCTATAGTCTCTAATTGTTTTGTATGTGCTCTGGTTATTGCTGCATTTCCGATGTATAGATTATTTTTTTCCCATTGAATAATCTCATCTGGTGTGCAATCTTTACTCCCGTGTATGCATCCCACCATAAGGTCGGCAATTGGGTTTCTTAACATGCATGCTTTAACATTGCCTGTGAAGAAAGGTGTGTCAATGTAAATAATAGCTGTTGGATAATATTCTATGGTTCCCCCAAAAGTCATGCACCTGACATGTTCTCCAGTTGCACAATTTGGATGAACAAGTGTCTGACGGATTCCGATCGTGGTCGATCCCGAATCTCTTAAGACTGAGACGATGGATCCATTAACTTTTCCTCTGTTGAAGATCAGTGATCCTGTTCCGTCATTGACTGCTAGACTGACTTCTGGTAGAATATGACCGCAGTTCAGAACTGTCTCTTTTGCTTTCTGAAATATAAGATTACATGTTGGGCAACTATTTGCCACGTTATAATTCATTGCAAAACAAGTAGACGATGACTGTATTTTGTTATCAGTAGTTGAACTCTGAACCCTAGGGGTTGTAGCAGTAGTAACAGCTGCCCCTGTATTATGGTTATAAGTTGTCGATCTACGAGAATGAGAACGATGACGAGAATAATTAGATGAATTATCCCGTTGTCCTCTATTGTAACTGTTATCTCGATGTCTCGAGTTATAATTATCGCTATTGTTCCACTTGTAATCATTATTATAGTTATATGATCGATTATAACTTGAGTTACGTGGATTACTGTTATTTCTTGACTGAGGTGAATAGTTTCTGGTTTGTTGTCGTCCTCTATTAAAGTTATTGTTAAAGTTATTCTGTCCCTTATGAAAATTAATGTCATAGTTTCCTTTGAACCTACCCCTGTCTACACTGTGTGTTCTAGGTTTGTTATGATTATGATATGCCATATTGGAGGCTACAGGAAGTGGTTCTCTTATCAATGTGCCAGAAATATTAGCATTCGGATGAGCTGTGCAGTAATTTAAAGAAATTTTTTCTAACTCATCAATAGATTCTGGTTTTCTTTCTTGCAGATAAGCAAAGAATGGTGGGCTGACAGACGATAATACTTTATCCCTCAATAACAAATCGACTAACTTGTCGTAGGATTTGTTGACACCTGCCAGTTCAACCCATCTGTTAAAAGTATTGCGTATGTTAGCAATAAAACCTGTGAAATCTCTATTGTTATCTGGCAACAAACTTTTAAAACGCAATCTACATGCCTCTTCGTTCAAGTGGAAACGACGTAGTAACAACGTCTTAATGGCCTCATAGTCTGTTGATAGTGTTGGATCTATATTTTGTGCTGCACTTGCAGGTTCGCCATCTAGAAATTCCTTAAGTTTCAGTGCCCATGCCGCTTTGTCAAGGTTATTCACCTTACATATGTCCTCAAAGCGCGCGAGCCACGATGAAAGGTCATCTACGTGTAACTTGAATGGAGGCAGCTTAAAGTAATAATTACCTTTAAGTCGTGTGGATGAAGATCCAGATTGAGCAGTATCATTTTGGGTTGCTGCAGCGCCCTGTGAATTAAGTTTTGCTGTTTCTAATTTAAGTCGTTGCAATTCCATTTCTTGCTGCAGTATGATTTCTTGTCGTTTCAATTTATTCTCTTCTTCAATCCGTAGGATTTCATCTCTTGCTATCTTTCTTTCTTCTTCTTGTCTTAATTCTGCCTTCTTTTCCGCCTGTTTTCTTTCAAGTTCTTCCATCTCTGCTTTAGCAATGGCTTTCTTTTCCGCCTGTTTTCTTTCAAGTTCTTCCATCTCTGCTTTAGCAATGGCTTTCTTTTCCTCCTCTTCTGCCTTATATTTTGCAAATTCAGCCAATGCATAAGCCTCGAGAAGTTCTCCTTTTTTCCCAAAATCTTTACCATTTTTAATAAAATAGTCTAAGTTAAGCATCTTGACGTTAATATTGTACGTAATGGTTATGTAATAATCACCAATAAATTTTAAGTAATTATTATACTTATTCAATTTATGAATAGTCGATATAAACAATCATAATATTATTGAACTTAATCTGGGAATGTTCAATTTAATTAATTGTAATATTATCTAACTATTATTTGTAGATTCCATACATAGACATACTATGTTGGGAAAATATTACATATATACTCGTTAATATATCATAAATAGTTATGATATTTATCTATTTCGGGTGCTGAATTACTATCATGCACCTAATAATAAATAGTATTATTCCTCAAGTATTATATCATTCAGTCAGTGATATGTGCTAAGTAAATCATTTAGTAATGGAAAAAATGTACCAAATAATATACACTATGTCCTTTATATGCAGGACAGACTAAAAAGTCAAATTATTTTATAAATATATATTATTATTATATTATGCCTTAATCATGAGCTATAAAGTGCATCGCCCATTTCTTGGACTACCACTGCAAATTGGTGCAAAGTCCCTAATTCTCCTTAAAAGTCATTAAATTTTAATTATATTCATATACACTCTTATTAAGCAAGAAATTATATTATTAGTGTTAAATCATGAACAGATGAAATGAGGACATACGATACGATGGGTAAACCAAGGATAAACAAACCATATTATCACGAAACAAGACGTTTCTACAATAAAAATTGATATTATGAAACCAAATCTGCAAACCGGAAATATAGAGTAGGGTGAAGGTTAACTGAATATAGAGTTAAATCTGCGTACACAAAAATTAATGACGCAAACATGGACTCATTGACGGTTATACAAAAAAAAAATGAACTGAATAATAGCAAGATCAGAAAGAACAAGATAGATTACTAACATTGTTACCAAACTAAATAGAATTTAAACTGAATACGATAAAATACACCGATTATTTCACCAAACTAGACATCTAACATATACTGTGAATTAAATGCAGTCCCGAACGAAACAAGCCCCGGAAATGTCATCGACGCGTTCTCCGCGAAATGCGATTTAATTCACTACCCTAAAGACCGTTCAGAATGAATATCGGCAATCCGTAGAGCCATAATTTATTCATTCTGAATCTCCACTCCAACCTCCCACAAATTAGGCACAGCACAAACAATGAAAACAAATATAACGTGCATATAAAATATATAGAACGGACATGCCTGCAAAATGTGAATTAGACTCAGTGATGTTTCTTATGAATGACAACAGTCACGAACTGAGACTTATCTTTTAACCCGTCGTCCGATGCGATCTTCACCAACGGCCTAGACTAGAGGATAGGACTGTTTGCTCCTTGTTGGTAAATAATGTCTTTTCAATCCTATGATCTACTGAGAAGTTGTATTCTTGAATGAAACATTAGGTGAGCTGGCATCGTCCTTCGATCGTTGGCTTGTACACGGAATATTGTGACGTCACTGATTTTTGCATAGTTACACAAGCCACGTCATGTTCGGAATCATGTGACTTGAACGTTTTCTTGTAATCGTAAACAGTCCGTGAAAGTATGTAAACAAGAAAAATTTCTTTCTTCCTTCGTTCCCCAGCAATGGCAACCACTTTGTTGCGGGGCTTTATACGATTCACTTCTTTTATTGTTGTTGCGGCCCCGTCTTCTATTTCAGTGGTCGTTGTGGAAAGCCACCGTTCTCATTGATTCAATAAGCTTCTTAGTTCTGGTCATTTGATTCATTAATTCTTGATCGTGCTATTGTTGGAATAGTTACGCGAATGTGAGTTAATACTTTCTGTCTGTCACAAGGTTTGAACTCAGTATCATAATTGTTGAATTTGTAACTTCAATGAACGTGATAAGTCTCTTCTCGAGTCCACACAATTTTTAATATACATTTCAAACAGTAGACAGTCCATGGAGGTTGATTATGAAAACATTATATATTAGAATTGAATCATACATCATAAATGCTATCCATGCATTATAGTCCTGGTCCAATAATATGCAACACTATAGTCAGAACGTCGTAACTATATGTACGCGCGGTTGGGACATCCAACGGCCGACAATGAGATTAGACGTCTGGCGATATAAAACGAATGTGGACCATAATTTCATCCTTCCTTGACTTTAGTTAAAATTACTAACCTCGATACATTCCTCTCTTCATAAGAATATCGGACTGACCCATGTCCGTACTGCAATAACATATGTGCGGCAATATCATGCCTACCACTGGAAGGATTATAGGACACGTCTTATCCGTTTGACGGTCATCTAAGAAAAGGGTGTGGTAACCTAGTCACGGTGCGTGACATACCAACGCATACACGTCATAATCAATCGTGTGTATCGCGTACACTAACTAACAATTATTTACATTATATTAAACGTAGTCACCTATTAATCTTATGCTGTTAACCTCTAGCAGACCATGCCAATAAAATACCTTAACAGTAATGAATTTGTAAGTTTACATATGATTTACAAATATTTATATTTATATAGACAACAAGTTTTCCAATTATAGGAACAAAATTTATATCAGCTGTGCTGTTATTCAATTATAGTACAAGTATCAGCTGTGCTGTTAATTAAGGATATAACATTTATCAGCTATGCTGTTATTTTTGTCTCTTGCTGTGCTAATTCACTTTCTCATCACTGACAGTTTCTATGCTCACAATGCTGACAGAAATGGTACTAATGTGTACTCATCTCTCTAAGGTCTGTTCTTCTTTGTTTGGTTCACACAACATCGGCTGAGTATCGTTCCTTTAGCCCACCCAAGACTGAGGGGGACCAAAGATGTAGAGTCAGGACAACCTCTATGCTCCTGCGGAGTTCCAGGCAGCTGGATTGACGACCCACGATCTCAGTTTTTATGACACGAATAAAACCTGTGACAAAGAAAAATAGGGGCTAATTTTCTGTCATCAAGCCCATCTATTTCTAGTGTGGGTGAAATGAACGTGTCTCAGATGTCTGCATTGTAGGATGGATGACAACATGGCTCAGTATGATTTAGCAATAGCGAGACAAGACAGGTGTCTACTTGCAAAACCTTCTTTCTGATAAATTAATACATGGATACATTCAATAATATAAATTCAATACATGAATACATCCAATAAAGTCAATACATGAATATATCCCATAATATATATTCAATACATGAATACATCCAATAAAGTCAATACATGAATATATCCCATAATATATATTCAATACATGAATACATCCAATAATATGTACACCTAGGTGTGATACAACCATTTTCTTCCCCCTATAATATACCAGGCCCTCTCTGACAAGTGCTATACTAGCTGGTAACATATATCCTAACAATATTGTTATGTTCTTATGATATGAGTATATGAGACGAGGACTGTTTGGTGATATATATCAGGTGAGAGTTATATGGGACAATAGATTGGAGTTAGATGAGACAATAGATTGAGTCCTAACAAGGACTGTTTTGGTTATATTTCAGTTGGTTTTATCTGAGACAATAGACTGAAGTTATAGGAGACAATAGATTGAAGTATGAGTCCTATTAGTCTTCGTCTATTCAATCATATTAGGAAATAAAATCATTATACCTAATTTCCCCAAGATACAATCAGTAAACTGATACGTTCATATTAAAACAATATATGTTATATATATATATATATATATATATATATATATATATATATATATATATATATATATATATATATATATATATATATAATATATATATATATATATATATATATATATATACACAGGTGTATCTGCTGTAAGCCTATTTTCCTAAAGGTTATCGTAAATTTATATTTATCAGAATCAGAACTTCAAGACCTTACCTCTAGACTGGAGAAAGTAACAAGAACGTATGGGATGGAAATTAATATAGAAAAAAGCAAGATATTGGTGAATAGCCATAAGAAACATGTTCCGACCAACATTACGTTAAATGGGCAAACGTTAGAAGAAGTTAACACCTTTAAATATCTCGGGTCCACTATATGTAGTGATGGAAGATCAAGTAAAGAAATCAAGACAAGACTTGAGATGGCCTCAGCTGCCATGACAAGACTGAATGTGATCTGGAAAAGTAACATCAGTTTTCCTGTGAAGATCAAATTATACAAATCACTTGTATTATCTATTCTCTTGTATGGGTGTGAGAGCTGGACACTCACTGCAGATACGGAGCGAAGGATTCAGGCTTTCGAGCATAAATGTTATAGAAGAATTTTGCGCATTTGCTATAAAGAGCACAAAACAAATGTCTATGTTAGAGAGAAGATAAACACCTATGCAGGCCATCAAGAACCACTTTTGTCAATAGTGAAACATCGAAAGCTTGCCTGGTTTGGGCATGTAACTCGTCATGACTCCCTTTCGAAAACGATCCTTCAGGGAACAGTCGAAGGTAAACGGAGAAGAGGAAGGCAGAGAAAATCCTGGGCTGATATCATCAAAGAATGGGCAGGACACGGTTTTTCCACACTTGTACGCATTGCTGAGGATAGAGAGCAGTGGAGGACCCTGTCTGCTGATGCTTCCACCATGGCACCCCTACGACCCATGACGGGTTACGGGCTGAGATGAGATGATGATATTTACCCTCCAAGATTTAAACAGGCCAGATTTTGACTCGACTAGTGAAGCAGGCTGCAAGTCAATGCCCTCAGGTAAGCAATAAATCGTGACAGCCTCTCTCCTCTTCAGTCGGTCGGTATCTCTGGCTTCGTGTTCGGTGATGTGTGATTATGCATAAAATCAGCCCGATTATATAGGTAGGTGAATTCTTAAGCAAAGCTTTTGGTTGGTTCCTGGCGGAGCAAAATGATTGGTTTCCTCCGGTTTAGTCTCATGCTCTGTACAGCCTAATTTTATTCAGTTTCCATCCGCCATCTTGCGTGAACAAAATGGCCACGACCCACATCCGAAAAAAACAGGGCTTAAGTTTTTCCTGGCGTAGCTTCAGGTAATTTATTCCGATTCAGCAACTGTGCGTTGACTGGCTGGGCTCTCGACATAGGGATTTAACAAAGTAGTGTTTACACAACTCGTTCCACGACATAGCCCCATCCTTTCCTAGCTGTGACCTGTCATAGCTAAAGTGTAAACACCTGCTGTAGTTAATCATTTTGCGTCTGTCCTTCCATAGTAATAGGGTGTCGACTTAAAAAATCAGCTCCTACATTGTCTCTTCCCGGAATGTAATTCACGGTAAAGGAATAAGGCGCCAGAAGCAGACTCCACCTTAACAATCTCGAATTTAGCTTTTTAGTTGCAGCCAAGAATGTTAAAGGTTGATGATCGCTTTGGACAATGAAGTGTGTCCCATACAGATAAGGTGAAAATTTGTCGATGGACCAATTTAGAGCCAAACATTCTTTCTCTATGGTCGAGTAGTTCAACTCAGCTGCATTCAGCTTCCTACTGGCGTAGGCGACTGGTAAAAGTTCCTCCGGCAGGGCTTTTGATTTCTGCAAGAGAGTTGCACCAATACCTATACTGCTAGCGTCCGTCCTTAATACAAATTCGTGTGTGATATCGGGTAGCGTAAGGATTGGTTTGCTGGTGAGTTTTGTTTTTAGCTCTGTGTAAGCTTTTTCACAATCAGCAGTCCATTGGATTTTGTCAGGCTGTCCTTTCTTAGTTAAGTTAGTTAATGGTGCACACAGAGAGTTAAAGTGGGGTATGTACTTCTGATAGAACCCACATAATGACACGAATGATCTCACATCTTTCTTCGTTTGAGGTCTGGGTGCCTTCTTTAACTTCTCTATATTCTTTGGGTCAGGAGACATATGACCTGTAGAAATCGTGTGACCTAGGAATTCCAACTCCTTACAACCAATATAGCACTTGGTTGGACGTGCAGTCAATCCAGTGGCTCTCAGTCTGTCAAACAACATGGAGAGCGCTACTATATGCTCTTCAAATGTGTTAGTAGCAACAAGAATGTCATCCATAAAGTTAGTGATATGGGGATTTTGTAGAGATTCCAACAATTTCCTCATCATTCTTGAAAAGATACTGGGAGCATTTTTCAGCCCAAAGGGTAGTACATTAAACTCGTAATGTCCGTCTGATGTACTAAATGCCAGCATTTTCCTAACTTCTGGTTTCACTGGTATTTGGTAGTATCCCTTGCTTAGATCTACCTTCGATAAATACCTAGCCTTACTCAGTGTACAGAACAGCTGGTTGGTGTCAGGTAATGGGTCCACCTGAGATTCTGTGATCGCATATAGCTTCTTGTAGTAAATACATAACCTGTATTCACCACTAGGCTTCCTTAATAGCACCACACTTGAGCTATAGTGAGATTCAGACTTTGAAATAATTTTCTCTTTTAAGAGATAGTCAATCTCATCCTTGAGTGGTTGTGCTTGCTATTGTTCAGTCCATGTCCGCAGCAATGCTTCCAGTGGGCTGGGTATGAGGACGGCAATACAACAACGTTGCCGGACCCACACCTATTTCTATTGTAAGGGGCAGTATACCGAAGTGGGGCCGGTCTCCCTCAACTGTTTGGTACAGCCCTGGTTCCTACCTCCTTTGGTTCGGGTTTGTTTCTGCAGCTTTTTTAATACTTGTTGCTGACTAACCAAATTTTCCAAAGGATCCAGGCCATGGTGCTCCGACAAATATCTAATCGGGGTGGGATGTCTCTCGTCCCCTCTCTGTACAATACGGAGAGTTGCCATGGTTACTGGTGTAACAGTAGACTTGTTGTGATTTTGTTCTCTCTTTATCACTGCATCTACCTGTTGTTTTCTCTGGTGTATTTTCTTTGTGGGCCTACGTCCGCAACAATGCGTCCCTAGGTCCTGTAACTGGTCTACACTTCTGAATGAGGTTACCTGGTTACATTCTGAACAGGATTTCATATACCGACTTATGTCTTCAATTATTCCTGGCCAGTAATATCGCAATGCTATATTTTGACCAGTGGCCACTTTTTCTCTGTTTCCACTGCCTGATGTAGCATGCTCTTGCTCCATAATTTCCTCCCTGTAGAATTTTGGCACTACCAGCTGTCCATGCCCTTTAGGTCCTTTTCCAGCTTGTCTGTAGAGTAGGCCATTTTCCATATAGTAGTCTCCTTTCTCTGGAGGGTTATGGGCCTTTGGCAATTTGCCAAAACAAGGCTTCAATGTGCTGTCTGCTTTTTGAGCCTTTTTCATCTTTGTACGATGAATGTTTATTGGATCTCCCTCCTCCTTTTTGGTGCTCGACCTGGTATGGTTTGCTGCCATGACAACAGGTTTTATTGGGTCACCCAAAAAGACATATTTACATCCTATTACCAGCGGGTATATAGGATCATCACTTACTGCTGCTCTTATCACTCCTTCCACATAGCGAGTTCTCACGTTGATCCTTGCTATGGGAAGTGTCGTGGTGCCGGTTCCCTGCATTGCCCCTTGTATGTCCACTGTTTCTGTGGTAAGTTGGTCAGGGTGCACTAGGGTTGCACTCACGACTGAGTCAAATTCCAAACCTGAACCATATAAGCACTGAATTTTAGTGCCATTACATGTCACTTCCTCACAGACAGGGGGATGATGGAGATCATTCTGACTAACTGCCAGTTCCTTCCTTCCCTTGTTCCCTGTTGTGAGACACGCAGCGTAATAAGGAGGGTTGTTCCTTCTGCAGTCTGCAGTATTGTGGTTACTCATTAGACAAGTTTTACACCACTTTCCTTCCTTCCGGTAAGGTGTCTTATCTGATCTTAGAGGGTTTTTGTCTTTTTGGTCAAATCTTTGTTTGTTCCTTGTGTTATGATCCTTTTGTTCATATTTGGAATAGTTTTGTGATGATTGGAAGTTTTCACCCTGCTTCTTCTTATTTCCTAATAATTCTGCCTGAGCTGCTTGATATCTCTCAGCAACAGTTACAATATCTCCCAATCTCTCTGCTCCTTGTTCCA
Organism: Oreohelix idahoensis; assembly: GCA_024509875.1. Taxonomy (NCBI): domain Eukaryota; kingdom Metazoa; phylum Mollusca; class Gastropoda; order Stylommatophora; family Oreohelicidae; genus Oreohelix; species Oreohelix idahoensis. The sequence goes on along the minus strand of JAMPIV010018354.1, from coordinate 283,826 downwards.
TGATAAACTTCCTCATTTCTTGAGGCATGGACTCTTTCACTTGCTCCATCATTATCATTTCTTTCAGATCCTGACACTTTCCTAAAGTACTCCATTTTTCCAAATAGGTTTCCAATCTAGCAGAGAATTGGTGATAGTTTTCTCCTGGAAGAAGTTTAGCTGTTCGGAATTTCTTTCTATATGATTCTGCGTTCTTTTCATATCTCACAAGCAGTGCCTGCTTCAGGACTTCGTAATCTTCCTGGTCATCTCTTGAGAGCTTCAAATATACATCGTAGGCCACACCTCTCAATCCCTGAGATAGTTTAAGACTCCACTTTTCTTTCCCTAAGCCATAGGTAGTGGCAAGTCTTTCGTATCTATCCAGGTACGACTCAATGGCGTCTTCTTTCTCAACAAATGGGTCCAGATGAAAATTCATGGCCCCACTTGAGGTGCTCTGGATGGAGCTATTCTCAGAGTGAGGTGAGCTACCACCATTATTGCCAGTATTTGCCTGAATTTCAAGCTCTTTTAATCTCAACTGATGGTCTCTCTCTGCTTGTAATTTCCTCTCCTCAGCTTCAATTTTCTTTGCCTCATTTTCAGCCTCCCATTTCTTGGCTTCAATTTCTAATCTTTTGGTTTCTCTCTCAGCTTCCAGTCTTTTGGCTTCTCTTTCAGCTTCCAGTTTTTTGTCTTCTCTCTCAGCTTCCAGTCTTTTGGCTTCTCTTTCAGCTTCCAGTTGCAACTTTCTTTCTTCCCTATCCATGTGTTTGTCCACTTCTGTTGTGACATACTGAGTAAGAGCATCACCTGTCATGTTTAATTCCTTACCCATCTGAATGATCGCAGTTCTGAACTTCACTAGATCAGCCATGGCGTTACTTAGATAGGGTATGTAAATTTACTATATCCTTCCTTACTTACTTAGTCGTTCCCCTTCTACCGTGAGGTGTAGAGGTTTGGAAGAGAGAGCGCCAGACTATTCTATCTGCTGTCTTCCTCCTGGCCTGGTTCCATTCTAGTCCTCGGTCTTTCAAAGATTGTCTAATGTTGTCTTCCCAGCGGACTCTGGGTCGTCCTCGGGGTCTGGATCCTTGGCTCTTTGTTTCCCATGCTTGTCGTGGTAGCCGATCTTCTCCCATTCTGCAGACATGGCCAAACCATCTTAGTTGGGACTGTTCTACTTGGGTCTGTAGGGGGTGGCATTTTAGGCCTTGACGTATCGTCTGGTTGCGTACCATGTCTCTTCTTGTTACTTCAACCACCTTCCTCAGATACCTCATTTCTGAGGTTTGGATCTGGCTTTTATGGGTTGTAGTCATTGCCCATGACTCGCATCCATATGTCAAGACTGGGACATAGGTGGAGCGGTATACAGCCATCTTCGTTTTCTTACCAACCTCTCTCTTGCTGAGGAATCCTCGATTTATGGCCTGAAAAAGTCTCCCAGCTGCTGCTTTTCGAGTGGCCAACTCTTCTTTGATGCCTCCCTTTCGGTCTATAATAGCTCCGAGGTATTTAAAGTGGTCGACCTGCTCCAGGACCTGTTCTCCCAGCTTAATCTGATGTCTTATTTCTTCTCGTGATATCACCATGGATTTTGTTTTAGAGCTGCTTATGACCATCCCTCTCTTCTCCAGCTCTTCCTTCCAGACTTGCAGGTTGGATTGGAGATGTGCCTCTGATTTAGCAATCAGGGCAACATCATCAGCAAATGCCAGCTCTGAAATATAGACCTGTCTCATCTTCCAGTACCCCACTGAATACTTTCTTGTTCTCTCCTTACATGCCTTGATGACATCGTCCATAAGGAGTATGAAGAGGTAAGGTGATAGGATATCACCTTGTCTTACACCAGTGGTGGTCCTGAACTCTTCTGACCTATGGTTTGCTGTCCTCACATAATTTCTGCAAGACTTGTAGAAGCTCTGTATAGCATGAATCAGAGGTGCTGGAATATTCTTCCTTGCCAAACAGTCCCAAAGTTTGCTCCTGGGGACCCTGTCAAACGCCTTTTCCAGATCTATGAAACAAAGATGGATCTCACTCTTATACTCAAGGGCCTTTTCACTCAGCTGTCTGAGTGTGAAGATTAGGTCTTGAGTACTTCGGTTTGCTCGGAATCCGCAATGGACCTCATCCAATTGTGGCTCAGCTAGGCGTCGGAGTCTCTGCTCTAGGATTCTAGAGTAGATTTTTCCAGGGACACTGAGAAGGGATATGCCTCTATGGTTTCCACACTGTCGATTGTCACCCTTTTTGAAAATTGGTGTTATGATGGCGATCTCCCAATCCTTTGGCATGGTCTTGTTGCACCATGCTGCCTGTAGGACCCTTAAGAATAACAGGTCGCCTGATGCTCCCATGTACTTAACCATTTCTGGTGTTATACCATCATGCCCTGCTGCTTTGCCCATCTTGATTTTCTCCAGTGCTGCCTTCAGTTCTTCCATCTTTATGTCATCTTCATCACCATTGGTTTCCTCTTCTGTGCTAGTGGTTATCATTTCTGATGTTTGACCTTGCTCACCATCAAGGAGTTCTGAGAAATATTCTTTCCATCTTTCCATTACTTCCTTTGGGGCAGTAAGCAATTTGCCTTGCTTGTCCTTTATAACTATATACTATATCCAAATATTATAATTAAACTTAATTAATTAAATGAACAAAAAATTTCCGTGCAACTTTGTGAGCATCAATTATTTACTGAGTACTAAATGGTACTCCTCCTAAGAAAACAATAAAAAATCCTATTATAGAATTTCTCCAAAAAAAAATTTGTTCTTATGTTATCTATGGGTGGCACAAGATAGAGTGTAGATAAATGAATAGACCAAATATGGCTCAAGATATACAGCAATATCCCAGGAACGAGCCCCCAGTGTGGCGTGAGGTTTTATTTGGCTGTAGGATCAGTATAGTACTGAAAATTACAGAAATATAATTTCTGCAGAAAAATGGTGAAGTCCCAGTGTCTGAGAGAACTACTGGTATCACAAATTAGTTGCGGCTGTGAATGTTCTGATCTCGAAACAATAGTAGAGAGGAGACCGACATAAAGTGCCACCTCCGCTGTGTAACTAACTGTGATATTAATAAACAAGGAAACAGATTTTACTTAACAATGATAAAATTGACAAGTCTTCAAATACAATTTCCTTATTATTTATTTAGTATATACACTATCTACTCTTGTGCTGAAGGGTGAATGTTGAAAAAAATGGAACGTAATGAATTTGTAAGTTTACATATGATTTACAAATATTTATATTTATATAGACAACAAGTTTTCCAATTATAGGAACAAAATTTATATCAGCTGTGCTGTTATTCAATTATAGTACAAGTATCAGCTGTGCTGTTAATTAAGGATATAACATTTATCAGCTATGCTGTTATTTTTGTGTCTTGCTGTGCTAATTCACTTTCTCATCACTGACAGTTTCTATGCTCACAATGCTGACAGAAATGGTACTAATGTGTACTCATCTCTCTAAGGTCTGTTCTTCTTTGGTTCACACAACATCGGCTGAGTATCGTTCCTTTAGCCCACCCAAGACTGAGGGGGACCAAAGATGTAGAGTCAGGACAACCTCTATGCTCCTGCGGAGTTCCAGGCAGCTGGATTGACGACCCACGATCTCAGTTTTTATGACACGAATAAAACCTGTGACAAAGAAAAATAGGGGCTAATTTTCTGTCATCAAGCCCATCTATTTCTAGTGTGGGTGAAATGAACGTGTCTCAGATGTCTGCATTGTAGGATGGATGACAACATGGCTCAGTATGATTTAGCAATAGCGAGACAAGACAGGTGTCTACTTGCAAAACCTTCTTTCTGATAAATTAATACATGGATACATTCAATAATATAAATTCAATACATGAATACATCCAATAAAGTCAATACATGAATATATCCCATAATATATATTCAATACATGAATACATCCAATAAAGTCAATACATGAATATATCCCATAATATATATTCAATACATGAATACATCCAATAATATGTACACCTAGGTGTGATACAACCATTTTCTTCCCCCTACAATATACCAGGCCCTCTCTGACAAGTGCTATACTAGCTGGTAACATATATCCTAACAATATTGTTATGTTCTTATGATAGGAGTATATGAGACGAGGACTGTTTGGTGATATATATCAGGTGGGAGTTATATGGGACAATAGATTGGAGTTAGATGAGACAATAGATTGAGTCATAACAAGGACTGTTTTGGTTATATTTCAGTTGGTTTTATCTGAGACAATAGACTGAAGTTATAGGAGACAATAGATTGAAGTATGAGTCCTATTAGTCTTCGTCTGTTCAATCATATTAGGAAATAAAATCATTATACCTAATTTCCCCAAGATACAATCAGTAAACTGATACGTTCATATTAAAACAATATATATATATATATATATATATATATATATATATATATATATATATATATATATATATATATATATATATATACAGGTGTATCTGCTGTAGGCCTATTTTCCTAAAGGTTATCGTAAATTTATATTTACCCTCCAAGATTTAAACAGGCCAGATTTTGACTCGACTAGTGAAGCAGGCTGCAGGTCAATGCCCTCAGGTAAGCAATAAATCGTGACAGCCTCTCTCCTCTTCAGTCGGTCGGTATCTCTGGCTTCGTGTTCGGTGATGTGTGATTATGCATAAAATCAGCCCGATTATATAGGTAGGTGAATTCTTACGCAAAGCTTTTGGTTGGTTCCTGGCGGAGCAAAATGATTGGTTTGCTCCGGTTTAGTCTCATGCTCTGTATAGCCTAATTTTATTCAGTTTCCATCCGCCATCTTGCGTGAACAAAATGGCCACGACCCACATCCCAAAAAAACAGGGCTTAAGTTTTTCCTGGCGTAGCTTCAGGTAATTTATTCCGATTCAGCAACTGTGCGTTGATTGGCTGGGCTCTCGACATAGGGATTTAACAAAGTAGTGTGTTTACACAACTCGTTCCACGACAAATATTATCAGAAAAAAACCTCTACCACTCGCAGTTATCCTACATATAATATCAGAAGAAAAAAAACGTCTACCACTCGCAGTTTTCCTACATATATAATGAGAAAAAAAAACGTCTATCACTCGCAGTTTTCCCTGAAATATTATCAGAAAAAAACCTCTACCACTCGCAGTTATCCTACATATATTATCAGAAAAAAAAACGTCTACCACTCGCAGTTTTTCCAGATATATTATCAGAAAAATAAACTTCTACCACTCGCAGTTTTCCTACATATATTATCTTATCATCAAAAACGTGTGCCACTCGCAGTTTTCCTAGACATATTGTACCGGGTTAGCACCCCGTAAGCTGTATTCAATTGCTACAGGACCCAAAAATGATAGATGCCCCCAGGATTCACCGAAAGGGGGGGAGAATGATGAATCCACAGGCGCCTCATTGGAATCGACCAGACCCGTTACACGGACTTCGAGCTCTGAACAACGGCTGGAATTTCCATGTGCCTGTGGTAGGGAGTTCTCTACTCAGAGAGGAATGAAAATCCACCGAACGAAAAAGGGGTGTGGGAGGTCATCTGGGGGAGATCAACAGCGCTCTGTCTCGACGGATAAGACGTTAGAAGAACGCAGCCAGGAGTCAATCCACAGTGCTGAGTACATTCAAGTTGATCTGCCTGATGATGATCTCACACACTTCTTGGACGGGAAGAGAGATGCAATCAAGTTTCCACCTGCCAGTGCAAAAGGGCTTTGGGAACAGCTGGACGAAGCCTTGGCAAAAGAGTTGGATAACAACCTGAAGCAGATAAGTTTGGAGAAGAAGCTGGAAATCTTCGGCGACATAATATATCTGCACTGTCGCAAAGTGTTCGGAGTGAGGGAGGCAAGGGAAAGTAACCCACCACGAAAAAGTAGAAGACAAATTAAAATAGAAGAAATCAGGAAACAGAAGAAGCATGCCCGAAAACTTTTCAAGAACGCAGTTGCCACAGAGAAGGAAGGGTTACGACAGGTTTGGGAGCACCTGAAAGGCCAACATAATGCCCTTTGTAGAGCAGAAAGGTTGTGCAGGAAGAGAAGGAAGACTCGAAGGGATAGGGAAAGATTCTTCAGGGAGCCCTTCAAGTTTGCCAAAGAACTGTTTGAGCAGCCACGGTCGGGTACGCTAAACATCAAGAAAGAAGACCTGGAAGAACACCTTAGAATGACATATTCAGATGGTCGCAAAGATGAGCCGCTCAGCAGCATGGCAGGCCTTAAATGGCCGAGTAAGCCAGGAGCTGAATTTAACACCAAGCCCCCAACGGTGCAAGAGGTAGAAAGCATTGTCCAGAAAGCTCGGTGCAAGTCAGCTCCAGGTCCTAATGGTGTTCCATATGTGGTGTATAAGAGATGCCCTGAAGTGCTCAAACGACTGCTCCGTTTACTAAAGAATGCGTGGAAAGCCCAGCTTGTAAGCAAGGAATGGAGAAAGGCGAACGGAGTCTACATCCCGAAGGAGCAAAATTCCACAGACATCAGTCAGTTCAGGCCAATCTCACTACTCAATGTGGAAGGGAAGATATTCTTCTCAGTGATGGCGAAAAGACTCACTACATACCTCCTGGCAAATGGGTACATTGACACTACCATTCAGAAAGGAGGTATCCCAGGTACACCAGGATGTCTAGAGCATGCCACAATGATCTGGGAAGCAATCCAAAAGGCAAAGTCTGACAGAACAAACCTCCATGTAATCTGGTTGGATCTAGCGAATGCTTATGGATCCGTTCCACACCAGATGTTGTGGCAGGCCCTAGAAATGTATCATGTTCCACAAGAGATTGCAGCAATGCTGAAGCTGTATTTCGCAGGGTTTGCTGTCAGATTTTCAACCAGAGAGTACACAACGAAGTGGATTGGCCTTGAAGTTGGAATTGCAATGGGGTGTACCATCTCTCCGATACTATTCGTGATGGCTATGCAGGTAATCCTCAATGCGGCCGAAGGAATGGCTATAGGTCCAAAGCTTGGGGGAATGTGTCACATGCCACCGCTCAAAGCATTCATGGATGACACAACAATTCTGACATCAGATGAACATCAGGCCCGGAGGATGTTAGAACGCCTGGATGAACTAGTCAGCTGGTGCAGAATGAGCTTCAAACCCAAGAAGTCGAGAAGCCTATCAGTCAGGAAAGGGAAGATAGCAGAAGACATATTCGTGGTTTCCAACCAAAGAATCCCTACTGTCATTGAGGAACCTGTTAAAAGTCTTGGCAGGGTGTACGATGCCTCATTAAAAGACTCGAAGGCAGTGCAACAGACAATAGAAATGGCAGACAGAGGGCTACAGATCATAGACCAAAGCAGACTCTTGGGAAAGTTCAAACTGTGGTGCCTCCAGTTCATGTTGATACCAAAATTGCTGTGGCCACTGCTTATATATGAAATAAGCACAAGTACAGTCGAAGCTATAGAGCAAAAGGTCAACAAGTTCATGAGAAAGTGGCTAGGGGTACCACCAGGTCTGTCAGATGTAGCACTGTACTGCAAAAAGTCAAAACTTCTGCTTCCTTTCAAGTCAGTTGTTGAAGAGTACAAAGTTGGAAAGGCAAGGCTTGCAATGATGCTACGCGAGTCAGCTGATGACGTGGTTAAGTCCATTCAGCCTACACTGAAAACGGGAAGGAAGTGGAGAGTGGAAGAAGCTGTTGATGCTGCCCAAGAGTCACTCAAACTGAGGGAGGTAATCGGATACACACAGACGAATAGACGGGGATTTGGTCATGGAGACATCCGCTGGTGGTCCAAGGCATCAAGCAGGGAGCGCAGAGACATGGTTGTTCATGAGATACGAGAGGCTGAGAATGATAAGAGGTTGCAAAAAGCAGTGCAGCAGGTCCAACAAGGCCAATGGACTACATGGGAAGGAGCCCTGCAGAGGTCCTTGACATGGAATGATATATGGCATATGGCACCTCTTAGGCTCAGCTTCGTGGTTAGATCAATGTATGACCTGCTGCCGTCGGCCACCAACCTTGTGAAATGGGGAAAGTCGGATGATGAGCAGTGCCCCCTGTGCCAGGGGAGGCAGACACTCGAACACGTGCTCTCAGCGTGTAAGGTGTCATTAGGGCAAGGGCGATACACCTGGCGCCATAACAAAGTGCTAAATGAGCTTGCTGCGACAATAGATCTAGCAAGGATGAAGGCGAACAGCAAACCCAGGCCGAGCACCGCAAATACATACTTTCTGAGGGCAGGAAAGTCAGCACACCCCAAACCGAGTAAACCAGGTAGCAGTTTACCATCTCTTCTTGATTGTGCAAACGACTGGGAGATGGCGGTAGACCTACCTGGACGAGGGGCATATCCAGAGAGTATCAGGAAATCGCGGAGACGGCCGGATATAGTGCTTCATTCTTCTTCAACGCTTCAGGTCATACTGATTGAACTGACCGTGCCATTTGAATCCAGATTAGACGAGCAACATTCGTTCAAAGCGGCCAAATATAGTGATCTGGCCGCGGATCTGAGACACGAGGGGTTCACTACAAGGGTCATGGCTGTTGAAGTGGGCGCAAGAGGGCTTGTGGCTGCATCAATGTATGATCTATTGAAACTGTTGGGGTTGAAGGGACAGGCGAGAACAAGGGCACTGAAGAGGCTTAGTGAAACTGCCGAAAAGGCATCAGGCTGGCTGTGGAACAACCGCAATGGGCAATGGAAATCGTGACAATAAACGCTGCGGTACAGAAAACACCAGGAATTTTTCTAAGTCCACAAAACGCTGAGTTTTGTGGTGTACTAGTGAGCGGGCTGTGACTGAGGGGCAACAGGCGATGTATATTATAGGAGGTGTCAGTGTCAGAATTTCAGTGGCTAGGCTCGGCGGCTTCGCGATGGTGTCTCAGTGTGTGCGACGGAACGAACGGAATAATTTGTCTTCTCTTTGTTACTTTCACAATTGCCTCCACGGCTGGCGGAGTTGTGGATTAAAGTTGCTACCATAAGTGAAATGGGTTCATTTTCGATACAAGACAACAGGAGGCTGAGACGCTTGGGAGTCATGACCCAAGTGGGCCCGCCCCCCTTAGAGTGTAAAGGAGTATACTGGGCCGAAACACTTGTCTGATGGGGGGACTCCTTCTGATGATCAGATTGCCTCCTGTTGTATCGCTCTGTAAAGAGTTTCCTATCATCATACCCAAGAACTTCAGTCACTCTCAGTTTTCAAAGACATGTGCCATCCAGAACGTCTGTTGTTCAGTGATTTCGCAGACATAATGCCGTTCAGAACCTCTGTCTGTCGCACTTCTCCCAGCCACCTTTTCATCTAGAACTTCAGTCACTTAAATTTTCCAAGACATATTGTCATCCAGAACTTTCGCAGTTTTCCCAGACATAGTCATACAGAACCTCATTCGCTCCTTTTTTCCAACATATCTTGTCGTATAGAACATTTGCCCCTTGTTGTTTTTCTTCCAGACATCTTGTCATGACATCTCGGATCTTTATCCCTCTTGTCTCCGAATCTTTTATCCGCGATTAGCTTGTCGTCACCAGGTTTTCTAGACCATTTTGTCCTATGCTGTGGCCAAGCGAATTTTGTCTTATTTTGTACTGTATTTTTTAAAGACAGTGACTTTGCAATATTGTTTTTCTGTTACATTTTCTCATTCGATATCTTGAGCTGCTCTTGGCTAGCGTTGCATTCTCCTCAAGTACCATATTTCTCTCGCTACAACTGATTTATTTTTCTGTTTACTCATTGTCCAAGGTTCACGTCAGGTGTCGGAGTGGCTCAGAGGTATGGCGTCCGCCTCTAATTCTAAAGGTACCGGGTTCGCTCCCAGCACACGGAATATACTTTTTTTCAGAACCAGTGGTTCATAATGATTCATACTCCCTCTGATCTCTTGGCAGGTCCCGCGCGCAAGTGAAAATTCCGTCGGCAGTTTGAAATCGTAAAGAGTAGGCCATGCGACTGCTGCCATGGCAAAATTTAAAAATTAGGAAACCTAGCCACCACAAAAAACATTTATAGAATGTGTGATTCCTGTATACACACATTAGGATCCTGGCCAGTGCTACGGAATTTGTACACTGTGCTGAGATCCTCCTTGTGTGATCTAAGAGATGAGATCTGAGTTGTCCGTGTGCAATGAAGATGGTCTTTAAAACCAAACCAAAGCAAAATTCACATCAGTACATGTACGACATTACTTGTTCTGCATATCAGATTCACATCAGTACATGTACATTACTTGTTCAGCATATCAGATTCACATCAGTACATGTACAACATTACTTGTTCAGCATATCAGATTCACATCAGTACATGTACAACATTACTTGTTCAGCATATCAGATTCACATCAGTACATGTACAACATTACTTGTTCAGCATATCAGATTCACATCAGTACATGCACAACATTACTTGCTCAGCATATCAGATTCACATCAGTGCATGTACAACATTACTTGTTCAGCATATTAGATTCACATCAGTGCATGTACAACATTACTTTATCAGCATATCAGATTCACATCAGTGCATGTACAACATTACTTGTTCAGCATATCAGATTCACATCAGTGCATGTACAACAGTACATTTCAGCATATCAGATTCACATCAGTACATGTACAACATTACTTGTTCAGCATATCAGATTCACATCAGTACATGTACAACATTACTTGTTCAGCATATCAGATTCACATCAGTACACGTACAACATTACTTTATCAGCATATCAGATTCACATCAGTACATGTACAACATTACTTGTTCAGCATATCAGATTCACATCAGTACTTGTACAACATTACTTGTTCAGCATATCAGATTCACATCAGTACATGTACAACATTAATTGTTCAGCATATCAGACTCACATCAGTACATGTACAACATTACTTGTTCAGCATATCGGTGCAAGACCCCATGTAGTTTCGGTGTGTGTGTGGGGGTGGGGGGGGGGAGTCTCTGAGGAGACCAAAATAAAATAATAGGACTCCTTATCCCTCAGGCATGTCGTGAGAGGCAACTATTATAGGTTGTGTATGAGGTTAGCAACCTCATCACGTAAGACACATTGCTACAGAAAACACTGCTGCTGGAGCATGGGTTTCTTGGAAGTGGGCCAACTGCTGCTCTATGGCAGCTCTATGGCGGCTCTATGGCAGCTCTATGGCGGCTCTATAGTGGCTCTATGGGGGTTCTATGGTGGCTCGCTCTATGGTGGCTCTATGGGGGTTCTATGGTGGCTCACTCTATGGTGGCTCTATGGCAGCTCTATGGTGGCTCTATGGCAGCTCTATGGCGGTTCTATGGCAGCTCTATGGCGGCTCTATAGTGGCTCTATGGGGGTTCTATGGTGGCTCGCTCTATGGTGGCTCTATGGGGGTTCTATGGTGGCTCACTCTAAGGTGGCTCTATGATTTGAAAAGGAGCAAACACAAAAATATAATTTCTCTTGTTGCTTTCTATGTTACTGTATCTAGAGTTAAATAAATAAATCACAGACAGAGGTTTACGTGGGCCTGAAACATACCTTTATGTGTGTATTATTTATTTACTGTTTACAGACCTCGTGTTTCCCTCATTTTCTTTTTTTTAAATGTATGTAAACTTGTATGACGTTTATTGTCTGTAAACTTGTATGTCGTTTATTGCCTGTAAACTTGTATGTCGTTTATTGTCTGTAAACTTGTATGTCGTTTATTGTCTGTAAACTTGTATGTCGTTTATTGTCTGTAAACTTGTATGTCGTTTATTGTCTGTAAACTTGTAAGTCGTTTATTGTCTGTAAACTTGTATGTCATTTATTGTCTGTAAACTTGTATGTCGTTTATTGTCTGTAAACGTGTATGTCGTTTATTGTATGTAAACTTGTATGTCGTTTATTGTCTGTAAACTTGTATGTCGTTTATTGTCTGTAAACTTGTATGTCATTTATTGTCTGTAAACTTGTATGTCATTTATTGTCTGTAAACTTGTATGTCGTTTATTGTCTGTAAACTTGTATGTCGTTTATTGTATGTAAACTTGTATGTCGTTTATTGTCTTGCTTCGTTAGATCAGAGGCAAAATATGACAATGTGTGTTTTAAAAACAAAAAGATAAATTTAGTAAACAAATCAGAATATCAAAATATATGCGCGAAGACGTGGAAACAACCATATTTTGCATACATACATGTACATATGAGCGTGCATACAGATATCTGCTTGCATAGTGGCGCCATGTTTGTTGAACAGTTCATTTGCTGTCAGATTTTGCCCGGCTTCGATCCCGTCTTAAAGAACAGAGATAGAGAGAGATGTTCTGATCTTAAAAGTATCGATTCCGCACAGCCGAGCCTGTTGTCTGTTTTTCTTTCTGGTAAAGCCAATGCAAAGATCAAAACGTATTGTCACCGCCCCTGTCGTTTTATAAGGTAATTACATGGCAAAAAAGTAGGATTTCATTACTTAGCTTTTCTCCCTGGCTGCATTGATTTTGGCATCGATTACATCCTGTAACTTGTCTGTATAGTTTTCTCGTGGACAAAGTTCTCCACCCCTGCCCGCCACACACGTTATTTCTCACTCGCATCGCATTAATTTTTGTTTGTTTTCCGCATCCGCATTTTAAATCAAGACTTTGTGTTTCATCCCCTCTCGTCTGTCTTCCCTCGCGTTTCTGTAATATTTGTTAACAAAGCAAGATGGCTTGTTGCTTTCGTGAATCAGAGTTTATATAATCTAGAAAAGTGATATCAATTACAGGATTAATACTGCTGTTGTTATTAGTGCTGTTGCTAATACTGCTGATGATATATCTCTGCTGCTGCATCTACTGCTGCTACAACCACTATCACTGCTGCTGTTGCTGGTATTGCTATTACTGCTTCAGCTACTACTGTTGCTACTAATGATACAGCTGGTGCTGATACTACTGCTGCAGCTACTAGTTATACTGCTGCTACTGCTACTGATAGTACATCCACTGCTGTTGCTACTATTCTGCTACCACTGCTGCTGTTGGTACTACTATTGCGTTAACAGCTGCTACTGCTATTACAACTGATACCACTACTGCTACTTCTGCTGCCGCAAACTACAGCTGCTACTGTTGCAACTGCTGCTACCACTAGTACTACTGCACATAACACCACTACTACTACTGCTGCTACTGCAGACTACTGCTACCACCACTACAACTACTGCTACTACTACTACTGCTGCTGTTGCTACTACTGCTAACACTACTGCTATAGCTAGAACTGCTGCAGCGATTACTACTGTTATAACTCTGCTGCCACTACTGCTGTTACAACAACTACTACTACTACTGTTACTATAGCTACTATTACTACTACTACAGCTATTACTACTACTGCTACTACTCCTACTGTTACTATAGCTACTATTACTACTACTACAGCTATTACTACTACAGTTGTTATTACTACTACTGCTCTGCTGCTGCTACTATTACTACTGCTGCTGCTGCTATGTCTACTATAGCTGGTGCCGCTGCTTCTGATACTAATACCACTGCTAATACTATCACTGATGCTGCTGCTACTGCCTGCTACTATTACAACTACAACTGCCGGCAACAGCTACTACTGCTGCTACTACTACAACGGCTGCTAATACCTTTACTGCTGCTACTACTTCTCATGTGAGTCGACTTTATGTGAATGTATTAACTGTTGTTTACTAATTGTCCATGACTCACTCCTGTATGTCAGGATTGGTTCTATATAACACTGAAGAACTCTCTTTTTACAAGAAAGTCGTTTTGATTCATGATTGTACAAAGGATAATGCGACGGTAGTTTCCGGTAACTTTCCGTCGGTTTGTTTACGGTTGCCTCCACTAGCCTTTGACTAAGAAGCCAAACAAGTAGGGAAAGCACTAGAGGCCACAGAGATGTAGTTTTACAGAAGAGTGTTAAAAATACCATGGACAGCCAAAAAAAAGAGTAATGAGGATGTCCTGAAAGAGGCCAATGCACAAAGGAAACTTATTTCACAAGTTAGGAAGAAGCAGTCATCTTTTTGTGGGCATGTTATGAGAAGAGGTAAGCTGGAATATATCGTAACAACAGGTAAGATTGAGGGAAAAAGAGAGGAAGACAAAGAGAGCAAATACTGGACAGTGTGACATCGTGGCATGGAAGGAGGTCAACAACAGAATTGATAAATTGTACTGAAGACAGACAGTTGTGGAGAGACATACTAGGTATGGTACTTGAGATGAAAAAAAAAATTAACTGTTGTAAGGGTGTCCATTATGAAATGACGTTGGGGTTAAAAACAAATATAGGAACTACTCTATGGTACAAAGTGTTGTTGCTAGCATCATAGTGTGGTCTTGTTTATTCTGGTTTACAGTATCGTCATTGTCGTAGATTTTTGATAGGGGAATTATGACTTGGGTTGGTCCCTTCTGAATAGATTAGAACCAGTGATAGCAACAGTGAGAGATAATAGTAGAAATAGATTTCCACGAGTGAGATGGAGAAATTAATAGAGTCTGTCCCTGAAATCGAGAATTTTTCCTCTCTTTCAGCCTATCTTCTACAACAGATCTAGAGGAGTCAGACAGTCTAAAAAAAACATATATATTAAATATATATCTTCACTCACTCACATACACACACACACATACGTGACGACAGTTAGACGCACAGACGTGGAAAAACTATAACAATGAAATATAGATATTTTGGAACGAGCTGACCGACACGCTTGAATAAAGTTTATGTAAATTTATTAACATAAGGAAAATTTTACCACAACACATAAATGTTAATATCAAGCATAGAAAATACATATAAGGCAATGAATTACTACAAGTATAATAGACCCATAGGTGTAATCCTTTCCCTCTATGTAGAGCCCACGATCCCGTTAGAAGAAAAGTGATAGCCCCAAAGAGTCACAGATATATACGCTATGTTCTATGATTTCCCTTTAAAGGTATGAACAGAACTGATACTCTACTCTACCCTAAGGAAAATATCATTAGCAACAAAAAAAACTGCATAAAGGAATTTAAGACAGCAAAATGGGTGCCAAAAATACAACAATAAAGGAATCACTCAGTCATGCATTCACTCTATTCATGTCAGCCGTGGCCACGCGCTTGCATTCGTACTTACAGCTTTGGTAGCAACTTCTGGAAAAACAATTTTTTGGACATACACATACAGAATCTCCAGTGTTATTCTTGGCCAAGGGAACCCCAGCTCCGCAAAGACAGGTTGAATTCACTACTTCAGGGAACGTTTCCTTGGTTATTATTATTTAGGATATCTGTTTATGTCACATTAAAATTTTCCAGGCACGAAAGTTAACAGCGAGCACAGTGTCAATAGCTTAGGTTTTCCAGTACCTAGGAATGTCAGGTCGGTGCCTTCTCTCAGTATAGAAATTTAATTTGGTCACAAAACAATTAGTCAAAATGTCGGAATGTTAATGTTTTGTAATTTTTCTCGCCACAGGGCTGCATGTACCTGAGAGTTTGTGAAGAAATATAATCTGGCTCAAAGGCCCAGTATAGGCATTTAGTCTTTAAAACCGTTAGTGGGATTTGTACTCTGTCTATTTCTAGAGGCACACACACTGCCAGACAGGTGTTAACTTGTAACCCACGTGGTTAAAGATCAAAAATGTTTCTTCTCTCAGTTGTACTAAAACCGCTGGTAAAAAGTTGGGCTGACCCAAAACTGTATAAGGAAGAGAAAAGTACAAAATACTTAACCATAATATTATACACACCTCCTATCCTCGCGTAAAATATAATATTCATAAAAATCAATCATCATGAATTAGAAATACATACGTATTTCGTCAATACTCAATGATGAATTAGTGCAGTTATAAATTAGTTTAAAATATTCTCGACTGATTACTAGCAATTTAATTAAATTTATTTACAGCTGCATGAGTTTAAGCTAGAAATAATAATTTATTCTGCTTTCCACTGTAACGCAGTAAACTAGAGAATATAACAGACTTATAATTTAATCCCTCTGCACAGAAATCTAACTAGTGAAAATAAAATAGGCGATTTACCACTTAAATCACTCACAAAATACTAGATATAATATTACCTCCAAACAGAACTACGGCAATCAACACGAAACTAGAATTTATTCACTAGATAGGTATTCTAGAAGCTCGGCAAAAAATTGACGAGAAAACTCAGAACTTCGCTATACAAGCTTATACTCTATCACGAGCGATCCGTCTACTGCAACTTAGGAGTACTGAATGCCTGAAGTTGTTGTTGTTGTTTTCGTCTACTATGTTGCTGTAATACCCTGTTCAACCAAAACCCATTGAAGGGTTACAAACGGTTATATTGGGGTATATAGTGTGTTGATATCTTCGCTGGTATCACTTTCCTAGTCCTGAAAAGGACTGGTCCTAAAAAGGACCGCTAGCTGGCTGTCTGGTTATCTCTTCGTTGCTTGTCTGTCGTGGCGTGTTCATGGTGTTCATTTCCTGCCTTCCTATCTGGCTTGTGTCGTTTTGTTTGTTTTTGCTTTCCTAGTTTCTGTTTCTCTTGTCTTCCTGCTTTCCTGTATCTGTAGTAGTGCTTTTTCTATTATTGCTGGTAGAAGTTTTTCAAGTGTTTCTTCGATGACTTCTTCGTCTGATTGCTCGTTTGTTTTGGTCGCTCTTGTGTTTGATGTCATTTCCTCAATGGCTCTTCGCTCTGTTTCGATTCTCTTGAGGATTTTTGAGTTTTCTTCCGTCAGTTCTGTCAGCCTCTTTACATCTGCTTCTATTTGCTGCTTAATGCTTTTCATGTCTTTCATCATTTCTCTGATGTTCTGTATATCTATTACGTCTTCACCGCTGTCCTTTTCGTCTACGGGAGCCTGCTTGCTTCTGTTTTCGACCTGGAGTTTTATTTTCAATTGTTTGACTTCATCGGTAAGCTGGTGTAACTGTCGTCTGTCAATCGTGCGTTGTTTTTCTGCAACATCCGCAGCCACTCTGTGTTTTGCCTCCTTGAAGGGGATGTTTTTGGAGACCGCTTTCTTCAGAATGCTCTTTGTTTCCTGGAACATCGGGCAGCCTCGGTATCTAGCCCCGTGGTTTCCGAGGCAGTTTGCACAGGTGCGGTTTGAGTTTATTGCTTTGTAGTTGGGGTCCTCCTTCGCCTTGGGGCAGTCGCGATATAGGTGGCCACCCGCACAATATCGACAGACTGCATCTCTCCTGCACGTTTTCTTTGTGTGCGAGAACTGCTGACAGTTGGAGCACTGTATCACCGGAGGGATATATGCCTCTGTCCTCTTTGATGTCTCTTTGAATGTCAGTCTTTCAGGTCTTGTCACTCCTTCAATAGTTACTACCACCAGATTGGTATCTTTTCCATTCCATGTTCTTAGCCTCTCGACCTGTATGACCTGGGCACCTGCGTTTTCAGTCTGTAGGCAGCTCTGGACTTCGTTAGCGGACCATCTTGTGTCCACCCCTCTTAGCACCAACTTCTTTGTTGTCTTGCTGGTCTCCATCACTACTTTTATCTGGTGAGGCAGCGTGAATTCTTTCGGTCCGGCCTCCAGTTCTGTCATCAGTGAAGTTGTCTTATCCGTGCTGTTGAGCGAAAGCACGACTCCCTTTTCGTGCCTCCGTACCTTAGCGATGCTTCTCCTGCCAGTTATTGTCTCTAGGATGTTGATCACTTTGTCATCTGGAAGGGCCCTGAGTGAGGCCTCACCTCCAGACATCTGCGTGATCTTAACCATCCTTTCCTGTAGTGCCGTGTGCCCACCGGCGTTGCTTGGTTTGCGCAGGTGACACGCTCTGATTTCCGTCTGCGTTAGTGTGTGTGGTGTGTAGGACGGTCTCACGTTCTGTTTTGTTGACTCCTGATCACGTTCCGTAGTTGTCTGATCACTACACACTGGAGCCTCTACTATGACGTCTTGCTTTATTGGTGTTTTTATCTGGGTTTCTGCTGACGAGTCGGGTACGTGTGGTGGAGGCAACATGGATCTAAGCTCCTGTTTTCTTTTCTCTTTCCTTTCCAGCGTCTGTTCTATCCCCTGTATCAGTCTCTTTACCCTCTCACGCTCAGGGTCTAGGCCGTGGACGTTTGCAGCTGCACTTTTCTCTCTTCTTTCCAACCATCCCCTCATCTTCTCCAGCTGGTGTAGCAATCTCATCGTTTCCTCATCCTCTGGATCTTCATCATCTAGGCCAGGGACGCCTGCATCTGCCCTCTCCTCTGTCTCGCAAGGAGGCGGGCCCTCAGCCTCTCAGTGGTGTCGACACACGTCGCAGCTAACTCTGTCGTCGTGTCTAGAGTTGGAGGAGGACCGGTCTCAGCACGAGTACTTGGGGCAGTCTTGCTCTCTGGCTGTCTGTCTTTGTTGTTTGAAGCTTTGTTATTCCCCTGGCTGTTCTGCGCTGGTGGGCTGGCGTATACCTTCCTCCTTTTGGCGTGTGGTTTATGTCTGGTCATTTTGACGATAATGCGATCTTTTCTCGGATAGTGGCGTCCTGAGAAGGACGTTGGTGTCTTGTTATGTCGGTTGAAACGGCTGTCTGTGCAAATGAACGAAGCTGCTGTGGTTATGAGTCTATATCGTGTATGTGTCATAAAAAAAAGGTTATCGATGCCTGAAGTCTAACTACTCTGGTATAATATATGAAAACGGACAAAGGATGCACGCCATTCTTGAAAACCCCAAATAGCGTCCCGTCTTAACACTTCACATTAACTCAGGCGCCAGCAATAAAACTGCCAGTGCTCGTTCTAACACCTACAGCTACCTCTGGTCATTTCCCAGCGATGCATGTTGGCGCCTTCTCACACCTAACACCGAGAAACATAACCAAGAGCGCCGTGTCAGATGAAAATGTTAGACGATATGTCTGCCATCATATGTCTGTCGAGACGAAATTTCACACTACTCGGTCTACTAGGACTTAGCTAAACAGCAATAAAAATGCGTTGCTAAATAAGAAAAGAGACAGGCGAAGGTATGAATGGGAGAGTTTTATTTTTCACAATCAGACGAATGCGAAAAAAACAGGATAAAAGAGCGATAATAAAGTTGAAGACACGGGTAGAATAAAGAAAAGATATAGAAATTTATTAATCATAAATCTCTCTGCGACAGTCATTCGAAATATTTCATGGATGTGCTATCGTCACATGAGAGTACTTGAGCACAGTCTGTTATTAGAACATTAAGTAACGCAAACCTTGGCTTCATGAAAGGAAGTAAATACACTGTTGCTTAGTTCACGCTAAGACATATTTGCGAGAAGACTTTCAAATATAATGAATAAAGCA
Organism: Oreohelix idahoensis; assembly: GCA_024509875.1. NCBI lineage: Eukaryota > Metazoa > Mollusca > Gastropoda > Stylommatophora > Oreohelicidae > Oreohelix > Oreohelix idahoensis. The sequence continues at coordinate 264,520 of JAMPIV010018354.1, read as the reverse complement.
ATGTTGTTTTTGTGCATCAGGAGAAATCATTCGACAGGTCAGGCAGGAACGAAATATAGAACATTTTAGAAGAATGATAAAAAGACAGTTTTTGGACGATATTAAAGCTTTGTATAACAAAAGTTTAAAAGTAGTAAAAGAATGGATGGTTACACAGTTATGAATAATAATAATAATCATGTAAGTAGTAACTTTAATATGGGGAAAATGGAAAGACATATGTAAAGGAAAATAAGGGAAATGTAAAAAAAAAAACAAAAAAAAAAACATAAGCCAAATAACATTGAGATAAAATAAATAATATGGATATTTGTTAATTCCATAAGCAACTACAAAACGAATCACAAGAGGGAAGAATAATGTAAGCAGTAACTTTAATATGGAGATAATGGAAAGACATATATGTGTGTGAGCACGCGCGCGTGTGTGTGTAAATACATAAACTATTTGGGAAATAAAAGACATTAAAAAAATAAATAAATAAAAAAATCGCCAACATTAAGATAAAATAAATGCTGTGGATATTTTTTTATAAAATTCTATAACCAAATACAAAATAAGCCACAAGGGGAAAGAATAATACATTATATCTGAGTGAATTTTTTTGTTATTGAGAATATAGAAAGCCATCTCAGACAAAGGCGTATTTGCTTTATAAGCTGTGGAGCTTAGAACATCCCGTGATCCGACCAAATGAGAAATCCCGAGGAAACACGGTTTGACTGGCCAGAACATCACGTGATCCGACCAAATGAGAAATCCCAAGGTAACACGGTTTGACTGGCCAGAACATCACGAACATCTCGACTAGGAAAGAAAACTAGTGGTTCCCACTTGGCATGACAGCACACGTGGACAAAGAAAGGGATTACATGCCGACAACCTGAAGTGCTAACACAACAGATGTCTATGTCATCAGTTGAGTGGAAGCCTCGAAAGCTTTTTTATTTTGGTGTTTTTTAAACAGTAACCAGCACCTTCCGCCACCGCCTTCTTTATCTTTATCGTAATCATTTAATATCTCGACATTCATCAACTGCATCACCTTCTGTCATCTAGGTCATCGCCATCTACAATCCTTGCTAACATCATCACACTACAACAGTACCACTTGACCCATCGTCACCTGGCAGCTGCCAATATCGTCACTTTTACGTATGTCGTGACCATCTCACGCTGAACACACCTTGTCACGATGACGCCCGCTCGCAAAACATATTTACTTTCTTGTACAACTACTTCATTTGTTTTCCTTCCAACACCTTGAACAGTATATATCTAGATATTGATATATTGATTACGTCATGGTTTGTAGTGTTGCTGCAGATATAGACTTGTTTTCAGCACTGGTGGTCAAAGCAAAACGTGTTCTTTGGCTAGAAGCCGTTGAGATTAGCTGACCACCGGAGGGCGTTTTGTCTGTTTTTTTTTAAAAACTGAATTATTTTTACTTTCTCTGGCTTTAGTTTTGATCATGTACCTTTGTTATTATGCCTGTCCTGTCCCCAAGCCTGCCCACTGTCCCTTACAACCTATTATGCGGCTGGAATCGACTACATCACATATTTTACAACGTGATTTTCTCATGGCTCCATCTGCTGGCTCCATCTCCTATTGTCTTTAGTGTTTCTACGCTCAGCACCTCTCTCTGTCTCTCTGTCTGTCTCTCTCTCTCTCTCACTATTTCTCTCTCTTTCTCTTTCTCACGAGCTAGCATTGACACACCCACACATCCAAACACGTGCAAACGCATACACGAAAACATACCCGTATAGTTCATTGTTTGTCATTATTGAAAAAAGTTACTTCCTAGACACCAGGGCGATCTAGAAATGTGAGTGATACACGTGCCAGAAACTGATGGAAAAATATGGAAGATAGCAAAACATTCACTTCCCCTTCTAATCATATATGTTTGTCTGGCATGCTGCGGTCTTTTTGTTAACCACCGTTGCAGAAGTATTGATGACCTTGTTTTAACACCAGGTGATGAGGACTGCGGCTCTGCTCGTCTGCTGCACGACGCATGCCTAGCGAGTTGAAATTGAAAGTTACATTATGAGCACCATTCTCAAGGTCAGTGACCTAGGCTGAGTGATGTAACAGTTAGAACCACACAATTAAATATCAAAAGTGGCGTGCATGCTGATGAATTATAGCGGACAACGATTTATGAATTTGTTTTAAACTTTCTCACAATCTCCCTCGCGCTTCTCCAGCACGATAGCGCGGAGTGCCAAATTTACGGTTGTCACCTGCTCGCCATTTTGCCCCCTGTCAAGAATTATCATACTCTGACATAAAATGAAAAAAAAAGAGAAGACATAATTAGCAGTAAAACAAAAAAAGACAAAACAAACTGTGAGAGATTTACACGTTTTCTCCTAAATCATGTTGGAAAATTGATCATTTGGGGAATATTTCGCATCAGTTTTGAATCCCGTCGAAATTGAATAATTTGCGCTGTGATCTGTTAAAGCCTTGATATTACTGAAAAGGGCACACGGCTTGTGAGCGGAAATGAAAACGACAGGGACTTTAAAAAATTCTAAACAGCACGCCACATAGTATTCGTACAAACCGGAAATCCTTTCCTTAAAATTCCCCCCGCCCCCACCCCCACCCTTTCCCACCAAAGAAGGAAAAAAAAGAAGAAGAAATAAAAGATATAATATATAAATAAAGATATGGACGCCCTTCCTTTCTGTCTTACTTTCGTGTTTAAAGTAAGAGAATTCAAAAATAAAGCTACGCACTCTTCACTTGTACGCCAATCTCTTGATAGAACCACTCACTTTTTGCTATCCGGGTACTTCCTGATATCAGTTATATTTGATTGGTTTGGTTTGGTTTTAAAGATATCTTCATTGCGCCCGGACAGGGGTCGGCAACCTTTCCATGACAAAGAGCCAAATATTTAATTTTGTCTCCATTTAAAAAAAATGAAGAGCCGCATGAAAAAAAAAAAATCACATGGTATCTCTCATTCAATGATATATATATATATATATCATTGAAATAATAAACATAATTTAATTTTTAAAATGCCATTTTAATACATGTCGTAGATTTTATCAGATAGGTAATAGATGTTTATAGTCCTGTCTGAGCAGAGGTGATAGTGATAACTATGTGAGAGTAAGGTGAAAGAAATAGTTTTTCTCACGAGGTGGTCGTGTAAGAGAAAGGACAGTCTCTGGGTTGAGTAATTTCTCTAATCCAGCCTATCTGGACGACTAAATTTAAATCAAACGCACTTTCTCTCCTTGTACAAAATACAAGTTACACTGCACCCACATGCACACAATTCTGTGACAAATACGCACAAACGTGAAAACAAACTATAGATAACATATATGGACAGGGGTTGACCAACACAATAACTTAAGGTTTATTGAGTATTTATCACTAGAACTTTACAACATAAATCGTATACATCAATAGATCATGGTTTACAGACACAATGTGGAGCCGCGCTAGCGTAGTGGTTACAACACCGCTCTGGCGACCGGGTGATCCAGGATCAAACACGGGCGACGGCATTTGAGGATTTTTCGTCGACCGGGATTTGGACTGGATTAATTCGAGACCTGGCGAAGACATTTGAAGGAGTGTCGTCGACCAGGGATTGGCGGCTCCTGAGCCGACCCAGCTCTAATGGGTACCTCCGAAATCGGCGAGTATCTGCCTGAATGGCGAGGGACACCTGTCTCTGTACAAGAAAAAAGGGATACTCACGTAAAATCAATGTCAGGTTAGACATTAATAATAACCTGAGATTTCGCCTCGAGTATTAGCGGGCGTACGAAAAAAAACAAAAACAGACACAATGAAACTTAATGAAATAGGTTTTCCCCTCTGGTAAAGGAAAAGAAAAAGAAGATCCCAACAGAGGTTAATTAACCCGAAAGATCAAAAGTTAACCATAAGTGTATGGAATAGTCATTAAAGAAACAAAGAACAAGTTCCTAATTAATCTATCCCGTAAATACTCAGGTTAATGAGAACAAAAAGAAAAGATTTGTATGATAGGGGTAACAACAGAAAATTATGTTACTCTCTTACAGTTCATTCAATCCTTCATACTTGAGGCCACATTCATATTCGCTTACCCAATAGTTGTCGCAGGCATTCCGTGGAAATTGTCACAGATGAAAATAGTGCAGCAGTAATCATCCACTTTTGCCCTTCCCCATCTAGAGTATACTTTTGCTACATGAACACCAGTTTAATTAACACGGGGGCCATCTGGCAATCAAACCCTATGTGAAACAGAGAGCGAAGCGCGGAGTAATAAGATTCTTTGATCAGGGGAACACACGATATTCAGTGAGACCGACCTTGGATTGTAAAACTTCCAGGTGAAAATTGCGTAGCTGATTTTTGGCAAGGCGGAGATGATGAAAGTCAAGAGGTGGTAAAATTACCTTTGATTCAAGAAATCGAACGGCAAATTGGCACGGGTCTGGCAGTGGTGTGACTTTCGCATTAAAGAACGATAGTACGGAATTTTTCACTATATACCATGTCTCTCCAATAGCCATGATCAGTTGCCAGAAATGTATCTGAATTCACTAGCTCGTATTCGTAAGATTTCTCGTACAGAGTGAAAATTAATAGATTCCGTGGAGTGTTTCATTTTTCTGATTGCGGTAATTTAAATACTAGATTTGAAGTGATTTAGTGTGTTTAAAGTTTTCAATATATATTTCACTGAGATTTTCTGTGCTAATTAAATAACTTATAGCTAACTTTCCAGCCGTAAAATAAATTTAATTACTCGCAATTTTTTCCAGTAAGAGATGTTTTAAATTGACTAGTACATACATTAAATAACTCTACTGACGGCATATATTATTTACTTCTATCCATTTTATGTAATTTTTTAAAATGACTGGTGTTCATATCACGCGTTAACAGAATGATAGGATAAGCTAGACACGTGTGTTTTAAATCTAATTTATAACACAGTGGTGTAGAGGTCCTATTTTTAACACGTGTTAGATATGATATTGATAATTTGGTTAAATGTTTATATGTTCTTTTCCTAAAATATAGGCTGATCAAACCTGAGTACTAGCGGCTTATTTTCTTATGGCCATATGAACTTATAATCATACGAACTTATAATATTATAAGTATCCAAGAATATTTAATATTGATGCGCTTCTTGCTGTGACCTGTGCGGTCCAATGTTCCTCATTTTCCTGAGAGAAAGCAGAATAGAACCATTGAATTATAATATTAACTGGGCCAGAACTATTACCAGATTTACTTATATATATATATATATATATATATCTCATCAGCCAACTGTGGCAATATATTGTCAGCAACATTTGGGTAACTTAAACCTAGCGTTTCCTCCACTTGAGGCTACATAACCTAGGAACGGTATATGTTATATTTATTCTACATCGGCGATCACCACGCATGAATCTTACTCCAACCAACTGAAGGCATAGATAACTTAGTGGATCCAGTACAAATTTAACACCGACTCTAGCGACTCCTGTGAAATTTGCAGTCAGCAACTACGGAGAGTCTGGGGCTTGATTTGGCAAACTTAAATTTGACACTAAATATATATATTACTTATTAGTGTATTTCCTTGGAATGCCTGCGACAACTACTGGGATAAGTGCATCTGAAAGTGGCCACTGCGTGTATGTGAATTGAATGAACAGAGAAAGAAACTTATGTCTTTTGTTAACATCATATACTTATATGGTTTCTTCTTTCTTTCTTTTTTTTTATCTCAATAATCTGATTAGTCACGGGATAGTTTACATTAGGAACCTATTATTTTCCCATACTGACTATTTCATAACTTATTGTTAACCTGTGATCTTTTGGGTTAATTAAACTCTGTTGGGACCGTCCTTTCTTTTCCTTTACCAGAGGGGAGAACCTATTTGATTAATTTTCATTTCTGTCTGTAAACCATGATCTCTTGATGCACATGATTTATGTTCTGATTTTCTATTTATAATAAACTTTATTAAACCTTTAGTTATCGTGTCGGTCAACCCCTATTCATTATATGTTATCCATAGTTTGTTTTTCACGTTCGTGCGTTTTTGTCACAGAATTGTGTGCATGTGAGTGCAGTGTAACTTGTATTTTCGTACTTTCACATTGCATTCACTATCACCTCTGCTCAGACATGGCTATAAACATCTATTACCTATCTGATAAATTATACACGACAGAAATAAACACTAATAAGCAATAAAACTACTCAGTGTCATATTAAGTTTTGCCAAATCCAGCCCCAGACTCGCCGTAGTTGCGGACTGCAAATTGCACGGGAGTCGCTGGAGTTAGTGATTTAATTTTTTCCTGGATAAAATACGGTATCTCTGCCTTCAGTTGGTTGGAGTAAGGTTCATACGTGGTGATCGCCGACATAGGATGAATAATACATATATATTCTGGGTTGTCTAGCCTATGGTTGCTGAGACACTATGTTAAGTTACACAAATGTTGCTGACAATATATTTTGCCACAGCTGGCTGGTGAGATTGATATAAATGAAATCTGGTAATAGTTCTGGTCCAGTTAATATTATAATTTAATGGTTCTATTCTGGTTTCTCTCATGAAATGAGGAAAAAGGGACCGCACAGGTCACAGCAAGAAGCTCATCAATATTAAATATCCCTGGATGCTTATAGATTATAAGACTCTAAGAACGTAAGTTCATATGCCCATAAGACCGTTAGACCGCTTGTTCGCAGGTTTTCATCAGCCTATATTTTGGGAAAGAAATATAAACATTTAACCATAATAACAATAATAGATCTAACACGTGTTAAGGTAAGACCTCTTCACCATTCCGTTATAAATTAGATTTAAAACACAAATGTCTAGCTTATCCTATCGTTTTTAACGCGTTATATGAACACTAGTCATTTATAAAATTACATAAAAATGGATAGAAGTAAATAATATATACCGTCAGTAGACAGTTATTTAATGTATGTACTAGTCAATTTAAAACATCTCTTACTGGGAAATAGCGAGTAATTAAATTTACTTTACTGCTGGAAAAATTTGCTAAAAGTTATTTATTTATGCTATTCATTTAACACAGAAAATCCCAGTGAAATATAAATGAAAACTTTAAACACACCAAATCACTTAAAGGCTAATATATAAATTACCGCAACAGAAAAATGAAACACTCCACGAAATCTAATAATTCACTCTTGTACGAGAGATCTAGGATAACGAGCTAGTGAATTCAGAAAAATCTCTGAGCAACTGATAAAGACTATAGGAGAGTGTTACGGTAGTTCCATTGCAGTCGTCTGCTAGAGGTTCGCAGCGTGCAATTTTAGGGGTTACAGCATTTAATATAATCTAAGGTAAATAATTCTTAGACTATTGAACGCTATACACTCGAGCGAATTATGACGTGATAGCGTTGATAGGTCACGCACCGTGACTAAGATACGGGACCCCTTTTGGTGTTGACCGTCAAGCTGTAAAGACGTGTCCTTTCTCCTTCCAGTGTTGGGCATGGTATTGCCGCACAGATATATTTTATTCAGGTACGGACATGGATCAGTCCATTGTTATTATGAAGATATGAAATGATTAAGGTTACTGAATGAAAGGATATTTCTTCACCTCTGCCGATCGACGATCTCTGGCTTGTCTTTGATTATCTCCGCCTTGCCGAATATCAGCTACGTAAGTTAATTCCCCTGAAAATGTAACAATTCAAGGTACGTCTCAGACTGATCGCCCCTTGATTCTTCAAAGAAACTGTTAACGCCTGGCCTCTTGTTAACGCCTGGCCTGGCCCGCGTGTTTCCCTGATCAAAGAACGGTTACGCCATGCTGCGCACTTCGCTCTGTTCCATCCGTGCTTAATTGCCAAACGGCTCAGGTGTTAATTGCGATAGAGAATCAGGCGTTCGTGTAGCCAAAAAATATAAACCTAGATGGGGGGAGGAAGGGAAAGTGGACGGTCACTGCTGCGACTATTTCCATATGTGACATTTCGTCCGGGCTTGAGAACATGAAACCCTTTTATGTCTCCTCTATGAAAATAGCGCTGCTGTTATCCGTATCTTGCGAGTGATTGCTATCTTCACTTTCCCTTTCTTCCTCACTGCTCCAATTTCTACTCATAAAATCTGCTCCCACGTTTTGTTTTCCTGTATTCTACTTTGAAAGCATACACACTTAGGAGCAACGCCCACCGCATAATCCTCGCGTTGAATTCCTTATTCGCTCCAAGAAAAGCCAGTGGGGCATGGTCCGTCTGCACTGTAAATGAAACGCCGTAAAGATATTCGTGATGTTTCCGGATACCACTCACGAGTGCCAGACATTCTCTCTCCACTGTGGAATAGTTCCGTTCTGCCGTATTCAATTTTCGGCTGCCATAAGCGACTGGGAATAACAGGTTCGGATCATTGTCATCTGCTTGTAGCAGAGTTGACCCGATGCGTCGACCCGCAATATAAAAGGTTTCTTAAGGTCAGGTAGCCGTAAAATTGGATATTCGGACAGCTGTCCTTTGAGAGTGACGTAAGCATGTTCGCACTTAGCATCCCAAATAACTGTTTCCGGTCGCCCCTTTTTGGTAAGGTCAGTAAGGGGTGCCGACAGTAAGGGGTGCCGTTAGCCCGTTGAAATTGTTAATAAATTTCTGGTAGTATGCACACAGTAATAGAAATGAACGTGTGTCTTTCTTCGTTCGGGGCCTTTTTGCTGCAACTATTTTCTCAATGTTCTTGGCAACTGGCCACATGCAGCCTTGAGAAATGGTATGCCCCAGGAAGTCAAGCTTTTCAAATCCGATAAGACATTTGCTAGGTCTGGCTGTGAGACCAGTTTCCTGTAGTCTCCTGAGGAGCGTAGCAACCGTATCAATATGTTCGTCGTAGTTTTCCGTTGCAATTAATATGTCATCCATGAAATTATGGATATGGGGACTTTGCAAGGGTTCTAAAAGCTTTCTCATCATTCTGGTAAAGACTCCCGGTGCGTTATGCAATCCGAATGGCATCACGTTGAACGTACAGTGTCCTTCACTGGGGCTGAAAGCTAACAGGGGCTTAATTTCCTCCTTGACTGGTATTTGGTAATAACCTTTACTTAGGTCGATTTTGGAGAAAATTCTTGCCCTGCTAAGCTAGGTGAATAGCTCAGAAGCGCTCTGGAGAGGTTCCGGCTCTAATTCCGTTACTGTGTTAAGTAAACGGTAGTCTATGCACAGCCGAACTTCCTTATTGGGCTTCTGCAACAGTACTACACTCGAACTGTACGGAGAGGTAGACTCACTGATAATTCCTGCTTGACGTAGCTTGTCTATTTCTTCGCGTAGCGTATCAGCTTTAGCATACGGAATGGGGTAAACTCTGGTTCGCACAGGTGTCTCGTTTGTCAGTTTCATATCGAACTCTACGAGATGTGTTCGACCAGGTACATCCGTTAAAACTGCTGTGTACTGTTTCAGTAGCGCCCTCGTTTCTGTCTGTTGTGCTTCAGAGAGATTAACACCGAATTTTACATCTTTGAAAGATTCCGTTTGTTGCAATGGATATTCCATGCAACTATCGTCATCTTCGGTTGCTATGGCTACCGCCAGGAGATGTTCGGAGGACGGCACTGGTCTTTCCAAGTATTTCTTTAACAGATTTACGTGGTAGACCTTCTCCTTTCCTTTAATAGAGATCTTGTAGTTCGTTCTTGAGATCTTTTAAGGACGGTAAACGACCCTTGCCATCCGATGCGTAGTTTGTTGCTTCCGGTTGGCAGTAACAACAAAACTTTCTCCCCTGGTTGGCTTTCTCTATCTTTAGCCGCTTTATTATATCGTTTAGCGTGGTTTGCGCGTTCTTTCTTAAGGTTGGTTGTTGCTAGATCCCATCCTAGTTGTAACGTTTCCTTAAGTTCCGATACATATTTGATGGCTGAGACGACTGTCTCGTCGGCCTTCTGGTCTGTCAGTGACCGGAGTAAGGCTTCTAGCGGCCCCTTAATAGGTCTGCCTAATAAAAGAGTAGCTGGTGGTAAACCTGTAGAGGCCTGGCGGACTTCCCTGTAGGCGAATAAGGCTGCAGGAATGAATAGGTCCCAATCTTCAGTTTTCTCTTGTCCCAGCTTACGTAACATCATGGTAAGGCTGCCGTTGAAGCGTTCCATGAGCCCATTTCCGGCCGGATGGTACGGGCTGGTGTGGATGTGTTTGGCCCTCAAGATCTTAAAGATCTCCTCCATTAACAGGCTACGGAATTGGGATCCAGTATCCGTCAAAACTTGTTGAGGGAATCCCAACCGTGTAAAGATCTCCACTAGGGCTTCTGCGACATGCTTGGAATCCGTGCATGTTAGCGGTATAGCTTCGGCCCACATAGTGCATGTGTCGACTAAGGTCAGGATAAACCTGTTCCTTCTTTTAGTCCTTTCTAGGGGTCCTACAATGTCGACAGCAACCCGTTCAAATGGTGTCCCCACTATTGGCATTTCACCCATGGGAACTGGGGGTGTCCAATGCTTGGGTGCCACCCGTTGGCACTTGGCGCAGGATTTCACGTATCTGATAATATCAGTGTTCATTCCTGGCCACCAATAGTGAGTCGATATTCGCTGAATAGTGGCGTTTTGTCCCATGTGTCCGCTAAAGGGAAGAGAGTGTCCCATTTCTAAGATTTGGTCTCTGTACTGCGTCGGTAGTAGGAGCTGATTATGCCCTTGATCAGGGTTGCCCGTTCTACGATATAGTACGCCATCCTTAGAAAAGATGTCTCCGTTGTGTCTGGGGTCCTTGGCCATGGGCAGTTTCCTAAAGCAGGGTTCCAAGGTAGGGTCTTTTTGTTGCGCCTCTTTTAGTTCCTTAGGTTACAAATTTGGCGCAGGCTCCCATTCCTTCTTGGTTTGCCCTCTTGTGGTTACTGCTGCCACAATCGGCTCTTTCGGTCTCCCAACAAACACATATCTACATCCAAGTATGACTGGGTAGATAGGATCATCCATAATAGCCGCTCCACCAATGCGATGGGAAGCGTCCTGGGTGCATCACTCTTGAAAACTCCACATAATTTGACGGTGTCTTCTGTCTCTTGACAAGGTCTGACCAAATGCCTTGCGACAATACAATCAAAAGATAATTCTGTGTCAAAAAGACAAGATGTAGAAGTCCCGTTCAAAATAACAGTTCCTCGCGTTGAGGGCCTCTCACCCTCAGGTTGAGAATCACTGACACTAATTCTCCGTTGCGAGTCTGTTAACAAGCAACCGATTCCATTCGTCCCGGTGTGCTTGCTCTGATCAGAAGTCCCTTGACAGGGGCTTTTCCCTTGTCCTGACCTTTCTGGCGGCTGTGACATGTAGGCCGGTCAGGCTGATCAGAGTTTTTGTTGGGGTGGGGTACCTGGTTTTGTAGAATTCCGATTTTTCCCTTGGGGGGTTGTGAGGTAAAGTTTCTCGTTGATTTTGGTGATGGGAAGAACGGGAAGACGGCTCTAGATTATTTTTCCGAGAAGGCTCATCTGTCGGCTTGCGTTTTGAGCTGGGAAGCTCGACCAAAGCATTTACGTAACGTTCAGACTTACTGAGAATGTCATACAACTTTACTGCGCCCTGTTCAGCCAGAAATCTACGGGTTTCGTTTGACAAAGTGGGTTTTGTTTGTTCTGTAAGAACAAATTCCAGAAGTCCTTCAAAAGTGAGAGGGAGCTCGGAAAGTTCCATGCACTTTGTCAAATAGCCCGTCAAGCGTGAAGAGAACTGGGGAAATGTCTGAGAGCTTTCCTTCCTGCTGTTTCTGAACAGGTGCAAAAATTTGCGAGCGTTCATTTCGAAACGCTCCAGTAAAGCCTTCTTTAACATGTCGTAGTTGTCTTGATGGCTGCTTCCCAGTTTTACGTAGACGTCATAACCACTACCTTTCAAAGCCTGTGAAAGCTTTAGGATCCATCGGGAACTCTCTAATCCATACAGTGTCGCCACTCTCTCAAATTTCTCTAGAAACGAGTCAATTTTCTCATTAGGGCTTGGGAAAGATTCCAGGCCGAAAGACAGAGCTACGAGTTGAGGAGATTGGGTACTGGATTGATCAGTTAACTGTGACTGAGGTGGAGACTCTCTATTGCTGGAGGAAGACATAGCACCGCGACTTTGGACCTCTAGGGCCTTAAGCCCCAGTTCATGCTGTCTCTCCTTCTCATTTTCCTAATGTTGTCTCTCCTTCTCCCTTTCGTTTGCCCTGCGAGCTTCCATCTCTGCCTCAATTTTCTTCTGCTCCAAAAGTGGACGGTCACTTCTGCGACTATTTCCATATGTGACATTACACAATAATTAATATAATTTTTTCAGTAATAAATATTCAGATAAGATGTAACATAATAATAAAACAAAATATACAAATAAAAAGTAAGAAAATTTAATGAGACTTTTGCTGTTGGATTTCTTTGCAAAGTTGGTCAATATTTGGTGAATAATCTGTTGTTTTCATTTTCAAGCATGACTGGAGACTCATGTCATTCAATTGGCTTCTTAATTTGCTTTGGATATAATTCACGTTGGAATATAATTGTTCACAAAAATTTGTTGATCCAAAAATAGAAAGAAGCCCAAATGTAAATTTCTTCAGCTGAACATAGCTGTCGGGTAAACAGTTCCAAACGTCAAATATGATCTCATCTTGTTTTTTTTAGCTCACTTATTTCAGACCACTTGTGTTGTAGTGACAGGGCTGATTTTTGCCTTTCAAGATTTTCAAGCTCATGGACCAGATCTGTAAATTTTGAACACCACAATGCTTTGACCTCTAAATCTACCAATTCAAGTTCAAAATCAGCTTGGTCAATTTGAGGAAAGGCTGAAAAATTCAGTTTGGTGATATCTGTTTCAAGAGGTTTTATCAAAAATGACAAGGTTGCCTTTTCTTTTCTAAACTCTTGAAAGCGATCAACAAATGAAACTGTCATTTTCTCAATAACTTTTTTGAGGAACTTGAGGTCAATGCTACTTTCAGCAGTTTGCGTATGTTCTTTTAGTGCTGGGAAGTGTAATAATTTGTCAATTTCACTGTCTCTAGCAAACAAAGACAACTTGTACTCAAATGAAAGCACTTCTTCCAAGAGCAAAATAGCTGTATTGCCCTTTCCTTGGAGTTTTTTTTATTTAAATTGTTCAAGTGAGAAGTCATGTCCAGCAGGAAGTAGCATTTCTGTAACCAATCAGGGTTTGATAACTCAGGATATTCAAGCTTCTTCTCTTTCAGCCATATCTTTACTTCATTAAGTCAAGCAGCAAACATCATCAGAACCTTGCCTCTAGATAACCACCGTACCTTGTTATGCAAAAGAAGATCAGAGTATTCATGATTGACTTCTTGGAGAAACTCACAAAACTGTTGGTGATTCAGACTACTTGCCCTTATTTGGTTTACAATCTTAACAACTAATTTCATTACCTTCAACATTTCTTCTGGGAAGGTTTGTACACAGGGGGCTTACTGGTGAATAATGCAGTGAAAAGAAATCACATCATGGTTAATACTTTTTGTTAATAAATTAATGAAACCCGTTTCTCTCCCTCTCGTGCTCGGAGCTCCATCTGTAGTAAAGGAAATGATTTTGTTGATGTCAGTTTCTTTCTGTTGTAAGCACTCAGATACTGCAGGTGCAATATCTTCTCCCCGAGTCTGTCCCCCGAGTGGCAGTTGTTCAATCAACTCTTCTTGTGGTTCTTTAGAGTTTACATATCTGCAAATGAGAGCAACTTGTGCAATGTCATCCACATCACAAGACTCATCACATGCCAGAGAATATCCAAATGCCGATTTAATGTCTTCAATTTGCTGGCTAGTTATATAAGTGGCCATCCTGACTGTTCTTTTTTTTAAGTCTTTGCAGACAGTGGCAAGTCTAATTTTTTTTTCACAATTTTACTTGTGTTTTGAAAATCTTTAAAAAGATGCTGAGATATTTTAATAAAACATTCTTTCAATTATTCTCCATCTGAAAATGGTTTTCCGCGACGTGCAATTTCTTGGGTAGCCACAAAAGTAGTAGCCGTAACATTACTTGATGATTTTATCAGTGAGGCAAATATATTTTGAGCTGTAGCCGCTTTACACTGTAGCTCAAGGGGCATTTTTTTTCTAGCATCACCCTCTGAATACTTTTTGACAAATTCACTGTGCATTTGATAAAAATGTCTTGCCGCATTGGATTTCTTATTTTAGTAAGTTTGTCATTGCAAATAAGTCATTGTGGGAGTCCATTATTATTTGATATAAACATGTCATTTGCAGTCCACTTTGTTTTAAATTCTCTGTTTTCATCTTCAACTTTTCTCTTTTTTGTTGTTGGTTTTGGCATTTTCCTGTTAGAATAAAGTGTTTTTAAAATAATTTTTCAAAACAGATTTAAGATATTAAAACAAATTTTTGTACAACAGTTTGTCACATAAATTGTATTTTTTTATCAACGTGAAATGTTTTGAAGCTGCTGGTGTAGGATAAGTTAAATTTTGGTAAATAATAATAATAATTAATTAACTTTATTCATAATTAAAAAGTTTACAAACTATCAATAATTATTGATTATTGTTAATTTATTTTGTTAGCATTTGATATTCCCTTATATAAATTTCCAGTGGAATCTGACTAAACAGCTTGATGATCTGGATTTTACAGATGACTAGGCTCTTCTAATAATCAGATGCAAGACAAAATGAAAATTCTCGATGAGATGTCACAAGTGGACCTGAAAATACAAAGGGAAAACACAAATATTATGAGAATAAATGCAAGGAATGATAACAAGGTTGTACTTGAAGAAACACCATCAAAGGATGTAGAATCGTGCACATATCGTGGCAGTAATATAGACAGAGTTGGAGGGACAGACCATGATATCAAAATAAAATACAAAAAGCAATATGAGCTTTCATTGCATTGGGGAACATATGGAGAACAAGAGAAATCAAGCCCAACACGAAAATAAGAATCGTCAACTCAAATGTCAAGACAGTACTATTGTATGGCTCTGAGACATGGAGAGCAACAAAAACAACAACCAAAAAGCTACAGACTTTTATAAATGGGTGTTTGCGTAGAATAGAAGGACTGAAAAGGTATGACAAAGTCACAAATGTGGAATTGATGACAAGTACCAGAAAGGTGCCAGTGGAACATGAGTTGAGAAGAAGACGCTGGCGATGGATAGGACACACATTGACGAGACCTGTTGATAGCATTACAATGCAATCCTTGTTCTGGAATCCACAGGGAAAGAGAGGCAGAGGTAGACCAAAAACACTTGGAGAAGAGAAATGGATACAGAGGTGAAAAAGATGAGGAAAACATGGAAAGAACTTGAGCCGATGGCACCGGACAAGAAGACTTGGCATGTATTTGTTAAAGGCCTATGCTTCTCGGGGAGCTAAAGGGTACTGATATATAAATTTGACCTGACCTAGATTTTGTAAATTTATATAATTTAAATAGGAAATTGTATGACGAAATGCGTCTATATCTTTAAAAACCACACCGATAGCATAATTGAAGGAGAAAAATGTGTTGAAAACTTACCTTTTACCAAAAATCCAATTTTCACGGTAATTCGTTATAGAAGAAATTTTTTATACCCGCAAGCAAGTACATCAGGAAAGTTTCAACTGCAAAAATGGCGGTTACAGTCTGCGTCGCTTGGGAAATCTCGTGAAAGAACTTGTTTATTTCGTAATCGAAAATTCTGTAATCGGTTTTGAATCCAAAAATAGAAATAAGGGTAAAGCCCGTATGTAGCAAATGTAATTTTTGCTGGGGAGGTTAAGATGTTATACCTAACAAGAAAGATAGTTGTGTCTGTGTTAACTGTGTGAGGTCAAGCACATGTAGGTCCCTGACTATAAAAAGAATGATGATGATGATATATTGATCAGGGAACCTAACGCTACCTCCCTAGATCTCACACAGTCCGTATTTTGATTCTAGTGGCTGGTGTATGATGTCTCTAGTGTCTAGGGGTGAAATGAAGATGATGGTACATCAACACAATACACTTTAACCCACTAAAAGAAAATGAATAAGACGGTGGTTAAAGTTTTCTTTTAAAATTTGAATGTTTTTTTTTCCTTTATACAATTTAATCTGCCTGTCCTGCCATCTTCTTTTGGACAGGTCTTTGAAAATGAGGAAATATATTTACATATAATGTTGTAACTAAAAATATGGACTCTTTGTCCTATGAATATATTGTTAATATAGAGTTCCTGTAGGTGTATTCACAGACTAAAACTTTTATAGTTGCTAGTGATTGTCATTTGTTATGAGGAGCTGTTGTTTTCATCATGCCCTATATAATCAATGTTATTTTGATAGGAACTATTTTCTTAGGATGAAATGTCAGATGTCCCAGCTGATAACATGTCACCTGGGATTCTTGGTTGGTCGAATATAAGTCAGTATATCAATGTAGAGACAATGTAGATCAGCACCCACACGTAAGCTCCTTCAGGCTATCAGCTGACAGCTTAAACTTTATAATGGAGACTTTACACTCACTCATCAGGTTTCCAGTCACCGGATGGTAACAGGAAATAAAAACTCTGCAATAAAAAGACACCCTGGCCTTTTCAACCTGATCATAACTTCTTATCCCTATATATACATGACGGTATGGGGTCAGCCTCTTGTGCATTCATGTGCATCAGCCCCTAATTTATGACTCACACCCTTCTGTGACCACACCACAGGTCCCTATGGCAGATACGCCACTGTAGTTTTACATAGTTTGCTTCAATGCAATAACGTGGAGTAACCACATCTCCTTTTATATGATTTTTTTTCTTTTCTTTTCTAACTTATAAACGCTCTAGGCATGTTGAAAAGTGTTCATAGAACACAGAGGCTTCCTAACATTTCCACTACAAAATATTAATACAAAATCATAATAATATGCAACAGTCAAATACAGTTCAATGTGAGGACTCAATAATGTTTGCTTCCGGCATGTCCTTCACTTTTCCACAGCAGTATCTGACTTTTTCAGTTTTAATCAAGCATGTAAATACATAAAGCATTCTTACCACTAGTTCAAAGAAATATGTCACAAATAACGTTGACTGGCAAAGAATATGGCCTCAGTCTCGCTCTGCCCCGTCCAGATAGTGAATTTAGTAGTTAATTTTACAAGTTATCACATCTGATCTCAACGTCGTTGTTTGAATAAAATTTTCTAGTCAAATGGCCACGAGACCACTATGCCTCTTGCCAATATCTATTAGAGCCGACCAATGAAAGCAGGCACTACTACAACTTTTTGAATTTAGTTTGAAAAAAACAAAACTGTCACATAATATCTTTTGTTGCGCACATGGACTTTGGTGGAATAAACATATATTTTGGTGCGCACATCAGCTTTCAAAGAAAATGGTGCAAAGGGGTGCAATGGAATGGAGTGAACAGGAAGCCTGACAGAGAAAGATGTCAGTTGGCCGGCTTTAGAAGCCGCATTGCATATTAATCGTGCTCTCTTTATGGTTGCTTGCTTTTGTACAGCATTGTTGTATAGTCTAGTGGTAGTAGGACTTGTTGATCCAGTCATATGGTTATTGCTGACAATGTATTGCAATTATTATTGAATTCCTACGTGTTTCATTGTTATTATTAAAAAGGGAGATTGTCAGCACGCCTTCGTGTACGCTTTGTGAATGGCGTTTATAAGTATGTTGATTGTGTGACCTCTCGCAGTTTGATACGAGCTTAGAGGACAATGTCATGAAAGTGTAGATATTATACTGTGACATATTTTTGGGGGCTGTGGTCCTCTATACAGATGTATTTTAGCGTTCCACTTTGTTAGTGACTGCTGGTATCTGGATATTTGTGGTATTGATCTTATTACGGGCTCCCTCATAGCAAGTTTACAGTTGTCGAGGCTTTTGTTGGCGATTGGGTTGCATCCCATTATATGTGCGATTGTTTTTTCTGATGAGGACATTTTGCAATGGGTTTGTTGTCGGCGAAAACAAGCTACAAGTAATTGCATGGACTCATTGCGCAGTGTGAAGACTATGAAGCTAATGTTTAATGAGTTCCTGTCTGGCTGGGGCGACGACGACGCCGTCTTATTGTTGGATTAGTTCCATTGTCAGTGATTTGGAGAGCTAATTGTGGGCCTATCGTAATTATGGTGGAAAATAGGTTTTAGTTCCTTCCAGGCGTAGGCGAAGATGTTTTAAATTTGTCGGTCGTTGCAGTTGCCTGCTGATTTTTGGATTATCGGTTGTCCATTGGTGGCCTACCTGCTGAGAGCACGAAGACGTCGCCTACTTTGAGATTTGTGGTACAACAAATTATGTGGATACTACACGTGCGTACCTGCCAGTACACATCTTACAGCTCGCCTCTACCGTGAATACGTTGCCTTGCCTGTGCATGCTTATTGCGCGACGCTGCTGCAGTGACCTTTTGTCCGCATGAAAATTTAACTCGTTTATGAATACTACCGACTATCATTGTCGTGCTGAGAAACTGTTCGTGATGAGGAACTATATGTGATTTGCTGAGCAGCATTATCCGTGAATGCTGATGCTTATATATAGCGTTGGATGAGACGGAACATTGTAGTCGTGCTGATTAATTGTACGTGAATGGCGGATACGACCATGACACTTTTCTGATGCAATGGTCTATGTTACGCAGCTGATAAAAGACGTGACGTCTTGCTGATGGACTTTATGTCGTTTCTTACTGCAGCTATGGTTCGATAACGAATGATAATTTCTGGACGTCGCTTAGTTACCAGTTATCATTTATTATGCTGGTATAGCCTTTCTTGGACACAGACATAAGAAGGCCAGTTACATTGGTGTGGATTTTTGAGAGCGGAACGGAATGGGAAATACTGAACATTGATGTATTTTCTTATTACTACATCCATTGGTGGTTTCAAGGCTTCAGCTACGAGAATAACTGACGCCGATTGTGGATCTTGGTTTTGAATTTGTTCAGAACATTTTGCCGCAACCGGACAGTGCAGAGTGCACTAAGCGTAACTGATTGTAGCACTAACATTTGTTGATACTATTCGTGCTTTTGTCTCGTGATTCATTATCATCATTCGATTGAGGAGCTGGGATTGGAAATTTGAGGATTCAGTTTACAGAAAGACAGTCATAAATTTAGTTATATTTCTTGTTTTCTTTTCTCTTGCTGTTCTACTTTCTTTTTTGACGTCATTTTATTTTATGTGTTTCCCTTATCGTCATGTTTTTAATTACTGGTCTACTCTGCTCATCCATTTGAATTTTTTTTTTTTTCCGTTTAGCTCGTTTCTCCATATGCTGTTATTTGCAATGATGCTTTTCTGTTACTATTTTATTATCTGTTCTTTTCATTGTCTCTGATACTTTCATTTGCAATTTCATTTGTTTTACATATTTCAATTATTTGTGTGACTTCTTTCTGCCTTTTGATATTGCCTTGCTACAGACCTCGTCGCTTCACCGTCCACTACTGGTTTTCGTGCCGTCTTTGTTGTCTTATTATTGTAATGCATTGGTTTTAAGTGTAGTATTTGTGGCGTGTTTTACAGATTTTTTTTTCCTTATGGGAAAGGGATTATGTTGAACTGATTTCTTTAGGCAGTAACACTGTCAGTGTTGCAGTGGGGTACAGGCACAGAGAGTTGACCCTGTTGACTGTCCAGCATAACTGACCGTGCACATTTTCAGTGTTTTAGCGGTGATTGTCTTGTTTGTATGCATAGTGTCATATTTTTGCAAGTATTCTTTTTCGTCATGTTTTGCTGTCGTATTCTCCTGTTTTCTTCTTGCTATCTTGTACATAAGTTATATTGACAATCTCCTTGTTCTCGTTTGTTAACAGTACGGTTTGTATATACTTATGTGTTTCTATCTCATATCTGTCATCACTTTCTTATCGTACTGTTGGTGTTTGTTTGTCAAGTGAGTTCGTGTCTCATCATTATATGTACTGTTCATAGTATATGAATTTTTGATTTCCTTTGTATATGATATGTATTTGTAAAATCACGCATTGGTGAAATAGGAGACGGACATCATTTTTTTAGCCATTATGCAGATGTCCTTGTCTAAAGCTACCACTGTGTGAGCTTGAGATTTATGTCATTGTATCTTGACATTGATTGGGTATAGACAAGCAAGGATTCTTTTCATCGGATCCCTTATTTGGAACTGTCTTGTCATACTGTATTTTCACCTGCTTGTTTTTTTTAATCAGGTGTATTCGTGACTGCAGGTACATCGTACCCATCGTCTGCAAATATATATTGGTCGTGTGCAACAATATATTCATTATTAATTTTGTAGGGGTATGGGTACAATTTGAGAAATTGGGAACCTTCATACCTTTACTTATTTCTTAGCTTGCCACCGCATTTGTATTGCACATAGATCTATACTATGTCTAGCCTTAAGGATTTTACAGAAATTGGAGAGAAGACAGGAAAGTCGGGGGATTCTTTGCTTGAGTGGGCAAAGGCCGAACACAAAGAGTATGAGTTACAGAAAAAACAAGAAGATGACAGACGAGAACGCTATGAGGAGCGTCAACTACAAAAATTGAAGATTGAAGCAGATAAAGAGCTGAAACAGATTGAAGCAGATAAAGTACTGAAACAGATTCAAGCAGATACAGAAAATAAAAAAACTGAGTTAGAAAAAATGAAGATTGAGGCGGACAAGGAAATTGCTATAAAAAAGTTGGAGCTTGATTCTGGCAATCCTAGTTCGACTTCTAGGGAGCCAGCTCGCCCTTATAGGCTACGATTACCGAATTTTCGGGAGGAAGTAGATAGCATGGACTTCTTTTTAGAGAGATTTGAATCAGAGGCTCTTGCCTGGAGGGCAAGGAAGGAGGAATGGCCTTCACTTTTATCTGCATTGCTTTCCGGCTCTGCTTTAAACACCGTATATAGTTTGCCTGTGGCTGACAGAACTAATTATGATACCGTAAAGGCAACATTGCTGAGAGAATTTAAGCTGACAGCTGAAGGGTATCGCTCTCGTTTCAAAGATGCGATGCCTAGTGCCGACCAAGATTTCGGCTCTTTTGTCACCAAAATTAAACTTCTCCTTAATAGATGGACAGAGCTGGAGGGAATAACTAGGGATTTTGATGGACTCTTTGATCTCATGTTGCGGGACAAGGTGTTGTCCTCATGTTGTTCTGACATGGTTGCATTTTTTCAAGAACGCAAACCCAGAGACATTACTGCTATGTCAGAGTTGGGGCGGCAGTACGTTACCGCTCACCCTGGTAAGACAATTCACAAGTCATTTGTCCCTGAGCCTTTCGCTACATGTGTTGGCAAGGTTATTGGGAAACCTTTCCGGCAGCATCGGTCCAAGAGTGCGGACAGGTTTGCCAGGAGAAGGTTTGATCGGCAATACTCTAGTGGGCATGGATCTCATGGGAACTATGATAATTTTAAGGGATACAGATCTCCGAAAAAACAATCGTTCTACCGTCAGGATAGATCTCCGTTTAGATACACGGGAGATAGACATGACAGGTCTACTCGGAGGCAGGTCCGAATAGACACTACTAGCGATCCCGATCATCGCTGGTATAGAAGAAGTGGTCCGAGTAAAAGGAATGATAGGGATGACAAACGGGAGCAAGAACATCCCAATTCACCAAAGGGTAGTCCTACAAAAGATGATGGTGGTCAGCTTCGATGTGGTGCGTGTGACGGAAGGGGACATGCTGCAAGAGTCTGTCCAAACAATTCAGAAAAGGCTAATGCTGCATGCGTTCTGAAAACCTTTAATAACGAAGATTGCGAAGGATGTAGGCCTTTGTTTGAACCTGATGGCAGACCATTACTAATTTGTGGTCATACTCTGCCTTGCCTCTCTTCTCTTGATGGGAGCGGAAGCTTAGAGTTACACCAGGGCATGGTTCAGAACCAGTTGGTGTCTGTGTTGAGGGACACAGGTTGCACTACGATAGGAGTGCGCCGATCATGTATTGACAAATCGTGCCTTATTGGTAAGACTGTCGGATGCGTGACATTTGGGGGAAATGTTGAATATTACCCCCTAGCCATTATAGAGGTGGATACACCCTTTATTTCTGGTCGGGTGCAGGCGTGTGTTCTTGAGGCTCCAGTGGTCGATTTGATTATAGGGAACGTGCTTGGTGTTCGTGACTGTACTCAGGCCGACATCACAAAATGGCAGGTCGAACGGTCAGTTGTGGCCAATGTGGTGGTCACAAGGGCGCAGACCAGAGCAGACGACAATTCATTGGCGATACAGCGGGAACTACCGACATCTAACGCGGTCCCATGTATTGCCTCCACGGGTCCCGATGGACCAGCATCGGACTTTGTCCAACAGCAGCGAGCTGATGGAACATTGCGGAAATGTTATACTTTGGCCCAAAATGGCGATGTAAAGTGCACGAAGTCGGCACGTTACTGGTTTGAGTTGAAAAATGATGTTCTTACCAGATGCTTTTCCAGCCATTTCGAATTCAAGCGCCAGGTGGTTGTGCCTGTCGCCTTTAGATCAAAGGTGTTGCAGGTGGCACACGATTCACCGTTTGCTGGACATATGGGGGTTGCAAGAACTTGCCATAGAGTTCTGTCACAATTCTATTGGCCGGCATACAACAAAGACATTAAGATATACTGCAGGTCTTGCAGGGTATGCCAGCCAGTGACACATAAAGGTAAATTACCAAAGGCTCCGTTGCAGGTTGTTGATTTGTCGATTCGCCCCTTCCAGAAAGTTGCAATCGATATCGTTGGTCCTCTTTCTGTTGCATCAGATAGAGGCTTTCGTTTTATTCTGACAATGGTGGATCTGTGCACAAGATGGCCCGAGGCTGTGCCAATGAGGACTATCACCTCTCAGGCTGTGGCGGATGCGTTGCAGATGTTGTTCAGTAGGTTTGGGTTTCCCGAGGTGATACTGTCAGATAGGGGACGTCAATTCATTTCTAAGGAAATGGCCGAGATCACTAAATTGTTGGGCATTTCCCAATCGTTCACCAGCCCTTATCATCCCCAGTCAAACGGGTATGTGAACGATTTAATGGTGCATTGAAGGATATGTTGGCCAAGGTCACTGCTGAATTTCCCCAAGAATGGGATAAATTCCTTCCAGCAGTATTATTTGCCTATAGAGAGGCACCTCAGGAGAGCACCGGGTTCTCCCCATTTGAACTATTGTACGGGGCGAATCCGAGGGGCCCAATGCACATTCTGAAAGATATACTGGTTGGTGGGCGTTCTGATGGGTCCTCCGTCTCCAGTTACGAATACGTCATAAACCTGCGTGACCGTATTGTCAAAGCGTGTGCCGTGGCACGTGATAATTTATCCGTGGCGGGGGCGCGGTACCGACAATACGCTAACCGCGGATCAAAACTACTGCTCTTGGTTCCCGGTGAAGAGGTATGGCTTCTTCTCCCATCAAAGGAAGACCGGTTGAGCATTACATGGCAGGGGCCGTTTAGGGTGCTTAAGAAGGTAACGGATGTTGATTATTTAATCCAGGTTCGGAACAAGGAGAAGGTATTCCACATTAATATGTTAAAACCTTATATGGAACGGCCAGAGGCTCTAAAAGGGGTGGACACTAGGTTGTCTGGGGAGACCCCGAAGATGGCATGTTCTGTGGTCATTAATGAATTGGGTGACATGGGAGATGATATTAATCTCCAGCTGTCTCTCGTTCCCCTTGCTCCTTCTGAGTCTTGGGAGAATGTGCAGATATGTAACGACCTAACGATAACACAGAAATCGGAGGCACGATCGGTCATTAGAGAGTTTAAGGATGTTCTCACTGATTTGCCGGGACGTACCGATTTGATCTGCCACAATATCATCCTGACGGACGACCAACCGATCAGGGTAAAGCCGTATCCGCAGCCATTACATTTCAAGTCGGCGATTGAAAAAGAACTAGATGACATGTTACGGTTGGGGATCATTTCTCCATCGGAGTCTACTTACTCCTTCCCTATGGTCGTGGTACGAAAGAAAAATGGATCCTTGCGTGTCTGCATCGACTTCCGTAAATTAAATAGTGTCACTGTGATTGACGCTGAGCCAATACCGAACCAAGAGGACCTCCTTACGCAACTTTCCCATGCCAGGTTTTTTAGTAAACTGGATTTATCTAGGGGATACTGGCAGGTTCCTCTTGTCGAGTCGGCTAAACCTTTGACGGCATTTTCCACCCCAAAGGGTTTATTTCAGTTTAATTTTATGTGTTTCGGGCTAGTTAATGCACCCGCAACTTTCGTCAGAATGATGAGAAAGTTACTAGGTCATCGTACGGATGTGATTACGTACATCGATGACATCTGCCTGTTCCATGAAACATGGGAACAACATATGTCGGGGTTGTCTTCCCTGATGCGTTGTTTACGTAAGCATGGTTTAACGGCACGCCCTAGTAAGATTTGTATCGGTTTTAGTGAGTTGAGTTTTTTGGGGTTTATCGTAGGTAATAATCTATTAAAACCCGAGACTGGCACGGTTAAAAAATTTTTAGAACTACAAGCACCTAGGACTAAGAAGCAGGTCAGAAGCCTGATGGGACTTGTCAATTTTTATCGCAAGTTCATCCCTCAATTTTCTACAATTTCTGATGCTTTAACCTCTCTTACTAGTAAAGGGAGGCCTAACAGGGTTGTATGGTCGGCAGAATGCGAGAAAGCATTATCAAAAATTAAGGAGTTATTTTCCAGACGACCAATCCTTCTTTTGCCTGATTTGAGCAAACCCTTTATACTGCGGACTGACGCGTCATCTGTGGGAATTGGCGCATGTCTTATGCAAGACCACGAGGGTACACTACATCCTGTGATGTATGTTAGTCGGAAACTGTTACCGGCAGAGACCAGGTACTCAACAATCGAAAGAGAATGTCTGGCTATAGTATGGGCAGTGTCAAAACTGTCCCGTTACTTGATAGGGTCCCAGTTTATACTTCAGACAGATCATCGACCTCTACTGTTTTTGAAATCTTCGAAGTCGACAAGCTCACGGTTGACTCGTTGGGCCTTGTTGCTACAACAGTTCCAGTTCACAATTATCCAATTAGAGGGTAGACTTAATGTCGTGGCAGATGCTCTGTCTAGATTGTAATTTTTGGGACATGAGATACATGTGTTCGTAGGCACGACGTCTACGTACACCAGTGTAAAATTGTTTTTTTTTGGGTTGAACTTGTCTAATATTTTGTTGTTTGGTGTGCAATCTACTACTCCCAGAGAGAAGAAAACTCCGTTTTCTTTTCTGGGGAAGGGGGTAGATGTCACATAATATCTTTTGTTGCGCACATGGATGATGCGTGATGCCATATGATGATGGATGGTATCCGCATGTCTGGTTTTGTGTGGTGTGCAGATGTGTTCAGTCAAAACAATGTTCATACAAAAATAACAGGGCAATCCACATAGGACGTCAGTAAACTCACGACGTATAAAGTCAATGATTCTTGTAACAGCCGTTGACGTTTTTCTTCATTATTTATTGTGGACGCCACAGTGACAAAATGGTTACGCGAACATGTGGGCACATCAAACAGTCATTATCACAGCAACATTCAATACAGCAATAGACGGTAGACAGCATTACAATGATGAGTCAGATGCATGTTATATTTCATAGTGCTGTAAATGTAGTCAGGTGGAAAACTCCATCCTTTTCTATAACAGCCAGGAGATAACCAGATGTATGAGATCAGTTCACTCTCCTTAGTTTGACTTCAGCAAGACAGACACGTCTGCCGAAGTATAAATAATGTCCTCAAAAATATCCTCTAGATAATAAAGGTTTTCCAAACCTAGTTCATTTAACAAAGTAGCAAGTAATGGTCCTTGGTACATGCATCAACCGATGCAGTACAATGCAGCGACATGTGAGCTGGGAAAAAACATCTCGTGACGACGACTTTCGAAGACAGGCTATGAATCGAAATCGCTCACGACCCAAAATCGATAGAGTTAATGAAAAAGTCAATTTACCTTGCTTTCATGAAATACACAGAAATATCACGCCTCCCGGCATGTGCAAATACACTAGAGGTATTATCTCGAATAAACGAAATATCCATAAGAGGACTACACATCCCTGACAGAACAAAAAATAGCGGAGATCCCCTCTTCAACGAGGCATCTCTTTCGCCATTCCAAATCGCTCACTCCACTAGTGGTGGGCGGAAACCGATCGACCAAAAAGCAAGACAAGTCATGCGCAGTCCAGCGCAAAATGACCACAGCTCAAAACTTAACTGCATTCGATACCAACGCGAGAAGACAAATGCTTACCGAGAAAAGTGACTATAAATTTCAAGCAGTTGTTGCCCTTGCGTTATAAAACAGATATTGAAATAAAACGATGTTGCGAGAATTTATCACGCAACATATCACCATCTCCTCCCGATAAAAAAAAATGTGGAACATATTTTTTTTTTTAATATCAAAGAGCATGCGATAAGCGGCCCAAAACGCACGAATTATGCGCTGATAATTAATTAAATTGCCAAACAATAGGCTAATTATAGAGTGTCTGGTGAGGATATACCTCAACAGAAAAATAAATATGTCTCAAAAAATATTCACATCGGGGAGGTGTCACCAACACACATCACGTTAGCATGTAAACACAATATACGTATGCAAGTTACTATAATCATCATTAAACAGCATACTCTAATATTGTCTTTAAAAATGGATGTACAAATCTGATAGGAAAATTTAAATAGTACATTCTTTGACATGTAATGACATAAGTACATAGTAAAGTTAAACTACATGACGATCCAGGACATATGCTCTGGTATTCCGAGGGTAAGTACACAATCTAGAACTCGTCATGCTTGATACTAGTAAGGTAAGTCCTCAGCTCAACAATGACATTCTGAGAAAGTACAAGCAATATAATGCTAATTAATAACTAATATGCTTCATAAGGTACAATACATTATTAATAATTGTGGCTGTTTAGTAAACTAACGGCCCTTATATTAACTACTCAGTCCTCCTCTATCATCTTAAAAAACGAACAGAAGAAGATGACAACAAAGCACGATAGTGTGTACATATAAAGTAAGTACAGATGTGCTAATCTATTGTAGAAATATAGGTGTGTTATGACTCTGTAATATATGGAAATATAGGACAGAAGTATTAGTTGGAGTCATGTGGGCATCTAGACAAAATGTCAGCCATCACATTATCCGCACCACGGATAGCTCGTACCGTGAAGTGAAAAGGTTGAAGAGCTATAGCATATCGAGTGGATCTCGAACTCTTCAAATTCTTAGTCTGAATAGCTGTAAGAGCTTTCTGATCAGTCTCTAGAATGAAATGTGCGCCCAGGAGGAATCTTTGTAGCTTTAGAATTGACCAAACCATCGCTAACAACTCACGGTCTAAAACCGAGTAGTTCCTCTCTGCCGCATTTAGTTTTCTAGAAATGTACATAACAGGATGCAGAGTATTTGCATATTCTTGCATCAGTGCTGCTCCAATCCCAGTGGATGAAGCATCACTCCGAAGAACAAAAGTCCTATCAAGAGTAGGTAATCTTAAGATGGGAGGAGAAGAAAATATATTCTTGATTTGGTCTAGTGAAGATTGGCATTCTTCAGACCAACGGACCAGATTAGGCGAACCTTTCTTCAACAATGTTGAGAGAGGTGCCATGATCGAAGATAAATTTGGAATAAATCTCCCATAAAATTGAATTAAACCTAAGAGACTCCTAACTTGTTTCTTCGTTTTAGGAACAGAGATGTTCAGTATTTTGGAAGTATTGTGGTCTTCTGTCTTCAAGAGACCATGACCAACACGATGACCCAGGAAAGAGATTTCACCAAAACCAACAAAAGCTTTAGAAGGTTTTGCTGTCAAATTATTCTCACGTAGAGTGGACAGTAAGTCATATAACCCTAAATAGTGATCTTCCCAGGTATCACTGAAGAGACAGATGTCATCTAAGTATGCGATGACATCCGAACGATGTGACAGAATTCGACGCATCATGCGAACGAAAGTGGCAGGGGCGTTCATGAGACCAAAAGGCATAACATTCCATTGAAATAGACCCCTAGGTGTAGAAAAAGCAGTAAGAGGTTTGGCATGCTCTGCTAAAGGCACTTGCCAATAACCTTTAGACAAGTCAAGTTTAGTGAAGAATCTAGAATTAGAAAGTCTAATCAGTAGATCTTCTAACAAAGGCATCGGTTCAGCGTCGAACTTTGTGACCTGATTCAATTTGCGATAATCAACGCAAATTCGTATGTTCTTATCCTTCTTCCGGACAATAACCATGGAAGAAGAATATGGTGAAGTCGATGGTTCAATTATATTTAATTGAATCATTTCATCCAATTCCTTTTCCACTTGCGACTGAAAGTGTATAGGAATAGGATACGGCCTAACCCTAATTGGATTATTGTCGGTAAGAATTATGTCATGTTCTATGACATCTGTGTGTCCAGGAATGTCAGTGAGAACATCCTGAAATGTTTGTAACATCGACGAGACTTGTCGATGTTCGTCACCAGAAAGATTAGGAGAAACAGAAACGTTTTTCCAAGATTCCGTGGAATGTAATGGAACCACTGGAAGGGGAAGGTTGACATCAGAGAAGGTAGCTTCCTCATCCTGAATGACAGACAGGGATGAATAATGACCGTGAGGTGCAGGAGCATCATCCGTTGCCTGGAAAATAGGCAGCAAATAGTCCGGACGTTCGTGAAATTCCGAAAGCATGTTTATGTGGAAAGTTTTATGCTTTCCATCAATATCGACCACATAGTCAACATCGGAAATCCGAGAGACTATTGCATACGGACCTTTCCATGCAATAAGAAGTCTATTTTCCCTACTGGGGAGTAGGACGAATGCTTTGTCACCTGGACAAAGTTGTCGTAGACATCTATTCTTGTTAGCAAACTGCCTTGCCTTCTCTTTAGCAATTTCTGATGAAGCAGTTGCTAGCTTACATGCCTCAATGATCTTTTGTCTAAGAGCAATGACATACTCATATGAGGATTGAGTTTCATCGCTAATATCATCGGCAGTGATGAGATCGTGTAATAAAGACATAGGGCCGCGTGGACGCGCGCCAAAGACAAGTTCGAAGGGAGAAAATCCTGTGTGTTCATTAGGGACTTCTCTATAGGCAAAGAGAGCCGCGGGTAAAACCCTGTCCCAATCTTGAGGATGATCTTCAGTTATCTTACCAAGCAAAGTCTTGAGCGTTCTATTCAGACGCTCAACTAACCCATTAGACATAGGATGGTAGATACTACTGAGAGATCGTTCAATATGTAAGGTAGACATTACCTGTGACATAGTGTCAGATATGAGTTGAGTGCCATGGTCTGACAATATTTCTCTGGGGAACCCCAAGCGAGAAAATATCAACCAAAGAGCATCTGCGATATCTGTAGTAGATATGCTCTTAAGAGGAATAGCCTCTGGCCAACGTGTGCACATATCGACACATGTAAGGATAAACTGATGTCCTCTGGCCGACTTGACCTTAAAAGGGCCAATAATATCTATGGCCATTTTCTGAAACGGCCGAATAGGAATGTCAGCAGCCTGGATAGGCGCAGCATGTCGTGGTCCTCTAGATTTGACCTCCTGACATACCTTGCATGATCGGCAGTAAATACGAATGTCCTTATTGACAAAAGGCCAAAAGAAAGCCGCAAGGACTCTCGACTTCGTACGGGCAAAACCCATATGTCCAGCACATTGCGAGTCATGAGCATGTTGTAATATTTGGACTCTCATGCTCTTGGGAACAAGAATTTGCGAATGTGCCGACGTAGTCGAATCTTGTACCATACGTACAAGTACGCCGTTTCTCATTGCAATCCAAGATTTTCTATTTGTATCCTGATTCGGATCACCTTTCTTCGCAAGAACGAAGAATTTTTTTAAAGAAGGATCTTCTTCTTGCAATTTTATGAAAGAGTCACGAGTGATTACTAAGTGACTATCTTGGCTATCAACTTCATTATCACTATTCAGTGAAGTTTCGGGTGTTTGTAGAGCTTGTGCTCTTGTAACTACTGCATTTGTAGCTTGCATGTTATTATCTTCCCAAGCAGCAATCTGCTGTGGGGTACACTCCCTAACTCCGTGAATACGACCAATAATAAGGTCCGCAATAGGATTAGGTAAGAGACAAGCATGCACATCTCCAGTAAAGAAAGGAGTGGCAATGCGAATTACAGCAGTAGGATATTTTTCTAGAGTGCCGCCAAATGTGACACATTTAATAACCCTTCCTGTAGCACAAGATGGATCTACAAGCGATTGTCTAACACCAATAGTGGTGCATCCGGAATCGAAAAGTAGTGAGACCGGAGTATCATTAACAAGACCCTTATGTAGAATTAAAGAACCCCTCCCGTCATGCGCAACAGCAGCAGGAAGAGCGGGAAGTGGGTGACCACAACTCAAAGTAGTTATGGTACCCGGTTCGAATAAAGTACTGCATTGGGGGCATTTGTTTGCTCTCTCAAAGTCAAAAGCAGAACCAGTGACAGCGTCAAAGTTTTTACTATCAACAACATGATTACAGGCTCCCTCAGTTTCCTGTTGTACAGCATTAGCCTGCTGATATCTCTTTTTTTTGTGTTGAGATCTACCCCGACTATTATTACCTCTGAAGTTATCAGAGTTATTATTATCTCTGCAGTTATTATTGTCTCTATTGTAATTGTTATCCTGGTTCGAATTCCAGTTTCCACGATTACTATCATGTTCACATTGATGCGAACATCTATTTGTTTGGTTCTGAGGTCTTCGGCAGGAATAACCTCTATTACCATATCCTCTTTTGAAATGCTTATAATTATTAGGGTGATAGTAACGAGTACTATCAGGTTGTCTCCAATTCTTCGAAGAAGAATCACCATGAAATTGATTTCCATGATTTTGACAGAAATTACCGCTACTCTTTCTATCAAAATTTTGTTGGAATCTACGAGCAAAGTTTTGACCATACGGAGCTGCCGAAGCAACTGGTAAACCTTCTTTCACCTTAGAGTTACCCATGGTTATGTGTGGGTGCGCAGTTACGTATTGGCAACAGAAATCTTCCATTTCTTTTATTGTTTTAGGTTTACGTTCATGAAGGAAAGCAAGGAAAGACTCATTGACAGACGACATGACTTTGTCTCTAAGTATTAAGTCCATAAGTCCTTCATAAGTTTTTTCCGTCTTAGATAGTTCAACCCATCGTGAGAAAGTAATGCGTATTCTTGCAATAAACTCGGAGAATTCAACTCCATTTTCAGGTAACATGTTTTTAAATTGTAGACGATAGCCGTCTTCGTTAAGCTGATATTTCTTTAACAAAGCGGCCCTGACAACCTCATAATTGTTCTTGTCAGGTTCATCCACCATATTTAATATACTTAGAGCTTTACCTGTCAGTATCCCTGATAACTGATAAACATATTTTGCTTTGTCTATGTTATGAGCTGTACATGCTTGTTCAAATCTGTCCAGATAGAACATTATGTCATCACTGGAAGGACTAAATGTTGGTAACTTAATCTTAAAAGTATCATTATTAGCCTTACCAGAAGATGAACCCTTGTTTGAATCATTACCATTACTCATGCTCGTCAATTTCAATTTTTCCAACTCTAAAGCTAAGACCTTTTCTTCATGTTCCATTTTTGCTTTCTCTTTCCTCTCATCAGACTCTCTCTGTAATTTTCTTTCCTCAGCCTGAGCCTCTTTTTGAAGTCTTTCATTTTCAGCTTCTTTTTCAAGTCTTTTATTTTCAGCCTCTTTTTCAAGTCTTTTATTCTCAGCCTCTTTTTCAAGTCTTTTATTCTCAGCCTCTAGCTGTAGCTGGAGTTTTCTTTCCTCAGCTTCTGATTCCCTTTTTTGTTTTTCCATTTCCATTTGGAATCTCTTTTCATCCACCTGCATCTGCAGTTTCTTTTGTTCAGCTTCCATCTGCAGTTTCTTTTGTTCAGCTTCCATTGCTTTATCATATCGAGCAGTTGCAAATTCTTCTAACTTATCACCAGTCTTCCCAAGCAATTTACCCTGCTCAATAAAGTGCTCAAATGTAGACATGTTGTCTAACATATGAGTCCAAAACCTGAAATAATTAACTAATTTATTTCAAACCTAAGTGTAACAAGTCTTAATTAAGCACTTGTATATTCACATCACCTTATATTATCCCAGTCTCTGTGGGAAACAAGTCTCCAATCAAAGAACTTGTATATGAAATATCAGCACTCAATTCTTGATCATAAGTGCACTTCTCATTCAATAGTGCACGACACTATTCATCATTCATTTATCATCAGTGTAGTAGTAACAGTGCATTAGCATAGCCCATTAACTAATTACTATAACTGTAAACAATGACTATGTAAACACATGCAGAATGTAAACATTGAAAATGTAAACAATACAAACAATGTAAACAATAACAATGTAAACAATAACAAAGATCAGCAACAATACAAAAACGTTCGCAGAAATCAACTAAAAATAAAGCAGAAATTAATGAAATATCACAAAAAATGTGACGATATCTGCGATAGAATTAAACAAAATACATGACACCACAGTGTATAAACAAAAATGTTGTATGAAACTAAATTATAGACAAGAGTAGGCTAACAAATACAAACAAATCAAAACAAAACTAAAGAATGCGAAATAATAACGAAAACAATATTAAAACATGTCATCACAGCTAACATAAATAGCAACAGAAGTCGCTTAGCAAATTCCAGTATCGGAAATTTGCAAACCCTACAGAAAACGCTCACAATAGACGACCTCTATGACGTGGCATAATCTAACGGAGACACCACCCAACCGAGAACCCGCTGAAATATAAACATATAAATATACAAATAACATATAAACATATAACATATAGAATGAGATGATACACAGAAGACTCAGCAGAAGTATAAGGGCACAGTTTACATACAAACAGGCCACTTAACTTATAGGCTTCCAATCGTAGAACAGCAGAAAAAACGGATGTCAATCAACGTCCTAAAGAGCGAAGCTCCAACGATGATGGCACATCTGAACTGCTTCCACTGCTAACACGATGGTACAAGAGCTTCTGAAATACTGTGTGTTGAGTTGTTTCGGCACTTGACCTTCTAATCCAAAAGTAAGTTGATGGAAATCGGTACTTGGCCTTCTTCAGAAAACAACCCGTTTCAACCGGCACTTGACCTTCACAAAAACGACAGCACTGGAACCTTGACAGCAGCAACTTGCTTGACTTGCGTAAAAGATAACAGCAGTCCGAGTTATCCGGCAACATGTAACAACGCCGGGTACTGTCAAATTCTTGTTTCCGTCAAAAAGTTGAAATTTTGACTTTTACCGGGCAACGCCGAGTACTTTGAAAATTTTGAAGATGTTGACTGTATTGAAGAATGTTAATTTCTTGAAGGATGCTGATGAATTCTTGTTGAAAATGAAGTGGGTAAGGGACCCCGTGTTTGCTGGTACCAGAATCAAACCAGCTTATGGCCACCAAATGATGCGTGATGCCATATGATGATGGATGGTATCCGCATGTCTGGTTTTGTGTAGTGTGCAGATGTGTTCAGTCAAAACAATGTTCATACAAAAATAACAGGGCAATCCACATAGGACGTCAGTAAACTCACGACGTATAAAGTCAATGATTCTTGAAACAGCCGTTGACGTTTTTCTTCATTATTTATTGTGGACGCCACAGTGACAAAATGGTTACGCGAATATGTAGGCACATCAAACAGTCATTATCACAGCAACATTCAATACAGCAATAGACGGTAGACAGCATTACAATGATGAGTCAGATGCATGTTATATTTCATAGTGCTGTAAATGTAGTCAGGTGAAAAACTCCATCCTTTTCTATAACAGCCAGGAGATAACCAGATGTATGAGATCAGTTCACTCTCCTTAGTTTGACTTCAGCAAGACAGACACGTCTGCCGAAGTATAAATAATGTCCTCAAAAATATCCTCTAGATAATAAAGGTTTTCCAAACCTAGTTCATTTAACAAAGTAGCAAGTAATGGTCCTTGGTACCTGCATCAACCGATGCAGTACAATACAGCGACATGTGAGCTGGGAAAAACATCTCGTGACGACGACTTTCGAAGACAGGCTATGAATCGAAATCGCTCACGACCCAAAATCGATAGAGTTAATGAAAAAGTCAATTTACCTTGCTTTCAAGAAATACAGAAATATCACGCCTCCCGGCATGTGCAAATACACTAGAGGTATTATCCCGAATAAACGAAATATCCATAAGAGGACTACACATCCCTGACAGAACAAAAAATAGCGGAGATCCCCTCTTCAACGAGGCATCTCTTTCGCCATTCCAAATCGCTCACTCCACTAGTGGTGGGCGGAAACCGATCGACCAAAAAGCAAGACAAGTCATGCGCAGTCCAGCGCAAAATGACCACAGCTCAAAACTTAACTGCATTCGATACCAACGCGAGAAGACAAATGCTTACCGAGAAAAGTGACTATAAATTTCAAGCAGTTGTTGCCCTTGCGTTATAAAATAGATATTGTAAAAACGATGTTGCGAGAATTTATCACGCAACAATGGACTTTGTGGAATAACATATATGATGGTGCGCACATCAGGTCTAAAAGAAAATGGTGCAAAAGGGTGCAATGAGGAGGAGTGGACAGGACGCATGACAGTGAAAGATGTCAATTGGCCGGCTTTAGAAGCCGCATTGCATATTAATCGTGCTCTCTTTATGGTTGCTGGCTTTTGTACAGCATTGTTGTATAGTCTAGTGGTAGTAGGACTTGTTGATCCAGTCATATGGTTATTGCTGACAATGTATTGCTGTTATTATTGAATTCCTACGTGTTTCATTGTTATTTTTAAAAAGGGAGATTGTCAGCACGCCTTCGTGTACGCTTTGTGAATGGCGTTTATAAGTATGTTGATTGTGTGACCTCTCGCAGTTTGATACGAGCTTAGAGGACAATGTCATGAAAGTGTAGATATTATACTGTGACAAAAACAATTCCAAACAAACTATGTGCCTCGTAGTCCATTGG
This sequence comes from Oreohelix idahoensis, assembly GCA_024509875.1. Taxonomy (NCBI): domain Eukaryota; kingdom Metazoa; phylum Mollusca; class Gastropoda; order Stylommatophora; family Oreohelicidae; genus Oreohelix; species Oreohelix idahoensis. The sequence continues at coordinate 229,428 of JAMPIV010018354.1, read as the reverse complement.
TCAGTCTGAGTTAGTTATGCCAATAGAAAAAGATGTTTAGTTTTAGTTACATTTTCCTACCCCCCCACCCCCCCCCCCCACCCCTCCCCCCCTCCCCCCCCCCCCACCCCCCACCCCACCCCCCCTCCCCCTCCCCCCCCCCCCCCCCCCCTTTTTTACTCCTATACTCTTATACCAACCAATAGAATTTGAATTATTACAATGCCTCTTTTTTTTTACTAGCGTCCCCAATAACGTTATGTGTAACGAGCAAGAACAACAGTCTGTCCGGTCAAGCGTTCGTAGACATTTAGTATTTTCTCAATAACTTGGCTAATACTTGGACTACCATATTTTTTTTAAAACATATTTTTGCTCAGGGGACACTAAGCTATACTACCATATGATTTTTATGGTCAGTTTCAGTATGGTTTAGATTTTCAATTTTGTCACTTTCAATCGTCAAAATTAACTTTTTTACACAAGTCGGCCATCTTCCTCCCGTCTCTAACATTTTCCTCACTATTCAAATAAACCAACTAGTTTGAGTGACGTCAGAATATTACCGCTAGGAGGAAATGAAAAATTGTCTGTGTGTTTGCCTCTGCTGGCTTTGCCCACAGCGTGTATATATTAAAGAGACCGCGTGCAGAGCGAAGAGTGGTTTTCAAAACTTTGGTAGTGTTTTGCGTTAATTATTACAATCGTCTCATTCTTACTACTGAGAACTGTCCGAATTACTACAAATGTTAGTGTTAAAGTTAACATATTACGTTAATTCAAACGCCAGTTTGGTCTCACAGTTCTGGCAAGTCGTTAATTACAAGCTTTTCCCCCGTTTCATGCAGCAGATCGGCGAGATGTTAAAATGTTTATTGTACGTTTTCGAAACCGAAACTAAAGCGTGTTAGATTTTTACGGCGGGTCATTTTCTTAGCATTGCCACTGCACAAAAGGCATCGCCCTACTGGCGTTGAAGATGAAACCAGTCAGACACCTGAGGGCTGGGGTATTTATTCATCATAGGACTAAAATCTTACTGAAATAAGCGAGTATCTCACAGATTTCGCTACACACCTCCCTTCCTAAAACATGCATCAATTGCAGGTTACAATCTGTGAGATAACGTAGCGCAAATAAAGTCCTAAGTTTTCATCTGATTTTCATCACACGGATGTCTACTCAAAAAATCTGCACCGACGTTCTGAGGGCCGGGAATATATTCAATCAGAAATGAGTATGGCTGTAATAATAATGACCATCTTAATAATGTGGAATTTTCATGCTTGGCTTGTGACAGGAATACGAGAAGTGAATGATCCGTTTGGACCACAAATGTCCTGCCATATAGATAAATCTGAAATTTTTTTGTAGCCCATATTAACGCAAAACATTCTTTCTCACTTGTTGAATAATTTTTTTCCGCCTTGTTCAACTTGCGGCTTGCATACGCGACTGGGTTCAATTCCCCATCTTGTGAGGAGGACCTTTGCAACAATGTAACGCCCAGGCCCACATTGCTTGCGTCACTTCTCACGACAAATTCTTGATTCAAGTCAGGCAATTGCAATACTGGCCTGCTTGTGAGTTTTTCTTTTCACTCCTGGTAAGCCAATTCACACTGTGCGGAACAGTTTATTGTATCAGGTTGTCCCTTTCGAGTTAAATCCGTCAGAGGAGCACATATAGAGTTAAAATGTTTAATGTAATTTTGGTAGAAACCACACAACGACACAAAAGATCGCACATCTTTCTTTGTTTGTGGCCTAGGTGCTCTTTTCAGTTTCTCCAGATTCTTGGGGTCAGGGGTCATGCTACCCTGATGTACGGTATGTCCCAAGAATTCCAACTCTTTACACCCAGTACAACATTTTGTCGGTCTAGCAGTCAAGTTAGCCTCTCTGAGTCTATCAAACAGCATATTCAACGAGTTAACATGTTCCTCAAAAGTTTCAGTAGCAACGAGGATATCATCCATGAAATTCGAGATACATGGATTTTCCAGGGGATCCAACAATTTTCGCATCATCCTAGAAAACACACTCGGGGCATTTTTCAACCGAAACGGTAGCATGTTGAACTCATAATGACCTTCCGAGGTGCTAAATGCTAAGTAAGGTCGAACCTCAGGCTTTACTGGAATTTGATAATAGCCTTTGCTCAGATCCACCTTTGAAAAATATTTTGCCTTGTTCAGCCTGGCAAAAAGTTGCGTAGTATCAGGTAATGGATCCACCTGATCTTCTGTGACAGCATTCAGTTTCCTGTAATCTATGCACAGTCTATGTTCTCCCGATGGTTTCCGCAACAAAACCACACAGGAACTATAAGGAGACTCACTGTGAGAAATAATCCCTTCTTGTAACAAATAATCTATCTCCTCTTTCAAAGCTTTTTCCTTAGCGAACGGAATAGAATAAGGCCTCATACAGATGGGTGTTGGGTCTAGTAGTTTCATATCATATTCCAACAAATTTGTGTGCCCCGGCTTATCCGTTAACACGTCTGTATGTTTCTCCAGGACCTTTTGAATCCTCTCCCTTTGTCCTTTTGTCAGGTGATTACTGATCTTCACCTGTTCAAACGTTTCACTGGGCTTCAGTGGATATTCAACTGAGGTGAGAGGTTCATTTTTCATTTCGGTTGCAATTGACAAGGCCATTAAGTGTGTTCCTTCCTGGATTTGTCTGTCCAGATATTTCTTCAAAAGGTTCACATGATAGACTTTTTCCTTTCCCTTCTTGTCTATCTTATAATTTGTTCTGGATACCTTTTCCAAAACCGTATATGGACCTTGCCATCCGATCTGAAGTTTATTGTTGCTGCCTGGTAAAAGAAGAAGCACCTTCTCCCCTACAGCAAGCTCCCTATCCTTCGCTTTTTTGTTATAATAAGCAGCATGCTTTTTCCTGGCTTGTCTCAAATTTTCATTTGCCAGTTTCCAACTAGTTTTTAAACGAGTGGTCAGTTCGTTCACATATTGGTATGATGAGGTAACAGTCTCTTCTGCCTTCTCATCTGTCCACGTCCTTAACAATGCTTCTAGTGGACCTTTTATTGGCCTCCCAAATAACAGGGTTGCGGGAGCCATTCCGGTTGAATTATGTGGAACTTCCCGATAAGCAAACAATGCAGCGGGCAAATATTGGTCCCACGTATCAGGTTTCTCATGTGCCAGCTTTCTCAGGATAGAAATGAGAGTCCCATTGAACCTCTCTACCTGGCCGTTCCCTTTTGGGTGATACGGACTACAATGAAAGTGCTTGGCTTGAAATAACCTAAAAACTTCTGTTAGTTTCCCCTTGAACTGAGAGCCTTTATCAGTCAAGATTTGATGCGGGAATCCTAATCGGGTAAATATTGTAAGTAGTGCCTCTGCTACATGTTTTGAATCAATTGATGGCAGGGCTACCGCCTCTCCCCACATAGAACAAGTGTCCACCAGAGTACGGATGTAACTGTTCCTCCTCTTGGTCCGAGTGAGAGGTCCCACAATATCCACTGCAACCCTCTCAAAAGGTGTTCCCACTATGGGCATTTCCCCTAGAGTTGCCGGAGCAGTCCAATGTTTCGGAGCTACTCTCTGACATTCTGGACAGGATTTTACATATCTCTTTATGTCTTCCGTTATCCCTGGCCAGAAATAATGACAAGCTATACGCTTTCCGGTTGCGCTGATCCCCATGTGACCACTAAAGGGAACTGCATGTCCTAATTCCAACACTCTCCCGATATGAAGTTGGAAGTACCAGTTGGCTGTGACCATTTGTTCCATTTCCGGTCTTCCTGTACAACAATTTGTTCTTCATATAATAATCACCTTTGCTTGGAGGTGTGTGGCATTTAGGTAATTTCTTAAAGCAAGGCTTGAGTGTACTATCTTCAGCCTGTGCCTTCCTCATCTCCTCTGGATGAGTATTTATCGGCTCATCTTCTTCCTTTCTGGATTGTGAACGGGTCTGGGCTGCTGCCAGAACCACAGGTCTCTTGGGAGTTCCCAAGAAGACATAACGACATCCCAATATCAGAGGGTAAATGGGTGCGTCTATCACTGCTGCTCTGATTATTCCTTCCACATAGCGAGTTTTCACTGTTATCCTTGCAATGGGAAGTTTCATGAGTGGTAGGTCCTTGGTCGCCCTTGAATCTCCACTGTTTCTGTGGTATACTGATCCGGGTTCACCAAGTGCGCACTCACAACGGAATCGAAATCCAAACCGGTATCGTAAAAGCACCTAATTGTGACTCCATTACATACCACGTCCTCACATACTGGGGGATGATAAGGTTCCTGCTGTCCAGTAGGTTTTACCTTTTCTTCCTTTTCCCCCAACTTCATCGCAGCACATCCAGAAGGTTTCCTTGGACAAAATTTGGCGTCATTACCCTCTCTTTTACACCATTTACAAAAAGTATCTATTTTGATAAAGAGGTTTTCTTTCCTAATATTTCCTGTCATTGAATTGTGAGTTTTTATGTTTATTATCATTGCGTGGCCTATCAGAATTTGGCTTAAACTTGTTACCCTGATCTTTATTATCAAGCCTATTTGAGTTTTGTGGGGCCCTATAATTATCTACATGCTTCTTTTTGGTGCCAGCTACCTCTGCCTGGGCTGCCTGATACCTCTCAGCGACATTAAGTAACTCCCCCAGCCTCTCTGCACCCTGTTCCATGAGAAACTTTCTCAAGTCTGGAGCCATGGACTCTCTCAATTGCTCAATAAGGATCATTTCTTTAAGATCTTGGGTTTTCCCCAGAGCAGTCCATTTCTCCAAGTAAGTCTCCAACCGTGCAGAGAACTGGTGATAAGTCTCACCCGACAGTAGCTTGGCATTTCTAAACTTTTTCCTGTAAAATTCACCATTCTTTTCGTATCTTAACAATAGAGCCTGCTTTAACATGTCATAATTGTCTTGGTCATCCCTGCTCATTTTGGAAAAAACTTCATAAGCTGTTCCCCGAAGACCTTGGGATAACTTCAAGCTCCATCTTTCTTTTTCTAGCCCATAAGTTGTAGCTAATACCTCATACCTACTTAGATATGATTCAATATCATCATCTCTCTCAACAAAATAATCTAAATGAAACCCCATAGCTGAGTTGGAGGCCCCCTGACTAGCAGTCGTATCAGAGGTAGAGGGGCTGTGACCATTTTCAGGAGCATGGCCTTGCAACTCCAACTCCCTTAGTCGCAACTCATGCTCCCTCTGCAACCTTTTATCTTCTGCTTCTGCTTCCCTTTGCAGTCGTTTTTCGTCTGCTTCCCTTTCTAATCTTTTTTCTTCTGCCTCTAAAGCCCTAGCCTCCTTCTCAGCCTCAATTTGTAACCGCTTTATTTTTGCCTCTCTATCCAACTCTAATTTCTTCATCTCTCTGGCATCTTCTAACTGCATTCTCCTCTCTTCAGCTAACCTATGTTCTTCCCTAGCAATAAACTTATCACATTCTGAGGTGACATAGTCAATCAAAACTTGACCTTCCATATTCATGTCTCTCGCAGTCTGCACAGCAGCAGAGCGAAACTTGGCCAAATCCGCCATCTGATAAATACTAAAATGTTCTAAATCAATTTCTAAAACAAGTACAATTTTAATTACTTAATCCAGGCTCTGACACTTCATAAATTCCCAAATCTTGGGCAATATTAATAATGGGGATTCCCTGGGAAAATAGAAATATTGTTATAGCTACAACCCAGACCAGGACCCTAATATATGTAGTACTAGAAGTTCCTATCCCGGACAAGCCTACCAATTTATGTAGCAAATAAAATTTTTGCTGGGGAGGTTAAGATGTTATACCTAACAAGAAAGATAGTTGTGTCTGTGTTAACTGTGTGAGGTCAAGCACATGTAGGTCCCTGACTATAAAAAGAATGATGATGATGATATATTGATCAGGGAACCTAACGCTACCTCCCTAGATCTCACACAGTCCGTATTTTGATTCTAGTGGCTGGTGTATGATGTCTCTAGTGTCTAGGGGTGAAATGAAGATGATGGTACATCAACACAATACACTTTAACCCACTAAAAGAAAATGAATAAGACGGTGGTTAAAGTTTTCTTTTAAAATTTGAATGTTTTTTTTTTTCTTTATACAATTTAATCTGCCTGTCCTGCCATCTTCTTTTGGACAGGTCTTTGAAAATGAGGAAATATATTTACATATAATGTTGTAACTAAAAATATGGACTCTTTGTCCTATGAATATATTGTTAATATAGAGTTCCTGTAGGTGTATTCACAGACTAAAACTTTTATAGTTGCTAGTGATTGTCATTTGTTATGAGGAGCTGTTGTTTTCATCATGCCCTATATAATCAATGTTATTTTGATAGGAACTATTTTCTTAGGATGAAATGTCAGATGTCCCAGCTGATAACATGTCACCTGGGATTCTTGGTTGGTCGAATATAAGTCAGTATATCAATGTAGAGACAATGTAGATCAGCACCCACACGTAAGCTCCTTCAGGCTATCAGCTGACAGCTTAAACTTTATAATGGAGACTTTACACCCACTCATCAGGTTTCCTGTCACCGGATGGTAACAGGAAATAAAAACTCTGCAATAAAAAGACACCCTGGCCTTTTCAACCTGATCATAACTTCTTATCCCTATATATACATGACGGTATGGGGTCAGCCTCTTGTGCATTCATGTGCATCAGCCCCTAATTTATGACTCACACCCTTCTGTGACCACACCACAGGTCCCTATGGCAGGTACGCCACTGTAGTTTTACATAGTTTGCTTCAATGCAATAACGTGGAGTAACCACATCTCCTTTTATATGATTTTTTTTCTTTTCTTTTCTAACTTATAAACGCTCTAGGCATGTTGAAAAGTGTTCATAGAACACAGAGGCTTCCTAACATTTCCACTACAAAATATTAATACAAAATCATAATAATATGCAACAGTCAAATACAGTTCAATGTGAGGACTCAATAATGTTTGCTTCCGGCATGTCCTTCACTTTTCCACAGCAGTATCTGACTTTTTCAGTTTTAATCAAGCATGTAAATACATAAAGCATTCTTACCACTAGTTCAAAGAAATATGTCACAAATAACGTTGACTGGCAAAGAATATGGCCTCAGTCTCGCTCTGCCCCGTCCAGATAGTGAATTTAGTAGTTAATTTTACAAGTTATCACATCTGATCTCAACGTAGTTGTTTGAATAAAATTTTCTAGTCAAATGGCGTCTTGCCAATATCTATTAGAGCCGACGAATGAAAGCAGGCACTACTACAACTTTTTGAATTTAGTTTGAAAAAAAAAAAAACAATTCCAAACAAACTATGTGCCTCGTAGTCCATTGGTCAGTCTGCGTTAGTTATTTCAATAGAAAAAGATGTTTAGTTTTAGTTACATTTCCCTACACCCCCCTTTACTCCTATACTCTTATACCAACCAATAGATTTTGAATTACTACAATGCCTCTTTTTTTTTTTAACTAGCGTCCCCAATAACGTTATGTGTAACGAGCAAGAACAACAGTCTGTCCGGTCAAGCGTTCTTAGACATTTAGTATTTTCTCAATAACTTGGCTAATACTTGGACTACCATATTTTTTTTAAAAACATATTTTTGCTCAGGGGACTCTAAGCTATACTACCATATGATTTTTATGGTCAGTTTCAGTATGGTTTAGATTTTCAATTTTGTCACTGTCAATCGTCAAAATTAACTTTTTTACACAAGTCGGCCATCTTCCCCCCGTCTCTAACATTTTCCTCACTATTCAAATAAACCAACTAGTTTGAGTGACATCAGAATATTACCGCTAGGAGGAAATGAAAAATTGTCTGTGTGTTTGCCTCTGCTGGCTTTGCCCACAGCGTGTATATATTAAAGAGACCGCGTGCAGAGCGAAGAGGGGTTTTTCAAAACTTTGGTAGTGTTTTGCGTTAATTATTACAATCTGGTGAAGGAGCTGTCATGCCTTTTTTAGGGCAGCTCGGCCACCTTTGGTCCAAACCTGGCATCCAGCTCTCACCTGTGGCTCCTCGTAGCTGTCAGCATGTGACAGCGGCCACCCCCCGGGCAACGGCTTTGACAGGCCGGCTAAACTAGGTGAGGGTAGCCGACTGGTTATAAACCTTCGGTGAGTTAGGGTCTGCCTACCCATGCATGCGAAGACTGGATTCGATAGACTGCGCGGAAGAAACCATCTATTGGTTCAACGGGCATGATGGCGATTACCAGCAACGCGCTGTGGAGCGTAAGGAGCACGGCGAGGCACGTAGAACGCCCTGGTCATCCACTGCATCCTGTGTTGTCTCCAGTCGTCTCGATAATATCTTGCCACTGGAATAGATAACTCCGGACGAGAGAGTGAGGATGACGATTAGCGCAACTCTTCCTCACTTTAATCCAATTACAGCGCAAGTCACAGCTTCAGACAGATACATACAGACACTACACTCAAAGACCTGTGGCGATGGGGGAGTGGCGAACCAGAAAGTGTGGATACACTCAAGCTGCAGCCACAATCCTGCACACAGGCGGCTCAGGCCATAGGGTCGTTTCTCGCTGGAACTTTGAAGCAGCGGCGAGATCCGGCAGCCCCCTGAGCGACTGAGCAGCCCTCTTTAGGATCACTCTGCTCACCTCCATGGCATGAGGAAGGGGCTAGAAAAGGTGCCCTGAACATAGCCTGCTTCAACCTACTCTGACCAGCTTGACGCGGCTGGAGGGTATCCTAATCATGCGTTCGAACAAAAAGTAAGAAAAAAATGAAGGTGCTTACCTTCGGCACGTGGAACGTGCGAACACTACTCGACAATACCCTGGCCGACAGACCTGAAAGACGGACTGCACTTGTGGCCAAAGAACTGGCGCGCTATAATGTCGATATAGCAGCCCTAAGTGAGACGCGACTACCAGAAGAAGGTCAGATTACTGAAATTGGAGGTGGCTACACATTTTATTGGAGTGGCCGGGACAGCAAGGAACGGCGTGAGGCTGGTGTTGGATTCGCCATTAAATCTCATATCGTACGAAAACTTGTCAAATCTCCTAAGGGCATTAATGATCGCCTAATGACCCTTCATGTCCCACTAGGAAGCAACAGAAGTGCCACACTGATCAGTGCATATGCCCCAACAATGACAAACCCCGAGGAAACAAAAGAAAAGTTCTATGACGAACTTAATCATCTCATCAGTTCCTAAATCTGAGAAACTTATTATTCTCGGCGACTTCAATGCCAGAGTAGGCACTGACCACAACACCTGGGAAGGAATACTTGGAAAACATGGCATAGGCAAATGTAATAGTAATGGGCTCCTATTACTCAGCCTGTGTGCCACACATGATTTGTCCATCACGAACACCATGTTTCGCCTACCCACTCGAAATAAAACAACATGGATGCACCCCCGATCCAAACAGTGGCATCTCATTGATTATGTCATCACGAGAAGGAGCGACAGACGTGACGTGAGAGTGACCAAGGCCATGTGTGGTGCCGAATGCTGGACTGACCACAGGCTGATTGTATCTAAACTCAACCTTAACATACAGCCCAAGCGAAGACACCAGAGTCAGAAACCCATGAAGAGGCTCAACGTCACAAAACTTAAAAGCGAAGCAACCGCAGAGAGCTTCTCAAGGGACTTGGACAGCCGTCTGAGGGACGTTGAGCTCGGTCAAACCACTATAGAGGAAAAATGGGCCACTTTAAAGCACATTGTGTACTCTGTAGCCTCTGAGAGCTTGGGATATACAACACGCAAGAACCCTGACTGGTTTGATGAGAATGATGAAAATATTAAAACACTGCTGGCTGAAAAATATCGCTTGCACAGAGACTATCAAAGCAACCCTTCCTCAACATCCAAAAAGGCAGCCTTTACCAATATACGCAGAGTTGTCCAGAATAAGCTCAGGAAGATGCATGATGCATGGCTCAGCAATAAAGCAGACGAGATACAGAGGTATGCAGACATAAATGACTCAAAGTGCTTTTATGATGCCCTGAAAGCAATTTATGGCCCTCAATCGAATCAATCATCACCGGTCCTAAATGCTGATGGCATGGCATTGCTCACTGATAAAACGCAGATTTTGGAACGCTGGGCACAACACTTCAACGCCATCTTAAATTGTCCATCAACCGTCAACGACCAGGCCATTGCAAGTATACCGCAAGTTACAGTCAATGTCAGACTTGACCTTCCACCCAGCATGGAAGAGGTCAAGAAAGCAGCCAGTCTACTGTCCAGCGGCAAAGCCCCTGGATCAGATGCTATTCCTGCTGAGATTTATAAAGCTGGAGGCAGCATGCTGCTGCAGAGACTAACAGACCTCTTCCACTCAGTATGGGATGAAGAACAGATACCACAGGAACTAAAAGATGCCACCATCGTTCACATATACAAGCGAAAGGGAAATCATCAATCATGTGACAACCATAGGGGAATCTCCCTATTATCTATTGCGGGCAAAATCCTGGCTCGAGTCCTGCTCAATCGCTTGACTGTTCATCTCGAATCGCAGGACTTACTTCCAGAGAGTCAGTGTGGTTTCCGAGCAGGCCGCGGGACCGTCGATATGATATTTGCTGCTCGCCAACTTCAGGAGAAATGCCAGGAACAGCACAGTGACCTATACACAACATTTATTGACTTGACCAAGGCCTTTGACACTGTCAATAGGGACGGACTATGGAAAATTATGGCGAAATTCGGCTGTCCCGATAAGTTCATCTCAATTGTCCGCCAGTTTCATGAAGGTATGATGGCTCGCGTATTGAATGATGGAGAACCTTCTGAACCCTTTCCCGTCACAAATGGTGTCAAACAGGGTTGTGTGCTCGCCCCGACACTATTCAGTATGATATTTGCTGCCATGCTGTCTAACGTTACGCATGACAGTAGCGACGGCATACACATCAGATACAGGACAGATGGGAATCTGTTCAATTTGAGACGATTACAGTCCTTTACGAAGGTGAATGAAACAATGATCTCTGACCTCGTCTTTGCGGACGACTGTGCCCTCAACACCTGCACAGAACTGGACATGCAGAACAATATGAGGAGGCTTTCTGTAGCGTGTGATGACTTTGGCCTTACCATCAATACGAAGAAATCTGAAGTAATGTTGCAACCTGCTCCTGGGAAACCTTACTGTGAACCAAATATCACAGTAAAGAACCAACGTCTCCAAGTGGTGGACAGCTTCACTTATCTAGGCAGTATCCTTACCAAAGATGCGAATATCGACTCCGAGGTCAACAACAGAATTGCAAAGGCAAGTGCAGCTTTCGGAAGACTAAGAGTAAATGTCTGGGATCGACAAGGAATTAGTGCAGCCACCAAGATAAAAGTATATCATGCAATAGTACTCACTACCCTCCTGTATGCCTGTGAAACATGGACAGTGTATAGCAGACATGCCAAGAAGCTTAATCATTTCCACATGAGCTGTCTTCGCAGGATCCTCAGGATCAAGTGGCAGGATAGAGTATCTAATTCTGAGGTCCTCAACAGAGCACATATCTCAAGCATCTACACATTGCTGCAGAGGGCCCAAACTAGATGGGCCGGACATGTTGTTCGCATGCCCGAAAAACGCATCCCAAAGCAGTTGATGTACAGCGAACTCTCCACGGGTAAGCGAACAGCAGGGGGACAAGAGAAACGCTTCAAAGACACACTGAAAGCATCGTTGAGCAGCTTCAAAATTGATGTCTCCTCCTGGGAGACTATCGCACAGGATCGCTGTGCCTGGCGGACAAACATTACTCAAGGTGCTCGCATTGCAGAACAGAATTTAGCTGATAAGGCAGAAGGCAAGCGTGCTGCAAGAAAGGCCAAAATGCACAGCAACACTACTATCGACTCTAACCATGTGTGCCCCGTATGTGGCAGGGCCTGTAGGGCCAAAATAGGATTAATTAGTCACATGAGATCACGGCACAGATGTGTCACAACTCAAGTCTGAAGCTGTCGCCATCTTCGCTTGCGATGGGCAACTATTATTATTATTATTATTACAATCGTCTCATTCTTACTACTGAGAACTGTCCGAATTACTACAAATGTTAGTGTTAAAGTTAACATATTACGTTAATTCAAACGCCAGTTTGGTCTCACAGTTCTGGCAAGTCGTTAATTACAAGCTTTTCCCCCGTTTCATGCAGCAGATCGGCGAGATGTTAAAATGTTTATTGTACGTTTTCGAAACCGAAACTAAAGCGTGTTAGATTTTTACGGCGGGTCATTTTCTTAGCATTGCCACTGCACAAAAGGCATCCCCCTACTGGCGTTGAAGATGAAACCAGTCAGACACCTGAGGGCTGGGGTATTTATTCATCATAGGACTAAAATCTTACTGAAATAAGCGAGTATCTCACAGATTTCGCTACACCGTATGAAAAAGGCATACAATGCGTTGCTAAACACCATCAGATTAATCACATGAAATAATTTGTTTTCATGCACGCTATCAGTTGTGTGTATAGTGTCTTTTTCGTGTGATTTTTTTTATTAATGACTTCCGTATTTCAAAAGGATAAAAAACACTATTTTTCATCACACCCAAAAGTTTAGTCCACGAAAAGTGTATGTCAAAATGTGGTTTTAGTGCACGGACACTAAGGGTTAAGTAGCCGAGGGCCAAGAGCCGCACGAGATGGCTCAAAGAGCCGCACGAGATTGCTCAAAGAGCCGCAGGTGGCTCGCGAGCCGCAGGTTGCCGACCCCTGCACATGGACAACCCTATCAGTGCTCAGATCTCATCCTTTAGTTTAGATCACACAAGGAGGATCTCAGCACAGTGCAAGAACTCCGTAGCATCAGCGAGGATCCCAATATGTGCATACATAAATCACACGTTCTATAAATATTTTGGTGATGGGTAGGTTTCCTTAATTTTTAAATTTTGCCAGGGCAGCGGTCGTTTGGCCTATAATAATAGTCCCTTCAGTCATAACTAACTATGAGAATGCGCTGTTAAGGTGACATCCCTCTGCTGTTTTTTTTTCCTGGTGTTCCTATCGACGTTTTCTCCTGCTTGCTATGATAGCTTCTTTTCACCCAATCTGAGTTGGCGCCGTAGAGTAGAGATCCTCGCTACGTGGTGCGATCAGCAGCTTCATCCTCCCAGGTTGTTGGATTTATGTCCAGTGCCCTCACGTCTCTCTTGCACACATCTTTGAACCAGTCACCCGACTGTTCTTCTGCTATCTGCCAGTTAAGTGTAGAAAATATCTTTGGGGATGCGACTATCTTCCATGCGGCGGACATGGCCAAGCCAGCGGTCTGCTCTGTCTGAGCAGTGTATACATGCTTTGAAAGGCAGCGCGGGACAGCAACTGTACATTTGTCACGTTGTCCTTCCATGAAATGTAGGCACATATAAACGTGGTATCAGGTCTTGGGAATACATCTTATGTACGACGGCCGTTTTGCATTTTGTTTCTGTTTGAATGTTCTGCATTTTTTTCTGTTTGAATGTTCTGCATTTTTTCTGTTTGAATGTTCTGCATTTTTTCTGTATGAATGTTCTGCATTTTTCTGTTTAAATAAGTGATTACCTTCGCTCTTGTTTTCTGCCATTTATGTATCATCTAACAACGTAATTGCTGACATTTTTACCTCATTTCTACTACATTGTCTTTGTTCATCCGTTGATGCAGCATATAACACCATCAGTCCTTGCAGTGTTGCCACATTTCTATTATTAATCGCCGATGTTGCCTTTTCAGCTACAACAGATATGTATATCCGTATACGCACATTAAAAAACATATACCCACACACATACTGCCATACACATACATATTACCTTAATGTGCATTGTTGTGCCTTTAGAAACTAGCATTATCCTACATTCAATGATATCACAAATGAGAGAATCTGTTTTCACGCTTTCGTTTTAAAAAGAATAAAAGAAGAGAAGGAAAAAGGAAGAAGGATAATTATTGTCTAACGACACAAGAAATTCTTTGCTAACGATTCGTGAGTGCATAGAAGTACATTATGGAATGTCTGATGGGCTGAAAATTCGTGCTAATCAATTTTTGCTGCTTTTAGCCGACCCAATTTACGAAATTTAAGATTGTACTGTGATTTGGGAAATTACCCGGACAGAGAGCATTTAGTGAGCATTATCGTGTAAGATCCATCGACACAACAGATGGTGAGCCGTCTAGAAATTGTGTTTAATGAGAATATACCCTTGTGATAATGCCAAATAATTTATAAGCATCGGTGTATTCTTCCAGTCTTTCTCATCCGTGGTTACGCTATATAGGTGCAATCTATGGGTCTACTGTAATCAGACTTTAGAATGTGACCATCAATCTATCACACTGGAAAAAGAACACTATAAGGGGGAGTGATATTATCATCGAGACGCGGAATTATGACGTCCGTCAAACACAAGCCGTGAGCCATTTGTAAATACAGTTTTATTTGTAGTAAGGGAGCCGCGCTAGCGTAGCGGTTACAACGCCGCTCTGGCGACCGGGTGATTCAGGATCAAACCCGGGCGACGGCATTTGAGGATTTTTCGTCGACCGGGAATTGGACTGGATTAACTCGAGACTTGGCGAGGACATTTGAAGGAGTGTCGTCGACCAGGGATTGGCGGATCCTGAGCCGACCCAGCTCTAATTGGTACCTCCGAAATCGGCGAGTATCTGCCTGAATGGCGAGGGACACCTTTCTCTGTACAAGAAAAGGGATACTCACGTAAAATCAATGTCAGGTTAGACATTAATAATATCCTGAGATTTCGCCTCGAGTATTAGCGGGCGCACGAAAAAAAAAAAAAAAAAAATTGTAGTAAAATAGGTTTCTTAACGTGTTTTCAGTTGTATGCTGCTAAAGTTGACACACATTTTTCTGAAGCATCCTTTGTTCAATAAAACTTTCATACATAACATTATATTCATTACCACATTATAATGGAGGACTTTCAGTAAGGTCTGGTTTCTGGTTGTTACGTGGGGTGGTAGTGCTAATATCCACTCTCCACGAAGCACACAATTTTTTGTGGTGCCTTGTTGGCTGTGGAGTTTGTCACGATTCACTCCCATTGCGAGGCCAGTTTTGCCTTGTGCATGGTCCTGGGCAGTGATGCCACTCTGAATTTTGAAAAAAAAACTTAGATTTCGGTAACTTGGGCTATTTCAGGCTGTTTTTGGGGGCTACTTCAGGCTGTTTTTTTTTTGGGGGGGGGGGGGGCGCTACTTCAGCCTAGTTTTTTTTTGGGGGGGGGACTACTTAGGCTATTGGGGGGGGGGGGCGCTACTTCAGGCTGTTTTGGAAGGTGGGCTACTTCAGGCTGGGGGGGCGCTACTTCAGGCTGTTGGGGGGGGTGGGGGGGGTGGGGGGCTACTACAGGCTGTTTTGGAAGGTGGGCTACTTCAGGTGGGGGGGGGCTACTTCAGGCTGTTTGGGGGAGGGGGCTACTTAGGCTATTGGTGGGGGGGGGGGGGGGGAGAAGAAGGCTACTTCAGGCTTGGGGGGGGGGGGCTACTTCAGGCTGTTTTTTTTTGGGGGGGGGGGGCGCTACTTCAGGCTGTTTTGGGGGCTACTTCAGGGGGGGGGGGCGCTACTTCAGGCGGTTTTTTGGGAGGGGGTACCTCAGGCTGTTTGGGGGGGGGGCTACTTCAGGCTGTCTGGGGGGGGGGGGGGTGGGGCCTTACTTCAGGCTGTTTTGGGGAGGCTACTTCAGTCTGTTTTTTTTGGGGGGAGGGGGGCGCTACATCATGCTGTTTTTTTGGGGGGGGGCTACTTAGGCTATTGGGGGGGAGGGGGGAAGTGCTACTTCAGGCTGTTTTTTTTTTTGGGGGGGGGGGGTACTTTAGGCTTTTTTTCTTGGGCTACTTCTTGGGGGGGGGGGGGGGGCTACTTCAGGCTGTTTTTTTTTGGGGGGGGGGCTACTTAAGCTATTGGGGAGGGGGGGCTACTTCAGGCTGTTTTAGAGGGGGGCTACTTCGGGCTTGGGGGGGGGGGGGTTCTTCAGGCTGGGGGGGGGGCTACTTCAGGCGGTTTTTTTTTGGGGGGGGGCGCTACTTCAGGCTATTTTGGGGGCTACTTCAGGCTGTTAGCGGGGGCGGGGGGCTACTTCAGGCTGCTTTGGGGGGGGGAGGAGATACTTCAGGCTGTTTGGGGGAGGCTACTTCAGGCTGTTTTGGGGGGCTTCAGGCGGTTTTTTTGCGGGGGAGGGGGCTACTTCAGGCTTGGGGGGAGGGGGGGGGGCGGGATACTTAGGCTATTGGGGGCTACTTCAGGCTGTTTTTTTGTGGGGGTGGGGCTACTTCAGGCTGTTTTGGGGGCTACTTCAGGCGGTTTTTTTTTTTTTCGGAGGGTGGGTACCCCAGGCTGTTTTTGGGGGCTACTTCAGGTTTTTATTTGGGGGGGGGGGCGCTACTTCATGCTGTTTTTGGGGGGCTACTTCAGGATGTAGGGGGAAGGCTACTTCCGGCTGTTGGGGGGGGGGGGGGGGGCTTACTTCAGGCTTTGGGGGGAGGGGGGGGCTACTTCAGGCTGTTTGGGGGGGGGGCTATTTCAGGCTGTTTGGGGATGGGGGCTACTTCAGGCTTTTGGGGGCTACATCAGGCTGTTGGGGGCTACTTCAGGCTGTTTTGGGGGCTACTTCATGCTGTTGGGGGGGGGGGGGGGGGCGGCTTCAGGCTATTTTTGGGGGGGGACTTGGGGCTGGTTTTTTTTGGGGGGGGGGGGGGGATGGGTACTTCAAGCTGTTTTATTGGGGGCTACTTCAGGCTGTTTTTTTGGGGGGGTGGGGGGGCACTACTTCAGGCTATTTTTGGGGGCTACTTCAGGCAGGATTTTTTTTTGGGGGGGGGGGGGGGGCTGGGGGGCTACTTAGGCTATTGGAGGGAGGGGAGACGGCTACTTCAGGCTGTGTTTTTCTGGGCGCGGCTACTTCAGGCCGTTTTTTGTGGGCTACTTCAGGCTGTTGGGGGGGGGGGGGGGGGGGGGGGTACTTCAGGCTGTTTTGGTGGGCTACTTCAGGCTGGTGTTTTTTTTGGGGGGGGGGGGGGGCTACTTCAGGCTGATTTTGAGGGCTACTTCAGGCTGTGGGGGGCGCGGAGGGCTACTTCAGGCTGCTTTTGGGGGGGGGTTGTACTTCCGGCTGTTGGGGTGGGGGGGGGGGGGGGGAGCTACTTCGGGCAGTTTTTGGGGGGCAACTTCAGGCGTTTTTTTTTGGGGGGGGGTGTGGGGGGGGGGGGGTACTTCAGGCTGTTTTTTTTTTTTGGGGGGGGGGGGCTACTTCAGGCGTTTTTTTAAGGGTGGGTACCTCAGGCTGTTTTGGGGGGCTACTTCAGGTTTTTTTTTTGGGGGGGGGGGGGGCCTACTTCAGGCTGTTTTTTTTTGGGGGGTACTTAGGCTATTGGGGGGGGGGGGGACTTCAGGCTGTTTTGGGGGGTGGGTACTTCAGGCTGTTTTTGGGGGCTACTTCAGGCTGTCTGGGGGGGGGGGGAGAGACTACTTCAGGCTGTTTTTGGAGGGCTACTTTAGGCTGTTTTTGGGGGGAGAGGGCTACTTCAGGCTGTTTGGGGGGGGGCGCTACTTAGGCTATTGTCGGGGGGGGGCTTCTTCAGGCTTGGGGGGGGGGGGCTACCAGGCTGTTTTTGGGGGCTACTTCAGACTGTTTGGGGATGGGGGCTACTTCAGGCTGTTGGGGGGAGGGGGGGCTACTTCAGGCTGTTTTGGGGGCTACGTCAGACTGTTTTCGGGGGCTACTTCAGGCTGTTTAGGGGAGGTGCTACTTCAGGCTGTTTTTTTTTGGGGGGGGCGCTACTTCAGGCTATTTTGGGAGCTACTTCAGGCTGTTTGGGGGGTTGGACTACTTCAGACTGTTTGGGGGAGGCTACTTCAGGCTGTTTTGGGGGCTACTTCATTCTGTTTTTGGGGGCTACTTCAGGCAGTTTTTTGGGGGCTAGTTCAGGCATTTTTGGGGGGCTACTTCAGGCTGTTTTTGGGGGCTACTTCAGGCTGTTTTGGGGGTTACTTCAGGCTGTTTTGTGGGGGGGGGGCTACTTTAGGCTGTTTTTTTTTTGGGGGGGGGCTACTTCAGGCTGTGTTTTTTTTTTGGGGGGGGGGGCTACTTTGGATGAATTTAGAGCCGCGGTAGCAGTGCTTAGTGCACTGGCTTCCCATCTCGGTGGTCCATGGTTCAATTTCCTGTTGAGATGAGATTTGTTAGGCAGCAAACGGCTCCGGGGTCGACCCAGCCTCATGAATTGGGTACCAGAGCAACTCTTGGAAGGTTTAAGGCGGCCGGCGTGATGCTGACCATATCACCCCTGGTGTGCTGTATGGTCAAGAAAATATGAACACGATATTCCCAATATGCCTCACTGGACATGTAATGGGATGTTCTTCCCCCCCCCCCCCCCCCCACAACCCCCCCCCCCCACCCCCCCCCCCCCCCCCCCACCCCCACCCCCACCCCCCCTTGCGATGAATTTGGGCGAAATCTAGGTAACGTTTTCAACTTATGAAGGGAAATGATACCTAGACGAGATCCACCAAAAAAAAACTAGATCTATGTGAATCCACCTGTAGTGGCAACGTTGGTCCTGGGTTCAAGGCCCCGGTAAACCTATCACTTCTGTTGTTTTTCGGTTGTCTAATTTTCTACTTAATAGAAGGACTGAAATGGTATGACAAAGTCACAAATGTGGAATTGATGACAAGAACCAGACAAGTGCCAGTGGAACAAGAGCTGAGAAGAAGACGCTGGCGATGGATAGGACACACATTGAGGAAACCTGTTGATAGCATTACAAGGCAGTCCTTGTTCTGGAATCCAAAGGGAAAGAGAGGCAGAGGTAGACCAAAAATCACAGCAGAGCTGGATACCGAGGTGAAAATGATGAGAAAAACATGGACAGAACTTCAGCGGATGGCACAGGACAGGAAGACTAGGCATGTGTTTGTTGAAGGCCTATGCTCCTTGGGGAGCTAAAGGGTATTGATTGAATTTTCTACTTCTTTATTCCCTACGACTGCCTACAGCGTGCACCTGTATGTGTATTATATATTTACTGTTCACGAGCCTCCGGTTTTCCTCTTTATTTATTTCAAAGGTCAGGTCACGTTAGCTGTCTAAGAGCTTCACGTCTGTAGATGATAATCTCTTAAAGCGGTCTATTTACGATCAAAATATACGATATGCCATCAGACAACACACAGCCAGTTTAACCTGTCACGTCATCGACTAGGAGTCAGTGGTGAAGTTAAATAAAACCTGCGGTACAACGGTAGAATAACCAGGTAGAACTAACGGGAAATAAATAAAGGCGAGGTCGACGGCCGGCCCACTAATAGAAATTGGCGGCCAGTACCAATTACACCGCGATGTTCCAAGGGGAGTCAGAATGACGGACAGTAAAGATGAACAAACTCGTACGTTGTTCATCGCTTAACATGTTTCTCGACTGTGAAACAAATCAGCCCGTAAGCGATTAGTCATGTTTCTTGACTGAAATAAATCAGCCCGTAAGTGGTTAGTCATGTTTTTTGACTGAAATAAATCAGCCCGTAAGTGGTTAGTCATGTTTCTTGACTGTGAAATAAATCAGCCCGTAAATGGTTAGTCATGTTTCTTGACTGTGAAATAAATCAGTCCGTAAGTGGCTAGTAACCTTCAGATATTGTCGTGAACACCTGGAACAGATTTTCCAGCCGATTATTTGTTTGGGTAATCATTTGTTTGCTTGGGTAAATGTGTCAAACGTTACTTAATAACGTCACTGCTTGTCGCATAGAGATTATGAGCAATAAATTTTCTACATTCTCTTCTTTTTCTACCCGTGTCCTTTACTTTATTATCGCTCTTTTATCCTTTTCCTGTATTTTTCGCATTCGTTCGTTTGCGAAAAATATTTTCTTTCCCATTCTCACTTTACCGTTTTTCTTTCTCATACTGATACGCATTCTATTACGTAGATGTCAGTCAGACGAGAAACTGTGAATAGTCATCTATCTCAGACATAGGAGCAGACTTTTGGCTAGCATTTTCACCTGACACGAACGTTTCTCCGGCGTGAGGTGTGATAACTGTCATCTGCATGGCTCAGGAATAGCCGTACGCCGGGAGAAGGTGTTAAGACGCGGCTGGCAGCTATGGCTGGTGTCTGGGTATGTGCAGTGTTAAAGACGGGAAAGGGGAGATGATTTCGGATTTTGTAATAGAGCGCATCCTTTGTCCTGTTTCATATATCTACCCAGGAGCTGTAAATTGAATTTCATTCTTACTCCTAAATCTGCAGTAGACAGATCGCCAGGCTAGAAGAAATAACCGGTGTATTGAAAAGTCTTTAGTTTCTGGGCAACATTTTGCCGAGTTCTAGACTACTATTATATTGAATGATTCTAGTTCGTGGTATTAATCTGTAGTTCTGTGCGGAGGTAAATATTATATATTAGATATCTAGTATTTTGTGAAGTGTTTAAAGTGCTAAATCGCTTTTTTCATATTTCACTAGTTAGATTTTTGTGCAGAGTGCTTAATTTATAAGTCTGTTATATTCTCTAGCTGACGTATTTCAGTGGAAAGCAGAATAAATTATAATTTCTAGCTTAAAACCAGGTAGCTATAAGGAATTAAGTTTAACTGCTAAATAATCAGACGAGAATATATTTTAAAATTAACTTATAACTGAAATGCTACATCAGTGAGTATTGACGGGATTCGTATGTATTCCTAATTCATGATGATTGATTTTTTAAATATAACTTATTTCACGGGAAGTTTTAAATGATAAGTCAAGCTGTACGCTTGCAGTTTAAAATGTAAGTTATAACGAGTACATAGTATGTATAATTATTTTATATGTGTTTTTTCCTCTATTTAGTGAAGAAAACTGGGGTTAACCCAAACTTTGCCAGCGTTAAGTACTAATGAGTAATATCTGAGAAGAACTAAAAAACATTTTCCTTAAAAGACTTGGTGTAAAATCTTTACAAGAACTTTAAAGGTGAAATGACATAACGGGCCTATTGCGCCAGATTTTATTCTTCCTGAGAAAACTTAAGTACAGTTCAGCCCTTGTGGCAAGTAAACTATTACAAATTGTAACGTTTCCGCAAATTATGTCAACTTGTGGTGTGACCAAGAATTTTTTTTACCTTTTGATCGAAGTTACAAACCTGACATTGTTCCTAAGTAGTGGAAACCTCGTGATTCTGATACTGTGAGCCCGCTTGAAAACTAATTCTTACCTGAACTGATACAGTGACACTAACTTAAAATCTGAACAAAATTATCGCCTGAAGAGGACGCTCCCCGGACAAATTGGATGAAACCAAGATCTGCAGAGCTGGGTATCCGCTTCATCAAACGATAAAACAGATTGTGTCATAACGTGCGCCAGACGGCGAACAGCAGCACGATTGTAGGTAAGGTTGTGTGAGACAGGGCCCTGATGAATGAACCGAGAGAAAGCAGGAACGAGTGACTCTTTTATGGTATACCAAATGTCACCCAGTTTGTAATTTCTTTATGCAAGTTTTTTTGTTGCAACAAGATACTTTTCCTTAGGATAGATCATACTAATATCTAAGTCTGTTCATACCTTTAAAAAAGGGGGAAATCATTAGATTACCGCTAATGTATCCTTGATTCCTTGGGACTATCACTTTCTTCTAACAGGACTGTGGGCATACCTTGAGGGATAAGATCATACTGTGGGTCTATCATTCTTGTAGCATTTTTATTGACTTTTTTGACTATTTGTATATGCTTTGATGTAATTTTATGTGTTGTGGTGGAATTTTCTGAGAATTAAAAATTCCTTTGAACTTAATCAGTGTGTCGGGTCAGCTCGTTCCAAAATATCTATATAATCATTGTTATAGTTTTCCCACGTCTGTGCGTCTAACTGTCGTCACTTGTTTGCGTGCACGTGAGTGGTACGTTCATATATATTAATATATGCTGTCACTAGACTGTCTGACTCCTCTAAATCTGTTGTAGAAGATAGGCTAAGAAAGAGAGAAGATTCTCGAGTTCTCAGGGACAGCCTCTATTGATTCTACCATCTCACTCGTGGAAATCTATTTCTACTATTATCTCTCACTGTGGCTATCACTCATTCTAATCTATTCAGAAGGGACCAACCCAAGTCTTAATTCCCCTATCAGAAATCTACGACACTGCTGTGTTATGATATCAGTTGTTGTTATGTTGTTATTGATTCAGCGGTGCTTGGGCTCTCGCCCCTCGGATATCCGTCAGTGAAACTTTCTGTGATGTTGTCTAACCCATCTGCCTCTTGATCTTCCCAGTGCTCTGAAACCAGGCCTTCCACTGTTGTAGGCGCGTAATGGTAACATCACAGATATCCTACAACACAGCAGCCAACGTCTCACACTTGGCTCAAGAACGCAGACTTCAGCTCCTCAGTACGCTTCACGGCAACAGTGGAAGAAAAATAAAGAAAGAACCAATCCTGACATATGGACGTGAGTCATGGGCAATTGGTAAACAAGTAGGAAAGGCACTAGATGCCACAGAGATGGGGTTTCACAGAAGAAATTTAAAAATACCATGGGCAGCTAGAAAGAGAAATGAGGATGCCTTGAAAGAGGCCAACTCATAAAAATAAACAACTTATTCCTCAAGTTAGAAGGCAGCAGTCCACTTTCTATGGGCATGTTATGAGATGAAGAAAGCTGGAATATATCATGACAACAGGAAAGACTGAAGGACAAAGAAAAAGAGGACCACAAACACAGAAGATACTGGACAGCCACAAACACAGAAGATACTGGACAGCCACAAACACAGAAGATAATGGACAGCCACAAACACAGAAGATACTGGACAGCCACAGACACAGAAGATAATGGACAGCCACAAACACAGAAGATAATGCACAGCCACAAACACAGAAGATAATGGACAGCCACAAACACAGAAGATAATGGACAGCCACAGACACAGAAGATACGGGACAGCCACAGACACAGAAGATAATGGACAGCCACAGACACAGAAGATAATGGACAGCCACAAACACAGAAGATAATGGACAGCCACAAACACAGAAGATAATGGACAGCCACAAACACAGAAGATAATGGACAGCCACAGACACAGAAGATACTGGACAGCCACAGACACAGAAGATAATGGACAGCCACAGACACAGAAGATAATGGACAGCCACAAACACAGAAGATACTGGAGAGTTTGGCTTCATAGCAAAGAAAGAAATCAACAACAGAATTAATAAATAGTATTAGAGACAGGAAGTTGTGAAAAGACATAATCGGCTACGCCACCGGGTGTGGTACTTATCAATCAATCAATCAATCAATCAATCAATCAATACCCTTTAGCTCCACAGGAAGCATAGGCCTTCAACAAACACATGCCAAGTCCTCGGGTCACGTGCCATCCGCTTAAGTTCTTTTGATGGTTTCCTCATCATTTTCACCTCTATATCCAGTTCTCTTCTCCATGTGTGTCTCCATCTGCCTCTCTTTCCCTGCGGGATTCCAGAACAAGGACTACCTTGTAATGCTATCAACAGGTAGGTTGGTACTTAGCGAAGAAGAATTTCTTATAATAACTATTAGTAAAAGTAGTAACTAGCATGTTATTTATTATGTGTGCCACGCCTAGGAAAACTGAACACATGCAAATGAAACTTCCGCCATTAGGTTCTACGAGTCATAGCCATACTTTTATTATCTTTGGATTTTACGTTAACCAAATTGAAAATAATTAATTATATTTATTTTATATTCGACTGGTGAATGTCCATTATTCAAAGAAAAAATAGGACTACACCACCCTACTGCATTACTTACTTGATGAAGTTTTTAGAGAGGTTTCCTTGTTATTTAGAGAGGTAATTTTTTTATTTCTGGGGAGAGAATGTTGTGCTTGTTACTTTATTTTTCTTTTGTCATACCCATCCATTGTATTCCACGTCTTTACCGCAGTCCCCCCTCATCTTCATTTACTTTATTGCGAAGAATGACCGGTTTAAATTGGCATCCTTATTGTTTAAGATAGTATCAACTTCAGAAGAGAATATCCGACTTCGGAGTGCTTTTTTTGTTATTTATAGAGGCGTTAGTTAAAAAGACACAGATGTCTTGCTCAGCCTCAAATTGATGAGGTCCAATGTGGCTTCCGAGCAAACTGAAGTACTCAAGACCTGATCTTCAGTCTCAGACAGCTGAGTGAAAAAGCTCTTGAGTATAATGGCGAGATGCATCTTTGTTTCTTAGATCTGGGCAAGCCATTTGACAAGGTCCCCTGGAGCAAACGTTGGGACTACATGGCAAGGAAGAACATTCCAGCACCTCTGATTCGTGCTATACAGATCTTCTACAAGTCTTGCAGAAATTTACATAAGGACGGTAAACCATAAGTCAGAAGAGTTCAGGACCACCACTAGTGTAAGACAAGGTGATATCTGTTACGGTGGTTTTATTAGCATCGTCTGCTAGAGGTTAGCAGCGTGCAGCCTTAGGGGTGACCACATTTAATATAATGTAAATAATTGTTAGTTTATTGAACGCGATACACACGATCGATTATGACGTGGTAGCGTCGGTAAGGTCACGCTGGTTGACTAGGTTACCGGACCCTTTTTGTATTGACCGTCGAACTGAATAGACGTGTCCTCTAATCCTTCTAGTGGTAGGCATGATATTGCCGCACATATGTTACTGCAGTACGGACATGGGTCAGTCCAAGAATATTAAGAAGAGAGGAATTTTATGGAGGTTAGTAAATTAACTAAATTCAAGGAAGGAAGAAATAGCAGTCCATATTCGTTTATCTTGTCAGACGCATAATCTCACTGTCGGCCGTTGGGTGCTCCAACCGCGCGTACATATAGTTATGACGTTCTGACTATAGTATTGCATATTACTGGACAAGGACTGCGATGCATAGATAGCATCTACGATGTAGGATTTAATATATACTTTCATGTTCAACGTGTGTGGATTTGTTCTTCATGTGTAACCTGTAATAAACATGTACGGACTCAATCCAAATGAATTATCAAGTTACTCAAGTTGCTGAGTTCAAACCTTATGACAGGCAGAATGTTATTGACCCACATTCGCGTAATTTTCCAACAACAGCACGATCAAGAATTTAATGAATCAATGACCAGAACTAAAAAGGCCCTATTGAATAAAATAAGAAAACACAGCCTTCAACCACTACAAGAGCGCCCGCAACAATATCCTGTCACCTTATCTGTTCATACTCCTCATGGACGATGTGATCAACGCATGTAAGGAGAGGACAAGAAAATAATCAGTGGGGTACTGGAAGATGAGAGAGGTTTATATTTCAGAGCTGGCATTTCCTGATGATGTTGCCCTGATTGCTAAATCAGAGGCACATCGTCAATACAACCTACAAGTTTGGAAGGAAGAGCTGGCGAAGAGAGGGATGGTCAACAGCAGCTCGAAAACAAAAACCATGGTGATATCACGAGAGGAAAGGAGGCATCAGATTAAGCTGGGAGAACAGGTCCTAGAGCAGGTCAACTATTTTAAATACCTAGGAGCTGTCATAGATTGGAAGGGAGGCATCAAAGAAGATTTGGCTACTCGAAATGCAGCAGCTGGGAGACTTTTTCAGGCCATAAATCGAGGATTCCTGAGCAAAAGAGAGGCTGGCAAAAAGACGAAGATGGCTGTATCCCGTTCCGTCTTTGTTCCAGTCTTGGCGTATGGATGCGAGTCATGGGCAGTGACTACAACCCACAAAAGCCAGATCCAAACCTCAGAAAAGAGATATCCGAGGAAGGTGGTTGAAATAACAAGAAGAGACATGGTCCGCTACCAGACGATACGTCAGGGCCTGAAAACCCAGCTCCTACAGACCCAAGTGCAACAGTCCCAACTACGATGGTTTTAACCATGTCTGCAGAATGGGAGAAGATCGGCTACCACGATATGGGAAACTAAGAGCCAGGGATCCAGACCTCCAGGACGACCCACTGGGAGGACAACATCAGACAGTCTTTGAAGGACCGAGGACTTGAATGGAACTAGGCCAGGAGGAAGACAGCCAATAGGATAATATGGCGCTCTCTTTTCCAAACCTCTACATCTCACGGTAGAAGAGGAACTACTAAGTAAGTAAGTTAGTTCAAATTATTATTGCAAGAATGCCCTACTTAGAGAAAGTTTGATGAGAGAATGTTGTGTTTAGGAAGGTGACATGACTAGTTTATGTATGTGCACTTTGTTTATAACAAACCACCGCCAAGAAAAGAAAACTTTTTACTTTCAAATTACACTATGTAAATGATACTATGTAAATGACACTATGTAAATGATACTATGTAAATGACACTATGTAAATGATACTATGTAAATGACACTATGTAAATGATACTACTGTAAAAGTGGAAGATAAAGCAAGATAATAATAATCGTAATAATAATACACTAGAATTATTAAGTCAGGTTGCAACGTCCTTTGTCTTTTTTCTCTGAATCTGTCTACGTGTTTTATCGTTGTCGCTTATTTGTGACAGTGGCTAACGAAGGGTAAATCCCGGAACGTCCCATTGTTTGAGTGCATCGTTTAGTTGTAAAACGAACTCGATACCACTTTTTATTATTATTATTTGCTTTGCTGGGAAATTTTTTAAATATTGTTGCTACTGCTGTGTTATAGTTATGAATCGGATGTGTTAATGTCAGCACGTACTTTTCGTGTTGTTGTATTAAGATGACGCAGTTTCTGAAGAACTAACTTATGTCATATCATTATTGTTTATTAAAAGCTGGTGTTCCTAAATTGCGAATGTTAGTTTTCCGTGCTGTGCTGTGGGTTTGAAGAAAACGTGTGCTCAATGCAGAAAACGTCTGCCTGGGCCAGTCTTGTTTGTTTAGCATAGCCAAACAAGGAAGGACGGGTTCACATGAAGGTAAACAGAACAAACACATACATCACATTGTTTTAACAGGACTTTCCGCAGGATTGGAATTTCTGTTGTATCGTGAACATTTTAATTCCGATTTTTAAACGGCTGTACAAGGTATGACTCACGGGGGGGGGGGGGGGGGGGGGGGGGGGGGGGTCGGCCGGCCCCCTGTCGATCGGATTCTGCCGTTAGATCACAGGGGATGATTTGGTATATTTTAATAAGACAGAGGGAAGAACATGTAAAGAATTCTTAAACTAAGAATATTTAGAACTTGCTCTTCCCCGCCGGCATTTAAAAGTCGGTGCCCCTAGGAGTAATGATAAAATTGACTTTATTCGCGAACCATGTGACAAAGGACCGCGATCGTTTTCTGTGAAGTGAAGTTAACATTCGGTAGATAACATTCGGTAGTTAGCATTCGGTAAGTTAACATTCAGTAAGTTAACATTCGGTAAGTTAACATTCGGTAGTTAGCATTCGGTAAGTTAGCATTCGGTAAGTTAACATTCAGTAAGTTAATTCGGTAAGTTAACATTTAGTTTGAATTTGTCCACCGCTGTTTTGATGAAGTTGCAGGAAGCAGCTCGTCTGACAGAGATAAAAGTTACACATAGGCTACATCTATTTCTAATTCCGAATACTCTGAAAACAGACAAGAAGGTAGTTCTTTAGAGAGCTCAGTGTTTCTAAAGTAGATTCCCATAGCTCCCTTGTTGTCTACCGCTGCTGTAGTGTTAAGTGACATCACGATCAGCTTTGAATAGGTAAACAAGTTATAGGTAAACAAGTAATCGATAAACAGGTAATAGACAAACCAGTTTTAGTTTAGGTAAGCAAGTAATAGGTAAACAAGTAATAGGTAAACAAGTAATAGGTAAACAAGTAAGAGGTAAGCAAGTAATAGGTAAACAAGTAATGGGTAAGCAAGTAATAGGTATGTATACAAGTAATTGGTAAACAAGTAATATGTAAACCAGTAATGGGTAAATCAGTAATAGGTAAACAAATAATAGGTAAACAAGTAATAGGTAAACAAGTTAAAAGTAAACAAGTAATAGGTAAACAAGTTATAGGTAAACAAGTAATAGGTAAACAAGTAATAGGTAAACCAGTTTTAGGTAAACAAGTAATAGGTAAACAAGTTATAGGTAAACAAGTAACGACATTGATAAACTATAGGCACGCTTATGACTGAAGGAGAACACTAGGCAACAGAAATGTTAGAGAAGTAAAAGGTGTTCCAGTGATTCGATCCAAATTCATCCAAACGGCGCCATTCGCTTCGATGCAACAAGTGAACGTGTTAACATAGGCGACCTGCTAAGCCAGTAGCAGGCAACCCAAAAGCTGTGGGAATCTACTTTAGAAACACTGAGCTCTCTAAAGATCTACCTTGATAAAATCATGAATGTTTTCAGGTTTCAGAGTATTTAGAATTAGGAATAAGTGCAGCCTTATGCCCACCCCAGAGTATTTGGAATTAGGAATAAGTGTAGCCTTATGCCCACCCCAGAGTATTTGGAATTAGGAATAAGTGCGAACCTATGCCGACCTCAGAGCAAAGCAGTCCTTGGAGTTATTTTTTGTTATTTGCGTACTACGCACAAGCCTCGGGTTTCCCCTGTTATTTATTTCTGTGCGTTGATCAGTTAGTTTACATTCGGGAAAGGACTTTAAAGACGACGGGGGCGGGGGACAGTAACTAACACATTTAAAAGTAACACACGGCTGGAATGTTTGTTATGGACTCTGGTGTGCATTACCTACAGGAACATAAACACGAGGATCTAACGTGGCCTCTTGTCATTCATCATGTTGACGTCAGTAGTGTCCCCACGCCAGATCTGTCTGGAGCTCTCAAAATTTACAACAACATTTTCGTCCCCTACAAATGGAACAGCGTATTATCTTATACACTATCAGCCTTTCTCAACCTTTTGTTCCCTGGCAAAACCCTTGAAATAATTTTTCAGGTCTCACGGAACCGCTGTATAAAAATTATTATATCTTTATCGCACTGTAATTTTAATTAATATTATTTACAACATGAAAATTTATTGTTGGTGTTGTATAGTAAAGCTACTAAAAGCATAGGCTCAAGCAATACGAATAAAAATATAGCTTAAGACACAGTTTTATAAAAGACTTTGAAAAAAAAAAACCCCGTTTATTTTTGTTTCAACCACGATCTGCCGCGGAACCCCAAATGACCTCTCGCTGAACCCTAAGGTTCCGCAGAACCCCGGTTGTAAAACGCCGCAACGTCACAAAGAAAAGTAAACTATACATGATTTTGCCATAACAACGCTTGAATATCGTTGTTGTTATATATATATATCACAACGGGCTGATCACCCGTTTGCCAGTCACTTCGATTACGGAAACAACAGCAAATGGGTTGATTTGCCGTTGCCCTAAAGACGCCACTAGGCGTGATGGGAAACAATGGCAAAGAAAACCTATCTGCTGTTGCCTTAAGACGCCACTAGGCGTAATGGCCACTGACTGCTTTGACGGTCGGTGGCTAAGGACGGAAGAAGAAGATATATATATATATATATATATATACATATATATATATATATATATATATATATATATATATATATATATATATATATAGTTTTTGTCTCTCGCTTATCACAAGGGGAGCTAATTTTCACTTGTGTTGAGTATGTGCCTTTATTAGGAGCGGTTATTTAGACATTCTAGTGTCCCAGACAGATCTGAATGGGGCAGACTTTTGACATGTGCCATTATCATGCAAAGGTTACGTTGTCCCAGAATAAATTTCAAAACAAAAAGTCTTCCTGCGTTAGAAGACGTTAAATTATACATGGACTAAAGTCGTTGTTAATTTTTGCTGGAAACTTAGAAGCATTAGCAAAATGGAATTCAGTATTGCTTTTTTGTCCTACTATTTACTCAAATAAGCACATCTAAAAAGAATGATTTATTAGGTCAGTTATATTTGAAGAAACAAACATAAAATGAAAGTCATTAATTCTTCTCAAAGGTTAAGGTCGTTCCATAGAAGTTACTGCCGCTGGGAAGGTGTTAGAGACTTTTATGTACTAAGTCCAGCTTTGTGAGGCCGGGTGGCCAGTTCCCTTCCTCGCTGCCTTTGCCTTCCCTAACTCAAAAACAGAGTCAGGTACCAATTTACAACAGGGTAAACTGGAGCGTGACGCTGCCAGGTTTCGATCCTGATAACTTCGCCGCGAGAGGCAAGAGCTCTAAGCGCTTAGCCAATTGGCCGCTCATTATACTATATAACTCAGAAAATAAAGTTGATCTTTGGCAGCTACAAAGACAGAATAGGTGTGTAAAACATTGGACAGGAGAGAGTAAAAGACAGAATACATCAGGCACATATAACACAATACATCAGGCATATATAACACAATACATCAGGCACATATAACACAATACATCAGGCATATATAACACAATACATCAGGCACATATAACACAATACATCAGGCACATATAACACAATGCATCAGGCATATGTAACACAATACATCAGGCATATGTAACACAATACATCAGGCACATATAACACAATACATCAGGCACATATAACACAATACATCAGGCACATATAACACAATACATCAGGCACATATAACACAATACATCAGGCACATACACAATAAACCAACACCTATAACACAATACACCAGGCATATACACAATAAACCAACACCTATAACACAATGCATCAGGCATATACACAATAAACCAACACCTATAACACAATACATCAGGCATATACACAATACATCAGGCATATACACAATACATCAGGCATATACACAATACATCAGGCATATACACAATACATCAGGCATATACACAATACATCAGGCATATACACAATGCATCAGGCATATACACAATAAACCAACACCTATAACACAATACATCAGGCATATACACAATAAACCAACACCTATAACACAATACACCAGGCATATACACAATAAACCAACACCTTTAACATAATACATCAGGCATATACACAATAAACCAACACCTATAACACAATACACCAGGCATATACACAATAAACCAACACCTATAACACAATACACCAGGCATATACACAATAAACCAACACCTATAACACAATACATCAGGCATATACACAATAAACCAACACCTATAACACAATACATCAGGCATATACACAATAAACCAACACCTATAACACAATACACCAGGCATATACACAATAAACCAACACATATAACACAATACATCAGGCATATACACAATAAACCAACACCTATAACACAATACACCACACATATACACAAATAACCAACACCTATAACACAATACATCAGGCATATACACAATAAACCAACACCTATAACACAATACATCATCCATATACACAATAAACCAACACCTATAACACAATACATCAGGCATATACACAATAAACCAACACCTATAACACAATACACCAGGCATATACACAATAAACCAACACCTATAACACAATACATCAGGCATATACACAATAAACCAACACCTATAACACAATACATCAGGCATATACACAATAAACCAACACCTATAACACAATACACCAGGCATATACACAATAAACCAACACCTATAACACAATACATCAGGCATATACACAATAAACCAACACCTATAACACAATACATCAGGCATATACACAATAAACCAACACCTATAACACAATACACCAGGCATATACACAATAAACCAGCACCTATAACACAATACATCAGGCATATACACAATAAACCAACACCTATAACACAATACATCAGGCATATACACAATAAACCAACACCTATAACACAATACATCAGGCATATACACAATAAACCAACACCTATAACACAATACATCAGGCATATACACAATAAACCAACACCTATAACACAATACATCAGGCATATACACAATAAACCAACACCTATAACACAATACATCAGGCA
This sequence comes from Oreohelix idahoensis, assembly GCA_024509875.1. Classification (NCBI taxonomy): domain Eukaryota; kingdom Metazoa; phylum Mollusca; class Gastropoda; order Stylommatophora; family Oreohelicidae; genus Oreohelix; species Oreohelix idahoensis. The sequence goes on along the minus strand of JAMPIV010018354.1, from coordinate 197,544 downwards.
TATACACAATAAACCAACACCTATAACACAATACATCAGGCATATACACAATAAACCAACACCTATAACACAATACATCAGGCATATACACAATAAACCAACACCTATAACACAATACATCAGGCATATACACAATAAACCAACACCTATAACACAATACATCAGGCATATACACAATAAACCAACACCTATAACACAATACATCAGGCATATACACAATAAACCAACACCTATCATTTCGAATACATTTCAAATAGTAATTCTACCCCCACCCCGCGCCACACACATACACACACACATATATATATATTCTCGGATGTCTACTTTAAGCACACCATTACTTCAGATACTGGCCGTCTTTCCAGCCATTTTATCATATCATTTCATTTACTCTATTTCTCTCCGATTGTTTCATATGCCCCCACACTTTCCTGGTATCACCAGGTTTTTAGATCGGTCATTCTAAATACATATATAGTATCAATAAATTTTGATTTTCTATCTTTGATAACCTTTTGTTAGCAGTGATTTTGTTATATTGTTTTCGTACAGCATTCCCTCATTATATTTGTCAGTCGTCCCTGGTAAATTAACACTCTAATCTAATCAGGGATCGAATTTCTGTTACAGCCGTTGATTTATGTGTTTATTGACTTATTGGTTTATTTGATTATCAAAGATTCACAACAATACAATATCTAGGCTATACTGCGAGATCCATTTTATGACTTTCATAGCTATATATATATATATATATATATATATATATATATATATATATATATATATATATATATATATATATATATATATATATATATAATCCCAGCTGTTTCTGTCATTAACGCTAAGGGATGCAACTTTGGTTGAAAGTTAGATATTAATTGTATTGTTTCCCTTATATGTACTTTCCCGAAAATAGTAAGACTTACCAAAGAACAATGCGCAATTGACGGTGTGCACAAAAATGTATTTATAGAATGTGTGATCCCGTATACACACATTGGGATTCTCGCTGCTGCTACGTAGTTCGTGTACTGTGGTGATGCACAGTGGTTTTTAAAAATACTTTTGAATAAGTAAAATTGCCGTTAGGTATTGGTGCTTTTGAATTTAATTCCCGTCTTATGACGGGCTTTTACACTAGTGTAGCGAAATCTGTGAGATAATCGCTTATTTCAGTAAGATTTTAGTCCTATGATAATAAATACACCAGCCCTCAGGTGTCTGACTATTTTCATCTTCAACGCCAGTAGAGCGCTGCCTTTTGTGCAGTGGAAATGCTTAAAAAATGACCCGCCGTAAAAATCTAACACGCTTTTAGTTTCGGTTTATAAACGTACAATAAACATTTTAACATCTCGCCAATCTGCTGCACGAAACGGTGGGAAAAGCTTGTAATTAACGTAATATGTTAACTTTAACACTAAAATTTGTAATAATTCGGACATTTCCCAGTAGTAAGAACGAGACGATTGTAAGAATTAACGCCAACACTACCAAAGTTTTGAAAAACCCCTCTTCGCTCTGCAAGCGGTCGCTTTAATATATACACGCTGTGGGCAAAGCCAGCAGAGACAAACACACAGACAGTTTTCCATTTCCTCCTAACGGTAATATTCTGACGTCACTTAAACTGGTTGGTTATTTGAATAATGATAGAGACAGGGGGGGGGGGGGGGGGGGGGAAGATGGCCGACTTGTGTAAAAGTTATATTTGACGATTGACAGTGACAAAACTTAAAATCTAAACCATACTGAAACTGACCATAAAAATCATATAGTAGTATAGCTTAGTGTCCCCTGAGCAAAAATATGTTTTAAAAAATATGGTAGTCCAAGTATTAGCCAAGTTATTGAGAAAATACTAAATGTCTAAGAACGCTTGGACGGACAGACTGTTGTTCTTGCTCGTTACACATAACGTTATTGGGGACGCTAGTTTAAAAAAAGAGCATTGGAGTAATTCAAATCCTATTGGTTGGTATAAGAGTATAGGAGTAAAAGGGAGGGATAGGAAAATGTAACTAAAACTAAACATCTTTTTCTATTGGCATAACTAACGCAGACTGACCAATGGACTAAGAGGCACATAGTTTGTTTGGAATTTGTTTTGTTTTTTCAAACTAAATTCAAAAAGATGTAGTTGTGCCTGCTTTCAATGGTCGGCTCTAATAGATATTGGCAAGAGGCATAGTGGTCTCGTGGCCATTTGACTAGAAAATTTTATACAAACAACTACGTTGAGAGCAGATGTGATAAATTGTAAAATTAACTACTAATTCACAATCTGGACGAGGCAGAGCAAAACTGAGGCCATATTCTTTGCCACTCAACGTTATTTGTGACATATTTCTTTGAACTAGTGAGTTTTCTTTCCTGTTACCATCCGGTGACAGGAAACCTGATGAGTGAGTAAAAAGTGAAAAGTCTCCATTTAAAAGTTGCTGTCAGCTGATAGCCTGAAGGAGCTTGTGTGTGGGTGCTGATCTATTATATCTGCAACGACATCCTGACTTATTATCGTCATACCAAGAATCCCAGGTGACACGTTAACAGCTGGGACATCTGACACTTCCTCCTAATAAACTGGTCCTTATCAAAATAAAACTGAATTATATGGGGAATGATGAAAACAACAGCTCCTCATAACCAATGACTAACACTAGCAGTTATTAAAGTTTTAGTCTGTGAATTAACCTACAGGAACTTTTTATAATAACATTATATTCATAGGACCAAGAGTCCATACTTTTTTTAGTTAAAGCAGTATATGTAAATACATTTCCTCATTTTCAAAGACCTGTCCAAAAGAGATGGCGGGACAGGCAGATTAAATTGTACAAAGAAAAAACATTCCAATTTTAAAGGAAAACTTTAACCACAGTCTTATTTATTTTCTTATAGTGAGTTAAAGTGTATTGTGTTGATGTACCATCATTTTCATTTCACCCCTAGACACTAGAGACATCATACTGGTGTATGATGTCTCTAGTGTCTAGGGGTGAAATGAAAATGATGGTACACTAGAATCAAAATACGGACTGTGTGAGATCTAGGGAGGTAGCGTTAGGTTCCCTGATATATATATATCATTATCATCATCATCATCTTTTTTAGAGTCAGGGGCCTACATGTGCTTGACCTCACACAGTTGACACAGACACAACTATCTTTCTTGTTAGGAATAACATCTTAACCTCCCCAGCAAATTACCTTTGCTACAACTAGTATATATATATATATATATATATATATATATATATATATATATATATATATATATATATATATATATATATATATATATATATATATATATATATATGTTTAATAATTATGAATTTATATTTTTATCATATTTTATAATTGATGTGCGAAGTAAACATCTTAACATTACTAGCTCTATTCATTTGACTTTTGTAGTGTTTGTTTAGGCCTAGCTCAATTCGATTTACCTAGTACTGTATTGTTATTTAAGGCCTAGCTTTATTGCACACTTAATATACGATAGTGTAAGCATGTTATTTAGGCTTTTAGGCATCCTGCATGCATTTGCAAGCTAAGACAAAAAAGCCCGTGCTTCGCTTTTCGGCGATTTTCGCTATACAGCGTGGGTCTGGCCCTAGCCAGCCGTATTAGCTGGCTGTATATGACTTAAGATTGTGCGGTTCAACATTTTATTTCTGTTACACATCTTCCATCTTTTGATACGATAGTTCGAATGTACCTGAATCATGAATATCGACATCCAGTTGAATATGGTTGCTTCAGTCTTGATCTCACATATTTAGTCGTTGTCCAATCTTCCGTTATTAACGTACTTTATTTATTTAACGTTGTGTCAGTTTATGTTAACATTTAATGTCTTGTCCTGACTTTCTCTGTTTGTATTGTTTACCATTTCTTGTACATTTGTTCACTTTCAGCTACCTCCAGCCATAAGTAGATTTATCTACAATAATAGCTTTTAGAGGACCGAGAAATTGTTGGAGATTTGTAAGGCATTACTACCCCTACAACTTCTTGTATTCATAGTGTATTCTTAACAATGGATGGGTATGAAAAAAAATCGAAAAAATGTGATTTGTCGTACGAGGACAAAAGATAAGAAAATAGCCAACTCTGCGGCCACAAGGCCTTCGTCGGGGAAAGGAAAGAAAAAAAGTGTGGGCTAGATAGGACACATAAGAATAATTAAATATAAAAAATAAAACATTGGCACTTCCCTAAAGGCAGCTAGGACCTAGCACGCCTGCCGAGGAGAGAGAAGTGCGTCACCCGAAAAGGAAATGACTGCCACTACCGGATGTAAACAGTACATACTAAGAAGCTAAAAAACGAAACTGAACAAGAAACTACCAAAACGTAAGAGGAGGCCAGAATGTGGGATATAAATAAATATTTAATAAACAATAAAAAAATTCTTTTAATTTAAGGGCGACGGAGAAATAGAAAAATTGAATAAGAGTGGAAAGGATCAAAATAGAATAGGAGTGGAAAGTGTGACCTTAGACAAAGGAGTGTAGGGTGTTAAGAGCAGCTGGTTTTAGACACCCCATATGATGGATAAGACGTTGCTCTATCTGTTCTCGGCTAGCAGTGTCAGAGGAGCAGGATCTGATCGCCGTGACCTGGATGTCGATGGGACCATGGTGGTCAGGACCATTAAAGTGTTTGGCAACTGGTGTGGATTTTTGCTGAGAGATGTCATTCAGGTGCTGGCTGAATTTGTCCTCAAGTCGTTTGCCTGTTTGGCCAATATAGGTTTTGCTGCAACGTTTACAAATGAAAGTATAAATGACATTGCGCGACTCACACGTGAAGCGTATTCTTAACACAAACAGCTTGCTTTTTTTGGATCAGTGTCAGAATATTCCCGTATCTTGTTCACCGAGTGCAATCTGTTATGTCAATTTAAGAGAACTGTATATTGTTTGCACCTTGAATAATGAAAATAAACTTCTTCCTTAGATCCGTAAAGGCAAACCACGTGATATATGCACGACTACCGGTTTAACTGGATCTAATTTTTAAGTGGTAAAAATGAAAGGTATTTTCTGTTACTGAAAGAGACATGCTAGACATAAAGGTTGAAATGAAGAACGTAAGTTGTGTGTTCTATACGGTTTTTAAAAAAAAATCCCAAGACGCAGTAATAAAGGCTAACGCTTAGGTTTAGAAACTTTGAATCTAACCTTAAACCCTAACCTTAAAACCTTACCTTAAACCCTAACCTTAATTCTAACAAGTTATTTGTGTGGCATCGAAGAACTCGTCGTACTGTTCTTCATTTCAACCGACATAAATTCAAAACGATCACAAGCATGTTTAGATAGAGACTTTTAGTAACGAGACACCACGAAATTGGTCATACTTCAGCGTGCTAAGATAGAGATACTGGCATCACAAAAATGTTTTATAGACCTTGACTTCTCTTGTCTACCTCTTGTGCTGTGAAGCTTCGCATATAAGGGTTATTATTGTTTTCCGGTATTGCGCACGAAATCCTGCCTTGAAGGACCATGAAGCTTGAGCCGGGGTTTTCCAGAAGTCATTTCGACATGATCAGGCCAACGTGAAGCCAGCTCAGCACTGTCTGAAAGCCTTTTCAAGAAATCGGACCAGGCATTTACAGTTTACTCCCAGTTGTTTTAAGAAGTCTTTGGCAAAAGTAATAGCAAACCCCGTGGCTACAGTCACTTCAGTAGCTAATGTCGTGGTTTTAAAGGCATTCTTCGTGCGTAAATCGGCCGCTATATTTCTCATTTTTAGAGATATGATGTTCGTCAATATTAAACTTATACGGAGCAATGCGTTTAATTAATGGCGCACAGTGGGACAACTTAGAGAACACAACCACTTCAGGCTAGGAGTCCATCTGCTTTGAAGAAATTATGAAAATTTCTGTGCTGAGACAAAAGCCAAAACATCACAGTATGCAGCATCCTTCAGAATAGAAGGCAAGGCAGATGTTAGCTGGTAGAATGTGAGTGACCTGCTCGAACAGAATTAGTAAACCTGGGCTTACTTTGAGTTTTGGTGTTGACAACTTGCATTGCGTTGTTTATGATGGAAATTAGTGTTTGTAGGACACAGTTATGGCACCAGGTACAACGACAATGGTGTAGCGATACTCTGTATATGGACAAGACCATGATGCAACGCCTGCTATTTCCCACGCGGCCTTAAAGTTCCAAAGTTTCATATTCGACCTCAAGAGCAGAACATCTTGAAAAGCACATATCAAGAACTTTTTCATCCTGGGCAGAATGTTAGACGGGCCTGCGCGCCCAATTCTTTACCCTTCGAAAATAAAGTTCGTTCGTTCGTTCATCCAGCAAGTAACACGCCAGGGCACTGGCCGCTGTAGAACGCGCGCCCAGCGCGTCCTCTGATCTTCTTGTGCTCTTTTGATAGCTCGCCGAAAGCACAGGATACCCATGAAGTCACTTGTTTCATTTACTATCAGCGCCGTCTTTTCACGTTATGAAGCACAGTTCCATAGAAAACTGTCTTCTATGACTGACATACTTTAGGGTTTCTCTCATTTATATTACCTAGGTTATGTCATTATTGCACCTTACACTAACTGGCGATGTCCGAAGTTTAAGAATTAACAGCTCGCCCAAACTTCGAAGCATCCATAGAGACAAATGACTTCAATGAATTATAAACGAGGGACGGTCAAAAAGTAATGCCTCGTAATTTTTAATTTCATTCAATAGGCAAGAAAACAGATAAAATTCACATTGAAATGTAGCCCCAAGTCTGAACTTCAAAAATGTATTTCTCAACGTAGTCTCCGTTATTTGTTACAGTTTTTGTCCATCTTCTCACAAGGGCATGTATCCCCGCACGGTAAAAATGTGTGTCTTTTTTCCTAAACCACTGGCGTACGGCGCGTTTAAGGGTCTCGGTGTCCTCAAAGTGATGTCCGCGAAGATCGTCTTTCAGTGGTCCAAACAGAGGGAAGTCAGAAGGTGCAAGATCGGGACTGTAAGGGGGATGTGGTAATAATGTCCAGCCAAATTCTGTAATCGCATCAATGGTGCGTTTAGCGGTGTGTGGCGTGGAATTATCGTGCAACAGTAGTGCAGTTCTCTGATCTTTTAATGGGTAAAGTCGCCGAAGACGACCGCTAAGCTTCTTCAAAGTTTCAATGTAACGGTCTGCATTCACCGTGTTTCCCTGTTCCAAGAAGTCGAGAAGAATCACACCCTTCTCATCCCAAAACACGGAGGCCATAACTTTCCCTACAGATGGTGAACTTTTGAACTTCTTTCTTGTCGACGATGTTGTGTGATGCCATTCCATTGACTGCCTCTTGGATTCTGGTTAAAAAAAATGAACCCAAGTCTCATCACCTGTCACAATATTCGATAAAAACTCTTCTCCTTCAGTTTCATAATGGTGCAGGAGGTTGATGGCTATGGTTTTCTTTGTTTCTTTATGTCTGTCTGTCAACATTCTGGGTACCCACCGTGCACAAACCTTTGAATAACCCAGGTCTTTAATGATGTTCTGGACACTGCCTTTACTAATGGGCAACATGGAAGAAAGTTCATCCAGTGTTACCCGACGGTCACCACGAATGATGCCATCAACTCGATGAATGTTGTGTGGAGTCACTGCGGTAGACAGGCGGACGGCCAGTCCGCTTTGCGTCAGCCATTGATGATTGACCTACTTCAGCTTCGTCACAACGATGTACCCGACGTCGGACAGTGCTAACATCCACTGTTGAATCTCCATAAACATTCTTCAAACGTTCGTGGATGCGAATTGGGGTCTCGCCTTCAGCATTGAGGAATTCTGTGACATAACGTTGTTTTAACCGAACGTCTTTGGCAGCCATTTTTAAACTGTTACAGTGGTGCCACCTGTGACTGAAACAGGTTGGTAATGCTATACAGTGCAGAAGAGTGTTTGAGGAATCCGGCTAAATTTACAAATTGCACACCGATGCAGTATTTACATACATAAAAAATAGGAGGCATTACTTTTTGACCGTCCCTCGTATAATCACAATATTTATCAACGTTGTGCTCGAAATGTCAGACCTAGACATTCATCAGAGAGAGAGAACAATATAACTTGTGAATTAAGTATACGACAAGGAACAAATGAAACGTAGAGGGCGACAGGCATCCTCTAAAGAAATACAGCGTGACAGCACTTATGGCATGGGGCAGCATTCTGTGTACAGGTCGGACACAAGTCATCAAACACATCCTGCGACGCTTACTCTTTGTGATTTCCGTGGGTCTGTGACAGCTGAAAACAGGAAGAAAAATAAAGCTTGGATAGTCTAATTTTATTTAAAGTTTGCATTTTCCTTGCTAGCATCAGCTAATCTATAAATTGTACTTCATAAACTAAGTCTTATTCAGCAATACATTTCTTAGTCCCCGTCAGCCATGTATTGATTTAAGTGCACACTCTGCCCAAACATACTGCCATTAGTCAGTCATTCAGAGGAGAATGGCAAAAATCTATTTCCCAGGAGACTAGTTCTGTAGAGCTGTTGTTAATGACACAAATGACCCGGCCCGTATTGTGACATTTCTCGAGAATTGTTGTGGATACAAACTGAGAACAAAAATATAACTTGTGGCGTTGACTCGCTTCACATCTGCAACACACCACACAACTGTCACAGCCTTGCAATAGTATTTCGTCTGAGTGTTTTCTTTACTGTACTGCCGAATCCGACGTATCAGTTACGTCAGTGCAAAACGTATTTCAGAGTACATTTTGTCTAATGAATCATCCATTAGAAGTTGGACGATAAACCTGGATTGTCACAGTGCCGTGTTTTACTTCAGCAATTAATCACAAACACATTACCCCTCTTCCCCTCCCACTCCTAATTCCTATTTCGTGCTCTAATAGCTTCCCATTTCACATTTCCTTTCCTGTCATTACACAGTCATCACTCCTGCGTCCCAGCAGTCCTCACTGTCCAGGCAGATTATCTTAGGAACATTGGTCAGGTCTGGCATTGTTTGATCATTAGCTTCTTCGTTGGCTTCCATTTCTAACACCAGAGCTTAGCTGTTTAAGCGCTACTAACTCATTAAGACCACTCGGCCACCTTTTATTTCCCCTTCATCTCTTCTGCCTCAGACAGTCTCATCCATTCACAAGTTATTGTCTTTAATACGTTTTATTAATTTGTCTTGTTTTTTTATGTTATGTTGTTAAACTTTCCGATATCTTCTCTTATTAATTTGTCCTCCTTATGATGTCATGTTGGTAAATTGTCCAGTAACTTCTATCTGTGTCGTCTTCTAGGCCGTTTCTTTGTCAACTCAGTTGTCACAACGTTCGCGTCTCCGCCATTGTGTTTGAGATCTATAGTCCGTTCGGAAATTCGTGCCCACAGAAAGCGTCAATCTTCTCCAAAACTGTTTGTTGTATGGACAGGAATTTTTGCATGCAGTCTTAGATTTTCCATGCAGTTAAGATTTTGCGATCATTACATCCACAGCTTTCGCGAAATTTGCAAAACGGCGATTTTCTTTGATCTTTTTGGAACATTTGCCTAAATCTGCCCGCAACATTAATTCTTACAGTATAACTTCCCTTGTCGCATGACGTGCTTAACAAAATGGTGGGCTGTGTCCTTCTTATTTGTTTAATAATCGTCCTTTGCACATTGTTCTCATCTAGTTCATGCTAATAAATCTTTTTAGTTATCCGTGGCATTCTTAACCTTCTATGCCAAGCCAAATCTAGTCCATGATTTGCTTCCATATGACAGGCAGAATTCTAAGGCGGCTGTGATGCAAAACACAATCTTCATTGCACGCGGACAACTCCATCAGTTCTCAGATCTCTTCCCTTAGACCACACAAGGAGGATCTCAGCAGAGTGCACATAATCCGTAGCACCGGCGAGAATTCCAGTGTGTGTATATAAGAATCACACTTTCTATAAATATGTGGGTAGGTTTCTAATTTTTATAAATTTTGCCGGGGCAGCGGCCTGATAGGCCTACTCTTTATGGCCTACTCTTTATGATTTCCAACGGCCTTGGGATTTTTAATGTGTGCAACTTGCACATGAAACCTCCTATTTTTTCGCCCTTATCCGAGAAGGCTAGTCATTAGGACCTCTGGTTCTGAAAAACAAAATTTCCATAAATTATTTTCCATCAACTGGGAATCGAACCCGGTACCTATAGAATTCGAGGCGGACGCCATACCTCTTAGCCACTCCGTGCTAGGTCTTAGCTGCCTTTAGGGAAGTACCCATGTTTTATTTGTGTATTTAATTACATTTTTATGTGTCCTATCTAGCCCTCACTTTCTTTCTTTCCTTTCCCTGACGAAGGCCTTGTGGCCGCAACGTTGGCTATTTTCTTTGTCTTTTGTCCTCGTAAAACGAATCACCTTTTTCCGATTTTTTTTCATACCCATTCATTCTGTATATAGATGATTATTGAGGAAACTTCTTTGATAGCATGACCAAGCAGTCCTTGTTCTGGAATACCCTGGGTAAGAAAAACAGAGGTACACCGAGATGGAGAAGAGAACCGGAGACAGAAGAGAAAATGACACGGAAGACCGTGAAAAGACCTTGAGCTGATTGCATGCAGCAAGAGGACCTGACATACGTTTGTTGAAGACCTATGATCCTGGGTGAACTCAAGGGTAAAGAATGAACGAGTTGTCTAAGATGTTGTGTTGCTGCTATCATTGTATCCTGTGGTACGTAGAGCAAGGGTTCTCAACCTGTTTTTTTTTTGCTTATGGCCCCTTTCTTAGCCTCATTTACCTCTGTGCCTTTCTCCCCGTTTCATAGTCGCTGTTAGCTGGAGGTACTTTACCATCTCACTGTGGCCCCCTCATAGTCGCTGTTAGCTGGAAAACAAGGTACTTTACCATCTCACTGTGGCCCCCTCATAGTCGCTGTTAGCTGGAAAACAAGGTACTTTACCATCTCACTGTGGCCCCCTCATAGTCGCTTTTAGCTGGAAAACAAGGTACTTTACCATCTCACTGTGGCCCCCTAGAAATATGGCATGGCCCCATGGGGAGCATATGGTCCACGTTGAGAACCACTGATGTAGAGCATCAAAGGCCACAACGTCAAAATTGTAGAAGAAACAGCGGAACTGGATAGACTTGACTTTCAACGTTTAAAATTCTCCTCATGTATTTTACCATAAGGAACCTTTTCTGGTTACTTGGAGTTATCCTGCCAATAAAATATTTCATGTGTTTTTTTGCTCTTGAAAGCTAATCTAACAATTAAAAGCCGCTTGTGTATACATAACTAATGTATACTGGAATACGTGAACTAGACGTTCGTATAGGTATCTTGTTGCTGATCCACATAACTAATGTATACTGGAATACGTCAACTAGACGTTCTTATAGGTATCTTGTTGCTGATCCACATAACTAATGTATACTGGAATACGTCAACTAGACGTTCTTATAGGTATCTTGTTGCTGATCCACATAACTAATGTATACTGGAATACGTCAACTAGACGTTTTTATAGGTATCTTGTTGCTGATCCACATAACTAATGTATACTGGAATACGTCAACTAGACGTTCTTATAGGTATCTTGTTGCTGATCCAAAATGATGGCCGTACCAACATTCTATAAATAACTATCTATGTGGACGGGAAAAGAGAGAGCAAGTTGGTGGCCAGTGCTTGTTACACTCATTCGTTACCCCTATCACCTACCTGAGAAACATAGCCAACAACAAATTCATGCCACGCCTTTATTTCTGTCTGTGACATCCGTTCACATCTGTCCCTGTCTTCTTTATCCCCTTTAAGTCTGACTCCAGTTGATGTCTGCATATGTTTGTGGGCCTCGTTTTATTCCTCCTACCTTGGAAGGAGGACTGCCTTGCTGTTGGCTGGATTCTTCATTATGTATCATGTACCTCATCAACATCTGTTCCTCATGGCTCATCTCTTGCTCCACTGGTATTTATTTGTCTGACCGTGTCTGTCACTTCCACAATAGTGATCTTGTGTCATGCCATAATAAGCGTTGGATTCTGAACAAGCACTGATTTTTTGAAACTCTGTTAATCTCTTGGTTGTCAATAATTACTGATTAAGAGCAGGTAACTGCCAGCAGAATAGAGGTGTGTTCTTTTACAGCTGGACCAGGCGGCTCAACTTTCATGTTTATTGCTCTTTTACTTCTTCTGGCAGCAATCTTCTCACTTCCTCATCCTTCTGGTGTATAACTTTTCTTCACCCCCCTCCCTATTTTCTTTTTTTTCTCACTACATATAATTTTATGGTGTATGCGGCTGTACATGCTACCATATTGCATTCCATTTTGCTTACACCAGTTGGTGGTCACTCGTGTATGGTGTGTTGAGGAAATAAAGAAATGAGGAGTGTGTTTATCTGTCCTATTTAACACTGCGTGATCTTGACAGCGTAGACGTCCTTTTGACTCGTTTCAGCAAAGCGCAACTGCTTCTATCATCGTCAACTACACAGCAGCTTCGGTGTTTCTCAACCTGCAGATAACCTCCTCATAATTGACGGTAACAGAGCCTCTTTATCGTATTCGTCTTCACTCATCTTTGTTGTTCTCAGTGGAACGTATAGGTTTCAGCTATTTCTCGACGGCAGTATTAAAAGTTCTGAAAATTTTTATTCCTTTGACTTCCTCGGCACCGTTCTTTTCCATCTTCGTTTTGGCTTACCTACTTTTCTTGTTCATATGCGACTGCTGAGAGAAAGTTTGGTTTTACTGGTTGTTCTTCCCAAACGGTTTGTAATTTGAATCACTACTATTTATCTTTACTTCCATTTTATGATTATAGTTTTCATGCTCTTCTCCATATGTCTGTTATAATACCTGTAACTGTTTCGAAGTATGCAAAAGAAACATCTATTAGTGAAGATCTGACATTTCGCACCGGAAGTTCTCCTTAATATGCCATGTCCTTCTTGTGCATAGGCTGGCAACGTAATCAGGTAAAACAGGCTGCTACTGAGATCAGGCTGCAAGAGCACGTGAATTTATTTAATGCAGGCTTCCTGCAAGAGGACCAGCGACAGTAGTGGTTCATTGCTGCTTAAAGAGTGAAAAAAGAAAAGAAGCAGCAGAGTGTTTATGTGCCCCAGTGACCGTGTCTAAAATTCTTAAGAGAAACACACAGCAGTGCACAGACCTGTAACTACCACCTCTGCATATCTTGTCCTACCGCCAAACCTCGGTCGCGTCTGACAGTTACAGGTCTGTTTACAAGAGTAGGCGAGGCAGAACATTGAAAACCAGGCATTGGCCTACTTTCTAGTGTCACACCAGTTTGTCGTTTTTCAGAGCAGGATTACAGAACGCACTTTAGTAATTTCGTACATTAGTGTTGGAGGTTTGTACATTCTCTCGTTGTGTTTGAAGTTTGGAACTTTTGTAAATTTGTGTTTGAGCTTTGTACATTCGACCATTGTATTCTTTGGAGCTTTGTACAATGACCATTGCGTTTGAAGTCTGGGGCTTTTGTACTTTCGGATTTTGAGGTTAGTACATTTGTACATTGTGTTTGAAGTTTGGTACTTTATTACGTTTCAACTGTAAGCCATCACTCCTATACATTTTTATTGGAAATTACTGATTTTGTACATTGGAACTCGAGGTTTGTGCTTTTGTACATTTGTTTTGAGAAATGTGCACATGCTTAAAAAAATATTTAAAAACTTGCCCAAGTTTACAGTTTGTATGTAGCATGGGCTAGACAATTTAATAACTTTATTTTTAACTTTATAAGATTCCGATATAGGCTACCGTAAATAGGCTACTGATTAACAGAGTGGTTTGAGCGGTGGTCTCTCGCGGTAGAGTTGCTGGGTTTGATTCCTGTAATCGACACTCTCCAGTCTACCTAGCTGTAAATGGGTACCAGACTCTGCTCTTGAGTAAGTGTTGGAAAAACTAGGGAGGAAGGGAACTGGTCACCCCACCTCTCGATGCTGGACCTAGTATAGTGAAGTCTCTAACACTTCATTCCCCTACCGCAGTATCTGCTATGGGACTACCTTTATCTTTGAAGTACTATTAGTAGGCTACAGAGAACAAAGACATGACCTACCACAAAGTCTTCAACAAATTTTGACTTTGTGTGTGTGTGTCTGAGATTAAACCAAGTTACCTTTATGTTGCTTGGGCTGCTGAATATGAAAATGGCCGTTAAAACACCAGATTAGCTCTAGTTTTTTTTAATATCTATAAAACTAGTTTTACACATTTGCATATACATACCATATGATAATAATGCTCATAGCGGAAATGATTCACAGCGACGCCTTTTTGCCTGTCGCTTGTAATGAGTTTCTGGAGCATCTCTCACAAGGGTCCAACAATAGTCTGCTAGCATTGCTGCATTCCATTTCCCTTGGTACCTTTTTTTTCGCGCTAGTAATGTCCTGATGAAATCGTTCCCCATGCTCGTCACTGACAGCACCGCAGTTAGCAGGGAAGAAATCCAGATGAGAGTGTAAAAAGTGTAATTTCAAAGACATGTTGCACCCTAGTCTCTCGTAGCGCTGCAAGAGGGTTTCTACAAGCTCCTGGTAATTGTCAGCCTTATTGTTTCCTAGAAAGTTTGTGGCCACTTGCTGGAAAGCATTCCAAGCTAACTTTTCATCACCTGTGAGGATATCATCAAAACGCTGATCTCGGAAGAGCTGACGTATCTGTGGACCGACAAATACACCTTCCTTGATTTTGGCCTCACTAAGTCTTGGAAATTTATCACGAAGGTATAAAAATCCTGCCCCATTTCGATCCATGTCCTTTACAAAATTCTTCATTAGTCCAAGTTTGATGTGGAGAGGAGGGAGCAAGATCTTGTGGGATTCTACAAGTGGTTCGTTAAGTACATTCTTTTTCCCCGGTTCGTGTGATTGTCGTTGGGGCCAATCCTTTTTCTTGTAGTGGGAAGTCCTGGCACGGCTGTCCCACAGACAGAGGAAACAGCAAAACTTTGTGTAACCCTGCTGTAGTCCCATCAATATGGCAATGACCTTAAGGTCACCACAAATCTGCCACTTATACTTGTCATAGTTGATGGTGTGTAACAGTTGTTTCATGTTGTTGTACGTTTCTTTCTTGTGGACTGCATACCCGAGTGGACAGATGGTAAAACGTTACCGTTATGGAGCAGCACAGCTTTTAAGCTCAACTTGGACGAATCAATGAACAGCCTCCAATCGTCGTCTATGTAGTTGATGTGTAGTGCTGCCATCAGACCCACTATATCAACGCAAGTAATGAGGTTATCTGTCATTTTGAAATATGGAAGCAGATCTTTTTGCCGAGCACGAAACACAGACACGTGCACATTCTCTTCTAGAAGATTCCATTGCTGCAGTCTGGACCCCAACAGCTCTGCTATATTTTTTGGCAATTCCAGATCTCTCACTAGATCATTCAATTCACTCTCGGTAATTTTATGTGGCTGTGCAGACTCTTCAATAGGCAAGAAATCAGGATCTCTTGGTGTAGATGCTTTCACACGTGACGGATGTCCACTGGCCTTATTATTTTCATCATCCAGAGTATAAGATTCTGGTGGGTCCAGAACAGGAAGTCCTTCCCCGTGAGGCACTGGCCGCATAGCAGAGGGAATATTCGGATAGGTCACAGGCCGCTTTTTCTTCTTAGACATACCATGTCCAATTGGAGGAGTCATGCAAAAGTAACAATCATTAAGATGGTTTGTCGGTTCTCTCCACACCATTAGAACTGCAAAACGCATCGATCGTCCTTTTCGGGTCAACCAGCAGCGCAGATTCGTTGCACAGGATTGACAACATATGTGTGGTGTGAGGCCCAATACCGGTCCAGGTCCCCGATCTCACAACCAAAATAAAGGCTGTAAGCTTTCTTTATCATCGGTGTAATGGGTCGCCTTTGTGATAGCAAAGTTATTTGTCCGCAAATATAGCAAAAATAATCCGCACTGTTCACACATTCACGAGGCATCTTGAACGACACGTCTGCACTCACAGAATCCACAACACAAATGATGACAGGGAGGAAATGTGGTTGCAATGACTGCTACAGATTGCCTCATCTAATTGGCGCTCAAAGCTATCCATCTCGTGGGGAATCACGCGCCATGGCTATAGAAAAGAGAAGGACTGGGTCATTCGCGTCGGGAAGGTGAAGCCACCAGCCTACTGAACACCCCTCCCCCCACCCCGGATTTTGAAAACTAGAGCTAATTCGCGATTTTTAAGTTCATATTCGTTGTGACGGTATTGCCTCCCCTGCTTTGCAGTAGTGGTCCAACTGTGGCCAAAACTCAAGAGTATCTATTATAGGCTTCAATGGAGTCTATCTTTACACAAGATTACTCTTGGCAGAAATGTAGATAGAAGAGTAGTAAAGCTACTATCACATGGGAGTCTTCATAAGATATTCAGATAAGCGAAAACAATGTTGGCTGTAGCTAAACACGTTAATTCTGTAATCTGCCGACACCTTTTATGAAGAATTTAAGCAATGGTTTATTCTAGCTCGTTAAGCCCCCTCCCCTGATTTAATCAGTGGAATTTATTATTATAATATATAGCTCTGTTTAGGGTGTGCGTTTAGTAACTTTGACTGAGACAAACATGTACTACATTTAAAAGGATTGAATCCAAGTTAAATTTGTAACATTACAAATAACAACATTTAATAATCACTTTAAGTTTTAACAGTTGGAAAATAATTTGAATAGTTATGGAAAAGGTTTCATCACTTGATTGGGATTTAACTGAATAAAGGAGGTCACTTTTGGCAGCGGATATTTGCACTTAGCTGCCAATGGTAGTTGTGGTGGATTTGATGTTATGAAATGTTGTTGTTATGTACTCTTAGTGTACTGAGTGAGGTCAGCTGTGAAGGTCCCTGAATATAATAAATATTATGGTAAGTTACAGGGTACCTTTCTGCTACCACCTTTATGATCTCACTCAGACTTATTCTTTGACTAGAATGTATGATGCTGATGACTACGTTTGGTGTCTAGGGTTATGTATAAGTAGTGTAATGTTGCATTAACCAACTAAACATATATACAAGTATTTTATTATCCAACACAACACCACAGTACTACAACAATCACATACACACTACACTTTAAAAGACTACCTTAAGTAAGTCAGTGGTTGAATTTTGTGTAACGTTAATAATTTTTTCAATTTATTATCCTGACTCTATTTTGTTTGAATCAGGATTGACAATCAAAAGTGAAATCAATGGAATTATTTACAATATTCAATTTATACAATGGATCTTCTGTCCATAATACAAGTATTAATATAATCAAAGTGTGTAGGTGTAGTTTTCTAAATAGGATAATACTGGTATATGTAAAATGGTAGGTTGTTGATTATCATCACTCCCTATCGTTCATTTTATTTTCATGTATCACAGGTGGAATTCTTTTATTTGATAATGTCAGTTTTATTTCTAATAACTGAGGTTCATAGAGGTTGAGACTCTCGGTGCCGAACAGGCACTTAACTTCGAATGAGAACCCTGGTAAGTCTTGTCCTAGGCTCGATGGACCATCTGGTTCACTTCATAAAAGACAATGGCCTCCAGTACGTGCCCGAATTATGCAACAAAGTCAGGAATCAATCAATTCCCACGAGCCTGGTTTTATGTGACTGTCAGGGCCACAAAACCCCTGCAATAAGAAGGTTATGCATCCTTCTTTATAATAAGTATACAATAATATTCCACAGTTAAGTATAGGTACAGTACAAACAAATGCATAGGGTCAGCTCTTAATGACAACCTATTGTACCATTATATTTTGAAGTGACAATGTATACCAGTATTCCTCTCCCCTAATGGTTACAACGCCTCTGCAATTCCAACAGTAATCTTTTTCCATACAATAGGATAGGTGTTATGCTTCTTGATGACAATCATATATAATTTTGTAGTTCTACACCTCTCTGATAGGCTATCATATGATGGATCAATCTCTAGGCTTTGCCTAAGTCTGCCATCAACTCACTTACTTACAGTCGTATGTTAGTATCTCACATTCAAACTTTATTTTAAATAAAATTGTTAATAAATTCAATCTTACCACAATTTCAATGAATATTACCCACAAACAACGATGACTGGCAGATCTGGCCCAAGTTATCACTGCCCTGTCCAGAAGTTTATAATATTTGTATTTAGAATTACACTTCTGTTCTCATCGTCTCGCGGCAAGATTTTTTAAAGAAATGGCGTCCTAGCCTAACAATTTTTCCTCAATATCAACTAAGCTGGCCAATAGAAGCAGACGACTATGAATTTTAAATCGAACTTTTAAAAAAACAATTCCCAAAATACTACATTTACTACTACAAGTATATTTTTAGTGTTAGGTTAACCAATCCCCTCTCGCCTTCCTTTAAACTACAGCCAATCAAAATCTTGGTACCTTTTAGTCCTATTTACCCAAAGTTTTTTTTCAAAATATGTCATGGAAAAAAAATTAAGCAGGCGTGATCTTTTTTCTCGTCAGTCCGTCTTATCATACATAATATTATTGCCATTATTTTGGTTGTTTTTTGTACTAGTGGGTAAATGAAACCATATTATTGCTCAGGACACCATAAGGCATCCGAATATATGATTTTTATGGCCATATGTATTATGGTTCATAATTCCATATTTTTTCTATGTTAGTCTTCAAATCTAGAAACTACCACCTGTTCCATTCTTTTTCTAACTATTTTCAACCTAAATACGAGAATCTTCCGTAGTACGTTAGAATTACGTCATTCCTTATAAGAGCTAATGTTGTTTACATGACCAATTGACGAACATTTTTTAGTTTTGTATCGTAATTTGAAAAGTGCCCAAGGCTATGTTGCTCGAGTTGGCTTTTGTGAAATCCACGCGAGACGGCGTTCTCTAGGTTCTGTCTTTCCATCCCTCCCCTCTTTTATTCTTTCACTCTCGTCTTGGCAATCCGACTTGACCTTGCAAAAGTGTTACATTTAATCTCAAGGACGAATTTGTCGAAAAGACAGTATCTTTCGTTCGGCTATTAGGTTTATCAGAATCGACATGCGGGCGGGCGTAGGAGAATACTACGCTGGACTCAAATTTTATTTTCTATCTTATTTTTGACTTTATGCACTAGAATATTATCTAATTTAGCTATTGTATTGAGAATATCGTCACATATCTCCCCACTTTAGAACAGACTACATGATGTCAGTTCATAATTCGAAATACACATAGATAAATTTAAATCATTATGCCTGGTGACTACTCTGATTTTCGTCGTATGGGTGTCTACTTAAAAAGTCTGCACCTACGTTTTCCGACCCGGGGATATATTCTATGATAAATTGATATGGCTGTAAGAGCAAAGACCAACGTAATAATCTAGCATTTTCATGTCTTGCTTGCGACAGAAATACAAGTGGTTTATGATCTGTTTGAATCCTAAATGATCTACCATATAGATAGATTTGGAACTTTTTTATCGCCCATATCAAAGCCAGACATTCCTTTTCACTAGTTGAATATTTTTGTTCCGCTGTGTTCAGCTTACGGTTAGCATAAGCAACTGGGGTTAATTCCCCATCAAGTGAATTGGATCTTTGTAATAGGGCTGTCCCTAATCCGACGTTACTCGCGTCCGTTCTCACAATAAACTCTTGACTCAAGTCGGGCAATTTCAATATAGGCTTGCTTGTGAGTTTTTCTTTTAACTCTTGGTAGGCCGATTCACACTGCGCGGACCAAGTAATTCTATCAGGATTTCCTTTGCGCGTTAAATCCGTCAGTGGTGCACATATCGAGTTAAAATTTTTAATATATTTCTATTAAAAACCACACAACGAGACAAAAGATCTCACATCTTTTTTTTGTCTGTGGCCTCGGAGCTTTCTTCAATTTCTCCAAGTTCTTGGGGTCAGTTGTCATGCTTCCCTGAGATACTGTGTGTCCCAAGAATTCCAACTCTTTACATCCAATACAACATTTGGTCGGTCTAGCCGTCAAGTTTGCCTCCCAGAGTCTATCCAACAACATATTCAGAGAGTTAATGTGTTCCTCAAATGTTTCTGTAGCAATGAGAATATCATCCATGAAATTCGAGATACATGGATTATTCAGGGGATCCAACAATTTTCGCATCATTCTAGAGAACACACTCGGAGCATTTTTCAACCCAAAAGGCAACATGTTGAATTCATAATGTCCATCCGAGGTGCTAAAGGCTAAATACGGTCTAACCTCAGGTTTTACTGGAATCTGATAATAGCCTTTGCTCAGATCCACCTTAGAGAAATATTTAGCTTTGTTCAGCCTAGCAAACAGCTGATTTGTATCAGGTAATGGATCCACCTGACCTTCTGTGACAGCATTCAGTTTCCTGTAAGCTATACACAGTCTGTGTTCCCCAGAGGGTTTTCTCAACAGAACCACGCTAGAACTGTACGGGGATTCACTGTGTGAAATAATTCCTTCTTTCAATAAATACTCTATCTCTTCCTTCAAAGCTGTCTCCTTTGCAAACGGGATCGTATAGGCTCTCATACAGATTGGTGTTGGGTCTACAAGTTTCATATCATATTCCAATAAATTCGTATGCCCCAGTTTGTCCGTTAACACATCTGCATGATCATCCAAAACCTTTTGAACTCTCTCCCTCTGATTTTTCTTTAAGTGTTTACTGATTTTTAACTGTGCTGCTGTCTCACAGGGATGTAGCGAATATTCATGAGAGGTGAGTGGTTCGTTTTTCATTCCCGTTGCGATGGACAAGGTTAGTAAGTGTGTCTCGTCCTGATTTTCTCTTTCCAGATATTTTTTCAGGAGATTCACATGATAGATTTTCTCTTTCCCCTTTCTATCTATCTTATAATTTGTTCTAGACACCTTCTCTAGAACTGTATATGGACCTTGCCATCCAATCTGCAACTTATTACTACTGCCTGGTAATAGAAGGAGAACCTTCTCTCCCACAGCTAAATCTCTATCCTTCGCCTTCTTATTATAATAGGCAGCATGTTTTTTCCTGGCTTGTCTCAAATTATCATTAGCAAGTTTCCAGCCGTTTTAAGACGAATGGTCAGCTCGTTCACATATTGATATGATGAGGTAATATTTTCTTCTGCCTTATCATCAGTCCACGTCCTTAACAAGGCTACATATGGACTTTTAATTTTACATACTTATTTTTCCCGGCACTTGTCAGGTCCTTTACATTAGAAGCCTTATAGTGAGGTCTTTTCTTCCTAGAATCATCACTCACAAATCGTCCACTACCAATTCTTTTCTTGGGGTTTTCCTCCCACTTAAATTCCTTGTGAGAGATCTCCTCTCTCTTTTATTTTCCTCCAGTTCGTATAATTCCGACCGAGGGATTGTCGGCTTATTCTGGGATACAACCAATTTTGGCCCTCTGCACAGAGTTGCCATGTTAATACACTCAAGTGAAGACTGTGTGTGAAAAGGGGGTTCCCATTCCAATGTGTCTACAATATTAAATTTATTTTTATTTTTCCCACTTGTGGGGGTTCCCTCATGCAATCTGCTACATGCTTCTACAAAATTCTCAATGTCGACCTTTACGTCGGGCTAGTAGTATTTTTGAGAAACTTTTTGGCAGATGGTACCTACTTTCTCGTGGTCCCCATCTTTTCCAACATGTAATCTCCTTATTATATCTGCCCTATATGCCTTTGGAAGGACCAGCTGTCCGTGACCATTGGATCCAGTTCCAGCCTTCCTATATATCAATTTGTTTTTCATATAGAAGTCGCCCTTGCCTGGAAGTGTATGACATTTGGGCAAGTTCTTAAAACAAGGCTTGAGGGTTTTATCCTCAGCCTGCGCCTTCCTCATCTCATCTGGATGGGTATTTATTGGATTTTCCTCCTCCATTTTAGACTGTGATCTGGTCTGCACTGTTGCCATGATCACAGGTCTCTTGTGATTCCCCAAGAAGACATATCTACACCCCAATATCAGAGGGTAGATTGGTTCATTTATCACTGCTGCTTTGATAATTCCTTCCACATATCGCGTTTTTACATTTATCCTGGCGATGGGAAGTGTCATGGTCGCTACGTCCTTGGTTGCAGCTTGGATCTCCACTGTTTCTGTGGTGTAGTGATCTGCTTGCACCAGGTGAGAACTCACAACGGAATCATAATCCAATCCAGTATCATACAAGCACCTTATGGTGACTCCATTACATATTACTTCTTCACACACTGGGGGATGATACGGTTCCTGCAGTTTAGTAGGGTTGGCCTTGGCTCCCTTTCTCCCCGTTTTCATTGCAGTGAAGTTAGGAGGTTTCCTAGTACACTTTTCGGTGTTATGGTTGTCCATCTTACACCATCTACAATATAATCTACCTTTATGAAAGGGTTTTCTTTCCTCATATTTTCTGTCGTTGAATTGTGGGTTTTTATTTCTATAATCATTTCGTGGCCTATCAAAATGTTGCTTACCTTTGTTTCCCTGATATTTGTTGTCAAATCTGTTAAAGTTTTGAGGAGCCTTATAATTGTCTACCTGTTTCTTTTTTGTGCCCGCTACCTCTGCTTGGGCTGCCTGATACCTCTCAGCGACATTGAGTAACTCACCCAGCCTCTCTGCACCTTGTTCCATGAGAAACTTTCTCAAGTCTGGAGCCATGGACTCTCTCAATTGCTCAATAAGGATCATTTCTTTAAGATCTTGGGTTTTCCCCAGAGCAGTCCATTTCTCCAATTAGGTCTCTAAACGTGCAGAGAACTGGTGATAGGTCTCACCCGACAGTAGCCTTGCATTCCTAAATTTTTTCCTGTAAAATTCTCCATTCTTTTCATACCTTAACAAAAGAGCCTGCTTTAACATGTCAGAATTGTCTTGATCATCCCTGCTCATTTTGGCAAAAACTTCATAAGCTGTTCCCCTAAGCCCCTGGGATAACTTTAGGCTCCACCTTTCTCTCTCTAAACCATACGTGGTAGCCAACAGTTCAAATCTACCCAGAAAACTTTCTATGTCATCGTCTTTCTCAACAAAATGGTCTAAATGAATACCCATAGCTGAGGGTGAGGCTCCCTGACTAGCAGTGGCATCGGAGGTAAGGGGCTGGCACCATTGTCAGGAGCATGGCTTTGAAACTCAAACTCCCTTAGTCGTAACTCGTGCTCCCTCTGTAATCTCTTCTCCTTTTCTGCTTCCCTCTCTGCAGCCAATCTCTTTTCTTCTTTTTCTGCAGCTAATCTTCTTTCCTCTGCTTCCTTCTCTGCAGCCAATCTCTTTTCTTCTCTTTCTGTAGCTAATCTCTTTTCTTCTCTTTCTGTAGCTAATCTTCTTTCCTCTGCTTCTAATTTCTTCTCTTCAAATTGGAGCCTTTTAATCTCCGCCTCCCTATCCGCCTCCAATGCCCTAACCTCTTTGTCAGCCTCAATCTGCAACCTCTTAATTTCTTTCTCAGCCTCTAACTTTCTTTCTGCTTCTTTCTCTAATCTTTTACCTTCTCTGGCAATAAATTTATCAACCTCTGAGGTTACGTACTGGACCAGCTCTGGTCCTTCCATATTCATTTCTTTAGCAGTCTGCACAGCAGCAGATCGAAACTTTGCCAGATCAGCCATTCTGTACTATGCAACCTTTTAAAATTTCTAATTAGACAAGTATCTAATTATAACTAAGAATTTCTAATATGACTAAGAACAACAACAGGCACCGATAGCTCAACCACTATTTTAATTCCACAAAGAATGCTTTTTAATTTTATTTTACCGGTATTTAAAATTCCCGGGACTTGAGACCCTAATATACTTTTTAAGAATTTAAAAATCCCGTAATCAAGCTACCCAATATATGTGGTGGATTTGATGTTATGAAATGTTGTTATGTACTCTTAGTGTACTGAGTGAGGTCTGCTGTGAAGGTCCCTGAATATAATAAATATTATGGTAAGTTACAGGGTACCTTTCTGCTACCACCTTTATGATCTCACTCAGACTTATTATTTGACTAGAATGTATGATGCTGATGACTACGTTTGGTGTCTAGGGTTATGTATAAGTAGTGTAATGTTGCATTAACCAACTAAACATATACACAAGTATTTTATTATCCAACACAATACCACAGTACTACAACAATCACATACACACTACACTTTAAAAGACTACCTTAAGTAAGTCAGTGGTTGAATTTTGTGTAACGTTAATAATTTTTTTCAATTTATTATCCTGACTCTATTTTGTTTGAATCAGGATTGACAATCAAAAGTGAAATCAATGGAATTATTTACAATATTCAATTTATACAATGGATCTTCTGTCCATAATACAAGTATTAATATAATCAAAGTGTGTAGGTGTAGTTTTCTAAATAGGATAATACTGGTATATGTAAAATGGTAGGTTGTTGATTATCATCACTCCCTATCGTTCATTTTATTTTCGTGTATCACAGGTGGAATTCTTTTATTTGATAATGTCAGTTTTATTTCTAATATCTGAGGTTCATAGAGGTTGAGACTCTCGGTGCCGAACGGGCACTTAACTTCGAATGAGAACCCTGGTAAGTCTTGTCCTAGGCTCGATTGACCATCTGGTTCACTTCATAAAAGACAATGGCCTCCAGTACGTGCCCAAATTATGCAACAAAGTCAGGAATCAATCAATTCCCACGAGCCTGGTTTTATGTGACTGTCACGGCCACAAAACCCCTGAAATAAGGTTATGCATCCTTCTTTATAATAAGTATACAATAATATTCCACAGTTAAGTATAGGTACAGTACAAACAAACGCATAGGGTCAGCTCTTAATGACAACTTATTGTACCATTATATTTTGAAGTGACAATGTATACCAGTATTCCTCTCCCCTAATGGTTACAACGCCTCTGCAATTCCAACAGTAATCTTTTTCCATACAATAGGATAGGTGTTATGCTCCTTGATGACAATCATATATAATTTTGTAGTTCTACACCTCTCTGATAGGCTATCATATGATGGATCAATCTCTAGGCTTTGCCTAAGTCTGCCATCGACTCACTTACTTACAGTCGTATGTTAGTATCTCACATTCAAACTTTATTTTAAATAAAATGGTTAATAAATTCAATCTTACCACAATTTCAATGAATATTACACACAAACAACGATGACTGGCAGATCTGGCCCAAGTTATCACTGCCCTGTCCAGAAGTTTATAATATTTGTATTTAGAATTACACTTCTGTTCTCATCGTCTCGCGGCAAGATTTTTTAAAGAAATGGCGTCCTAGCCTAACAATTTTTCCTCAATATCAACTAAGCTGGCCAATAGAAGCAGACGACTATGAATTTTAAATCGAACTTTTAAAAAAACAATTCCCAAAATACTACATTTACTACTACAAGTATATTTTTAGTGTTAGGTTAACCAATCCCCTCTCGCCTTCCTTTAAACTACAGCCAATCAAAATCTTGGTACCTTTTAGTCCTATTTACCCAAAGTTTTTTTCAAAATATGTCATGAAAAAAGTTAAGCAGGCGTGATCTTTTTTCTCGTCAGTCCGTCTCATCATACATAATATTATTGCCATTATTTTGGTTATTTTTTGTACTAGTGGGTAACTGAAACCATATTATTGCTCAGGACATCATAAGGCATCCGAATATATGATTTTTATGGCCCTATGTATTATGGTTCATAATTCCATATTTTTTCTGTGTTAGTCTTCAAATCTAGAAACTACCACCTGTTCCATTCTTTTTCTAACTATTTTCAACCTAAATACGAGAATCTTCCGTAGTACGTTAGAATTACGTCATTCCTTATAAGAGCTAATGTTGTTTACATGACCAATTGACGAACATTTTTTAGTTTTGTATCGTAATTTGAAAAGTGCCCAAGGCTATGTTGCTCGAGTTGGCTTTTGTGAAATCCACGCGAGACGGCGTTCTCTAGGTTCTGTCTTTCCATCCCTCCCCTCTTTTATTCTTTCACTCTCGTCTTGGCAATCCGACTTGACCTTGCAAAAGTGTAACATTTAATCTCAAGGACGAATTTGTCGAAAAGACAGTATCTTTCGTTCGGCTATTAGGTTTATCAGAATCGACATGCGGGCGGGCGTAGGAGAATACTACGCTGGACTCAAATTTTATTTTCTATCTTATTTTTGACTTTATGCACTAGAATATTATCTAATTTAGCTATTGTATTGAGAATATCGTCACAGTAGTTTCTTCTCCCGCCGGGTCAGTTCCTTTCCACTCTGCTCTCGCTCGTCTCTGGTCAAAGTTCAGGCGCCGCACGTTCCCAGAACGTTCAAGGAGTAACGGCTAAGTTGGTTCTGCGTCTGTCTATAAGATGGCGTCTCGCAAAACGTCAGTCCACTTCTACTTTCACTTGGCTCCAGAGATAGTACTTTCTGCTGGTACCACCAATAACTGGTAATAGAAATAGAAACGAAACGCTCTTCTGAGTATGACGTTTTCCGACACAGTTATGTGCCCCCTCTTCTATTCTACCATCCCATGTCAGAATTTACCCTCGATGAGAATTAAATTTAATCCCTCGGGATAAAACTTCCTTTACATTTAAACTGAATAGCTTTAGCTTTACATTACATTTAAATGAAAAGGCTAAACGTACAGATATAATATGTTTTACATTTACATCTCCACTGTTTGAAAAGTGTTCACAATATAAATTCATTTATGTTTCATTTACATTTACACTTGTGGAAAAGTTTGAAACGTCTATTAATTTAAAATGAATATTTTCACATAGACATTTACACTGGTTTAAAGCTTGAAAGCTTACATTAATTTTAAAGTGAATATGTTTATAGGGACATTTACACTGCTTTGAAAATGTAAAAATGTAAGAATTATACTTAGGATGTACATCATTTCTTTCATCTTTCCCTACCTGCTCCATAGGTAACCTGGAACTACTTTATGCTTTTAGTTCTCTTTACGAAACTATCAATAAAGCAATCACCAGTCCTTGCAGTGGTGGTTCATGAATCATCATTCTAGATACTGAGGTTGCCAGCCCCAAATGACTTCGACATCCAATAGCGAGTTTCACACATTAAACTTCACATGGTAATTGTGGTGAAGTGGGATGTTATAAATATTTATAGGGGACTTAGTGTACTGACTGAGATCAGCTGTGAAGGTATATATATCTAATAAGAGTAGTGTATTATATATAACCTTACTTGCTACCACATATCTATATATCTCAGTCAGAATTATTCTGGAATAGTGTGATGACTACGTTATGTGTCTAGGGTATGTGTATGATGAAGTGTAAGTCACAACAACAGACAGATAAACAATTTAATTTAATCCACTACACTTGACAACACTGTGACACTCACATACATATAACACTCTATGAGAATATCTTAAAGAAGTCACTCGTAACTTTTCAAATAACAATATGTATTCATTACTGGCATGAATGAATATGTGTCCTGATTCAACTACAAGGGAACCAGGAATCACAATCAATTTAAATTACAAGTTATGTACAGAATGTATTTAATATGAATATTGTAGTGACATATATTATTACAAATATTCTATGTGTGTCAGTTGTGAAGTAGTAAAATGAGGTAATACTGGTTTTGTTTTGTTCAAGCTCTGTTGGTATTTGTCATCATGACTTCAATAGTTTGTCTTTTGGGACTAGTATTGGAGATGTTCTCAGTTCCTGATATTACGACAATTAAATTCCCCTCTAAATGTTATTTTTATAAAGTCATTTCAAGATGAGGGGACATAATGTTGAGCTCAGCTGGCCAAGTTAGCTTATCTGGCGTGATGGCGGCAGGAAAGGACTCCTCTGCTCGAATTCTCCTCTGGGCTCTGGAGACACCTCACTGATAGCTAAAAGGACCAAGGAGTATGCTGTCCGACACTGGATTCAGCAAAGCTCTGACCAGGTGCTGCTCAGTACCATCAAGACCACTGTCCCTGAAATCAAGAAGGATGTACCTTCTACTTCATAACTAACTTATACTCTCTTTTACACTGATCACAATACAGCACAAACATTGAGTTCAGAGCGTTAGGCCAACTGTCAGCTTCATTCTGAAGTACTTTATACCAGCATTAACCTCCTTAATGGTTACCACGCCTCTGCAATTCCAGCATTATTTCTTTCTAGTCAATCATCTAGGTGTCAGTGTACTGTTTGGCCATTCCATGCCGTTTTACTTTCCTTCGACACCCTCTGTTCAGGCTGGAGCATTATAGGCTTTACCTCACGTTTGCCACTGAACTACACATATATATACAGGCATAAATCAACAATACACATTCAATTTTCATTAATAGATACTGAATGGTTCAAGCTTACCACAATTTCATGGAAATAAACACAGATACGTTGATTAGCAATGAATTCTGGCACAATTACTGGCACAAATTTCCATCTGCTTATGTTCCAGGCTTTTATTTTAGCAAAATTGTGAGCTGGCTTCAACGCACTGATGCTTTATCAAGCTTATTTAAACAAGTGGTTTCGAACTAACGCTCCCAAGTGTGTATATCAGTGAGACTGGCCAATGAGCCACGTTTCGACAAGTGTTTGAAAAAATGTTACCTTTTCCCGTCTCCCCTAACAACGAAAGATAGTATTTATAGCCCGACCAATCGTGGTTAGGCTTTCATTTGTTGTGCTCCAATCAATTTGGAGTTTACATGGTAGGCTAATTCTGTAACGTGAGGTTTTTTCAAACACGTTATAAAAAAAATTTTATGAGCAGAAATGATTCCATGCTGTCAGGCATCCTCACTATTTTATTTTGGGTATAATTTATTAATTCCTGGACTATTTGCGTAACGTTTTACATATTATTTGTCAGCAAGCCCTAAGGAACCCAAATATACCAATTTGAAAGAGCTACGTGGCTGCGTTCAAAATATGTATTTTCTACCTCCTGTTTCGAAGATGTGCTGTCTGGGTACTGTTATGTTTTCAACCGTAAACCCATCTAATGTTATCTTTTCTAATAAGCGTTTTTTATGATTTATAAACCTAACTCTGGGAAAGGGTAGTGTATTTTATCACTGTCCGTCTGAAAAAAAATTAGTGCATGTAGACTTACACGCGTGATGGCAGCATTTGTGTATCGCGCGACGCGTGTTGCATGCGTTCCTGATTTTCAGCCCTCCCCTCTCTCTTTATCCTTTTGTCCATCTGTTCGTTCGTTTTGGTAACGCAGTGTAGAAAAAGACATGAATGGAATTTAAAATTTAGGTCAACTTGCATATTTCAAGGTTTTTCTTAGAAATACAGCACACGTTTCATTGAAGAAAGCGGGTATAATACAGTAAGCTTTTACTATCAACGTGAAAGCGTTACAATTTGCAGACGAAGCAGAAAACAAGGGGGATTTCGAGTACAGTCATTGTGACAGCACTGTTCTTTACCATTCTTCTTCCTTTATTTATTATATGTATTTATTAGGCTTTATATTTACTTGATAATTTATATATGTGGATTAGAATATTCCACGACACCTCCCCTCTTAAAACAGACATTATATGTCAGTCCTTTATTCTATATTCACATAGAGAAATTTATTATTATTTCTGGGGTTTACGGTGATTCTCATCACACGGATGGCGGCTTAAAAAATCCGCTCCCAAATTGGTTTTTCCAGATATATACTCAATGCTAAAATTATATGGAGCCAGAAGCAAAGACCATCGGAGTAACCTAGAGTTCTCATGCTTAGCCTGTGCTAGAAACGATAAAGGTTTGTGATCTGTTTGCAACTTAAATGCCTTCCCATATAGATAAATATTGAATTTCTTTATTGCCCATATTACTGCAAGACATTCTTTTTCGCTAGTTGAGTAGTTGATTTCAGCTTTATTCAACTTTCTGCTAGCATATGCCACTGGGCTTAATTCCCCATCCAATGCATCTGATTTCTGTAGTAGAGTTGCACCTAGTCCAATATTACTTGCATCCGTCCTTACTATGAATTCTTGACTTAAGTCAGGTAATTTCAAAATGGGTTTACTTGTGAGCTTTTCCTTCAATTCTTGGTAAGTCATTTCACATTGTGGTGTCCATGTAATGCGATCTGGATGTCCTTTACGTGTCAATTCAGTTAACGGTGCACATATGGAATTAAAGTTTTTGATATACTTCTGGTAGAAACCACATAATGAGACAAAGGATCTCACGTCCTTCTTGGTTTGTGGTCTCGGGGCTTTCTGTAGTTTCTCTAAATTCTTTGGGTCAGGGGTCATGTTTCCCTGATAAACTGTGTGTCCCAAAAATTCCAATTCTTTACATCCAACGCAACATTTGGTTGGTCGGGCTGTTAAATTTGCCTCCCTAAGTCGATCAAACAGCATGTTCAGAGAGTCAATGTGTTCCTCAAATGTTTCTGTTGCTATAAGGATATCATCCATAAAATTTGTTATACAGGGATTATTCAGAGGATCCAATAATTTTCTCATCATTCTAGAGAAGACACTAGGCGCATTCTTCAATCCAAATGGCAATCTATTAAACTCATAGTGTCCTTCTGAGGTACTAAAAGCTAGGTATGGTCTAACCTCAGGCTTTACTGGAATCTGATAGTATCCTTTACTCAGATCCACTTTTGAGAAATATTTAGCTTTATTTAGTCTGGCAAACAGCTGATTTGTATCCGGCAATGGATCCACCTGTCCTTCTGTAATAGCATTCAGTCTCCTGTAATCTATACAGAGTCTATGTTCTCCAGAGGGCTTCCTTAAGAGTACAACACCGGAACTATACGAAGACTCACTGTGCGAAATAATTCCTTCCTTCAACAGATAGTCTATCTCTTCCTTCAAAGCTTTCTCCTTAGCAAACGGAATCGAATATGGTTTCATACAGACAGGTGTGGAGTCTATTAGTTTCATATCATATTCCAATAGGTTTGTATGCCCTGGTCGGTCTGTTAACACCTCTGCATGATTATTTAGAACCTGTTGCACTCTCTCTTTCTGAGTTTTCGTTAAATGTGTACTGATTTTCTCACAGGGGTGTAATGGATATTCAAATGATGAAAGTGGTTCCTTTTTCATCTCCATGGCGATGGACAAGGTCAACAAGTGTGTCTCTTCCTGATGTTCTCTTTCCAAATATTTCTTCAGGAGATTCACATGATAGATTTTTTCTTTCCCCTTCTTATCTATCTTATAATTTGTTCTAGACACCTTCTCTAGAACTGTATATGGACCCTGCCATCCAATTTGTAACTTATTCTGACTCCCGGGCAAAAGAAGCAGTACTTTCTCTCCCACAGCCAAATTTCTGTCTTTCGCCTTCCTGTTATAATAGGCAGCATGTTTCTTCCTGGCTTGTTTCAAATTTTCATTGGCAAGTTTCCAGCCAGTTTTTAACCGAGTGGTCAGCTCATTCACATATTGGTATGAAGATGTAATGTTTTCCTCTGCCTTTTCATCAGTCCACGTTCTTAACAAAGCTACATATGGACCTTTAATTGTGTGGACCTATTTGTCCATGCACCGGTATGGTCTCTTCCACTCGAAGCTTTATAGTGATGATTTTTCCTCCCAGAATTATCATTCACAAAACGACCGCTACCAATTTTTCTTTTGGGGCTTTCTCCCCACTTAAAATTCTTGATGAGAGATTTCCTCTCTACATCCTCTTCCTCCAGTTTGTTTAAGTCCGATTGAGGGATTTTCGGCTTATCCTGGGGTAAGACATCTTTTTGCACTCTCCGCATAGTGGCCATTGTAAAACAGTTAAGTGAAGCTTGTCCGTGAAAAGGGGCTTCCCATTCCATTTGGTCCACTTTATCAAATCTATTTTTCTTTTTATTATCAGGCCTAATTTTGCCCCGTGGCGTGTCCAGGTCCTGATCCATGTTCCCACTTGTGGGTGTTCCCTCATGTGCTATGCTACACCTTTCTACAAAATTCTCAATGTCCCATCTTGCTTTGGGCCAATAATAATTGTGAGCCACCTTTTGAATGATGGTACCTATCTTCTCATGGTCCCCATCTGGTTTCACATGTAGGCTCCTTATTAAGTCTGTCCTATATCTTTTTGGAAGAACCAGCTGTCCGTGACCATTGGATCTAGCTCCAGTCTTCCTATACATCAACTTGTTTTTCATGTAAAAATCTCCCTTGCCTGGAGTTGTATGACAAGTTGACAATTTTCTGAAACAAGGCTTGAGTGTTTTATCCCCAGCCTGTGCCTTCCTCATCTCTTCTGGAGTGGTATCTAACATAATATCCTCCTCCTGTCTTGAGGTCGACCTGACCTGAAGGGTTGCCATATACACAGGTTTCCTTCTGCAACGGTCAGTGTCATGATTGTCCATCTGACAATTCTTACACCACCTTTTTCCTTGGTTGAAAGATTTTCTTTCATCATATTTCCTTTCATCGAATTGTGGGAATTTATTTTTATTTTCATACCGTGGCCTATCAAATTGGTGCTTACCTTTATTTTGATCCTTAGGATCAAATTTATTAAAGTTCTGTGGTGCCCTAAAGTTATCCACCTGTTTCTTTTTATTACCTGTTACCTCTGCTTGAGCTGCTTGATACCTTTCAGCAACATTTAGCAACTCACCCAGCCTCTCTGCACCTTGTTCCATGAGAAACTTTCTCAGGTCTGGAGCCATGGACTCTCTTAATTGCTCTATAAGGACCATTTCCTTAAGATCTTGGGTTTTCCCCAGAGAAGTCCATTTCTCCAAGTATGTCTCTATTCGTGCAGAGAACTGGTGATAGGTTTCACCTGACAGTAGTTTAGCATTCCTAAATTTTTTCCTATAAAATTCTGCATTCTTTTCATACCTTAACAAAAGAGCCTGCTTTAGCATGTCATAATTTTCCTGATCACCTCTGCTCATTTTTGCAAAAACTTCATAAGCTGCCCCACGAAGTCCCTGAGATAACTTTAAGCTCCACCTTTCTCTCTCTAACCCATACGTGGTAGCTAATAGTTCATACCTATTTAGGTAGCTCTCAATATCATCGTCTTTCTCAACAAAATGATCTAAATGAAAATTCATAGCTGAGGTTGAGGCTCCTTGAGTAACCGTAGCATCAGAGGCAAAGGGACTGGCACCATTTTCAGGAGCATGGCCTTGAAACTCAAACTCCCTTAGTCGTAACTCATGTTCCCTTTGTAATCTCTTCTCCTCCTTTTCTGCTTCCCTCTCTGCAGCTAATCTCTTCTCTTCTCTTTCTGCAGCTAATTTCTTCTCTTCTCTTTCTGCAGCTAATCGTTTGTCTTCTCTTTCTGCCTCCAATTTCTTAGCCTCAGCCTCAATCTGCAACCTCTTAGTCTCAGCCTCAGCTTCAAACTGTAACTTCTTAATTTCCCTTCAGCCTCTAACTTTCTTTCGGCTTCAAACCTTCTTTCTTCGCGTTCAATAAATTTGTCACATTCCGTAGTGACATAGGCAACCATAACTTGCCCATCTAATCCTAACTCTTTTGCAGTCTGAACAGCAGCAGATCGAAATTTGGCCAGGTCCGCCATTGTCTATCAGGTAAATTTATACAATGTCTAACCAACAATTCAATCTCTAATGGACAACACAGGCACCGTGAGCTCAACCTTATTTAATTCCACCCAAGGATACCTTTTAATTCTTATATTCCCTGAAGTGAATTACCCCCAATATTTTTAATAGGGAAAGATTCAAAATCCCAAGAGCGAGACCCCAATATATGTGGTGAAGTGGGATGTTATAAATATTTATAGGGGACTTAGTGTACTGACTGAGATCAGCTGTGAAGGTATCTATATCTAATAAGAGTAGTGTATTATAGATAACCTTACTTGCTACCACATATCTATATATCTCAGTCAGAATTATTCTGGAATAGTGTGATGACTACGTTATGTGTCTAGGGTATGTGTATGATGAAGTGTAAGTCACAACAACAGACAGATAAACAATTTAATTTAATCCACTACTCTTAACAACACTGTGACACTCACATACATATAACACTCTATGAGAATATCTTAAAGAAGTCACTCGTAACTTTTCAAATAACAATATG
Organism: Oreohelix idahoensis; assembly: GCA_024509875.1. Classification (NCBI taxonomy): domain Eukaryota; kingdom Metazoa; phylum Mollusca; class Gastropoda; order Stylommatophora; family Oreohelicidae; genus Oreohelix; species Oreohelix idahoensis. The sequence goes on along the minus strand of JAMPIV010018354.1, from coordinate 163,520 downwards.
TATTCATTACTGGCATGAATGAATATGTGTCCTGATTCAACTACAAGGGAACCAGGAATCACAATCAATTTAAATTACAAGTTATGTACAGAATGTATTTAATATGAATATTGTAGTGACATATATTATTACAAATATTCTATGTGTGTCAGTTGTGTAGTAGTAAAATGAGGTAATACTGGTTTTGTTTTGTTCAAGCTCTGTTGGTATTTGTCATCATGACTTCAATAGTTTGTCTTTTGGGATTAGTATTGGAGATGTTCTCAGTTCCTGATATTAAGACAATTAAATTCCCCTCTGAATGTTATTTTTACAAAGTCATTTCAAGATGAGGGGACATAATGTTGAGCTCAGCTGGCCAAATCAGCTTATCTTGCGTGATGGCGGCAGGAAAGGACTCCTCTGCTCGAATTCTCCTCTGGGCTCTGGAGACACCTCACTGATAGCTAAATGGACCAAGGAGTATGCTGTCCGACTCTGGATTCAGCAAAGCTCTGACCAGGTGCTGCTCAGTACCATCAAGACCACTGTCCCTGAAATCAAGAAGGATGTACCTTCTACTTCATAACTAACTTATACTCTCTTTTACACTGATCACAATACAGCACAAACATTGAGTTCAGAGCGTTAGGCCAAGTGTCAGCTTCATTCTGAAGTACTTTATACCAGTATTAACCTCCTTAATGGTTACTACGCCTCTGCAATTCCAGCATTATTTCTTTCTAGTCAATCATCCAGGTGTCAGTGTACTATTTGGCCATTCCATGCCGTTTTACTTTCCTCCGACACCCTCTGTTCAGGCTGGAGCATTATAGGCTTTATCTCCTGTTTGCCACTGAACTACACATATATATACAGGCATAAATTAACAATTCACATTCAATTTTCATTAAAAGATACTGAATGGTTCAAGCTTACCACAATTCATGGAAATAAACACAGATACGTTGACTAGCAATGAATTCTGGCACAAATACTGGCACAAATTTCCATCTGCTTATGTTCCAGGCTTTTATTTAGCAAAAATATGAGCTGGCTTCAACGCACTGATGCTTTATCAAGCTTATTTAAACAAGTGGTTTCGAACTAACGCTCCCAAGTGTGTATATCAGCGAGTCTGACCAATGAGCCCCGTTTCGACAAGTGTTTGAAAAAATGTTACCTTTTCCCGTCTCCCCTAACAACCAAGATAGTATTTATAGCCCGACCAATCGTGGTTAGGCTTTCATTTGTTGCGCTCCAATCAATGTGGAGTTTACATGGTAGGCTATTTATGTAACGTAAGGTTTTTTCAAACACGTTATAAAAAAAATTTTATGAGCAGAAATGATTTTATGCTGTCAGGCACCCCCAATATTTTATTTTGGGTATAATTTATTAATTCCTGGACTATTTGCGTAACGTTTTACATATTATTTGTCAGCAAGCCCTAAGGAACCCAAATATACCAATTTGAAGAGCTACGTGGCTGCGTTCAAAATATGTATTTTCTACCTCCTGTTTCGAAGATGTGCTGTCTGGGTACTGTTATGTTTTCAACCGTAAACCCATCTAATGTTATCTTTTCTAATAAGAGTTTTTTATGATTTATAAACCTAACTCTGGGAAAGGGTAGTGTATTTTATCACTGTCCGTCTGAAAAAAAATTAGTGCATGTAGACTTACACGCGTGATGGCAGCATTTGTGTATCGCGCGACGCGTGTTGCATGCGTTCCTGATTTTCAGCCCTCCTCTCTCTCTTTATCCTTTTGTCCATCTGTTCGTTCGTTTTGGTAACGCAGTGTAGAAAAAGACATGAATGGAATTTAAAATTTAGGTCAACTTGCATATTTCAAGGTTTTTCTTAGAAATACAGCACACGTTTCATTGAAGAAAGCGGGTATAATACAGTAAGCTTTTACTATCAACGTGAAAGCGTTACAATTTGCAGACGAAGCAGAAAACAAGGGGGATTTCGAGTACAGTCATTGTGACAGCACTGTTCTTTACCATTCTTCTTCCTTTATTTATTATATGTATTTATTAGGCTTTATATTTACTTGATAATTTATATATGTGGATTAGAATATTCCACGACAGTAATATATGCGTATATATGTTAGTTCACATGTTAGTAATAAAATATGAAATGTAAATCACATCTTACGCCAATCCTAGCTACAGACTTGTTTGCTCAGATGAATAAAAGAGGCGAATTGTTCTCTTACACGTGTCTGGGATGTCTTTAATGTTACAATAGATTGCCCCTTCTGACTCCGTGTTTTTTCAGTTTCCTAGTCCCGGTGTTCCTTATTAAAATTTGAAAGAGATTTCCTGTACTTTGTAAGTCTTATCTGGTTCTCCAATAAAAGGTCCGGTTAACAAATAGGAATTATGAATCTAGTCTTCACTCTGGCGAGGTCTGAAGTCTTGGCGAGCTTTAAATTCACAGTGAGATAAAACTGCGAAATGGTCAGCCTATATTCCCCCTCAATGTTGTTATGAATCTAATCAGAAAGATCCAATCATTTCAAACATGTCGGGTGTGGCAATTTCAAAACATTTCCTACATGGAAAATCTTTTGCAAAAGGTCACCACGTCTCCCATATATGGTAATATGATGTCTTGCATACACTCTCACAAACACATTTGTAGACTCATATTGTCTAAAATGTAATAAATCCAGGATTACGTTTAACCAAGTTACCGGAAACGATTATATCACATTTGTCTGCCCACAGGTGTCACACGACAGTAATCTCGTTATCTGTCGAATGAGATTTAAGCCGATAGCGCTGACCGATGTATGTGTTAATCTTCCGCGCCTATAACCACAATTCTGGGTAGCGTCAAGCAGATGTGATATTTATCACCTACAGGGTGATTTGATAAAATCAAATATCTGCTACTTAGCAGAACATTAAAGAAGAAAGAAAGAAAGAAAAGTGCGATATTTGACAGCACATAAATAAAATCAGTACGACAAATGTACCGATACTGCCGGAGAGAACCAAAGATCGATAGAGGTCGTCCATTTCGTCAAATTCGTGATAAGCATGTCCATATTAGTTAAAAATAGCTACTTTTGTCTCTGATACATTTTGGCCGTTGTCCAGTGTAATCAATAGGCTTTGAAAAAAAAAATGATGCGAGCCGTATATAGACATCGCTGTTATCACTCTAGTAAATGACATTGAGGAAAAAGAGGAACGATGTGGAAGATGGAGCTTTTGGGCATAGCCAGTAGCTCACTGGGCAAAGAGGCAAGCGTCGAAAATAGAAACAACGTAGTAGTAAAATGTGCATGATAAGTACAGTAGGAGAAAATAGAATAACTGTGTACGTGAAAATATATTTAAAATTATTATATAAGAAGTGATCATGACATATTGGAAGAAATGGAAGCAATGGTAAATATATATCACATCAGTATATATATCACATCAGTTCACGTAAAATATTAAACACACAGACCCACAAATTTGAAATAGCTATCAAGAAGGGTTCGAAACTTGTTATCGTCACGCTCCTGCCTGCCTAACCGTGAATGAGTACCTGACCTGCTCTTGTGTTAGGGAAGTCAAAAGGCAAAGAGGAAGTGAACTGTTCACAATACCTCATGAAGCTGAACCTAGTAATAGGGAAATCTTTAACACTCATCAGCAGAAATTAGCACAATCAAAAGTCCCAGAGGATTGACATAGAACGATAGCAATATATAAGAAGAAAAAAAAGCAACTAACAGAAAATGAAATGAGTAAAAATACTTTCCATTTAATTTAAGTGGGGCAAAAATCTTTGCTAGAACTTCCTTAAAAAAATATAACCAAACAGAAAGAAGTTTGGCTTCATATTACGAAGAAATCTTAGACATGCTATATTCATATTAAGATAATTGGATGATTAAATCGTTGGGATAGTTTGTAAGTTTTCTTTTTAAATACATGCGCAAACATCATTGCGACTAGTCTCGAAGAAAGGTGCGGTCTTCTCAGACTTGTTGATAGAGTTCGTCTGCTCTGAACGCTTTCTTTGTTGCCGTTCTCTAGAACATTTATAGACGGTTTATCTTTTTGTTTTACTGGAGAAAATATTTGATCTTTGCTTATTTGCTTTTTTTGGTCTGTCCGCACGTGTCGTTAAATTTCCGGGGAAGAAGTAGCATTCGTACTTTTGCGAAGTGTATTGACAACTTCATATCGTATTTTTTTTTTACAGGATTCCTTTAACACTTTATATCACCCTTCCTCTCAGGCGTCCCGATGCCCTGTAGGCAGGTCTTCTGCTGGTGAAGGCTTTTGACAGTACCTGATTATGCTGCGTTCTAACTAGGTGTCTATACCACTTTGTTTTTCTGTGTGGCTGAAGCATGATGTTCTTCGTAGGAGCTCCTCAACTTAGCTTCTCCATCTCTGATTATAACATTTATAGCATTTCTCATATACCTCATCTCGCGTGTTCTGATCTTTGTCTCCTGTACTTAGAAAGTGGTCATGTTTGACGCTGATCTTGGCAACAGATGTGAAAACATGCATCGGCCATAAGGTAATCAAGAGCTGGCGCTCAGGGACAGTGGATCAAAGTCAAGTTAGCAATCGATCACGTGTTATATAACAGTTTAGTTCCGTTTAGTTCCCGACGGTCTCTTGAGAGATTAAAAACAAGAGGTGCACAATATAAATGCATATTGTAACTTTTGAAACAACCCATTTATAAAACTCATTAAAAGAGTGGGTTTTCGTGTTTTTATTAAAATATACAAAATCACCCACAAGATAACATGCACTTTATTAACGTCAACAAGATACAAGATGCGTTTTCTTCCAGACAATCAATGTTTTGTCATGCCAAAAGAAAAACTTAAAAAAAATATACTAAGCTTTGGCAGTATTCTTGTACACTTGTGACAGTAAAACAGACGCCAACGAGGTGTTTTCTTGTAGACAATCAATATTTGACGCATGCCAACAGAAAGAAAAAACAATACTTAAAAAATAAATAAATGCAAATAAAATAAAATAACAAGCTTCCGTAGAATTATGGTAAATTTGTGACAGTAAAAGAGACTTCACGAAAACAGAATCCATGAAAATTGCTCTGCAACAGTGAGAATTGCACACGTGCATTGACTAATACAATATCGCATGCGCCAGTGAATTATGTTGCTGTGTCTTTCTTCACTGATGGAAGACAAACTTATGGGGGGATCAGTTCCCCATTTAGTTCCCGACGGTCTCTTGAGAGATAAAAAAAAAATAAAAGTAGGTCTACTGTAACTTCAGACAAGTCATACACAATCTGACTAATACGTGTTGTTGTATGGGGCATTTAACCTGGTCAGGTACAACAAATTGTCATATAAACCACAGCTACAGAAACATGTGCAGGCTACCTACTAGGGCACCACCAGCTGCTGTAGTTGTGGCGACAAGGAAAAACGATGGATGAATAACGATGAGTACAAGAGTAGAGAACTAACACTGTCTGTCATTATCTGGCTAACATTGTCTGTCATTATCTGGCTAACATTGTCTGTCATTATCTGGCTAACATTGTCTGTCACTATCTGGCTAACATTGCCTGTCATTATCTGGCTAACATTGTCTGTCATTATCTGGCTAAGATTGTCTGTCACTATCTGGCTAACATTGTCTGTCATTATCTGGCTAAGATTGTCTGTCATTATCTGGCTAAGATTGTCTGTCATTATCTGGCTAAGATTGTCTGTCACTATCTGGCTAAGATTGTCTGTCATTATCTGGCAAATATTGTCTGTCACTATCTGACTAACACTGCCTGTCATTATCAGACTAACACTGTCTGTCACTATCTGGCTAACATTGTCTGTCACTATCTAGCAAATATTGCCTGTCTATATCTGACTAACACTGCATGTCATTATCTGGCTAACACTGTCTGTAACTATCTGGCTAACATTGTCTGTCACTATCTAGCTAACATTGTCTGTCACTATATGGCTAACACTGCCTGTCATTATCTGGCAAATATTGTCTGTCATTATCTGGCTAAGATTGTCTGTCATTATCTGGCTAGCATTGTCTGTCACTATCTGGCTAACATTGTCTGTCACTATCTGGCAAATATTGTCTGTCATTATCTGGCTAACATTGTCTGTCATTATCTGGCAAATATTGTCTGTCATTATCTGGCTAACATTGTCTGTCATTATCTGGCTAAGATTGTCTGTCATTATCTGGCTAAGATTGTCTGTCATTATCTGGCAAATATTGCCTATCACTATCTGACTAACACTGCCTGTCATTATCTGGCTAACACTGTCTGTCACTATCTGGCTAACATTGTCTGTCACTATTTGGCTAACATTGTCTGTCACTATCTGGCTAACACTGCCTGTCATTATCTGGCTAACACTGTCTGTCACTATCTGGCAAATATTGTCTGTCATTATCTGGCAAATATTGTCTGTCATTATCTGGCTAACATTGTCTGTCATTATCTGGCTAAGATTGTCTGTCACTATCTGGCTAACATTGTCTGTCACTATCTGGCTAACATTGCCTGTCACTATCTGGCTAACACTGCCTGTCACTATCTGGCTAACACTGCCTGTCACTATCTGGCTAACGTTGTCTGTCACTATCTGGCTAACTCTGCCTGTCGCTATTTGGCTAACACTGCCTGTCACTATTTGGCAAACACTGCCTGTCACTATCTGGCTAACACTACCTGTCACTATCTGGCTAACACTGTCTGTCATTATCTGGTTAACATTGCCTGTCACTATCTGGCTAACACTGCCTGTAACTATTTGGCTAACACTGCCTGTCACTATCTGGCTAACACTGCCTGTCACTATCTGGCTAACACTGCCTGTCACTATTTGGCTAACATTGCCTATCACTATCTGGCTAAGATTGCCTGTCACTATCTGGCCCAAACTGCCTATCACTATCTGGCTAGATTGCCAGTCACTATCTGGCCCAAACTGCCTGTCACTATCTGGCGAACATTGTCTGTCACTATCTGGCTAACACTACCTGTCACTATCTGGCTAAGACTACCTGTCACTATTTAGCTAACACTACCTGTCACTATTTGGCTAACACTGCCTGTCACTTTCTGGCTAACACTGCCTGTCACTATCTGGCTAACACTACCTGTCATTATTTGGCTAACACTACCTGTCACTATCTGGCTAACACTGCCTGTCACTATCTGGCTAACACTGCCTGTCACTATCTGGCTAACACTACCTGTCACTATTTGGCTAACACTACCTGTCACTATATGGCTAACACTACCTGTCACTATATGGCTAACACTACCTGTCACTATCTGGCTAACACTACCTGTCACTATCTGGCTAACACTACCTGTCACTATCTGGGTAACACTACCTGTCACTATCTGGCTAACACTACCTGTCACTATCTGGCTAACACTACCTGTCACTATCTGGCTAACACTACCTGTCACTATCTGGCTAAGACTACCTTTCACTATCTGGCTAACACTACCTGTCACTATCTGGCTAACACTACCTGTCACTATCTGGCTAAGACTACATGTCACTATCTGGCTAAGACAACATGTCACTATCTGGCTAAGACTACCTGTCACTATCTAGCTAAGACTACCTGTCACTATCTGGCTAACACTGCCTGTCACTATTTGGCTAACACTACCTGTCACTATCTGGCTAACACTACCTGTCACTATCTGGCTAAGACCACCTGTCACTATCTGGCTAACACTACCTTTCACTATCTGGCTAACACTACCTGTCACTATCTGGCTAACACTACCTGTAACTATCTAGCTAAGACTACCTGTCACTATCTGGCTAAGACTACCTGTCACTATCTTGCTAAGACTACCTGTCACTATCTGGCTAACACTACCTGTCACTATCTGGCTAACACTACCTGTCACTATCTGGCTAACACTACCTGTCACTATCTGGCTAACACTACCTGTCACTATCTGGCTAACACTACCTGTCACTATCTGGCTAAGACTTCTTCAAAAAAAGGTACTCTAATTTCTTGCTGGCAACTAAACAGCTAATGAAGGATCTGGTCTTCATATTAGTTTATGTGTTTAGTAGAGCCAAACAGTGACATTTACAAGTCCAGACGCGGGGAAATAAAATCTGTAAATCAGGTGTTGGCACAAGGTAGATCGCCATCTGCCGTTAGAGCATATGGAATTATTTGGTAGATGTGTAGATGACAGGAGAAAAAGAATAACATTTACAGCTAGAGAAATGTAGGACCTCCCGCCGGCATTTAAAAGTGGTGTCTTCCTAGGATTAAAAAAGTAAAGGTCGTCCCATATCATATACTGCCGTAGTGGAGTAAAGCATTACAGACCACTATACTTAGTCCAGTTTTGCGAGGTGGTGTAACCAGTTCCTTTCCTCGCTGACTTTGCCTTCCTTAACTCAAGAACAAAGTCATGTACCCATTTACATCTGAGTAGACTGAAGCGTGACATTACCAGTTTTCCAACCCGGGAACCCCGAACTTTGCTGCGAGAAGCGAGCGCTGTAACACTCTGCCAGTCGGGAACTTGTATGAGCTAGCATATATTAACTAATCCCAAGAGTTGAGGTACTGTTTTTCGCGTTCGCTAAAACTCACGAGATAGCTTACAAACGTTCACTGAAACTCGTGAAGTGCATGCGATAGGAACGCAAATCTTTTCTTTGTGTAGAATGTCATTTAGTTTAAATTATCCACCGCTTACAATTACATGTGATCATCATCACCATTTGTCTTCCCCTGGAGCATTGACCTTTGACAAACTTCCTCCTGTCCCGTACCATCAGCTCAAGGTCTTTCCATATCTGCCTCGCCCCTTTCATTTCTGGTTTCTGCTCTCTTCTCCTTCTTGTCTGTGTATTCTTCGGTTTCCTTCTGTCTCCTTCTGGCCTAGGTGATTCCAGAACAAAGACTGTCTTGAAATACTGTAAAAAAGGTTTGAATCAAATAAAGAGGGGAAACCTGAGGCCTGTAAACAGTAAATAAATAAATATTACACGCATTACTTACTGCATAATAGGGGGACCGCTGAAGTGATTGCGTCATTAATTAGGCTGGATCGCCCAAGGTACACATCCGGTGTTGCGCGTGGAGAATCGCGCTAAGTTCCCCTGTTCACGAAGCATTTTTGTGGTACCTAGTTGGCAGGCAGGAAAGTGTGATTCGCTTCCGTAGCTAGGCGGTGTTTCCGTTCGGATAGGCCTGGGTTCGATTCTTCGGCGAGCCTATCACTTCTGTTGTTTTTCTTTTGTCTAGTTTTCTATTTCTTTATTTCTCACTTACTTTAATGTGTGTATTATTTATTTATAAAGAGGTGTGTCTTACCCATTGTTAGCGTCTTCTTGTCATCTTAAATTACACTGACCCTTGTCTGGTTCTTGTCATCAGTTTCACATTAGTGATGTATCAGTCTTTCTTTTCTGCTTACGCACCATTTGTGAAAGTCTGTAACTTCTTTGTTGTTGTCTTTGTTGTTCTCCATGTTCTGGGGGCATACAGTAGGACTGACGACATTTAAATTACGCGTAGGCTGCTGTTTTTTTCAAAATACTCTGACACCTGAAAACAGACGTGCCTTCATCAAGGTAGATCTTTGGAGAACTCATTGTGTCTAAAGTAGATCACCACAACTCCAGGGTTACCTGCTCCTGCTGTCAAATAAACTGCCTGAGAAAAATGGCCACCAGGACAGAGCAGCTGTAGAAGACAAGAGTGATATAGGAAACCAGCTGAAGCTTATATTGTGGAGACTTTGAATTTCCCACACGACTCTACAAGATTCCTCGGTCTGCTATTTGTGAACCTCTAATTTATAAAACCAGGAGTGAATTTGGAAGTCGCAACCAAGGTGCAGGGGGTTCGATTCCCTGCGCAGTTGCGGATGGTGAAAAAGACAAGAGGGGCTGACACTTGGGAGGCATGACTCAAGTGGCCCGCCCTCTTAAAGTGTACATGAGATAAAAGGATCGAAACTTTTCCGATGAGGGAATCCTTTCTGATGATCAGATTGCCTCCTATTGTAATGCTCTGTATAGGGTGACGTATCATCGTTTGTTATCCAGACCTGCCATCTGTAAATTTTTAATCATGTAAAGCTAATTAGTTTCAGTTTGTACTTCATAATTGCTCACCACTTCACAGCTGTGCCATTAGTCTGGATTAATTTGGTTTGGTTGACATGTGTCTGTCTGATCGGTAGACTGTTGTAGAGAAAAAAACTGCCATATTTCATATATCCCATATCAACAGTTACGTATTGTATGGCTGTGAAGCATGGAGGACAACATATAACAACAACAACAACAACAACCAAGAAGGTACAGACTTTCATTAATGTGGTGCTTGTGTAGAACACAAGAATTGAAATGTTACGACAGGATCACCCAATATAGAACTAATGACAAACAGCAGACAAATGCCAGTGGAACAAGAAATAAGAAGCTGGCTATGGATGGGACACACATCGAGGATACATGCTGACAACATTACAAGGTAGCCTTATTCTGGGACCCACAGGGTAAGAGAGATAGAGGCGGCTGGAAAAACACACGAAAAAAAAAACAGAAATGGGGAGAAAAATGAAAATAATGAAGAAGGTACCATAAGACCTTCAGCTGATGGTATGCGATAAGAGGACTTGCAATGCTTTTGTTGAAGGTCAGGGATCATGATCATCTCAGCATCCACTTATGTACACATCACGTTCTAGCTTGTAATTTGTTCAAACTTTCTGAAGAATGTTTTTTTTTCTTTTCAAGATAGCATAATGGCGATTGGTTGCTCTCATCAGAAGTAGCGTTGTTGTTGGAGCAGATAACAAGTGTGCGTGTGTGAATATATATATATATATATATATATATATATATATATATATATATATATATATATATAACATCAGTGTGTGTGTGTATGATGTGTGTGCGTGTATACGTATGGATTTTGAATACCAGCAATGATTGCCTTGCGTGTGTGTATATATATATATATATATTTATATTATATATATATATATATATATATATATATATATATATATATATATATATATATATATATATATATATATATAAAGAAATGCGCGCCCAGAAGGAACCTTTGTAGCTTAAGAATGGACCAAACCATAGCCAACAATTCACGGTCTAAAACCGAGTAATTCCTTTCTGCCGCATTTAGCTTCCTAGAAATATACATTACAGGATGCAGAGTTCCTGAATATTCCTGCATTAGTGCCGCTTCAATCCCATTGGAAGAGGCATCACTACGAAGAACAAAAGTCTTATCAATCGTTGGTAGTCTTAAGATAGGATGAGATGAGAACAAATTCTTAACCTGATCCAATGAAGATTGGCATTCCTGGGACCAACGCACCATATTAGGAGAACCTTTTTTCAATAACGATGAAAGTGGTGCCATAATGGAGGACAGATTCTCAATGAATCTTCCATAGAATTGTATCAATCCCAAGAGACTACGCACTTGCTTTTTTGTCTTCGGAACCGAGATATTTAATATCTTCGAAATGTTTTGGTCCTCTGTCTTCAACAGACCATGACCAACTCGATGACCTAGGAAGGAAATTTCACTAAACCCAACAAAAGCTTTAGAGGGTTTTGCAGTCAAACTATGCTCACGTAGAGTAGATAGCAATTCCTTTAGACCCAAATAGTGTTCTTCCCAAGTATCGCTGAAAAGACAGATGTCGTCTAAATATGCGATGACATCTGCACGATCTGATAGAATTCGTCGCATCATGCGCACGAAAGTCGCTGGGGCGTTCATAAGCCCGAAAGGCATAAATTCCATTGAAACAGACCCCTAGGTGTCGAAAAAGCAGTGAGAGGTTTGGCGTGTTCCGTCAGTGGGACTTGCCAATAACCTTTCGACAAGTCTAGTTTAGTAAAGAATTTAGCTTTAGAAAGTCTAATAAGTAGATCATCTAATAATGGCATAGGTTCAGCATCGAACTTCGTAACTTGATTTAATTTGCGATAGTCAACGCAAAGACGTATGTTATTGTCTTTCTTTCGAACAATAACTATCGACGAAGAATAAGCTGAAGTGGATGGTTCAATTATTTGCAGTTGAATCATTTCATCCAATTCTTTCTCGACTTGTGCTTGAAAATGAATAGGTATTGGGTATGGTCTTACTCTGATCGGATTACGATCAGTAAGTATGATGTCATGTTCTATGACATCTGTGTGTCCAGGAATGTCGGTAAGGACATCCTGATATGATTGTAGCGTAGAGGATACTTGACGTTGCTCCTCAAAAGACAAGTTCGAAGAGACGGTAACGTTTTTCCATGATTCCGTAGAAGTAAGTGGAATCGCAGGAAGAGGTAAGTTAACGTCAGAAAAAATAGTTTCCTGATCCTGTATACGGACAGGGATGAGATGTGACCATGTTGGACTGGAGAGTCGTCCGTCGCCTGGAAAATAGGCTGCAAATAGTCTGGACGTTCAATAAACTCTGTTAGCATATTTATATGGAAGGTTTTATGCCTTCCATCCACATCGACAATATAGTCGACATCGGAAATTTTTGAGACTGTAGTGTATGGATCTTTCCATGAAATGAGAAGTCTATTCTCTCTTGAGGGCAGTAAGACATATGCTTTGTCTCCAGGACAAAGTTGACGTAGGCGTCTTTTCCTATTAGCAAATCGCCTAGCTTTTTCTTTCGCAAATTCGGAAGATGAAGTTGCTAACCTGCACGATTCGATAATCTTTTCTCTAAGAGCAATGACATATTCATATGACGATTGTGTATCATCGTCAATATTATCAGAAGTTATCAAATCGTGTAACAAGGACATCGGACCGCGCGGTTGCGCGCCAAAGACAAGTTCGAAAGGAGAAAACCCTGTATGCTCGTTGGGAACCTCTCTATAGGCAAGGAGAGCTGCAGGTAAAACCCTGTCCCAATCTTCAGGATGATCCTCCGTTATCTTGCCAAGTAAGTTCTTTAGTGTCCTGTTAAGACGTTCTACCAATCCATTGGACATTGGATGATAAATACTACTGAGAGACCTTTTAATGTCTAGCGTAGCCATTACCTGAGACATAACGTTCGAAATTAACTGAGTGCCGTGGTCCGACAGTATTTCTCCGGGGAATCCCAGACGAGAAAATATGAGCCAAAGAGCATCAGCGATATCGACAGTTGATATGCTCTTCAGAGGAATAGCCTCTGGCCAACGCGTGCACATGTCCACGCAAGTGAGGATAAATTGGTGTCCTCTGGCTGACTTAATCTTGAACGGACCAATGATGTCTATAGCCATTTTCTGAAACGGCCGAATCGGAATATCTGCAGCCTGAATAGGAGCAGCATGTCTCGGACCTCTAGACTTGACCTCTTGACAAATTTTGCAAGATCGGCAATAAATTCGTATGTCTTTATTAACGAATGGCCAAAAGAAGGACGCAAGGACTCTAGTTTTAGTTCTGGAAAACTCCATGTGTCCAGCACACTGAGAATCGTGTGCATGCTGAAGAATTAAGGCTCTCATACACTTAGGCACAAGAATTTGCGAGTGCATAGACTTGTCCGAGTGTTGTACCATCCGTACCAATATACCATTCTTCATAGTAATATACGATTTGTGATTCGTATTTTGATTGGGATCCCCTTTCTTTGCAAGAAGGAAGAATTTCTTCAAAGAAGGATCCTCTTCTTGACGTTTAACAAACGAGTCATGGGAAATCACCAAGTGCTCGTCTTGGCTATCAACTTCATTACTATTATACGATGAAGTTGGGGGATTAAGAGCTTGAGCTCTTGTCACCACTGCATTGACCGTTTGAATGTTTTTTTCTTCCCAACTAGAAATTTGTTGCGGGGTGCATTCCTTAACCCCATGAATACGACCGATTATAAGATCCGCAATAGGATTAGGAAGAAGACATGCATGGACATCTCCTGTGAAGAAGGGAGTGTCAATCCTAATAATAGCAGTAGGATAACCTTCCATAGTACCACCAAATGTAACACATTTGATTGTTTTTCCAGTGGCACAGCAAGGATCTATCAGACTCCCTAACCCCGACGGTAGTACATCCCGAATCGAAAAGTACTGAGACTAGCCTATCATTTATTAGACCTTTATGTAAGATGAGAGATCCTCTCCCATCATGCGCAACTGTAGCAGGTAGAGCAGGAAGAGGGTGACCACAACTTAGAGTAGATACAGTCGATGAGTCGAACAATGTTAAGCATTGGGGGCATTCAGTTGCTCTCCCAAAATCGAAAGCACAACCAGTGATAGCCCTAGAGTTACCACTATCATTTACTGTATTACAGGCTCCATCAAACTCTTGTTGTGCAGAGTTTGCCTGTTGGAATGGTCTTTTTTTGGTTAAATATAGGTCTGCCTCGATTATCATTTCCCCTGTAATTATTTCGACTATCATTTCCCCTGTAATTGTTATCATATTGCCTATTGTAATCATCATTCCGGTTTGAATCCCGGTTTCTAAATTCACCATCGTCATAATCTTGACGTCGAGAATGATTACCTCGAAAGTTCGAATAGTTATTATTTGGATAGCCTTTGCGAAAGTGTCTCAAATTATTACCACTAAAATTACGAGAACTACCATCTTGTCTCCAATTCATAGACGAAGAACCATCATGTGTTGGATTACTCCGCTTCTGAGTGTAATTTTGATTACTTCCCCTATTCCAATTTTGTTGAGCACCCTGAAATTTTTTTTTGAAATTAGGGCCATATGGTGTTGCCGAAGCAGCTGGCAACCCTTCTTTCACTTTAGAATTGCTAACTGTAGCATGGGGATGTGCGTGGCATACTGACAACAGTATTCCTCCATATCTTTTAAGTTTTTAGGCTTACGCTCATGAAGGAATGCAAGAAAAGAATCATTAACAGATGACAAAACCTTATCTCGCAATAATAAGTCCATTAGACCTTCATATGTTTTCTCAGTCTGAGACAACTCAACCCATCGTGTAAATGTACGACGTATTTTTGTAACAAAATCAGAGAAATCTACTCCATTTTCTGGCAACATTGTCCTAAAACGAAGACGATAGTCTTCTTCTTTTAGTTGGTATTTTTTTAGCAATGCTGCTCTGACAACATCATAATTAGTCCTGTCATGTTCGTCTATTGTCATAAGAGTAGTCACTGTGTCACCTGTAAAAAATTCCATCAGTTGTTCAACATATTTTTCCTTTTTTATGTTATGCGTATCGCATAAAAATTGGAATCTATCTAGATAATCTGCTACGTCATCCTTTAAAGGATTGAAATGAGGCAATTTAATCCTACTAACAAACTCCTTTGTCGTACTCGAAGTTGTTTGCTGAGCACCCGTACTCGCCAATTTCAATTTCTCTAACTCCAAAATTGCGAGTTTTTCATCAAGTTCCATCTTCTGTTTTCTTTCCTCATGTTCCATTTTTCTAATTTCAGCCTCAGCAGCAGCTTGAAGTTTTTTCTTTTAGTTGGTATTTTTTTAGCAATGCTGCTCTGACAACATCATAATTAGTCCTGTCATGTTCGTCTATTGTCATAAGAGTAGTCACTGTGTCACCTGTAAAAAATGGCATCAGTTGTTCAACATATTTTTCCTTTTTTATGTTATGCGTATCGCACAAAAATTGGAATCTATCTAGATAATCTGCTACGTCATCCTTTAAAGGATTGAAATGAGGCAATTTAATCCTACTAACAAACTCCTTTGTCGTACTCGAAGTTGTTTGCTGAGCACCCGTACTCGCCAATTTCAATTTCTCTAACTCCAAAGTTGCGAGTCTTTCATCAAGTTCCATCTTCTGTTTTCTTTCCTCATGTTCCATTTTTCTAATTTCAGCCTCAGCAGCAGCTTGAAGTTTTTTCTCCTCCGCAGCAGCTTGAGCTTTCCTCTCCTCTGCAGCAGCTTGAGCTTGAAGTTTTTTGTCTTCCATTTCCATCTGGAATTTTCTTTCCTCAGCTTGAGCTTTTCTGTCCTCAGCAGCAGCTTGAGCTTTTCTCTCCTCAGCAGCAGCTTGAGCTTTTCTCTCCTCAGCAGCAGCTTCTCTTTGATACCTTTTCTCTTCAAGTTCTAATCTTCTATTCTCAGCATCTAGCTTCTTTAGTTCAGCTTCTGCTCTCCTTTGTTCAGCTTCTGCTTTCAATTTAATTTCCTCTTTTTGTTTCTTTTCTTCTGACTTTAATGCAATGGCGAATTGAGCAGATGAATATTCTTCCAATTTTTTACCAGACTTACCAAGGGTTAACCCTTGCTGGATGAAGAAATCCAATGTAGACATTCTGTCTAATGAGATCAGTAACCTGAAAAATTCAACAGTTACCTTATCCCACTTCAATGGGAGACAAGTCTGAAATGCTAGACTTGTATACTCACTTCACTTTATTTCACTCTCTTAGTCTTAGACAAAGACCTTGTATGGTCCTCTTGTTTATAATGTAACAAAAAATCACTTGAGTACCTGTGGAAAATAATTCCTTTATATCCCACTCACTATGGGCACAAGTCTTTTTTATAAAGAACTTGAATATGTATTTCACCTTGTCTCAATCTTTGTGGATAACAAGTCTTTTATCAAAGAACTTGTATAAATATCTTATATAATAATATTTTATTAACAATCTCTATATGAAGAGTGTACCTTATCAATAATAATAATAATACATGACCAAGTGTATGTATGTAGACTGTGTATGACAATAATGTAGAACAATCATAAATACAAAGACAAAGATACAGAACAATGACCGAAAACGTTCGCAGAAGTCAAATAAAAAATACAGCAAAAAGTAAAAAAAATGTTACACAAATGTGTAATGATAACCGCGAAAAGTAAACAAGACAAATAGCAACACTGTTATAAACGAAAAGGTGTAAAGAAATAAACGGAAGGAATGAGAGAAGAACAGATACAAACAAAACTAATCGAAAATCAAAGAACGGAAAAATAACGAAAACAACACTAACTCATGTCGTCACAGCTAAAAAAAAATAGCAACAAAAGTCGCTAGCAAATTTCAATTAAGAAAATTGCAATCCCTACAGAACGCTTACAGTAACCCTCGATTAAGTGGCATATTTACTGTAAGACCCACCAACCGAAAACCCGCAGAAAAACACAAGAAAAATACACAAAAACAGTAGAAGTAACATAAACATATATATAGCAATCAGTATTTCAATGTGTTGCAGAACAAGTTCAGTCACAGCTGAAACTAAAGTAAATTTCTTGCTCCTTGCGAACACAGAAACAAAATGTCAAGCGCGCACTGAATGTCAAATCCACTGTAGCATAAAGTGGTATTCACGAACAAAAGTTACTATGACCTTCTCGACTTAGGACTTGCACATTGAATGTTTACAATTTCCACGTACTGTTTACAAACACTTGACCTCGAACAATGTAACTTGAATGCTCGGACATAGAAAAGTCTGTTGTTGACTGCAACGTGTAACAACCAGCAGTACTGTTCACAATAGGGACTCGCCTTCTATGCAGCTATGGTCCACGTAGCAAATGCCTAGATGTTAACTTCAGTACTTGTCCTGTTGTTGTTCAAGCAGCATTATAACATAAATGCTAGCACTGTTTATCTGGGTCAACAGTTGATGACCTATTTCTGTCCTGTTGTAGCCAAAACTTGCAAGTGTAGAATTAGCGATGTGTGTTACAGCTGTCCAGTGTGTAGCTTAGACCCACAGATCAGAAATGTAATGTGTACTTGTCCTTCTTGTAAATTTCTGGACAACACTGGAGACATCATACATGTAACAGCAACTGTAAATAGCCTGGTGGGGTGTCTGTTTAAGGCTGGAGTGCTGTATAGGATGATTTATATAGCCCCATCAGCTGGTCAACCAGAAATGTAAATTTCTGGATCCATTAATGTCACCAATAATGTTAATTGCTCGCTCTGTTCTTTTTAAACCCACAGATCTGGTCCACCAGAAATGTATCAGAAGAGCCCACGTAACTGGTCCACCAGAAATGTAACTGTCTTTTTCTCTTGTTGAGGTGATCACTGGCCCAAGACAGTATACATGTTGTTAGGTGTGTAGTGTGAGCGTATGATGAACTGAGTGTGGGTGCGAATGAAGGCGCGAATGTGTTTAGGCTCGTATATATGTAGATCCTGCAACCCATACACTCACATGCAGTAGTCAAGGAGGCTTGGACACTGCAGGCACGTTTCAAAACATTTATTGACGAGAACACACATGGTATCAACAGGAACAGTCAGTGTAACAAGGTCATGCTGACCGGAAATCGATAGGTATACATTAGGCATTCAACAAGCTGGTAAACATTTGAATATTCGTGCATGGTCAATACAATGTTCTTCAATAATGACAGTTCGTGGCGTCGCCCTGGTATCACTGACTAAACGCATCAGATACCTTAATCACTTTGACACATAGGTGCAACTTGGCATTCCCCGCCAATTGCACTGTATTAGGCTGTAGTACATTAGCCGAAAACACAGTCCTCGTTCTGACGTCAGCTGTGTACTTCTGATAAGCAGGTTACCATCAACCCTGCAGTAATGCTTATTGTAGACATAAATACCGCCAATCTGCGGTTCCCACAATATATCTTCGTCACTGGATTTCTGGACAATATAAAGACTAATAGTCTTGGATGGCTACCTCGAGCACAAAATATAAGTTCTGAAATGGAGGATCGGTGAGCTGCAGTTCACAGACTAGGCAATCTTCTAACATGTTCTGCCACCGAAAGCATAGCAATGGAAAAAGTCGGTATTACCTGAAACCGAATCCACAGAACATAATAAGGAACTCTGCTGTCATTCCAACGCACAGAGATTCACTGGGGAAAACTGCCATCGCAGTCACTTCGAAGATTCTCCCCGAAAAACACAATGGACCCTTGGTCCCTTCAGAAAACCCAGGACACTTCACGGCTTGCCGGAAGTCTAACTCAACTCCCGCTTAAAAAACCCTGCCTATGGGCATACGCCAGAACTGTCTACCTTTGACCCTAAAGGTCAAACACAATGAATGAATAAACAAGGGAAGACAACCCCTAATCAACCTGACATCGCAGGTAAAGACACAATTATTCTTATGATAAAAATATAAGCAAATAACTTGACAGATGACTCCGTCAAAAATGACAGCAACATATATATATATATATATATATATATATATATATATATATATATATATATATATATATATATATATATATATATATATATATATATATATATATAACATCAGTGTGTGTGTGTATGATGTGTGTGCGTGTATACGTATGGAATTTGAATACCAGCAATGATTGCCTTGAACTAAACCAGTGGTTCTAACCTTTTTACGATGGCCCAAATTTCACAGTTGGTGAAGCTGGCGACCCATGTTCCAAAATTGACAAGTAAAAATTAATTATAGAAATTCAGCCAAAGGCATGCTGCCGCTTATAACTTCGAGTGAGGGAAACGTAAGGGACACACGACCCATCGCGATGCTTCCCGCAGCCCAGTTTTAGTTGAGAATCGCTGAACTGAACCATCAGATATGTGAGAATTGTGCCTCCAGTTAATGTCAACTTACTTATACCGGCACACGTAATTCATATAATTTGACATAGTCTGCAATTGTAATATTACCTCTCAGATTCCTAAGCAATTTAGCCAAGTGACAAGAGCAGGGGTAGAATAATGCCTGCTCATTTATTTTGGAATATCGCTTTAAAATAGAATTATTGTCAAACCATAATGGTAGCTTTGTGTTTCGCGTGTACTAAGGTGTTCTTGCTTTACGCCTATTAAAAAAAAAAACAACGTGATAACAGATTTAAAATGGCAGTAATTACTGGAAATTATTTTGAGAGATTTCTGTTGTGGCTTTCATTGCGTTTTTTTTCCTTTCTTCAGTACCCACCCCCTTTTTTGTCCTCTCTCTTCTTTCTGTTATTATACGTTATATACTATTATATCTCCCACATTTCCTCATTTGTTGGATCTCTAGTTCTTTTCCAGTTCCGAACATCATCAAAAGAATATTTATCATTTTTATGTGTTACTTGTTATGTTATTCTTAATCAGTTCGGTTTAAAGGGGCAGTCAAGGACAAGGCACATAAAAGAATTGATGAAACTGGTGATAGGGCCCCTGAGCTTAATGTGGAACAACCTCACTGGGCCATGGAGTTCAGGACAGTAAGTTTATTTCGAACAAAATGTTAATGACATAACCGCCTCATGTTGGTAGAAGGATAAAGATAGGAGTGAAGAGCCAGTTTAGTAGTTACACATAAGAGGTGGAGTGGGTTCAATTCCCAGTGTAGGAAGAGCAAGAATAACAACGGAAGGATGACACTTGGAAGTCGTAACCAGCCACCCTTAGAGGATAAAAAGGTTCGAAACCTTGTCTTGGGAGAGGGGACTTTCTCTGATGATCAGATTAGCATATTTTCTCTTAAAGAGTTTCCTATTAGCGCAATGGGCTAATCACCTGTTTGCCAAACATTTTGATTACATGTTTTGCCTAGGAACCTTGTGCTCTTTGGGTCACCTCTACACCCTGTTTTACCGGGTAGAAGAGGTTCCGATTATGAGATGAGATGAGTTTCCTATTATCCAGACTTCTCGTCATACAAAATTACAGTTTTCCAGCTCACGAAGGAGTGACCTATATTACTCTTTAAAAAGAAAAATGAAGAGTCAACTTGACCGCCAGGGTGGTTCCTCCTTCTGTTGAGTGTTTTTCTTTTTGTTCCCTAAGCTAGGCCGACTTTTTAAAAATGCGTTACGGAGACCTTCCAGAGACAAGCATAAAATCATGATTGATGTGGTTGCGGTGTACACCATTTGAGAAAAGATGACTGAATAGACCAGCCGCAACAAAACTACTATACCAGCATTCTTGCTGCACCATCAACCTTCCCAAACAACGCCGTCGGCCTAAGATCTGTGATTGTTTTTTAACCACCGCCATGATATAATTGATTATCTACTAAAGCGTGTCATCAGTTCTCGTGTGGATTCTAGGGTCTCTAAGGTGACGCAGAAGAACGTAACTATTGAACTATTACCAGCATGCTCCCTCATGCAAGTCGTAAAATGCGACCTATTTGAGGTTAGGCATGGGGCTGGAAACGTTTTGTAAAAACAGTTGCTGTAGAAATTACCACGGCAAAGTGCTTTGACACAGGTTTTCTGCACGAACGGGGACCGACATCAGAGGTGGCTTCTTGTTCCTGAGGGAGTGTAAAAGGAGTGGGAACAGTTTGTTCTCACCGGCGCTTCCTCCATTTTACTACAAGGGAACGTGCCATACATTTACAAGTTCCACAACCATTTTACTAGCTGTAAAAGGAAGAAGGAGTGTGTCCGCTAGTTCTGTTTGTATTTCAGAGGGGAAAATGTTTTGTGTGTTTGATCTGTCAGTCCGTACGTGTCCGTCCATACACTTGTCTCCATGCCAGTGAGTCAACAAGTATGAGTCGCTAGTGTATTCTGTCGTCCTGGTAATGGTACAACTGTTGACGCGACTCTTGTTTCATCTTCAGTTTTTCACTGACACGTATGCATAACTCCGTTTAATACTTTTCACAAAACCAAAACTTTGCAAACAAGATGAACTAATAATCATTGAACGTCATCACATGTGTGCGGAATGAGTCACCGGTTTATATACAAAATGCTCTCCTCCCGTGTCGCACTGTCTGTCATTCATGCCTGTTCCTGTTTCATGATCTCCGGAAACATTACAATACTGAATATAGCCGCATGTCTGCCATAATAATATCTGTCAAGTGGCCAGGATTGTTACTATACAACAGGCTAGTTAACTATATCTTACAAGTGGCCAGGATTGTTACTATACAACAGGCTAGTTAACAACATCTGACAAGTGGCCAGGATTGTTACTATACAACAGGCTAGTTAACTATATCTGACAAGTGGCCAGGATTGTTACTATACAACAGGCTAGTTAACTATATCTGACAAGTGGCCAGGATTGTTACTATACAACAGGCTAGTTAACTATATCTGACAAGTGGCCCGGATTGTTACTATACAACAGGCTAGTTAACTATATCTGACAAGTGGCCAGGATTGTTACTATACAACAGGCTAGTTAACTATATCTGACAAGTGGCCAGGATTGTTACTATACAACAGGTTAGTTAACTATATCTGAAATGTGGCCAGAATTGTTACTATACAGTATACAACAAGGTGATTAACTATGTCGGACAGGTAGCTACTGTTTTCACTGTGAGAAAAGACTGTGAGAAATTTGGTATTTTCTGCCAGCAGCCACGGTAATTCCAGCTCCAATTGGAGCTAATTGTTTAAGGACATGAGTTATAGCATACATATGGACATGAGTTATATCATACATATGGACATGAGTAATAACATACATATGGGCATGAGGTACACCATACATATGGACATGAGTAATAACATACATATGGACATGAGGTACAGCATACATATGGACATGAGGTATAGCATACATATGGACATGAGTTATAGCATACATATGGACATGAGGTATAGCATACATATGGACATGAGGTATAGCATACATATGGACTCGAGGTATTGCATGCACACACACATATATATATATATATATATATATATATATATATATATATATATAATATATATATATATATATATATATATATATATAAATATATATATATATATATATATATATATATATAAGCATTCTGGTGCCAGATTGTATCGGCTACGCCGTTCCTCTGGATTCAGCAGCTTCGCCACGAGCTTAACCTCTTTACCCAAGCGCCCAACCTGCGTCGGCCGAGACATTGTCTTGGGGGCGCGTTCCTGTGGTCAGTAATGACTACTACTGTAGAGCTTTTCCAGAAATGGTACTGGTGACGTCCATTGTACTTTCTCTGTTCCTCATATGTTGGGCATTTTCGAAGCAGATGTTCAGCAGTCATTTTATCAGTGCTACAGTTACACACATCGGTAGTTCCTATCTTCAGCTTGTTGAATAGATGGTATCCCGATCTGTTGTGGTCTGTGCGAAGTCTGAACATTATCACTTGTTCTCTTCTGCTGAGCTGATAATATGCATACTTTGTTGTGTGGCCTGGATGCATTACTTCCCATTTGTTCCTGTATCTGCTTCTGATAAAACTTTTTGCCTCTTCGTAAATTATACTTGTATCAGGCTGAGGTAGCTTTCCACCTTGCTTTGCCAATCTGTCAGCCTCTTCATTGCCGAGGATGTTGCAATGTGATGGTGTCCACTGTGCTTCAACTCTTTGGAAACGCTGACATAGTTTGTAGAGTATTATTCTTAGGTCACCCGGCACTATTCTATATGGGACAACCGTAACCGTTTACTTACAACTATAAACGCAAACTGTTTGTTGCACATATATGTCGTAAAACCGCCTGATATTTACGGTTAGCTAGAAAAACAACGCCTGCTGAATGCTGTAATAGATCCATGATCAAATATAAAGATTTTTTTGCTGTAGCGTTTGTGACCCGAATTTTGAGTTCAGTAATAAGCGAACATTATGACGTCATGATAAATAGAAATCCATGTCTTTTCAAAGGCCTTAGGCATAACCATTAGGAAAATCATGGAATTGAACGACTTTAGGAAGAACAAAAATGCAGCGATATAGAATCAGTGAATAATTTTGGGATTCCATATTTCTTCCTAGCACCATTATAAACATATCACCAGAATAATATAACACACATGTAGAGTACCACGGACCAACAGCAGAAAATGGTGACATGTATTGACTATATCATTAGAGCATAATTTCTTTTTTTTTAAATAAACGACAGAGAAAAAAAAAGGGGGGGGGGGGAATCTCCCACACCTCCAAGCTCAACCCCTCCTATTTTCATCTCAAATTACTCGTCTTCTGACAGACCTAAAGAGCGATGTCTTTAAGTACGTTCCTAAAATCAGTCCCTCGATTGCCTGTTTTCATTTATCATCCTGTGTGCCTTTTCCTAATTTACCAGTCTCCTTTTCAATCTGTCCCTTTATTTGTATGTCAGCCTCTTTAGTCACTGTCTTTGCCCTCTCATTTCTCACTGTCGTCCGGGCGGATAGTTTGTTTTCTATATTAGTTCTCCAGCAGTCAGTCTCCTACAGCCGGATTCGCAGCTTTGCTCCACCTCACTACTTTCATATGGGGATCTTCGGAATGAATTGTTCGTCACATTCTAGTGGTTTCGTATCTTTTGTTGGAGTCTTCGAAACATCGGATAGGTTCAGTAGATGGAGTCATTGTGTGCAGTTTTATTTTGTCTGAGAAATGGGCTGTGGAAATCAGGACAGCAAATTATATACAACAAAATGATTACTTTCACAACTGCCTCAAATTGGCAGAATGGAGTGAATTTGGAAGTTGCAACCAAGATGGCGTGGGTTCAATTCTTAGCACAGGCGGAAAAAGACAACAGAAGTCTGATACTTGGTGGTCATGACCTTTGTGGACACTGATAAAGTGGTAGAAATTTAGATACTTTTTGAATGATCATATAGCCTCCTTTTGGGACATTGCGTAGTTTCCTTTCATCGGTGTGCGTAACTGGTAAAGACACATCGCAGCCTAGTCCTTCATATAGTTATGCGCATATTCGCTTCTTCAGCTCGGCTATATGTGTTCTTGTGTTTATATTCCAGAGGAAAAAATGTGTAATTCGTTACTCCATCAAAAAAGTTGTTATTCTTTAAGAAAATTGAAACTTTACGTAGCTACTACAGAGTGTAACGAGCTACCGTCGATCACAAATATAGAGCGATTTATAATGAAAATGGAACCAATCCTGACATATGGAGGTGAGTCATGAACAGTTAGAAAACAGATAGGAAAATGCACTAGGACCACGGAGATGTGGTTTTACAGAAGAATGTTAAAGATATCACGGACAGCTGAAGAGGCCAATGCTCAAAGCAAGCTTATTCCTCATGCCAAAGGGAAGTAATCAACGTTTTTTGGGCATGTTGTGTGAAGAAGTATGCTGGAATATATCGTGATAACAGGAAAGATAGAAGGAAAAAGAGAGGACAACAAAGAGAGAAGTTACTGGACAGTTTGACATCGTGGCATGGAAAGAAGTCAACAACAGAGTTGATAAATTGTACTGGAGACATTAAGTTGTGGGGAGACATGATCGCCTACGCCACCAGCATGGTAATTGAAAAAGAAGAAGAAGAATGAAAATATTGGCACAGATTTAAATAAAAAAGAAAGACCACCTTTGAAAGATATAATGAAAAGGAGACAGATAAATACATACTCTCACATGCCTACATACAGAGAGGAGAAAGATACAACAGAGAAAAGACAATCGAGCTAAACCACTTCACAATGACTAGAAATGCCTGAATTATCCTGCTTGTCTGGAATCACTATGTAGCTTGTTGAAGACAGTTTGCCTGTTGTCAGATTAAGAGAAAATAATGGGAAGATGATTCCGCAGGAAGGATGGATAACACAAGACAGTTATTGAGATTGATTGATTTCTCCGACCAAATAAAGGGGAGAAAATGAGAGTCCATGACAACAGATGACATGAATGAAGAACAGAGATTAGGAGCCATGCCCCTTTCCTGACCGGCATCGAAGGCATAGATCACAAACCGTGAAACCAATCATTGTCTGAGTTCTTTTGAAGTATCACTTGGAAGCATCATGCCAACATCTTTGATTTCTTTATTGTTTCTGTATATATGGCTTTGATTTCTCATCTCTCTTTATACCTACTTCTAAAGGTTGTGTTGTTGTTGTAATATTTGTTATTTTTGTTGTTATCTTGAATGATTGAATTGCACACTGTTTTTATAACAATATCTATTTATGCATGTGTATGAATGACTTCAGAAAGGGACTGTGACAGCGTTTGTGTGTCAAATTAGTGGTGTTGCCATGGGAACGAAGATGGGTCCTAGCTATGCCTGCCTGTTCATGGGCCACTTGGAGCATCAGATATGGCAACAATACTCCGGTCCTTTCCCCGGGTTTTACCGCAGATATATCGATGATGGCATAGGTCTCACAGATATGTCTGAGACTGATTTATATCGCTTCATCGACTTTGTCAACCACTTTCACCCCACCATCAAGTTCACCTCCCTCGTCTCCACAGTATCTGTCAACTTCCTTGACATTACTATTTCTATCACGCCCTCCGGCCTTAATACCTCAGTATACTACAAGCCGACAGATGCCCACAGCTACCTCCTGTATACCTCTTCTCATCCTCGGGCCTGTCGTGACTCCCTTCCTTTTTCACAACTTCTCCGCCTCCACCGTTTGTGCCAAGACGACGATGACTTCCACTTCCGAGCAAATGAGATGTTGGATTTCTTCCGTAGCAGACTTTATCCGGAACATGTTCTCACCTCTGCTCTCCAACGGGTGCTCCCCATCTCTCGCCAGGAGGCCCTCATACCTCACTATAAATTCACTTCAGATAGAGTCAACTTAATCTTGACCCATC
Organism: Oreohelix idahoensis; assembly: GCA_024509875.1. Taxonomy (NCBI): domain Eukaryota; kingdom Metazoa; phylum Mollusca; class Gastropoda; order Stylommatophora; family Oreohelicidae; genus Oreohelix; species Oreohelix idahoensis. The sequence goes on along the minus strand of JAMPIV010018354.1, from coordinate 137,029 downwards.
ACCCTCACAGTACGGCTGTCAAACAGATCCTTTTCCGCTACTGTAGTGGTATTGATGGTATTGTATGATGATGATGGTACTACATGTAAATTGTATGAGGCCAGCTGTGAAGGCTCCTGAGATAAAATGTAATTGAGAATTGTCAGAAGGCCTTTCTTGCTACCACTACGACCTCACACTTAATTTTTTTTTTTAATGAATGTAGCTGCGTAAAGTGTCTAGGGTTATGATGTGTACTGTGGTGTGATAGTTATAAATATACCCATAGATATTTAACAAGACTAATAAGATTAACAAGTGTTACAATACACTGAACTAACTCACGTGTGTAAAGTTTTTGATATAATTATATTACATTTATTTGTTCTGGATCAAGTTTTATTTTGACCAGAACTTGTTTTAAAAGAAGGATTTAAAATTTATAAAAATTATGCATGGAATGTTACATAATAAATGCAAAAGTGAACATATTTAAGTACTAGAATAGTTAGTTTTATTAAAATGTTCTGGTAGTCAGCTACTAGGGAGGATATTTATTGTCTGTGCTGTTGGGGTGGTCTCATCACACCTGTCTATATTGACTACATAGTGTCCAGAAAATGGTGGGAATTTTTATGGGGTATCTGCAACTTAATGGGGTTGGTGAATATCCAGCAGACCAGAGGCTCACTCATCTGGTATTCGTAGCTCTGGTGCTGAAATCAGGCGGTCCCACCTCTCCGTGCTGGCGGGCAATAATGGTGGTCTCTGTCACAAGGACTGCACAGATACACTTGTGTAAATCACCACCCGAATAGATACTGCTTCGTTGACGACAGAAACTCGCAGCTCTGCAATCAAAGTATGGGCCATGTGTCAAAATCTATTCTCTACCCACGTCTGGACACCACACTGACACAACAACCACATTATACAGACAGGTCAGATCTCTCTGACCAAACAGCACAGTTACCATGGTGGGTTTACATCCGATAGATCCTCCCAGACTATAGATTCTGAAAAATAATTATTAGTTTTCTACCCTAAAAGAGGATAGGTAATATGTTTCCTTATTCTCAACTCTTGATCGGTCTTGCATAATCCTTGCTGGTGTTTAGGTACATTGTTAGTCCCTAGACCCTGACTTGGGCGGGGGGTCTAGAACAAAATCCCTACTTGTTTGTAAGGCTAGATTATGATATGGCAGTATCAAATCACTCGAACATGAAACAATATTCAAAATATATAAAGAAATAATTTCAATCTTACCAGATTATGAATAATTAACACAGAAGTGCTAGCAAAACTCAGCTGAGCTGCTGGCTATAGGATGGCGTCCCTAAATTTAACTCACTGTCTTTCATATGGGAAAACACCACACTTTAAAATCTGTGTCTAACACTGAACAATTATTGAAGAATGACCCCAAATGCGCTCTAAGCGCTAATAATATGATTGTCTGTGGCCAATCACTGCCGAGGTTTATTTTTAATTTCAAATTTCCTCACTAAAGTCATTTCAGTCAAGCTTCAGTCACGTATGGATGGTTATCTGTTAGTCTGTCCGTCTCTACTTGTGTTTCTACAAAATTGTGCTCGATTTTTGACCCAACCGTTCTCTCCCCTTCAAATTTTTGTTGTAAAAAGTTATATTTAGACACAGCTACCACCAATGTCCCTTCACTTCTATGCCAAGTAAATTTGAACATCTGTGTCCAAGGTCGTGTTTTTGTGTGCAAATAACCACACTTTAGATTCAATTCAGTCTGTCGATGATGTGAACTACACTGTCTTTTGTCATTATTTTCAATATTATCTATCCGTCTGTAAAATTAAGACCATATTCGTTCACTGCTCAGAATAGGCCATCTGGCCAGCTAATTTTTATATTCCTAACATTAATATTAAGAAAAATTTACTTTTTAATTTTTGTAATTTTTTTCAGACATCTGCGTTCTTCCGCTCAAATTCAAATCAAGCGCTTGGTATCGCAAAACGTCCAATTCCGTACCTCGTGTCAATTTGGGGGACTTGAATTTTTTTTACTTTCATCCATTTCCCCCCCCCCAATTGCGTCTCTTTAGCCTTTCCAGTCATATTTTTTTTTCCTTTTGATACTCCGTTCCCCTCCGGTCTAGCAAGTCAATTTTATGGGGATGATGACCCGCGGTCTAGGCGATCATGTACATCAGCAGCCTACGCATTATGTTTTTATCCTTAAATGTTATCCTTGGAGGAATTTTACCGTTGTATCTCTGTCAATTTCACTACACATCTCCCCACCTGAAAACATGCCTATGGCAAGTTCCAAAACCAGCGATACACATAGGTAAAATTACTCCTCCCGTCTGCCATTACTCTAATTTTGATCACAGGGGTGCCGACTGAGGAAATCTGCACCGACATTCAATTTGCCTGGGATATATTGGATACTAAACTGATAAGGTTGAAGCAATAAAGACCACCTCAGCAATCTTGAGTTTTCATGCTTAGCCTGAGACAAGAACACGAGAGGCTGATGATCCGTCTCCACCACAAATGTCCTACCATACAGATAGATTTGAAACTTCTTTATTGCCCAGATTAATGCTAAACATTCTTTTTCGCTTGTGGAGTATCCTTGTTCCGCCTTATTCAATTTGCGGCTTGCATAAGCGACTGGTTTCAGTTCCCCATCAGGTGAAGATGATCTTTGCAACAAAGCCCCTCCAAGTCCTACATTACTGGCATCGGTTCTTAAGACAAAGTCCTGTGTCAAATCAGGCAGTTTGAGAATAGGCTTGCTAGTGAGTTTTTCCTTTAACTCTTGGAACGCTAATTCACATTGTGCAGTCCAAATAATTTTATCTGGAAGTCCCTTGCGAGTCAGATCAGTCAGAGGAGCACAAATGGCGTTAAAATTTTTGATGTATTTCTGATAAAATCCGCATAACGACACGAATGATCGCACGTCCTTTTTGGTTTGCGGCCTAGGTGCTCTCTGCAGTTTTTCCAAGTTCTTAGGATCAGGGGTCATATTACCCTGATATACAGTGTGCCCCAAGAATTCCAACTCTTTGCATCCAATACAACATTTTGTTGGCCTAGCAGTTAAGTTCGCCTCCCGAAGTCTATCAAACAACATCTCCAGAGCTTCAATGTGTTCTTCAAATGTCTCGGTGGCGACGAGAATATCATCCATGAAATTTGTGATACATGGGTTATTCAGGGGGTCCAACAATTTTCGCATCATCCTTGAAAACACACTCGGAGCATTTTTCAGTCCGAATGGTAGCATATTGAATTCATAATGTCCATCCGAAGTGCTAAAAGCCAAATAAGGTCTCACTTCAGACTTCACTGGGATCTGGTAATAGCCTTTACTAAGATCCACCTTTGAAAAGTATTTTGCCTTGTTCAGTCTGGCAAATAACTGTTTTGTGTCTGGTAATGGATCCACTTGTCCTTCTGTGACAGCATTCAGTTTCCTGTAATCTATGCACAGTCTGTGTTCCCCAGACGGTTTCCTCAACAAAACGACACTAGAACTAAAAGATGATTCACTGTGCGAAATAATCCCCTCCTTCAATAAATAATCTATTTCTTCCTTTAATGCCTTCTCCTTCGCGAACGGAATAGAATAGGCTCTCATACAGATTGGGTTTGAGTCTACCAGTTTCATGTCATACTGTAGCAAATTTGTATGGCCTGGTTTATCTGTTAATACATCTGTATGTTCCTCCAGAACTTGTTGAACTCTCTCCCTCTGGTTTTTAGTCAGGTGCTTACTGACTTTTACCTGTGCTGCTGTTTCACAAGGATGTAATGGGTATTCATGTGAGGTGAGTGGTTCTTTTTGCATCTGGGTTGCAATAGCCAGGGTCAATAAGGGGGTGCTTTCCTGGAGTGGTCTGTCCAGATACTTCTTTAACAGGTTTACATGATAAACTTTTTCCTTCCCCTTTTTGTCAATTTTATAGTTTGTTCTAGACACCTTCTCTAGAACCGTATATGGACCTTGCCAACCAATTTGTAATTTATTCTGGCTTCCCGGTAGTAGAAGCAGCACCTTCTCTCCGACTGCCAGTTCCCTGTCCTTTGCCTTCCTATTAAAATATGCTGCATGTTTCTTCCTGGCTTGTTTCAAATTATCATTTGCCAGTTTCCATCCAGCTTTCAAACGAGTGGTCAGTTCGTTCACATATTGATACGATGAGGTAACAGTCTCTTCTGCCTTCTCATCTGTCCAGGTCCTTAATAAAGCTTCTAAAGGACCTTTTATTGGCCTCCCAAATAGCAGAGTTGCGGGAGCCATCCCGGTTGAACTATGTGGTACCTCCCGGTACGCAAACAATGCGGCGGGCAGGAATTGATCCCACAGATCCGGTTTTTCGTGTGCCAGCTTTCTCAGGATAGAAATGAGAGTCCCATTGAACCTCTCTACCTGGCCGTTCCCTTGTGGATGGTACGGACTACAATGAAAGTGCCTGGCTTGAAATAGCTTAAAAACTTCTTCCGTTAGTTTCCCCTTGAACTGAGAACCATTATCCGTCAAGATTTGATGCGGGAATCCTAATCGGGTAAATATTGTAAGTAGTGCCTCTGCTACATGTTTTGAATCAATTGATGGCAGGGCTACCGCCTCTCCCCACATAGAACAAGTGTCCACCAGAGTAAGGATGTAACTGTTCCTCCTCTTGGTCCGAGTGAGAGGTCCTACAATATCCACTGCAACCCTCTCAAAAGGTGTTCCCACTATGGGCATTCCCCTAGAGTTGCAGGGGCAGTCCAGTGCTTTGGAGCTACCCTTTGACATTCTGGGCAGGATTTGACATATCTTTTTATATCCTCCGTTATCCCTGGCCAGAAGTAATGACAAGCTATACGCTGTCCTGTGGCGCTGATCCCCATGTGACCACTGAAGGGGATTGCATGTCCGAGTTCCATCACTTTCTCTCTATATGCAATGGGAAGAACCAGCTGGTTGTGACCATTTGTTCCAGTTCCGGCCTTCCTGTATAAGAGTTTGTTCTTCATGAAATATTCCCCCTTGCTCGGAGGTGTGTGGCATTTGGGTAATTTTTTAAAACATGGCTGGAGTGTCCTATCCTCAGCCTGCGCCTTCCTCATTGTGGTGAAGTGGGATGTTATAAATATTTATAGGGAACTTAGTGTACTGACTGAGATCAGCTGTGAAGGTATCTATATCTATTAAGAGTAGTGTATTATAGATAACCTTACTTGCTACCACATATCTATATATCTCAGTCAGAATTATTCTGGAATAGTGTGATGCTACGTTATGTGTCTAGGGTATGTGTATGGTGAAGTGTAAGTCACAACAACAGACAGATAAACAATTTAATTTAATCCACTACTCTTAACAACACTGTGACACTCACATACATATAACACTCTATGAGAATATCTTAAAGAAGTCACTCGTAACGGTTCAAATAACAATATGTATTCATTACTAGCATGAATGAATATGTGTCCTGATTCAACTACAAGGGAACCAGGAATCACAATCAATTTAAATTACAAGTTATGTACAGAATGTATTTAATATGAATATTGTAGTGACATATATTATTACAAATGTTCTATGTGTGTCAGTTGTGTAGTAGTAAAATGAGGTAATACTGGTTTTGTTTTGTTCAAGCTCTGTTGGTATTTGTCATCATGACTTCAATAGTTTGTCTTTAGGGACCAGTATTGGAGATGTTCACAGTTCCTGATTTTAAGACAAGTAAATTCCCCTCTGAATAGTATTTTTATAAAGTTATTTCAAGATGAGGGGACATAATGTTGAGCTCAGCTGGCCAATTCGCTTATCTGGCGTGATGGCGGCAGGAAAGGACTCCTCTGCTCGAATTCTCCTCTGGGCTCAGGAGACACCTCACTGATAGCTAAAAAGACCAAGGAGTATGCTGTCCGACTCTGGATTCAGCAAATCTCTGACCAGATGCTGCTCAGTACCATCAAGACCACTGTCCCTGAAATCAAGAAGGATGTACCTTCTACTTCATAACTAATTTATATTCTCTTTTACACTGATCACAATACAGCACAAACATTGCGTTCAGAGCGTTAGGCCAACAGTCAGCTTCATTTGAAATACTTTATTCCAGTATTACCCTTCTTAATGGTTACTACGCCTCTGCACTTCCAGCATTATTTCTTTCTAGTCAATCATCCAGGTGTCAGTGTACTATTTGGCCATTCCATGCCGTTTTACTTCTCTCCGACACCCTCTGTTCAGGCTGGAGCATTATAGGCTTTACCTCACGTTTGCCACTGAACTACACATATATATACAGGCATAAATCAACAATTCACATTCAATTTTTCATTAAAAGATACTGAATGGTTCAAGCTTACCACAATTTCATGGAAATAAACACAGATACGTTGATTAGCAATGAATTCTGGCACAAACTGGCACAAATTCCGTTCTGCCTATGTTCCAGGCTTTTATTTTAGCAAAAATATGAGCTGGCTTCAACGCACTGTTGCTTTATCAAGTGTATTTGAACAAGTGGTTTCGAACTAACGCTCCCAAGTGTGTATATCAGCGAGTCTGACCAATGAGCCCCGTTTCGACAAGTGTTTGAAAAAATGTTACCTTTCCCCGTTTCCCCTAACAACCAAGATAGTATTTACAGCCCGACCAATCGTGGTTAGGCTTTCATTTGTTGCGCTCCAATCAATTTGGAGTTTACATGGTAGGCTATTTCTGTAACGTAAGGTTTTTTTCAAACACGTTATAAAAAAAATCTTATGAGCAGAAATGATTTTATGCTGTCAGGCACCCCCAATATTTTATTTTGGGTATAATTTATTAATTCCTGGACTATTTGCGTAACGTTTTACATATTATTTGTCAGCAAGCCCTAAGGAACCCAAAAATACTAATTTAAAGGAGCTACGTGGCTGCGTTCAAAATATGCAATTTCTTCTACCTCCTGTTTCGAAGATGTGCTGTCTGGGTACTGTTATGTGTTCAAACGTAAACCCATCTAATGTTGTCTTTTCTAATAAGAGTTTGTTATGATTTATAAACCTAACTCTGGGAAAGGGTAGTGTATTTTATCACTGTCCGTCTGAAAAAGTTAGTGCTTGTAGACTTACACGCTTGATGGTAGTAATTGTGTATCGCGCGAAGCGGGTTTAGTGTTCGGCTTTCTGCCTCTCCCTTCTCTTTTTTCCTTTGTCCATCTGTTCGTTCGTTTTGGTAACGTAATATAATTAATGTTAGGATTAATTTAGGTCATTACGCAGTACGTCTCAATGTTTTTCTTAGAAATGCAGCACACGTTTCATTGAAGAAGGCGGGTAATAATACAGTAAGCTTTACTATCAACGTGAAAGCGTTACAATTTGCAGACGAAGCAGAAAACAAGGGGGATTTCGAGTACATTCTTTGGGACAGCACTGTCATTTTACCATTGCTCTTCTCTTTATTAATTTTATTTGTTAGGCTTTATATTTACCTAATAATTTATATATGTGGATTAGAATATTCCATGACACCTCCCCTCTTAAAACAGACATTATATGTCAGTCCTTTATTCTATATACACATAGAGAAATTTATTATTATTTCTGGGGTTTACGGTGATTCTCATCACACGGATGGCGGCTTAAAAAATCCGCTCCCAGATTGGTTTTTCCAGATATATATTCAATGCTAAAATTATATGGAGCCAGAAGCAAAGACCATCGGAGTAACCTAGAGTTCTCATGCTTAGCCTGTGCTAAAAACGATAAAGGTTTGTGGTCAGTTTGCAACTTAAATGCCTTCCCATATAGATAAATATTGAATTTCTTTATTGCCCATATTACTGCAAGACATTCTTTTTCGCTAGTTGAGTAGTTGATTTCAGCTTTATTCAACTTTCTGCTAGCATATGCCACTGGGCTTAATTCCCCATCCAATGCATCTGATTTCTGTAGTAAAGTTGCACCTAACCCAATATTACTTGCATCCGTCCTTACTATGAATTCTTGACTTAAGTCAGGTAATTTCAAAATGGGTTTACTTGTGAGCTTTTCCTTCAATTCTTGGTAAGTCATTTCACATTGTGGTGTCCATGTAATGCGATCTGGAAGTCCTTTACGTGTCAATTCCGTTAAAGGTGCACATATGGAATTAAAGTTTTTGATATACTTCTGGTAGAAACCACATAATGAGACAAAGGATCTCACGTCCTTCTTGGTTTGTGGTCTCGGGGCTTTCTGTAGTTTCTCTAAATTCTTTGGGTCAGGGGTCATGTTTCCCTGATAAACTGTGTGTCCCAAAAATTCCAATTCTTTACATCCAACGCAACATTTGGTTGGTCGGGCTGTTAAATTTGCCTCCCTAAGTCGATCAAACAGCATGTTCAGAGAGTCAATGTGTTCCTCAAATGTTTCTGTTGCTATAAGGATATCATCCATAAAATTTGTTATACAGGGATTATTCAGAGGATCCAATAATTTTCTCATCATTCTAGAGAAGACACTAGGCGCATTCTTCAATCCAAATGGCAATCTATTAAACTCATAGTGTCCTTCTGAGGTACTAAAAGCTAGGTATGGTCTAACCTCAGGCTTTACTGGAATCTGATAGTATCCTTTACTCAGATCCACTTTTGAGAAATATTTAGCTTTATTTAGTCTGGCAAACAGCTGATTTGTATCCGGCAATGGATCCACCTGTCCTTCTGTAATAGCATTCAGTCTCCTGTAATCTATACAGAGTCTATGTTCTCCAGAGGGCTTCCTTAAAAGTACAACACCGGAACTATACGAAGACTCACTGTGCGAAATAATTCCTTCCTTCAACAGATAGTCTATCTCTTCCTTCAAAGCTTTTTCCTTAGCAAACGGAATCGAATATGGTTTCATACAGACAGGTGTGGAGTCTATTAGTTTCATATCATATTCCAATAGGTTTGTATGCCCTGGTCGGTCTGTTAACACCTCTGCATGATTATTTAGAACCTGTTGCACTCTCTCTTTCTGAGTTTTCGTTAAATGTGTACTGATTTTCACCTGTGCTGCTGTCTCACAGGGGTGTAATGGATATTCAAATGATGAAAGTGGTTCCTTTTTCATCTCCATGGCGATGGACAAGGTCAACAAGTGTGTCTCTTCCTGATGTTCTCTTTCCAAATATTTCTTCAGGAGATTCACATGATAGATTTTTTCTTTCCCCTTCTTATCTATCTTATAATTTGTTCTAGACACCTTCTCTAGAACTGTATATGGACCCTGCCATCCAATTTGTAACTTATTCTGACTCCCGGGCAAAAGAAGCAGTACCTTCTCTCCCACAGCCAAATTTCTGTCTTTCGCCTTCCTGTTATAATAGGCAGCATGTTTCTTCCTGGCTTGTTTCAAATTTTCATTGGCAAGTTTCCAGCCAGTTTTTAACCGAGTGGTCAGCTCATTCACATATTGGTATGAAGATGTAATGTTTTCCTCTGCCTTTTCATCAGTCCACGTTCTTAACAAAGCTTCAAGTGGACCTTTTATTGGCCTTCCAAACAATAATGTTGCCGGGGCCATACCGGTTGAACTATGGGGTACCTCCCGATAAGCAAAGAGGGCGGCGTGCAGGTACTGGTCCCATGTATCTGGTTTTTCGTGTGCCAACTTTCTCAGGATCGACATTAATGTGCCGTTAAATCTTTCCACTTGGCCGTTCCCTTGGGGATGATACACACTACAATGGAAGTGTTTGGCCTGAAAGATCCTGAAAACTTCTTCAGTTAGTTTCCCCTTGAACTGAGAGCCATTATCAGTCAAGATTTGATTGGGAAAGCCTAACCTTGTGAAAATTGTGAGCAATGCCTCTGCCACATGTTTAGAATCAATCGATGACAGGGCTACTGCCTCTCCCCACATAGAACAAGTGTCCACCAGAGTCAGAATGTAGCTGTTCCTTCTCTTGGTTCGGGTGAGAGGTCCCACAAGATCCACGGCAACTCTCTCAAAGGGTGTTCCCACTATGGGCATTTCCCCCAGAGTTGCTGGTGCAGTCCAATGTTTAGGTGCTACTCGTTGGCACTCTGGACAGGATTTTACATATCGTTTGATATCTTCAGTTATTCCTGGCCAGAAATAGTGACAAGCTATTCGCTGTCCTGTTGCGCTGATTCCCATATGACCACTGAAGGGAATCGCATGTCCTAGTTCCAACACTTTAGTCCTATATGAAGTGGGAAGGACCAGCTGTCCGTGACCATTGGATTCAGATCCAGCCTTCCTATATATCAATTTGTTCTTCATATAAAACTCTCCCTTGCCTGGAGGTGTATGAGATTTGGGCAACTTCTTGAAACATGGCTTGAGTGTTTTGTCCTCAGCCTGTGCCTTCCTCATCTCATCTGGGTGAGTATTTATGGGATTATCCTCCTCCTTCTTTGTCTGTGATCTGGTCTGCACTGTTGCCAATATCACAGGTCTCTTGGGATTTCCCAAGAAGACATATCTACACCCCAATATTAGAGGGTAGATTGGCTCATTTATCACTGCTGCTTTTATGATTCCTTCCACATATCGCGTTTTCACTTTTATTCGGGCGACGGGAAGTGTCATGGTAGCTACATCCTTGGTTGCAGTTTGAATCTCCACTGTTTCTGTGGTGTATTGATCGGCCTGCACCAGGTGAGAACTCACAACGGAATCGTAATCTAAACCGGTATCATATAAACATCTTATAGTGACACCATTACAAATGACATCTTCACACACTGGGGGGTGGTATGGTTCCTGTAATTCTTCAGGTTTGCCCTTCTTTTCCTTTTTCCCCGATGTCATAGCAGCAAAATGAGGAGGTTTCCTTCTACAATGGTCAGTGTCATGATTGTTCATCTTACAATTTTTACACCACCTTTTTCCTTGGTTGAAAGATTTTCTTTCATCATATTTCCTTTCATCGAATTGTGGGAATTTATTTTTATTGTCATACCGTGGCCTATCAAATTGGTGCTTACCTTTATTTTGATCCTTAGGATCAAATTTATTAAAGTTCTGTGGTGCCCTAAAGTTGTCCACCTGTTTCTTTTTATTACCTGTTACCTCTGCTTGAGCTGCTTGATACCTTTCAGCAACATTTAGCAACTCACCCAGCCTCTCTGCACCTTGTTCCATGAGAAACTTTCTCAGGTCTGGAGCCATGGACTCTCTTAGTTGCTCTATAAGGACCATTTCCTTAAGATCTTGGGTTTTCCCCAGAGAAGTCCATTTCTCCAAGTATGTCTCTATTCGTGCAGAGAACTGGTGATAGGTTTCACCTGACAGTAGTTTAGCATTCCTAAATTTTTTCCTGTAAAACTCTGCATTCTTTTCATACCTTAACAAAAGAGCCTGCTTTAGCATGTCATAATTTTCCTGATCACCTCTGCTCATTTTTGCAAAAACTTCATAAGCTGCCCCACGAAGTCCCTGAGATAACTTTAAGCTCCACCTTTCTCTCTCTAACCCATACGTGGTAGCTAATAGTTCATACCTATTTATATAGCTCTCAATATCATCGTCTTTCTCAACAAAATGATCTAAATGAAAATTCATAGCTGAGATTGAGGCTCCCTGAGTAACCGTAGCATCAGAGGCAAAGGGACTGGCACCATTTTCAGGAGCATGGCCTTGAAACTCAAACTCCCTTAGTCGTAACTCATGTTCCCTTTGTAATCTTTTATCTTCTGCTTCCCTTTCTGCAGCTAATTTCCTCTCTTCCCTTTCTGCAGCTAATTTCTTCTCTTCTGCTTCCAATTTCTTAGCCTCTTTGTCAGCCTCAATCTGCAACCTCTTAGTCTCAGCCTCAGCTTGCAACCTCTTAGTCTCAGCCTCAGCTTGCAACCTCTTAGTCTCAGCCTCAGCTTCAAATTGTAACTTCTTAATTTCCCTGTCAGCCTCTAACTTTCTTTCGGCTTCAAACCTTCTTTCTTCGCGTTCAATAAATTTGTCACATTCCGTTGTGACATAGGCAACCATAACTTGCCCATCTAATCCTAACTCTTTTGCAGTCTGAACCGCAGCAGATCGAAATTTGGCCAGGTCCGCCATTGTCTATCAGGTAACTTAATACAATGTCTAACCAACAATTCAATCTCTAATGGACAACACAGGCACCGTGAGCTCAACCTTATTTAATTCCACCCAAGGATACCTTTTAATTCTTATATTCCCTGAAGTGAATTACCCCCAATATTTTTAATAGGGAAAGATTCAAAATCCCAAGAGCGAGACCCCAATATATGTGGTGAAGTGGGATGTTATAAATATTTATAGGGAACTTAGTGTACTGACTGAGATCAGCTGTGAAGGTATCTATATCTATTAAGAGTAGTGTATTATAGATAACCTTACTTGCTACCACATATCTATATATCTCAGTCAGAATTATTCTGGAATAGTGTGATGCTACGTTATGTGTCTAGGGTATGTGTATGGTGAAGTGTAAGTCACAACAACAGACAGATAAACAATTTAATTTAATCCACTACTCTTAACAACACTGTGACACTCACATACATATAACACTCTATGAGAATATCTTAAAGAAGTCACTGTAACTTTCAAATAACAATATGTATTCATTACTGGCATGAATGAATATGTGTCCTGATTCAACTACAAGGGAACCAGGAATCACAATCAATTTAAATTACAAGTTATGTACAGAATGTATTTAATATGAATATTGTAGTGACATATATTATTACAAATGTTCTATGTGTGTCAGTTGTGTAGTAGTAAAATGAGGTAATACTGGTTTTGTTTTGTTCAAGCTCTGTTGGTATTTGTCATCATGACTTCAATAGTTTGTCTTTAGGGACCAGTATTGGAGATGTTCACAGTTCCTGATTTTAAGACAAGTAAATTCCCCTCTGAATAGTATTTTTATAAAGTTATTTCAAGATGAGGGGACATAATGTTGAGCTCAGCTGGCCAATTCGCTTATCTGGCGTGATGGCGGCAGGAAAGGACTCCTCTGCTCGAATTCTCCTCTGGGCTCAGGAGACACCTCACTGATAGCTAAAAAGACCAAGGAGTATGCTGTCCGACTCTGGATTCAGCAAATCTCTGACCAGGTGCTGCTCAGTACCATCAAGACCACTGTCCCTGAAATCAAGAAGGATGTACCTTCTACTTCATAACTAATTTATATTCTCTTTTACACTGATCACAATACAGCACAAACATTGCGTTCAGAGCGTTAGGCCAACAGTCAGCTTCATTTGAAATACTTTATTCCAGTATTACCCTTCTTAATGGTTACTACGCCTCTGCACTTCCAGCATTATTTCTTTCTAGTCAATCATCCAGGTGTCAGTGTACTATTTGGCCATTCCATGCCGTTTTACTTCTCTCCGACACCCTCTGTTCAGGCTGGAGCATTATAGGCTTTACCTCACGTTTGCCACTGAACTACACATATATATACAGGCATAAATCAACAATTCACATTCAATTTTCATTAAAAGATACTGAATGGTTCAAGCTTACCACAATTTCATGGAAATAAACACAGATACGTTGATTAGCAATGAATTCTGGCACAAACTGGCACAAATTCCGTTCTGCCTATGTTCCAGGCTTTTATTTTAGCAAAAATGTGAGCTGGCTTCAACGTACTGTCGCTTTATCAAGCTTATTTGAATTAGTGGTCTCGAACTAACGCTCCCAAGTGTGTATATCAGCGAGACTGGCCAATGAGCCACGTTTCGACAAGTGTTTGAAAAAATGTTATCTTTTCCCGTCTCCCCCAACAACCAAGATAGTATTTATAGCCCGACCAATCGTGGTTAGGCTTTCATTTGTTGCGCTCCAATCAATTTGGAGTTTACATGGTAGGCTATTTATGTAACGTAAGGTTTTTTCAAACACGTTATAAAAAAAAATTTTATGAGCAGAAATGATTTTATGCTGTCAGGCACCCCCAATATTTTATTTTGGGTATAATTTATTAATTCCTGGACTATTTGCGTAACGTTTTACATATTATTTGTCAGCAAACCCTAAGGAACCCAAAAATACTAATTTAAAGGAGCTACGTGGCTGCGTTCAAAATATGCAATTTCTTCTATCTCCTGTTTAGAAGATGTGCTGTCTGGGTACTGTTATGTGTTCAAACGTAAACCCATCTAATGTTGTCTTTTCTAATAAGAGTCTGTTATGATTTATAAACCTAACTCTGGGAAAGGGTAGTGTATTTTATCACTGTCCGTCTGAAAAAAAATTAGTGCATGTAGACTTACACGCGTGATGGTAGTAATTGTGTATCGCGCGAAGCGGGTTTAGTGTTCGGCTTTCTGCCTCTCCCTTCTCTTTTTATCACTTTAATCCATCTGTTCGTTCGTTTTGGTAACGCAGTATAATTAATGTTAGGGTTAATTTAGGTCATTACGCAGTACGTCTCAATGCTTTTCCAAGAAATACAGCACACGTTTCATTGAAGAAGGCGGGTAATAATACAGTAAGCTTTACTATCAACGTGAAAGCGTTACAATTTGCAGACGAAGCAGAAAACAAGGGGGATTTCGAGTACATTCTTTGTGACAGCACTGTCATTTTCCCATTGCTCTTCTCTTTATTAATTTTATTTGTTAGGCTTTATATTTACCTAATAATTTATATATGTGGATTAGGATATTCCATGACACTCATCTCCTCTGGATGAGCGTTTATAGGTTCACCTTCTTCCTCCTTCTTCTGTGACCTGGTCTGCACTGTCGCCATGATCACAGGTTTCTCGGGATTCCCCAAGAAGACGTATCTACACCCCAAGATTAGAGGGTAGATTGGTTCATCTATCACTGCTGCTCTGATTTCTCCTTCCACATAGCGAGTTTTCACCGTTATCCTTGCGATGGGAAGTGTCATGAGTGGTATGTCCTTAGTCGCCCCTTGTATTTCCACTGTTTCTGTGGTATACTGACTTGGGTCCACTAGGCTAGACTTCACAACTGAATCATAATCCAAACCTGTATCATAAAGGCACCTTATGGTGACCCCATTACAAATAACATCCTCACAAACTGGGGGGTGATAAGGTTCCTGTTGTCCCTTAGGATTAACCTTTAATCTTTGCGTCCCCGACTTCATTGCAGCAATGTTTGAAGGTTTCCTTCTACAAAATTCGGTGTTATGGTTATCCTTCTTGCACCATTTACACCATCTTTTTCCTTGGTTCAACGGTTTTCTTTCATTGAACTTTTGGTCATTGAACTGTGAGTTTCTGTCGCGATAGTCATTTCTTGGCCGCTCAAAATTTGTCCTACCTTTATTTCCCTGCTCTCTATTATCAAATTTATTAAATTGCTGTGGAGCTTTAAAATTGTCTATGTGCTTCTTTTTAGCACCACTTACCTCTGCCTGGGCTGCCTGATACCTCTCAGCAACATTTAAAATTTCCCCCAACTTCTCTGCACCTTGTTCCATGAGAAATTTTCTCATGTCTGGAGCCATGGACTCTCTCAATTGCTCAATCATGATCATTTCTTTAAGATCTTGGGTCTTCCCCAGAGCCGTCCATTTCTCCAAATAGGTTTCTAGTCTGGCCGAGAATTGGTGGTATGTCTCCCCAGACAACAGTTTGGCATTTCTAAATTTCTTACGATAAAATTCACCATTCTTCTCGTACCTTAATAACAAAGCCTGCTTTAACATGTCATAATTGTCTTGGTCTTCCCTGTTCATTTTGGCAAATACTTCATAAGAAGCACCCCTCAATCCCTGTGATAGCTTTAAACTCCACCTCTCTCGCTCTAACCCATATGTAGTAGCTAATAACTCAAAACGTCCTAGGTACCCCTCTATGTCATCGTCTTTCTCAACAAAATGGTCTAAATGAAACCCCATAGCTGAGTTTGAGGCTCCCATACTGGGCGTAGCATCTGAGGCAAAAGGGCTGGCACCATTTTCAGGGGCCGGGCCTTGTAATTCCAGCTCCCTTAGTCGTAATTCGTGCTCCCTCTGCAACCTTCTATCTTCAGCCTCCCTTTCGGCCTTTTTATCTTCTGCCTCCCTTTCGGCAGTCAACCTTTTTTCCTCTGCCTCCCTTTGCTGTCGTTTTTCTTCTGCCTCAATCTGCAGCCTCTTAATTTCTCTATCAGCCTCAATTTGTAACCTCTTCTCTTCAGCTACCTTTCTATCTTCCCTTTCAATATATTTATCACATTCAGTCGTTACGTATTGAATTAAAATTTGACCATCCATCCCCATCTCCTTCGCAGTGAGCACAGCAGCTGATCTAAACCTTGCCAGCTCAGCCATACTTTTTAGACAATATAATAATATATAAGCTAAATCTCTAACCAGTAAATACACTAAGTACTTCTAATTACTATAGTCTAACTAATTCTAACTAACCAGTTAACTAATTAATTATTACTGGCTGTGAAGATTCACCAACTTTTATCTGCAGGGACACTTTTACTTTTAAAGGAAATTTTACAATTTATTTCCCTACTTTTATTTCTCCCACCAGGAGATCTTAATATTACTGTTGGGCTAATTATCCCGGACGAGCCCCCAATATATGTAGTGGTATTGATGGTATTGTATGATGATGATGGTACTACATGTAAATTGTATGAGGCCAGCTGTGAAGGCTCCTGAGATAAAATGTAATTGAGAATTGTCAGAAGGCCTTTCTTGCTACCACTACGACCTCACACTTAATTTTTTTTTTTATGAATGTAGCTGCGTAAAGTGTCTAGGGTTATGATGTGTACTGTGGTGTGATAGTTATAAATATACCCATAGATATTTAACAAGACTAATAAGATTAACAAGTGTTACAATACACTGAACTAACTCACGTGTGTAAAGTTTTTGATATAATTATATTACATTTATTTGTTCTGGATCAAGTTTTATTTTGACCAGAACTTGTTTTAAAAGAAGGATTTAAAATTTATAAAAATTATGCATGGAATGTTACATAATAAATGCAAAAGTGAACATATTTAAGTACTAGAATAGTTAGTTTTATTAAAATGTTCTGGTAGTCAGCTACTAGGGAGGATATTTATTGTCTGTGCTGTTGGGGTGGTCTCATCACACCTGTCTATATTGACTACACAGTGTCCAGAAAATGGTGGGAATTTTTATGGGGTATCTGCAACTAAATGGGGTTGGTGAATATCCAGCAGACCAGAGGCTCACTCATCTGGTATTTGTAGCTCTGGTGCTGAAATCAGGTGGTCCCACCTCTCCGTGCTGGCGGGCAATAATGGTGGTCTCTGTCACAAGGACTGCACAGATACACTTGTGTAAATCACCACCCGAATAGATACTGCTTCGTAGACGATAGAAAACTCACAGCTCTGCAATCAAAGTATGGGCTATGTGTCAAAATCTATTCTCTACCCACGTCTGGACACCACACTGACACAACAACCACATTATACAGACAGGTCAGATCTCTCTGACCAAACAGCACAGTTACCATGGTGGGTTTACATCCGATAGATCCTCCCAGACTATAGATTCTGAAAAATAATTATTAGTTTTCTACCCTAAAAGAGGATAGGTAATATGTTTCCTTATTCTCAACTCTTGATCGGTCTTGCATAATCCTTGCTGGTGTTTAGGTACATTGTTAGTCCCTAGACCCTGACTTGGGCGGGGGGTCTAGAGCAAAATCCCTACTTGTTTGTAAGGCTAGATTATGATATGGCAGTATCAAATCACTCGAACATGAAACAATATTCAAAATATATAAAGAAATAATTTCAATCTTACCAGATTATGAATAATTAACACAGAAGTGCTAGCAAAACTCAGCTGAGCTGCTGGCTATAGGATGGCGTCCCTAAATTTAACTCACTGTCTTTCATATGGGAAAACACCACACTTTAAAATCTGTGTCTAACACTGAACAATTATTGAAGAATGACCCCAAATGCGCTCTAAGCGCTAATAATATGATTGTCTGTGGCCAATCACTGCCGAGGTTTATTTTTAATTTCAAATTTCCTCACTAAAGTCATTTCAGTCAAGCTTCAGTCACGTATGGATGGTTATCTGTTAGTCTGTCCGTCTCTACTTGTGTTTCTACAAAATTGTGCTCGATTTTTGACCCAACCGTTCTCTCCCCTTCAAATTTTTGTTGTAAAAAGTTATATTTAGACACAGCTACCACCAATGTCCCTTCACTTCTATGCCAAGTAAATTTGAACATCTGTGTCCAAGGTCGTGTTTTTGTGTGCAAATAACCACACTGTAGATTCAATTCAGTCTGTCGATGATGTGAACTACACTGTCTTTTGTCATTATTTTCAATATTATCTATCCGTCTGTAAAATTAAGACCATATTCGTTCACTGCTCAGAATAGGCCATCTGGCCAGCTAATTTTTATATTCCTAACATTAATATTAAGAAAAATTTACTTTTTAATTTTTGTAATTTTTTTTCAGACATCTGCGTTCTTCCGCTCAAATTCAAATCAAGCGCTTGGTATCGCAAAACGTCCAATTCCGTACCTCGTGTCAATTTGGGGGACTTGAATTTTTTTTCTTTCATCCATTTCCCCCCCCCCCATTGCGCCTCTCTCTTTAGCCTTTCCAGTCATATTTTTTTTTTCCTTTTGATACTCCGTTCCCCTCCGGTCTAGCAAGTCAATTTTATGGGGGATGATGACCCGCGGTCTAGGCGATCATGTACATCAGCAGCCTACGCATTATGTTTTTATCCTTAAATGTTATCCTTGGAGGAATTTTACCGTTGTATCTCTGTCAATTTCACTACACATCTCCCCACCTGAAAACATGCCTATGGCAAGTTCCAAAACCAGCGATACACATAGGTAAAATTACTCCTCCCGTCTGCCATTACTCTAATTTTGATCACAGGGGTGCCGACTGAGGAAATCTGCACCGACATTCAATTTGCCTGGGATATATTGGATACTAAACTGATAAGGTTGAAGCAATAAAGACCACCTCAGCAATCTTGCGTTTTCATGCTTAGCCTGAGACAAGAACACGAGAGGCTGATGATCCGTCTCCACCACAAATGTCCTACCATACAGATAGATTTGAAACTTCTTTATTGCCCAGATTAATGCTAAACATTCTTTTTCGCTTGTGGAGTATCCTTGTTCCGCCTTATTCAATTTGCGGCTTGCATAAGCGACTGGTTTCAGTTCCCCATCAGGTGAAGATGATCTTTGCAACAAAGCCCCTCCAAGTCCTACATTACTTGCATCGGTTCTTAAGACAAAGTCCTGTGTCAAATCAGGCAGTTTGAGAATAGGCTTGCTAGTGAGTTTTTCCTTTAACTCTTGGAACGCTAATTCACATTGTGCAGTCCAAATAATTTTATCTGGAAGTCCCTTGCGAGTCAGATCAGTCAGAGGAGCACAAATGGCGTTAAAATTTTTGATGTATTTCTGATAAAATCCGCATAACGACACGAATGATCGCACGTCCTTTTTGGTTTGCGGCCTAGGTGCTCTCTGCAGTTTTTCCAAGTTCTTAGGATCAGGGGTCATATTACCCTGATATACAGTGTGCCCCAAGAATTCCAACTCTTTGCATCCAATACAACATTTTGTTGGCCTAGCAGTTAAGTTCGCCTCCCGAAGTCTATCAAACAACATCTCCAGAGCTTCAATGTGTTCTTCAAATGTCTCGGTGGCGACGAGAATATCATCCATGAAATTTGTGATACATGGGTTATTCAGGGGGTCCAACAATTTTCGCATCATCCTTGAAAACACACTCGGAGCATTTTTCAGTCCGAATGGTAGCATATTGAATTCATAATGTCCATCCGAAGTGCTAAAAGCCAAATAAGGTCTCACTTCAGGCTTCACTGGGATCTGGTAATAGCCTTTACTAAGATCCACTTTTGAAAAGTATTTTGCCTTGTTCAGTCTGGCAAATAGCTGTTTTGTGTCTGGTAATGGATCCACTTGTCCTTCTGTGACAGCATTCAGTTTCCTGTAATCTATGCACAGTCTGTGTTCCCCAGACGGTTTCCTCAACAAAACGACACTAGAACTAAAAGATGATTCACTGTGCGAAATAATCCCCTCCTTCAATAAATAATCTATTTCTTCCTTTAATGCCTTCTCCTTCGCGAACGGAATAGAATAGGCTCTCATACAGATTGGGTTTGAGTCTACCAGTTTCATGTCATACTGTAGCAAATTTGTATGGCCTGGTTTATCTGTTAATACATCTGTATGTTCCTCCAGAACTTGTTGAACTCTCTCCCTCTGGTTTTTAGTCAGGTGCTTACTGACTTTTACCTGTGCTGCTGTTTCACAAGGATGTAATGGGTATTCATGTGAGGTGAGTGGTTCTTTTTGCATCTGGGTTGCAATAGCCAAGGTCAATAAGGGGGTGCTTTCCTGGAGTGGTCTGTCCAGATACTTCTTTAACAGGTTTACATGATAAACTTTTTCCTTCCCCTTTTTGTCAATTTTATAGTTTGTTCTAGACACCTTCTCTAGAACCGTATATGGACCTTGCCAACCAATTTGTAATTTATTCTGGCTTCCCGGTAGTAGAAGCAGCACCTTCTCTCCGACTGCCAGTTCCCTGTCCTTTGCCTTCCTATTAAAATATGCTGCATGTTTCTTCCTGGCTTG
The DNA here is from genome assembly GCA_024509875.1 of Oreohelix idahoensis. Classification (NCBI taxonomy): domain Eukaryota; kingdom Metazoa; phylum Mollusca; class Gastropoda; order Stylommatophora; family Oreohelicidae; genus Oreohelix; species Oreohelix idahoensis. The sequence continues at coordinate 116,474 of JAMPIV010018354.1, read as the reverse complement.
TTTCAAATTATCATTTGCCAGTTTCCATCCAGCTTTCAAACGAGTGGTCAGTTCGTTCACATATTGATACGATGAGGTAACAGTCTCTTCCGCCTTCTCATCTGTCCAGGTCCTTAATAGGGCTCTAATGGACCTTTTATTGGCCTCCCAAATAGCAGAGTTGCGGGAGCCATCCCGGTTGAACTATGTGGTACCTCCCGGTACGCAAACAATGCGGCGGGCAGGAATTGATCCCACAGATCCGGTTTTTCGTGTGCCAGCTTTCTCAGGATAGAAATGAGAGTCCCATTGAACCTCTCTACCTGGCCGTTCCCTTGTGGATGGTACGGACTACAATGAAAGTGCCTGGCTTGAAATAGCTTAAAAAACTTCTTCCGTTAGTTTCCCCTTGAACTGAGAACCATTATCCGTCAAGATTTGATGCGGGAATCCTAATCGGGTAAATATTGTAAGTAGTGCCTCTGCTACATGTTTTGAATCAATTGATGGCAGGGCTACCGCCTCTCCCCACATAGAACAAGTGTCCACCAGAGTAAGGATGTAACTGTTCCTCCTCTTGGTCCGAGTGAGAGGTCCTACAATATCCACTGCAACCCTCTCAAAAGGTGTTCCCACTATGGGCATTTCCCCTAGAGTTGCAGGGGCAGTCCAGTGCTTTGGAGCTACCCTTTGACATTCTGGGCAGGATTTGACATATCTTTTTATATCCTCCGTTATCCCTGGCCAGAAGTAATGACAAGCTATACGCTGTCCTGTGGCGCTGATCCCCATGTGACCACTGAAGGGGATTGCATGTCCGAGTTCCATCACTTTCTCTCTATATGCAATGGGAAGAACCAGCTGGTTGTGACCATTTGTTCCAGTTCCGGCCTTCCTGTATAAGAGTTTGTTCTTCATGAAATATTCCCCCTTGCTCGGAGGTGTGTGGCATTTGGGTAATTTTTTAAAAACATGGCTGGAGTGTCCTATCCTCAGCCTGCGCCTTCCTCATCTCCTCTGGATGAGCGTTTATAGGTTCACCTTCTTCCTCCTTCTTCTGTGACCTGGTCTGCACTGTCGCCATGATCACAGGTTTCTCGGGATTCCCCAAGAAGACGTATCTACACCCCAAGATCAGAGGGTAGATTGGTTCATCTATCACTGCTGCTCTGATTTCTCCTTCCACATAGCGAGTTTTCACCGTTATCCTTGCGATGGGAAGTGTCATGAGTGGTATGTCCTTAGTCGCCCCTTGTATTTCCACTGTTTCTGTGGTATACTGACTTGGGTCCACTAGGCTAGACTTCACAACTGAATCATAATCCAAACCTGTATCATAAAGGCACCTTATGGTGACCCCATTACAAATAACATCCTCACAAACTGGGGGGTGATAAGGTTCCTGTTGTCCCTTAGGATTAACCTTTAATCTTTGCGTCCCCGACTTCATTGCAGCAATGTTTGAAGGTTTCCTTCTACAAAATTCGGTGTTATGGTTATCCTTCTTGCACCATTTACACCATCTTTTTCCTTGGTTCAACGGTTTTCTTTCATTGAACTTTTGGTCATTGAACTGTGAGTTTCTGTCGCGATAGTCATTTCTTGGCCGCTCAAAATTTGTCCTACCTTTATTTCCCTGCTCTCTATTATCAAATTTATTAAATTGCTGTGGAGCTTTAAAATTGTCTATGTGCTTCTTCTTAGCACCACTTACCTCTGCCTGGGCTGCCTGATACCTCTCAGCAACATTTAAAATTTCCCCCAACTTCTCTGCACCTTGTTCCATGAGAAATTTTCTCATGTCTGGAGCCATGGACTCTCTCAATTGCTCAATCATGATCATTTCTTTAAGATCTTGGGTCTTCCCCAGAGCCGTCCATTTCTCCAAATAGGTTTCTAGTCTGGCAGAGAATTGGTGGTATGTCTCCCCAGACAACAGTTTGGCATTTCTAAATCTCTTACGATAAAATTCACCATTCTTCTCGTACCTTAATAACAAAGCCTGCTTTAACATGTCATAATTGTCTTGGTCTTCCCTGTTCATTTTGGCAAATACTTCATAAGAAGCACCCCTCAATCCCTGTGATAGCTTTAAACTCCACCTCTCTCTCTCTAACCCATATGTAGTAGCTAATAACTCAAAACGTCCCAGGTACCCCTCTATGTCATCGTCTTTCTCAACAAAATGGTCTAAATGAAACCCCATAGCTGAGTTTGAGGCTCCCATACTGGGCGTAGCATCTGAGGCAAAAGGGCTGGCACCATTTTCAGGGGCCGGGCCTTGTAATTCCAGCTCCCTTAGTCGTAATTCGTGCTCCCTCTGCAACCTTCTATCTTCAGCCTCCCTTTCGGCCTTTTTATCTTCTGCCTCCCTTTCGGCAGTCAACCTTTTTTCTTCTGCCTCCCTTTGCTGTCGTTTTTCTTCTGCCTCAATCTGCAGCCTCTTAATTTCTCTATCAGCCTCAATTTGTAACCTCTTCTCTTCAGCTACCTTTCTATCTTCCCTTTCAATATATTTATCACATTCAGTCGTTACGTATTGAATTAAAATTTGACCATCCATCCCCATCTCCTTCGCAGTGAGCACAGCAGCTGATCTAAACTTTGCTAGCTCAGCCATACTTTTTAGACAATATAATAATATATAAGCTAAATCTCTAACCAGTAAATACACTAAGTACTTCTAATTACTATAGTCTAACTAATTCTAACTAACCAGTTAACTAATTAATTATTACTGGCTGTGAAGATTCACCAACTTTTATCTGCAGGGACACTTTTACTTTTAAAGGAAATTTTACAATTTATTTCCCTACTTTTATTTCTCCCACCAGGAGATCTTAATATTACTGTTGGGCTAATTATCCCTGGACAAGACCCCCAATATATGTAGTGGTATTGATGGTATTGTATGATGATGATGGTACTACATGTAAATTGTATGAGGCCAGCTGTGAAGGCTCCTGAGATAAAATGTAATTGAGAATTGTCAGAAGGCCTTTCTTGCTACCACTACGACCTCACACTTAATTTTTTTTTTTTTTATGAATGTAGCTGCGTAAAGTGTCTAGGGTTATGATGTGTACTGTGGTGTGATAGTTATAAATATACCCATAGATATTTAACAAGACTAATAAGATTAACAAGTGTTACAATACACTGAACTAACTCACGTGTGTAAAGTTTTTGATATAATTATATTACATTTATTTGTTCTGGATCAAGTTTTATTTTGACCAGAACTTGTTTTAAAAGAAGGATTTAAAATTTATAAAAATTATGCATGGAATGTTACATAATAAATGCAAAAGTGAACATATTTAAGTACTAGAATAGTTAGTTTTATTAAAATGTTCTGGTAGTCAGCTACTAGGGAGGATATTTATTGTCTGTGCTGTTGGGGTGGTCTCATCACACCTGTCTATATTGACTACATAGTGTCCAGAAAATGGTGGGAATTTTTATGGGGTATCTGCAACTAAATGGGGTTGGTGAATATCCAGCAGACCAGAGGCTCACTCATCTGGTATTTGTAGCTCTGGTGCTGAAATCAGGCGGTCCCACCTCTCCGTGCTGGCGGGCAATAATGGTGGTCTCTGTCACAAGGACTGCACAGATACACTTGTGTAAATCACCACCCGAATAGATACTGCTTCGTTGACGACAGAAACTCGCAGCTCTGCAATCAAAGTATGGGCCATGTGTCAAAATCTATTCTCTACCCACGTCTGGACACCACACTGACACAACAACCACATTATACAGACAGGTCAGATCTCTCTGACCAAACAGCACAGTTACCATGGTGGGTTTACATCCGATAGATCCTCCCAGACTATAGATTCTGAAAAATAATTATTAGTTTTCTACCCTAAAAGAGGATAGGTAATATGTTTCCTTATTCTCAACTCTTGATCGGTCTTGCATAATCCTTGCTGGTGTTTAGGTACATTGTTAGTCCCTAGACCCTGACTTGGGCGGGGGTCTAGAGCAAAATCCCTACTTGTTTGTAAGGCTAGATTATGATATGGCAGTATCAAATCACTCGAACATGAAACAATATTCAAAATATATAAAGAAATAATTTCAATCTTACCAGATTATGAATAATTAACACAGAAGTGCTAGCAAAACTCAGCTGAGCTGCTGGCTATAGGATGGCGTCCCTAAATTTAACTCACTGTCTTTCATATGGGAAAACACCACACTTTAAAATCTGTGTCTAACACTGAACAATTATTGAAGAATGACCCCAAATGCGCTCTAAGCGCTAATAATATGATTGTCTGTGGCCAATCACTGCCGAGGTTTATTTTTAATTTCAAATTTCCTCACTAAAGTCATTTCAGTCAAGCTTCAGTCACGTATGGATGGTTATCTGTTAGTCTGTCCGTCTCTACTTGTGTTTCTACAAAATTGTGCTCGATTTTTTGACCCAACCGTTCTCTCCCCTTCAAATTTTTGTTGTAAAAAGTTATATTTAGACACAGCTACCACCAATGTCCCTTCACTTCTATGCCAAGTAAATTTGAACATCTGTGTCCAAGGTCGTGTTTTTGTGTGCAAATAACCACACTTTAGATTCAATTCAGTCTGTCGATGATGTGAACTACACTGTCTTTTGTCATTATTTTCAATATTATCTATCCGTCTGTAAAATTAAGACCATATTCGTTCACTGCTCAGAATAGGCCATCTGGCCAGCTAATTTTTATATTCCTAACATTAATATTAAGAAAAATTTACTTTTTAATTTTTGTAATTTTTTTCAGACATCTGCGTTCTTCCGCTCAAATTCAAATCAAGCGCTTGGTATCGCAAAACGTCCAATTCCGTACCTCGTGTCAATTTGGGGGACTTGAATTTTTTTTACTTTCATCCATTTCCCCCCCCCCCCCCCCCCCCCCCCCCAATTGCGTCTCTTTAGCCTTTCCAGTCATATTTTTTTTTTCCTTTTGATACTCCGTTCCCCTCCGGTCTAGCAAGTCAATTTTATGGGGATGATGACCCGCGGTCTAGGCGATCATGTACATCAGCAGCCTACGCATTATGTTTTTATCCTTAAATGTTATCCTTGGAGGAATTTTACCGTTGTATCTCTGTCAATTTCACTACAGCTACCTCCCTATCCTCCAAGCAGAGCCTGCGACCCAAGAAGTATTCGGTGAAGCACTTTTGGTGGCATATAGACGCGACAAGAACTTGAAGGATCTTCTTGTTCACAGCCGTCTCCCAAAGGAGAATGCCACTCACTTTGGCACACTACCCTGTGGTCGGACACGATGCAACACGTGCAAGTATGTCATCTCAACCCAGAAGGTGTCCTTTCCTAAGGCTACGTACACCATCACTAGTAGCTTCACGTGTGAATCGCGTAATGTCATTTATACGATCATATGTAAACGTTGCTGCAAAACCTATATTGGCCAAACAGGCAAACGACTAGGAGACAGATTCAGCCAGCACTTAAATGACATCTCTCAGCAAAAGTCCACACCAGTTGCCACACACTTCAATGGTCCTGACCACCATGGTCCCATCGAAATCCAGGTCACTGCGATCCGATCCTGCTCCTCTGACACTGCCAGCCGAGAACAGCTTGAGAACCGTCTTATCCACCGCATGGGGTGTCTAAAACCAGCCGGTCTCAACACTTTCCACACTTTTGTCTGAGGTCACCCTTTCCTCTCCTGCTCTATTTTGACTCTTTCCACTCTTATCCTATTCTTCTATTTTTATGTCATCCTCCATAATATTTCCTCTTCTATTTCCAGTCCCCACTTTTATTACGTTTGGGTATTTTTTCGTTTTTTCGTTTTTAGTTTCTTAGTATGTATTGTGTACATCCGGGGTCAAGAGTCACTTCCTTTCAGCCAAGCGTGATAGGATGCTTTGCCTTCAGGGAAGTACCTAGGTTTTATTTATTTATTTTTTTATATTTATTTTTATATTCATTTAAGTTCTTATGTCTCCTATCTAGCCTTCACTTTCTTTCTTTTCCTGACGAAGGCCTTGTGGCCGTAACGTAGACTACTTTCTTTGTCTTTTGTCCTCGTAAGACGAATCACCTTTTTTCGATTTTTTTTCAAACCCATCCATGTATCACAATGCAGCTCTTAACATGAAAATTGTATTTCATTGTAGATATCACGAGCCTTTTGTGACGTCGTATGTATCTTTATGTGTGCGTCTTTCTCTCCGTCCGTCTGCCTATCTGTCAAAATGCATTCACCTTCTGCCTCAGTTTGTCTGTCCGTTCGTTATTTTCTTCGCTGTACCTTTGAAATATGTCTTTATTTATCCGACTGTCTCTCCATTCATCCCTTCATGGATGCATAATGTCATGAAGTGACGTCTGTATCACAACACGAATTCTGTGTAACTCTGATCACACCGCGCGCCATACATTGTAAGAACTGCAAGATACACAGATCAATCAGAACGCTCCGTTATGCCGTGTTTACTACAGCCTTGGATAAATAAAATGGAAGTCCAAATATGTGTAAACAAGTATCGGAGGACAATTAACTACAGCATTATGAAAGAAGTACCACCTGGAAGAGGCTACCAAAACGATATTAGGGATGTTGCTCTACCCGTAAGTAGTAATACCTTTACAAATACTGATATAGGACGGGGGAGATCTCTAGTTGAATGCATCGAAGCCTCAGGTTAGTCCATTATTTAGCTGTGTAAAGTACGCATAGAATAAAATGCATTTAGGAATGAAAAAGGTTGATTATTAGAAATATGTAGAATAATATAGGGCGTATTTTAAACTTTAGGTGAATAAAATCGCTCCAGGAATAACTTAGATAAATAAAATCTTAGTTTTCCTGATTTGCACAATAGGCAAAATTTACCAATATTTTCTGAACACAAAACACATTCGTTGGGAAACCACCTCGGACGCTCGAGGTCACCCTATATATAGTGCGTGTCTAACAGAATCAGGTCAGTCACAATATTTGAACGCGACAGCGAGCGGCAAAAGAAAGCAAGTGTTAGTGGAAGCGATTTGCCTTCTGTACTTGAAAGCAGACCTTAAACAGCCATTAACAGCTCGTCTGTGTGTGTGCCTGAGGGTAAGAACGAATATATATATATATATATATATATATATATATATATATATATATATATATATATATATATATATATATATATAATATTATGTGTATTTCTAGTGATTAATCCACCTGTACGATAGGAAGTGTGTAGATGTGTTAGAAAATTACAGTGTGTTGCTGGTGAACTTACAGGACTGTGTGTAATTCTGGAGGCAAAGCCAGCCTTGGGAAATATTCAAAATAATTGAAAATGATGGCCAAAGTGTGTCTGTAAGTTTGGAAATGTATTTAAAGACGTATTTCTTAATGGAATGAGACACATACCAGGAACATAAGGAAGGATGAAAGTAATTGGATTACTGTATAGTTTGATATATTACTTAGTAGTTTTATTCACGACCAAATTATTGTAGTGTGACCGCTTGGCCTTTCACGCTAGCTTTGTCCCTCCTACTTTAACGCTAAGCGTTTATATGTTCTAGAAGATGATACATGTAAGAATGACAGACCTTAAATGCAAATAAGACGTTTTTACACAAAACGCAGTATTCATTCAAAGTTCAGTTGCCGTTACTGCTCTGACAGGGCAAATGTAGGTCAGTCCCAGATAATAATGAATGGGTTTTATAAGCGCGAAAGTGGGAAATGAATGTTTGTGTGATCTGGTTTTTTTTTAATCCTATTGTTAAGTTGGAAAAGATCCCACATGTGAAAAAAAGTCGAAATAACAGAATGTCGTGTGCAAAAAGGTCGAAAAGCTGAGGAGAGGAGTGCAAATGTTAATTATTGTGTCGTGTGAAAAAAGGACGGGTCGTGTGGAAAAAGGCGGGAAAAAAGAAGGAATAGTATAAATAGAAGAGTTGTGGGCGATAGGCAGAGATTTTAGGATTTATGATTCCAAGGATACCATGATTTTAGACTAGAGGGTTTTTACAGATAGCGTTAGGGGAACTTCGTCTTTGATGATACCAAGACAAGTTTTTTTTCTTTAGTAGACAAGTGTGTATATTATTCAGTTGGATTATAGATTGTTCATTTTGGATAAACAATCATCATTTTGTGAAATTTACAGTGTTTGTCTAATGTCATCAATAAACTCTAATATAATTTTCTACATTTGCTGTTTGTGGAAATTTACAGTAATTTCTTTCGGATATAAGTTGTTGTGCTGAAAACTGTTTTGCTTATCACCAAACTCAAAGGGAAGAACATTCCTGGGTTGAAATAGATTAACAAAAGGTCAAGTATCACCATCTCTGGCGGAAGGCCAGTTATCACTTGAACCACCACAACATATGAAGGATTAACTCTGACTAAATAAAATCAATATAACTACTAGTGCCGTATAAACATACACGGCCACATATTACACTAATTGGCGCCGTGACCTGCCCTTTGTTCTTGGTGAAAGACAGACAGGCATAATCAATAAAATGGATCCAAGCCAAGAACAACAGCAGCAACAACAACATATTAGACAATGGGAAAGAGACACTGTCGATACAAGAGCAGATTGGAGTAGTCTTAATAAAAGAGCTTATCGCATGGCAGTCAGAAACCTTATCAACGGAATCAAACAACGAAAGATATGGGCAGTACAAAATGTTACAACCATTGACCAACAAACTTGCTTAATAACGACAGAAGATGGAATGAGGGTACATATCAGACCAATACAGCAATGGAGAACACCACCTAACATACATCACCAGGTCGGTTTTGTAACATCAAATGATACACGATGGGCCCCCGTGACCAATAGTCAACCTAAAGAAATACACGAACTACAAGTGAAGAAAACAAAGATGATTTGTGTTGCAACACAAAAAAACGTTGACAGGTCAAGTCAGGTCAGTGACCCAGAACCACAGGTGAAGAAAACAACTATGATCAGTGTAGCAACACAGAGAATAGAGCTACAGTTTCAACAACACAAACAGAGATGTATACTGAAGCGTCACACTTGGGGCCACCACAAAATGATAAAGACGTCATGAAAGGAAAGGAAACATCGTCACATATATTAGACAATAACATAAAATCTAACGGCTCAAGAAGTAGTTGTACCACAGTACAGAGATATCGCCGAGATAAAGAATAAGATGGCCGAACCAAACATAGAGAAGTTAAAAAAGGTGATAGAAGCCATCATAGGACGGCCTGATTTTAACTTATCAAGGAGCATAGTATGGAGACTGCTAGACGAAAGGTATCATACACACTTTCCAGAAACAAGAGTTGAAATAGATATGGTTCTAACGAAAATGTTAGATGACGAGAACATGAAGAGACGACAGAGAAGAATAGAGCAAGAAAATCGTGATCGAAGTCAGAAAATGAAGAAAAAAAAGAGGTAAGACAGCTTGTGAACGATATGATGCAAGAGGAGTATGTGGCGGACACAGTTAAGAAGAAATAAAGAAGCCCTACAGAAGAACTTATCACAAGAATGACATGAGAGTCTAGCCGCACTATACAGAAACGACACATCGGTGTTCGCAACGTTATTCACATAATCACAACCATCATTCCCTACCCCCTCATCAGCCCCAACTTACTCCCTACGCGACCCCCATCGCAACCCGTGATTATGTGAAGCGAACATTTGATGACAGAAGACATACCATGGAACCCAGAGGACAAGTATACTATAGATTTGAACAGCCCACGACCAGAGAACCCTCTTTCCCCCTGGATAATATGTTACAGCCCCAACGTAAATATGTAGGTGAAGACCCCATAGAAGTGATTTTAAGAGAGAAATTCAAGGTTCACCAAATAGCACATAAGAATACTGCGAAAGCATTTGTAAAGAAACAGAAACAACACGACAAGAATGTCAAGCTTGAAAGCTTTAACGTAGGCGACAGAGTGTACTACCGAAAGAATGTCCGTGATAACAAATTTGATGCCCGCTGGCTGGACGGCTTCAAAATTCTAGATAAGACAACCCCGACTAATTACAAAATCTGGAACGAAGAAAGAAATATCTTTACCAAGGCCCATGTCACGCAAATAAAAAAAGATGATCATCGACCCATTATACCATCTACAGAGACCACAAATAGGCCAATAAGAAAAGCTACATTATATCATCAACCATCCAGCACTACGTCAGAGTCTAGCACAGACAACGATGTTGCAGAAGCACAACAGCACACCTCTAAAAACGACCAATTTCGTGAAGCAGTCAACAGAATGAGACAATATAGAAGCACATCCGACAGTGAAGCCGACATTCCCCCCGCTGAGTTACGCGAAAGACTAGAATATCGAAATACCAGGTTACAGGCCGAGCAAGTTAATCCAGAACACCCTGACACCAGAATAGATTCATGCCAGCCTATTATACAAAAACATACTATAGAAACGAACAACCCTCAACAAGCAACTACCACTCTGATGAACAATCGGATAGTGAAGATGAGACGCCCATGCAAGTGATTCACAGTAGAGCAATTTACAACAACCAGTACACTGACAATAATGATACTCGACAAACAGCACCGTCTAATGAAGACAACGCACACAGCGCTACATGCACACTTGCGGAAGATATTATTCTTCCATCACCTCCATTCCGACACGAATCTGACCTAGATACAGCAGATCCCGAGAGTGACCACGACAGTGTGATCAGTCCAGACAACACTGAATTTCACAAAGCAACGAAGCGCCCACATTATGGAACAACAGATGACTCCCGACCGTTAACAAAATTTGTCCGGTTACCTCAAGAGCAAGTAAGTATGAAATTGCGAAGAAAACGCAGACAGCCCCACAACACGCAGCATGAGGTGCACCATTTCAACACTATTTCATCCTTACCCTCGACAACTGCAGCCACCACCCACTCGACAGTGCGAAATACGCCATCCTCTCGTGATCAACGATTGACAAAAGCTACCTTGAGGGAAATCGCCAAGTTCCTCATGTCAACATTCGTAAACGTCCAGTTCAACGATTATTAGTTTATTGGAGAATCAATCTTCTCTAATAACAAAAGGTACTTCCCCAGCAATAGTACCCAACGAGTACTAACTCTTCAAAGTACTACCCCTCGTTCCCCACCATACTAAAGTCACTAGTGTCCATTTTTTTTGGGTAGGAAATTTTATTTTTTCAGAAAGATGTCAGCCTCAGTCAAGACCCTGCTGATGATACTGATGATAGTGATATTTATGACATCTGCAACACCCACATATACTAACAAGTTATTATGGCGTGACGCCACTGTGTTTTAATGTTATATAATTATTTCACATTCTTCGTCAACATGGACTGTCATTATCATTACATCTTTTACACCAATACGTCAAGAAATGGAAGAACTTTCGCAAACATTCGCAGATCTACAACACAATGTTATCCAGGTTAAACAGAACTATAAATTATCTCAGTTCTCTAGTTATACAAATTTTTTTTTGCAAGTGTTAGGTACGAAATCTTTATGATTAGAAGACTACTCCCTGATCTTAGAGACGTAGTCACCCACTGTACAAATTACACCACTTTTGCCTTTGAAAATCTTTATAATAGCACTTATGCTTTACAACAGTTTTTATTTTTTTTCTCTTCTTGATGAATTAGAGACAAAAGCAAACACACTATACGCACACACATATTTTTCCTTTTTGACACATCAGAGTTTTTTTTTTTAATGTGTTAACTCACAGCTTTCCTTTTGTGTTATGGAAAGACCGTTTAATAATGTTCAATCGCATTGAGAATGTATTTTGGCGATTTTTTTCATAATGATGCTGTTCACAACCTGAATGATCGTATATGGCTTCTCACATTATTCAAGCCGACGACCCTTTCTCACAGATATATGACGAATCAGACGTTAACGTGAATATTAAATTCTATAAATACTTGTACTTCTTCGCATTCCTGAGTCCAGTGAGACACACCAGAGGTCATGACCCGACACACTAGAGTGTCAGGACTATTGATTTTGCCTAGCATAATTGGTGTTTTGAATTGTAAGCTGTTTAGTGTATAACTACCATATGTACAAGAAGATGAGATGTCCACAGCGGACATCGGTGAAAGATGATGAAAACATTGTTACCCCTACTGACACAGCTAACGCCCCTAAGACCTCCGAGTACATTCCCATGACTGACATTCGTTCCCCTCCCATGGTGATATATTTTGCAAGTTGGGTACAACTTATATAATGATCAACACAGTTCGCGGATTGGCGAAATACTGCATTGTTACATGCACACCATGACAATTCCATGAGAAATCGCTAACATGGTAACGGATATGTTCACATGTTGATAAACCTTGAATTGAGAAATAAACATCACATATTGATGTACCTGTATTTTTCTGACCATTTTGTCACGTTGTAAGCGGAACGCTACAGTATATTTTCTTGACAACTTGTTGTCCATTATACCTTGTATTGAGAAATAAACATCACATATTGATGTACCTGTATTTTTCTGACCATTTGTCACGTTGTAAGCGGAACGCTACAGTATATTTTCTTGACAAATTGTTGTCCATTATTATGAACTTGCATTTGTATGCAGATTTTGTATTTGATGACGAACCTATAAACAGTTTGGTACTTGGTTCATGGTAACTGAGATAGTTCATACTCCAACACCCGAAACTTATTTGTATCGGTATAGTTGTCCTCCCTCATACTAAAGACCATTACATAAGTTGGAGATTAGAGACATTTTTTAATAAATACTTTGTAACTCCATGTAACCAGATTAATAATGCTATATTTATATTGTGCGACGAACACATAGACAGTTCACCAAACTTGTCCAGATTTTTGGTGTTTAAGACCCATATACATCCTGGTAAATCACTGACCGCAGTGGCAGGATTGGGGTCGCCTGTATCATATTATCGTATTATATTTACCACGTTCTATATTGACAGTTACGAAAGCGTACAGCTCCAGTTCATATTTTTTAAAATAAATTTATAGACTAACATTGCGATGTATGTATATTCCCATGTCATAAAATATATATATACGAGCTCGTATATTACATTTTTTTTTTTGCGTCCCACGGTCTGATGTTTGACCATTAGTTCTATGCTGTTAGGCTGATGTTCGTTGCAGCTACTACACTTAAGATTGTTAAATACTTAATGAATATTAGTCAATTCTGTTAAATATTGCGAAAGTATTTTTTTTGTTTTGTTTTTATTTGTGTTGTTTGCACAACCCATGAGAATCGTATGCGATTATTTTTTTTTTAAATGTTATCATTAAGTATGTTATCATTATGGTGATGACTAACGCACAGCGTTATTCATATTGATATTGTTAAGAAGTAGTGTACATCAATACTGTTCAATGGCGAAGTGTATTAACAAATTTTATGTATCCCCCGTTTTACGCATTATAAATATACTGGGATCCCTCGTTTTACGAACATTTTTTTTTTAAAATCTTTTTCTTTCCTCTCTAAGAGACTCTACCAATAGGTTAGTCGTTTATAAAAGTCACTAGCATGAGGTACTTAGTTGATAGTACACAAATGTCTCCCTCTGGGATACATTTGTGTGGTCAGGGACGTATGTGACCCCTTGGCCTTGCACGCTAGCTTTGTCCCTCCTACTTTAACGCTAAGCGTTTATATGTGCTAGAAGATGATACATGTAAGAATGACAGATCTTAAATGCAAATAAGACGTTTTTATACAAAACGCAGTATTCATTCAAAGTTCAGTTGCCGTTACTGCTCTGACAGGGCAAATGTAGGTCAGTCCCAGATAATAATGAATGGGTTTTATAAGCGCGAAAGTGGGAAATGAATGTTTGTGTGATCTGTTTTTTTTTAAATCCTATTGTTAAGTTGGAAAAGATCACACATGTGAAAAAAAAGTCGAAATAACAGAATGTCGTGTGCAAAAAGGTCGAAAAGCTGAGGAGAGGAGTGCAAATGTTAATTATTGTGTCGTGTGAAAAAAGGACGGGTCGTGTGGAAAAAGGCGGGAAAAAAGAAGGAATAGTATAAATAGAAGAGTTGTGGGCGATAGGCAGAGATTTTAGGATTTATGATTCCAAGGATTCCATGATTTTAGACTAGAGGATTTTTACAGATAGCGTTAGGGGAACTTCGTCTTTGAGGATACCAAGACAAGTTTTTTTTTTCTTTAGTAGACAAGTGTGTATATTATTCAGTTGGATTATAGATTGTTCATTTTGGATAAACAATCATCATTTTGTGAAATTTACAGTGTTTGTCTAATGTCATCAATAAACTCTAATATAATTTTCTACATTTGCTGTTTGTGGGAATTTACAGTAATTTCTTTCGGATATAAGTTGTTGTGCTGAAAACTGTTTTGCTTATCACCAAACTCAAAGGGAAGAACATTCCTGGGTTGAAATAAATTAACAAAAGGTCAAGTATCACCATCTCTGGCGGAAGGCCAGTTATCACTTGAACCACCACAACATATGAAGGATTAACTCTGACTAAATAAAATCAATATAACTACTAGTGCCGTATAAACATACACGGCCACAGTAGGGAGGCGGATCATGGGAACAGGATTATAAATAAGGATGTAGAATAAATTTATGATCACAGTGAACTGAATTGATTGTTGCTACTATATTATATCTTGTGCATCTGCTAGCACTCTGTCTGAAACTGTCTATCATCCCCATCTGTGTCATAGAGGGATTTTGATAGAGAAATACAGGGATTGCATTTAACTTCGTTTCAGGTTTTATCCTGTAAACCTAACAAATATACTAGAGGCATCTCTTACTGAGGTTACGACGGATGCAGTGCCGGTCTATGTCAGAGGGCCAGACATCTCGTGTATACCACTTGGAAGAATTTCAGCAAATATTTATATCCAATATCAGAGGGAGCCATCTTCAGTGACTCGGATAAGTTGCCCACAAAAGCAACTGTACAGCATATCCCAGTTCACCAAACATAAAATAAAACATTTTGTGATGACTATAGATCTTCAATCAGAACTATGAAATTAACAAATATTACTTAATCAGAGAGAGACCAACCAAGCAAGACTTTCTCTATAGTGATAGACATCTTAATTCAGTGAAAGACTTTGTTGAACATTTTATTATTTATTTAATGTTGTAATATGATTTCTTTTAAAACTTTTCAAACAGAAAAGAGTAAATGTA
The DNA here is from genome assembly GCA_024509875.1 of Oreohelix idahoensis. Lineage (NCBI taxonomy): Eukaryota > Metazoa > Mollusca > Gastropoda > Stylommatophora > Oreohelicidae > Oreohelix > Oreohelix idahoensis. Next base: position 101,277 of record JAMPIV010018354.1, on the reverse strand, counting down.
CAAATAAATTGTAAATATTTACCAGCAGACTTACTTAAATTCTTTAAGTTAAGTTACAGTCTTTGTTGGTGAATTTAATTAATTAATTACCCCTAGCAGAGTTAATAACAATAATAATTACCATATTAACAGAGGAGGATCTGGAGAGGTAGCAAATAAGGACTCAGAGTACTACACTACCATCTTCTCTGGGAACTTATACAGCTTGACCCTACCTTTGTTGTCTAGACACCCTTACTCTTTTCAGAGAAGAGGTATTACTGATAAGACCAGACTCTTATCTGGCACTATCCTGGTATCATCTGATACACCTTTATGTCCAGGATATCTTATCAAATTCAATAACCATCTACCCTCTCGCGACACATAACTTGTAAGGCATTCATACATACACACATAATACATATTAACCCACATAGCTACCTACAATCGCTATCCTGCATGGCAATTTGTCATTTCGTTATATTTTTTTTTCGCCGTACTGTTTATCTATGAACGTGAAAGAGTGAAAACTCGTAACCTAGGGGGTCGGAAAGGTCAGCAATGTGCATGTATTTATCAGACTGTTCATTTATCCCTCCATGTGTGCATAATTGCAAGACATACAAATTTAATACGTACATACATACCAACCAACAGACGTACCTACCTCTACACTTCTAAATTCACGTCAATCTGCCTGCGACTCTGTTTGTCCATGTGTGTATCTCGTGTTAAAACTTTGTTCACACAGATTATCCATCAAACCATCCTCCCTTTCGTCCATTTATGCTTCGATCCGCCCGTCCTTCCCTCTATTTATCAATCCGTTTACATCAGTTATTGTACACCAACATAAACTGAGGTAACCCTGATGCAAAGCAATCCAAGCTTATTATTTGGCCACGCAACACGTAGATCCATTTGGTGCGGTGACATGAAATTTACACAACAAGTATTTACAAACTTCAAGTACCACTTGCACGTGTCACTTTTTTCCTGCCAGTGTTCAGCTTGTGAGACCTTTTCTTTTTATTCGTGATCAGATGTTTGCCTGGCTGGTGGGAGATTTTTGCTAAACTTGGCGGGAAAAGAAAGGGCGGGAGATGGAGGGGGAAGATTCCGTTGAATTATTTCAGCACGCCAATTTAAATATTATATCCTTTTAAAATACGGCATGTCCGGAACAGACGTCTATTTCCTGGACATTGTTTCGAATGAAATGTGCCAAGTAGAGACGTAATCACAGGTACTTCTCGCATTTACGATCACTTACTAGTGTGTGTGGATATGTGTGT